>OY744520.1:98695446-99030446 GCA_963556195.1 Sepiola atlantica
TTTTCAGTGGCCTAAGTCGAATTCATGCACAAGCTGGCGGCTGCAAACACACCCGTTGGCTGGAAAAAGTGAAAAGACGGTCAAATGAAAACATGGATTGCAACAGCGAAGGGAGAGATTGGGATGTTCTTGCTATTCGTCACATGAACGCGTAATAGCTGAAGTCCCAGCTGCCGATTGATGTAGGTGGATCACCTTGATGCGGAATGTGGTGAACTTATTTGGAACCGCCTCAAGCCACCCCGGGTGAATGCCATAACAAGTAAAAGTATAACAGGTTGCCCTATTAACCCTATTAGACATCAAGAGATTTCAATTTCAGGCAACATGCTTCTTTATTTACCTCTATCAGACCTGCAGAGATTTCAGTTCAAGGCAACATATTGCCACATTAACTCGATTAGAGCTAAAGTCATTCGAATTTAAGGCTCACCTCATTAACCCTATCTGACGAATTATCTCATTAATCCTATCAGACCTACATAGATTTCAGTTCAAGGGAACAGGTTGCCCTATTGACCCCATTGGCCTCAGAATTATTCGAGTGATCATCCTTTAATTATATCCGAGTTATCTCCCTTGAATTATTCTGACCAATATTAGTAAAATGCACTCTCTTGTTCGGAAGTAAGAAAACTCATCCACTGCATGTGTGGAAGGAAGAATGAGATCTATTCTCTTTTCTGGCTGGTTTTCCAAGGCCGACGGACGTGGTCCTAACGACTGTCATCTTAGCATGATTACACAAACCTTTTCCTTTTCTTCGTGGCAGTTTTACCCCTTTGTATAAAACTAAATTAAAATAAATATAGCTCGTATTACTCAGCCTGACGCCTAACAGCTGTGTTCTAAAATCCATAATGATCTGTTAATTAGTTTGGGAGTTAATCGTTTACATACAAATATATAAACATATAAACATATCTAATTTGCTTACATTGTATGGGTTGATTATAGAGTAAGATGGTCATATAGCATTATTTAATACTAGAAGTTAATAGGACCATATAGTATTATTGAATAATTAAGACTAAAATGACTAGAGTGAATTGTGCAATATTTGTATTTAACAAATCATCGAATAAGTCCCAGGCCTGACATATAACTGGCGACGCTAATTAAAACTCCATATGATTTTTATAAAATACTAACCTTCAAATGACACATGTCAAAATTTAGTCTTGATCGGATTATTAGTTTATAAATTGCAGCTATTTAAGTGAAGCTACTGGTGCAAATTTTTAAAACTATGGAAAAATCTGAATTTCGTGTGTTGATAAAGCATTGCTTTCTGATGGGAGAAAATACTGTTCAAGCAAAATAATGGCTTCATAAGTATTATTCGAACTCTACTCCATTGGAAACAATTGTTAAATGGCGGTATGCTAACTTTGAACGCGGTCGTACAGACACAAATGATACTGAATCCACAGGTCTCCCAAATTTGTCAGTTGTATTGGAAAACATAAAAAAAGTCCACAAACTCGTTTTAACCAATCGTAAATTGAAGTTGTGTGAGATGGCAGCAGAGTTAAAACTATCAGAATGTTGTTTATTCACCATTTTACATGAACATTTGTCCATGTGGACAAAGTGGATGTCGCATTTGCTCACAGTCGACTAGAAACAACAATGCATCAACAATTCAGAGCGTTGTTTTCAACTGTTTCAAGGCAACAAAAAGGAGTTTTTGCATCAATATGTGACAAAAAATGAAAGATGGATCCACCACTTCACTCCGGAATCAAATCAGCAGTTATCTTTGTATACAGCAACAGGTGAAATTAAAGACGTAAACATCAGCAGGCAAGGTTTTGACCTCCGTATTTTGGGATGCACAAGGTATTCGGTTCATCGAGAAAGGAAGAATATCAATAGCATTATTGGGGTGTTTGAAGGAAAAAAAACAAAAAAAACGACCACACAAAAGAAGAAAACAGTACTCTTTCACCAAAAAGTGCTCAACGAAGGCAAAACTATATGAATTGCACTTCGAATTGCTTCCGCATTCACCCTATTCTCCAGATCTAGTTTTAATTGGCTACTGGCTGTTTGCAGACCTCAAAAGAAGCCCCAGGAAAAGAAATTTGGCTCAAATGAAAAAGTGATACCAGAAATTTATGTGTATTTTGAAGCCAAAGACAAATCGTTCTACAAAAAGGCATCGAATTGTTAGAAAAACGTTGAAATTAGTGTATCACTCTTGAAAAAGACTATGTTGATGAATAAAGTCGAATTCTGCCTAAAAGTTGTTGTTTTATTAGTTAGGTCCCGGACTTATTGAGTGATGTGTAAATATGACTGCATTTTATTGTTAAATAATTAAGGCTTGTATGACCATTATATTATATGGTTTAACATAGCTTAACATTCGAGAAAAAGTAATTGATTCAATAACGCAATGTAATATAACTAGAAAAATAAAGACTTCGCTATAAACTTTCAGTGATTTATTTATTTTTGCATTTTTTTCATTCTCATAAATAAACAAATCGATATTTGTCTTTCTATAACTCAGGCAGGCCAACTTTTTTCGAATAAGATATATAGAATAAATCAAATGAATAATTGAAGACCCCCCCCCCCAAAAAAAAAACAATCAACCAAAGAACAAAACGAAAACAAAACAAGTAAAATACCAAAGTATAAAACTAAAAAATATATAAAAAATATAATATAAAGATAATTTTCATCGTTTCTTTAAAGAAGAAGAAGAAGAAGAAGAAGAAGAAGAAGAAACAACACAAATAAATGAGATTAATAATCGAAGAAAAAACGGTGTTTCTCCATGGTTACAGTTAGATTAAATATGGATGTCATAAAAATAGCAAGAAACCTTTGTGATGAACTTACTTGTGAGGGAAAATAAATACTGTTCACCAAAAATTATGGAAATTCGTCCAGTAGTTTTTTTTTTATAAAATAAATTCAACATTTAGCCGTACACAGAATATAGCCACCATTATCATGATATTCAAGGGAGATAATTCCTTTTTTTTCGCGTTTAAACAAAAAAAATGTTGATTTCTCTCCCAAAAGTTTTAATTTTCTCCCTTGACTTTCATAATGATGTTGATAATGGTGGCGATATTTTGCGTACGGCTGAAAGTTGAAATTCTTTTATAAAAACAAAACTACTGGTGGAATTTACGTCATTTTTAATAAACAGTATTTATTTTCTTTCACAAGTAAGTACATCATAAAGGTTTCTTGCTTTTTTTTTTTTTTTTTTGACATCCATATTCAATCTAAGTGTAACCATGGAGAAGCGTCGGAAAAACAAAGTAAGAAAGCGACAAACATCCAACCAATCAACAAAGAACCGACAAGAAAAATAAGGTCAGCTACTGGTATTCAAAATAATTTTCACTTAAAAGAAAAGGGAAAGAAAGAAAATAAATTTTATTATCCTCCTCTCCATAATAAAGAGCAATGAGTATTTGTTTGTAAATATATATATCCGTCCCGTCACACAAAAGTTAACGAGTACAAAACTGTCAGACAAAAGACGAAGGGAGAACGCAAATCTATTTCCATAACGTTTTCTTTTTTCTTTTTTTTTCCTTTCTGCTTTCTATACCGATTTATACGTTTTTTCTTTCCTTTTTTCGCATTTAAAACTTTCCAATGGAATGTGTTCTTTTTTTCTTATTTCTGTATGTGAATTTTCTTTTTCCATTTCTAACGTCTTTGATGATTTTTTAACATCCTGTATCTAGTAGCCCCCCCCCCCTTACCTCTCATTCGGTGTCAAAAAATAAAAGAAAGAAAATAAATCTTATTATAATAGAGATTATGTGTCTGCCTGATACCAAAACAACGTCATGACCTATGTCACAATTCACTTAATTTTTTCCAGATGATTTTATTTTTCAATTTTTATCATCAAGAAATAATATTTTATATTATTTACATCATTGGCCTAATGTATCGCTATATTTGAGTAACTAAATCAATGTATATATGCAACGAGGCATGTATAACCAGACAGAAAAGTTAAAAAATTGGTAGGTGCTTTCAAAAATGTTTCGTCCAAATTCACCGATTTTTATATTTTATCCACTTAGCCTTTTTCTCTGTTTAGTAATTTCAGTACATAAGTAGGAGTGACTAATCTCCCACAATAATAAGCCTTCATCGTTCAACCCAGAACACCCTAACAGAAATTATAATAGAAATTTAATTAAAAAAGACTTTTCAAAGTTACGTTTCCGATTACAAATAATACACAAATATCCACAGTCTTCCTACCCATGAGGTTCTTAGAATATGCATAAGAAAACGTCCCCTACAATTCTTTCTTTTAAACTCAAACTTAATAAAATATCATACACTATTTTTCATTATCGATTGTGAAGCATGAATGTTTCGGTTCTTGGTCTACTTACTGAGAAATGAGGAAAGATCGCAGTAGCAGTTAGCAGCTTCGAGCTAGCAAATACCAGTTCTTACCAGTCAGTTACCATAGAAACATGAGAAAATAAGTGAGTTAACATCGAATTGTACGATGATTTTTACCAACATTAATTATCCTGTTCATTGGAATAACATGTGTGGTTACACAATTTCATTTATTTATATATTATATAGAAAGCTTAGCAAATTACACAGTAAGTTTCTTTCCATCCTTTGTTTTCTATTTTATCAAAGCTACAACTTGGTATTTTTATTAAGTATCTGTCAGATTTCTTCAAGCATGCACACAACGAAAATTACTGCTTACCTGTTGCCACACACATTGAATCATGCACATTGCAAAACCAATCTATTTATTAACAGTAATTCTCATTGCAAGCCTGTGTCATATTTTTTGTATTAATGGGCTACCAATTATCAAGGCCCGAAGGCCACTCGAGGATAAAGGTTAATAGGTTTTTCCGGTGGTCGGTGAGACAAACACCTTGAGGATTGCAGATGATGGTTGAATCTGGACAAATTTTGATTATTTGAGAGGACGGCTCAACAAGAATTGATTAACATTGGACTTGAAAACGACCATGTTGTAGTCAGCTGGGAAGCAGTCTCATGTTATTATGTTCAACATACTGGTAGTTCTTGGAAAAAAACTTTGCTCATGGAAGTTCCGTTTAGCTCCAGGTACACAGAGGAAGAAAGGGAAATTATTTATAGTGGTTATAGCTAAACGAATTGTTGCTTTGAATGTTTTACAGGAGGGAACCAGAAATTGGAGCTCAGTCGAGCACCTACCATGAAAATAACGATAGAGCAGAGAAAGACTAGCAACCTTTCTTCTGTGAGAAAGAGACTGTAGGCAAGAGAAGAGGACAAACGCCACTAGATTTCAAAGTCGATTTTGTACTTTGTCAAGGCAGAAAAGAGTGCTCTGAGTGGCACCTCCCCAGATGTGGCAGCAGTGTTCCATCTTTGGACATATCTGACTCATATAGAGGTAAAGGATTGCGCTAGGAATCAGGTACTTTCTGGCGCGGTAGAATAAGCCAATCTTACCAGTAATCTTAGTTACAGACTGGATATACGATTTCCATTTTAACTCTGCGATTTAAAGTAAGTGGGGGGGGGGGCATGTTTATGAATAGAAAGACCACAACTACATTTAAAACATCCCACAAATACAACGAAATGTAGAGTGTGTAGAAGAAGAAAAGAGAGATACAATAGTTCAATTGTCCATTTGTATGTTTATACGAAAAAGTTGAGAAAGTGTACTAATTGTTCATTTGTATTTGGAAGAAAGAAATGGAACTAATCGTAATGTACAGACTTTGTTTTTCTCTCACTTTTTTTTTTCTTTTTCTTTTCATTCATTTGCTGGGGACGGGGCATTCTTCCAAATGCCATACGATCACCCGCTATTTACAGACTCCAACCGAGAGCTCTTTTCAGGATTCTGGCCGTTCTCTTGAGTGCAGTTGTCTGGATTTCTCTTGCACTTGGTTCACCAGGTATACTTGCTAAATACTTTTTCAAGTTCTTCTTCATGAGTCCAGTGGCTCCTATGATAACTGGAATGATAGAGATCTCTTTGAGGTTCCAGTTTCTTTTCATATCATACATTAGACCCTGATATTTTGTTATTTTATCCCTTTCAGCTCTGTTTAGGCCCCCATCATTAGGGACACTGACCTCAACCAAAGTTGCCACTCTCTCTCTCTTGTTCCATATTACCTGTATGTGTGCGTGTGTGAAGTTATGTGATACTATGGAACCTACTGGATTCGAACTTGGCACACCCTGATCGTCGGTCACACGTCGTTATCCATTTAACCACTGGCACCTTCACTCAAGTCTGGTCTGTAGAAGTTTCTTGATGGGGAAATAAAAGTGAAAAGTTAAGCAGGAAAAAAAGAAAAAGAATAAAAGAAAGCCGATGGAAAAGAAATGAGTGAAAGAAAGAAAGATTGTATAGGGAAGATTACAGATTGTCGATGGTTGATCTGCCATGTGCGTGCATGCGTGCGTGTGTGTGTGTGTGTGCGCGTGCATCCATGATAATATATGTTGCTTGATTTTGCAGACGATATTCGACAGATTAAAAGTATGGAGAAAGAATTCTGGAAATGTCAGGAAGAGAATAGTTCTCTTAAAGGAACTGCATAACTATTTAAAATTCCAAGACCAAAACTTTGAATTGGCAACAGAAAAACGATAGGTTGTTTCTGCGACAGCGGCGGCCGAGGCAGTGGCAGCGCATTGGCAGCGTAAAATGATGGCGGTGAATTGGATTGGAAGAAGGAGACCAAATAAGAGACATGATGAAGAATTTGAAGAATAGGAAATAGGAAAGAATGTTATATTTATTTTCTTTATTTTATATATTTTTTTAATTTTAAAAGAACAATGAAAATTACATTTTTATTTTATGAGCTTATTTTTTTGTTTTATTCGTTATTTTTGTTTCATTAAAATTCTTAGTATCAAAAATATGTTCACACTGGTCGCATATTTTTGCTATTAAATGCAATACTTATTTTAACCCTCTTAATAAATGAAATCGATTGTAATTTTAAATTTTGTTTGAAGAACACAGGCGGAACATTTCGTAATTGACTGGCTAGGCAGAATCAAATATCAGTTTCTAAGATCTAAAGCTATCCTTGTTGAGAATCCGACTGACTTAGTTTTATATATTAGATTATATTTGCAATTATTGATTATACTATTATTATTTACTAAAAAAAATATGCAACTGGATGAAGCATATTTTTGCTATAAAATATAAAGTTTACTTTAAATCTCTTAATAAATTTTTATACTAATGGATCACGACTTACCAAGGCCAAAACCCACTCGAGGATAAAGGTTAGTGAGACTTTCAGCTGAGTTTTTGAACAATACTATGAAAGGATTGCGAACGATGATTAATTGACAGGACGATACGATAGATATTTGTTGACATTGTATTTGAAAAATAGGGAAATAGTGTGTTCCACAGGTGGAAAGTTGTTGAAAAATTAATGTATTGAATTTAAGATAAATTTCATTAATAAAATTAAGAAAAGCAAACTAAAATTAAAGAAAATATATCTATTTAGCCTTGGTAGGCAATCACCTAGATATGGTGTCTCGATAAAAACATTGGTCCCCATCATCTCATTGGGTTGGTGTCAGGAAAGGCATTCAATCAATACAAATCTTGCCTCAACTCGGGAAATAACTTCCAAATAAAATCGGTCGCATTTCAGGCTTTGTAGTTTAAAGACCTGGCCAGAGATAGGTTAGTATGGAAGTCAATTTCTAAAAGCTGTCCAACACATGCAAGCATGCAAAACAGACGTTAAACGTGGTCCTTCCTGAAAAAATATCAACAACAGAATCAAGCCAGTCAACAAAGGGGCCGTAATATGAGCTATATTTAGTTTTATGCAAAGGGGGCAAAGAAGGGATGAAAGTCCTTCGTGAAAATTCAGATACCCTTGATTTTTGTGAAATTTTAACAATAGATATTAGACATCAGTTAATAAATATTCCACAAATTTTAGTTTGGTTGAAGCATTTTAAAGGACTTTAGAGGGCATAAAAAGGTTACAACCTCCCATTTGAAAATTCTAATATTTCAGATGTGCATCAAATTTGATCCATGGTCATTAGATACCAATTAAACCAGATTCCCTTAATTTCAATTTCTCCTGGAGACCCCTTAAGTTTCAAGCCTTAAATTTTAGATATTTTCTTAAATCAAAATCATGTAATAGATTTTTTAAATCAAAATATGAATAAGGATTCTAGACATAAGTTTTAGTATCATTATATGTTAAGGGGACATAAAATAGTGTAAAACTGTTCTGTTTGGGGTATTAATTTTACCCATCCTGAGACTCGTATTCCTCTATGTATATATGTATGTATACACTATATTTTTGAAAGTTGTTATCATTAGGATGGCTATTGTGGATAAGCTGTCATCAGCTGATTAAATATCCCATAATGACAACTAGATCCAGCTACTGGATTTTCCAGTGGCAGAAATGTTTGGATCAAACAGAAAGGATGAAGGGCAGGTTACTTCTGTCTTAAAATCAGTCTGCTTCAAACTAACAGGGTTCGTTAATCTTGGATGAATGTCTGTCTAGGAGAAGGATCATTTTGATTGCAAAACTGGGATAGATGGTTCTTTCCAGCTCGGATAATGACACTCTGATGTAAAACCTGCAGCTAGAGTGATTACTGGTCATCTTGCCTTTGCATGTCACCGAGTTATTATTATGGAGGCCCAGAGAGTGATACTTGTGTTGTACAAGCGTTTGTCACTATAATCCAATGATGTACAGATGTCTCTCTGCAATCTCATCTGTCACGCAAACATACTAAAAGTTCTATGGCGATAAAGGAGTGGCGAAATGTGCAGATATAACTTGTTAAAGGCACACAATCACATTTATTCAATAGGCAACAGGAATCTTGTCGCTGTTGTGTCTTCATTTTGACAGAGACCATCTTCAGTTCAGATTTTTGTGAGCAGCCTTGTTTAGGAGCACTGCTCACCCAGTTGTCTAGGAGGGTGCTAGAAAAGCAGCACTAAAATTGTCTGTCACTGGTTTGTCTTCCGTGGCTAATGGTGGTTCACTCAAGCAGGAAGAATAAGAATAATATTAATAATGATAGTCATAAAGTAAACTATAATATATATACAAGACGAGTCAAACTCAACATCTTGGTCTTTTGGGTAGGATTAAAATGTAGTATCTGTTCTGATACTACCTGTCATCTGTTATGTCCTCGGTCAGTGAGGAAGGAATCCTTCTAGACTGAAACGAAACTGGTAATATCTGGTGTGGTATTAGCCCTGGGAGGTCTATGCCGGCTTCCTCCGAAGGAGGAAGTTAACAGTGAATATCAAATTCACAAGCGGTCCCGGGAAGTCATGGGAAAATTACATACAGCGCTTAGCATTCCTAAATGGTCACTAATCCAGTACTGGCTAGGCTCCACGTCACTTAACTAGAGTGATCTAATGAGAACCAGTGTGCCAATGTGATTATGCCGTATATTCTAGACTGAGGCAAGTCTTTATGTTTGTCCAAGTCTACAGTTCCCCTTTTTTGGGGGAGCTTGATTTTCCAGACATTAAATATCGACCATGTCATAATGGTATCACAGTTGAAATGTTGACGATTAGAAGCAAGAATATAATGGAAGCCATTCATCATCAATAGTTGAATCGATTGTATCTTGTTATCCTTATACAGGGGAAAGAGTGACAAATCGATATGTTATAACTATCATAATATCATCTTATTTGGGAGCTGTAGAAGATATTTAAACTGCAGCTATTCCAGAATAAAAAGTGGCTTTAAGGGTGGAAGAGAGACAGTTCATGGTGCAAGAAATGCAAGAGAAGTACATTGAGCAATGTATACATTGATATCAGTTTTTTGTCGACTTAAAAAATGTGTTTGACACAGTCAATGCACTCTGGATACCACTTGGAAAAGTAGGGTGTCCGCTTAAATTTATAAGTGTAGTCAAGCAGCGGTACAGAAATATGAAGGCCAAGGTTTCCTTCTGTGATCAACTGTCTGATGAAATCCCTATTGACAACTGCATAAAGGAGGGTCATATTTCTGCTCCCATACTTTTCTCTATCTTCTTTGCTGCCTTGCTTGCACATGCTTTCCAGAACAGTAACAGGACTATCAATTTTGGGATTCAGAACTGCTGGAATGGTAAATCAAAAACTTTCCAGACTCTGATCAGAGAACTTCTCCATGTAAATGATGCTGACTTCTTGAGATACACCATAACCCTCACTCTAACATATAGCATATCATGGACAGTTTCTCACGACTGTAAGAGGAGTATCCATTTCGGATTTAGAACTGCTGGAAAGGTTTTCAACTTGAGAATGTTTAATGCCATATCAAACACTTTCCAGAGTCTCATCAGAGAGCTTCTCCATGTAATCAATGCTGACTTCTAGGCACACACGGAGGTTGATATGCCGCACATAAGCTTCATATAGTGTGTTTGGTTTTGCAATCAACCTCACAAAGACAAAAGAAATGTTTACCCCTTCACCTAGGAAACCATACATAAGGCCTAATATAGAATTAGATAGGGAGTGGTTGACAGATTTGTCTAAGAATATGTAGGCTCAATCATTTGGAATGTCATGGTTAATACAGAAACTGTTCTCCTCTGTATTTGTAAGCCACTGTTCGTAACCCAGGGGCAGGTCATATATCCGATAATGCCACAGATTATCCATAGACGCATAGAGATGGACAACCAGGAGTCACTGGTTGCAGATGCAGAGGTACAAGCAACCAGAAGTTATTGTGGATTTTTTTTTTGAAATATGGATTCCTATCACCAATCACAATTGAGACGGTTTATCAGGTTGTGGCACTTGGAGCCACACATGAAAGATTTAGATTTGGTGTGAGGACCAGACATGACCACCTATCTTGATACTCTCAAGATACAGCTTGTGAGTATTGTACGGTTCTACCACAACACACACTAATATACATGGAATGGAGCTGATGGCTGGTTCCCATGTTTTTGGTGTTTATCGTTGAAACTGAGAATGGCTAAAGTATGCTGAGAACTCAGCTGTTGATCGGCACGAGTGATCCGACTTGAAACAGGATGTGGTGAACTCATTTAGAGCCTACTCAACCCACCCCGGGTAAATGCCGTTACAGTTACAGTTTTTACAGTTACAGTATGTTTACCTGGGTAGCACACTGTCAAGATGTCGAGATACACCTATGCATATAGAAAGCCAGAGTGGTTTTCAGAAAGTTTAGGAAAGATAGTAGGGGCAGCTCGTGAAACTACTAATTATATCCATGTATGTATGTATAGGTTTGCATGTGTTCTGACTGCTCTACTATACTCCTCTTAAATCTGAACAATTTTTTGCAAACATTTCGAATTGCTCAAGCGTTTTCAGCAGACATGTCTAAGATGCACACCCAACATCAAGTAGCAGATCAAAATCCCTAACAATGAGATCCTGGTCAGGGCAAAATGTCTAAGTATTGACTCTCTAGTAATACGCTATCAATTTCGGGACACATGGTTCGCATGGGGATGGTAATCTCCCAAAGAACTGTTTTATGGTGAGATACATCTTGGAAGACGTCCTCAACACAAGTTGAAAAAGAGATACAAGGACAGCATTAGGAACAACCTCAAACTTATGAGGAATAGTATATGTAACTGGGTGGAGATAGCTTTAAGTAGGGCTAAATGTAGAGGGCATATAAAGGACAGTGGTAGAGTGTTCGAAGAACATCGTCTAGAACAAGGGTCAACTCTGGAAGGGGTCACCACTTATCAAAACCTGGAGGCCGCTCAGGGATAAGGGTTAATGAGATTTTCAGTTGGACGATTAACAACACAATGAGGGGATTAAAAACGATGGGTAGAATCGTCAGAATTTGATTATTTAAGAGAACGGCTCAACAAGTATTTATTAACATTGGACTTGAAACGACCAGGTTGCAGTCAGCTGGGAAGCAACCCTGCGTTGTTGTGTTTCGCAGATGGGAAATTCTAAGAAAGAAACTTTGTTTGTGGAAGTTCCGTTTAGTTTTTAGGTACACAGAAGGAAGAAAGGAAAGTTATTTGCAGTGGTTGTAGCTAGACGAGTTCTTGCTGTAAATATTTTACAGGGCGAACTAGAGATTGGAGGTCAGTCGATCACCTATCATGAAAGTAACGATCGAGTAGAGAAAGACTAGCAACGTCTCTTCTGTGAGAAAGGGGCTGTAGGAAGAGAAGAAGTAATCCCCAACTAGATTGTGAAGTTGATTTTTTACTCTGTCAAGGCAAGAAAGAATGCTCCAAACGCCACCTCCCCAGATGTGGCACCAATACTTCATCTTAGGACGTATCTGGCTCTTATACAGGTAGAGGATTGTGTCAAGAGTGAGGTACTTTCTGAAGTGGTAGAATGAGCCAACCATTTTTCCAGGGACCTTAGCAACAGATTTGATGTAAGTCTTCCATTTCCGATCTAGAGTGAAAGTCAATCCTAGGAGCTTATCAAAGAAGATGGTGATGGCAATCTAGATGTAAACATCAAAAGCTGGAAGTGTAAATCCTGTCAACGGGTACTTCCCTTGGTTATGTCAATCACCTGAAGAAGCATGACATAACAACCACCCAAAATATTTCTCAGGCTCACAGGTAGGATAACCTGTCTGATGGCTAATAAAATCTGTAAATCAAGCCTTAGACTTAAAAGAAACATGCGTGTACAAAGAAAACAGATCTCAAAAGACGACCCCATAAATGCTGTGGCAAGTATAATATTTATCTTAATTTGATTGGTCCCACCCTTTCTTCTTATCTGTCCATTTCTCTTACAGACATGATGTTATTAGTCTCAGTCTTTTCTATAAATACTATTATGGCATGTGTTCTTAAGAATTGTCTGATCTATTACCTGCTTCCTTTGTTCCAGCTCGTATGACTCGTTGGTCTAGTGGTCTAGTGGTCTCCATCAATTCGCTGTTTTGATACTTCATTGTAATACGGTTTCCTATGCTACTAGCTTTTTTCCAAGAACTGTAGGCTTGTGGAACTCTCTTCCTACTGACTGTTTTCCTTCTAACTATAGCATTGGTCTTTTCAAGACTAAGGCTAATAGGCATCTCCTGTCTTTGTGATAATCATATTTCGTTCTTGTTAGCTCCTTACATCAAGTGGCTTCATGCCTTGTCTGGAGCGATTTCCATAAAAAATTTAAAAAAACTATATTTATGTATATATATATATATATATATATATATATATATATATATATATATATGTATGCATACAAGTATGCAGGTATTTATCATAGACACATATATGCATATACATCCACAACTCTATAATAAAGATCAATATGTATTTATTTGTATATAAATAAATATAAATCCGTCCTGTCACACAAAAGTTAGTGAGTAAAAATGTGCCGTTTTCTAGCCCCCAGACAAAACCATTTCAAGTGGTGAGGAGAAACGAGGAAGCAAATAGCAAGTCAGACCACTTCCGATTCCTGAAATGAATTCAGAAAGAAATTCTCTACTCTAATTAAAACGTCAACGTAGGTATTTTTTTCTTTTAGTCATCAGAAATGATAATACTAATTTATATATGGGAAATTTAATTATTGACATACTTCTATGATTTTATATGAATATTAATGCAAACACTGGTGAAGCATAACTTTCTTCTGTCATTTTAACAGAAGGTGTACACTAGTACATATATAATATATGTGTGCATATATCTATATTTCTACTTTAGTATTCTACATGTATGGACCAGATAGATATGTTGATGTACATTATTCCCCCCCCCCCCAATATTTATCTATTTGGATAGCAGGTATTTATCTACTCCCCACAGAGTAAAATGTGACACAAGGTCGGAAAGTGGGGTTTTGATAAGTCAGCACTCTAGAGGAAGAGCACCTATTACCTTTAAAAATTGCCTGGGCAGCCCCGTTGGCATTCCCCGGTAGGGGCGCCTCAGGCAGTAAGCAATGAACTTACTCCTTCCCAAAGAGGGGAGGCAAAGCCTGGGAGGGTGGACCTCCTAGAACTGCACAGGACAAACCCATAGACAGGTGTAAATCAAGCCCCGAAGGCCAAGACAATACCGGTCTATGGGGTGCAGTATCCATCGGAACAGATACTACACTTTGATCTTGGCCAAAAGGCCGAGATAGCAAAGTGTAGAGATCTATCTTCCATCTTTTTATCAACTTTCTATCTATCTATCTATCTATCTATCTATCTATCTATCTTCGTCCAACGTTCCTTATGTAAGTATGCATTACTCTATCTACTTCATTCTATTCACATCTGTTCGAACCTGTATATCTTTCAAGCAAACAAGTAATTTATCTTCCATCCGTTTGGTCAAATGTTTTATGTGTCTATTTGTTAACTTCTCTATTCATAACTATATATCATAATATAGTTATAATCTATCTATTTGGTCAAATGTTTTATGTGTCTATCTTTTTCTTAACTTCTCTATTCATAACTATATATCATAATATAGTTATAATCTATCTATCTATATATCTATCTCGCTAGCTAACTAGATATATAGGTGCATAAAGGTGAGCAGATGTTCTGCTGATTGTCCAAATTCTAGAAATGAAAGATTACAATTTTGGGGAAAAACATTTTTATAAGCATTATAAGCTTAGCTAGTTAGTCCTGGTAATTAATTTCTGTAACTTTATATGTATGTATGTATGTATGTATGTATGTATGTATGTATGTATGTATGTATGTATGTATGTATGTATGTATGTATGTATGTATCTCTAAGTATCTAAGCTATCTGTGTGAATGTAACCCTCTATCTATCTATCTATCTATCTATCTATCTATCTATCTATCTATCTATCTATCTATCTATCTATCTATCTATCTAAGGTTAGTGGAAGAGAACCCCAGCAGAGTGCTCGATTATTAAGAAAATTCAAAAATAAGAGAGTAATTTATATATATATATTACAGAAGATCAGAACAACATCGGTACCGTCAATTTCAAATCCAAAGAAAGGGGACCTATAAGTGGTCTCCCTTACCGGACTCTCTTCAACAGAGGCAGAAGAGAGTCCGGTAAGGGAGACCACTTATAGGTCCCCTTTCTTTGGATTTGAAATTGACAGTACCGATGTTGTTCTAATCTTCTGCAATACATATCTATCTATCTATCTATCTATCTATCTATCTATCTATCTATCTATCTATCTATCTATCTTTTTTTCTTACATCCTTTATCTTCCTTTCTTTTTCCCTTCTATTTCTTTCTTACTTTCTTACTTTTATATTTTCTCTATCTTGCTTTTTTTTTGTTCTTTCTCTTTCTTTCTTTTGTCCTTTCCCTTTTTCTTTCTTTCCGTTGTCTTTTTACTTTGTTTCCTTCTTCTTTCCTATGTCTCTGTTTCATTCTACTTTCATCATTTTTCTTTCTTTTCTTGTATCCTTTCTTTTGTACTTTCTTGTTTTTTTTTAACCCTAACCCTAACCCTTTCTTTTTTTTCGTCTGCGATTTTTCTTTCTCTTCAGTCACTTTCTTCTTTTCTTCCTTTATTTCCTTCCTTCCTTTCTTTCTTCCTACATGTTTTCCTTTCTTTTTTCCTTTCTTGCTCCCCTTCCTGCTTTTTTGTTTTCCTTTGTATTTCCTCTTTCGTTAGTCCTTTTCTGTTTTTGTTTACTTCTTTCTTGTTTTTTTTCTTCTCCACACTTCCTTTATTTCACCATTTCTTATTTGGTGTTAAACAAAATAAGAAAAGAAGAAAAAAAAAGACAGAATCAGTAATAGTTATTTTTCTTTCCATCACTCTTCTTCATTTTTTAGCAACATAGCATCTTTCTAATTTTCAAAGAGCATTCTCATCTCCTTTTCTTCCCCCCTCTTCTTTCTTCCGCTGTTCAATTCTTCGGTCTCCCCCCCCCGCCCCCGCCACTGCCACCGCCACCGCCACTTGGCACATTTTACTGTATTATTTCATCTTCTTCTGCGCCTCCATTCGTGATGCACCTCTCTGTTCTTATTCCCTACATCCAACTCTCTCCACATCCGTACCCCATCACCGTCGACCCTTGTTCTATTCACCAACTTCTGCTTCCCCTACCACGTCTCACCACCACCGCCGATCTCTATCTCTCTCTCTCTCTCTCTCTCTCTTTCTGTATTTCTTTCTTTCCTTTCCCTCCTTCCAGCCGTCGCACGTACACATGCACGTGCAATCTCGCACACATGTCGTTTCGTGTACAGAGGCCAACCGACTTGAAATATATACATACGAGCTTGTGTGTGTGCACGCGCCCGCTCTCAGGCAGTGGAAGGCAGACTGCACCATTCTGATTCGCTGAAAAGAGGTCAGTCTCTTCCTTCTCTAGATTCATTACGCTCAGCTCGGTGCATTTCGTGGTCGGGGGAGACACAGGTGGCCGTGTTCGTTCATGTGACACACACACACACACACACACACACACACACACACACAGTACTATGTTGTATTGTAACTAGGCGAAAAAAATAACTATTCTCTGTATATATATATTTTTTTTCCTCTATTTTTTGTTGGTCTTAAAAAGGAAAGAGGAGCGAGTTGTTGAGAGAGCAAGTGGGTGGTGGAGTAAGTTGGGTTGGAGGTACAGAAGTGTTATTGGTGACAACGGGCTTTCGTCTAGGATCAAAGTGTGGTATCTGTTCTGTCTTCGATTCGAGCAGGAGAAATCTTTCTTGACTAAGACACCTTTTCCCCTAAATCAAGAGTGTCCCTTCTTTTAGGGAACTGGATTTTTCTCATATTAACCTTGTGTTTAACTTTGACCCCGTCAAAGAGGCGTGCGGGGAAAGGGGCGGCAACGGGGAGGTATCTCCGGGCACCCAATCATATTCATCATTTCTCAGTACTAGGACTTATACTTGAGTCTTTGGGCATATAATCAAGGAGTTGGCTCGGGTCATCACCAGGGCATCACCAGGGCATCACCAGACCTCTGTACGCCATTGCCTCGTGGGTAAACAAGTTCACATGAACAAGACAAATAGTATAAAAATATTAACCCTGTTTGATGCAGTTTTAAAATCATATACTTATATAAACATTTATGTAAAAAGACAATTTAAATGTGTGAGTGTGAGATAGATAGATAGATAGATAGATAGATAGATAGATAGATAGATAGATAGATAGTAGAGTTATCGGTTTTTAATGTGGGGAAAATCCAGCTCTCCAAAAAAAAAAAAGGGGAACTCTGGATTGGGACAAAAATAACAATTTTCTCAGTCTAGAAGGATTTCTCCTTCACTGACCGAATACAGAACAGATGAAGTGTAGTATCAGAACAGATATTACACATTGATCTTAGCCTAAAGGCCAACTAGGTATAGAAAAAAATCGAGCATTAAATATTTAAAAATATTGTTTAATTTTGTAGTTACATTAAAGCGTGTGCGTTTGTGCGTATGTATTCGTGTGCGATAGAGAGAGAGAGAGAGAGAGAGAGAGAGAGAGAGAGAGAGAAAGAGAGATAGAGAGAGAGAGAGAACGAGAGAGGGAGTAGAAAATGGAGGTTCATGAGAAGAAGCGTGGCTTCAAGACTGCCAATGTTTTTTGTTGGCATTTTCTATTTAATTTAATTTCTTTTATTATCCAGAGAAATGGAGAACTCGAGGAACGATGGGAAATAACTGGAGGAAGGAGGGGGGGGGGGGTGTTGGGGCTCGATCGGTGGAATTGTCTTTTTCTTTGCGGAAGAATTTCAAATTGGTCACCCTCCTCCTCCTCCGCCTGACTCTGTCCCAAAACTCGTTCATGTTAGACAATATACCATGGTGGTGGTGGTGGTGGTGGTGTGTGTGTGTGTGGGGGGGGAGTTCGATTTGACTTTTTTTTGGTCTTAAAGTTGGTGTCGTGTCGGGGGGGGGGGGGGGGACGGTGCAAGGAAACAGAAGTGCCATTGGTGACAGAAAAAAAAGCTAAAAGACATGAATAAAGTATGGGATAGAACTACAGAATTAAAGTATATGAGGGAGAGAGGGTAAAATGTGTGTATGGGCAGGATATATATATATATATATATATATATATATATATATATATATATAGAGAGAGAGAGAGAGAGAGAGAGAGAGAGAGAGGGAGAGAGAGAGAGAGAGAGGGAGAGAGAGAGAAGAGAGAGAGAGCGAGAGAGAGAGAGAAACAGACAGACAGGCAGGCAGGCAGGCAGATAGACAAACAGACAGACAGACAGACGGACCGGTGGACGGGCAGAGAGACAGTAATAAACTGTGTGCGTGTGTGTAAGAGAGAGAGAGGGGAAGAGAGAGAAAAGCGAGTTAGAAAGAAAGTAAGTCTGCGTGTATGGGGAAGGAGATAGATAGATAGATAGATACAGAGAGAGAGAGAGAGAGAGAGAGAGAGAGAGAAAGAGAGAGAGAGAAAGAGAAAGAGCGCGAGAGAGAGAGAGAGAGAGGGAGGGAGAGACAGAGAGAAACAAACAGACAGACGGACGGACGGACGGACGGACAGATAAAGAGTAATAAACTCTGTGTGTGCACGCACGTGTGTGAAAGAGAGATAGACAAAAAGTGTGCATGTGTGTCTGAGAGAGAGAGAGAGAGAGAGACAGACAGACAGACAGACAGACAGACAGAGACAGACAGACAGACAGAGACAGAGGGTGAGGATGAATTAAGATGCAAGGTGTTTCTGAGACTAGTGTATTTTTATGTTTTAATTTCTTATGATTCCACAGAAATGAATAACGAGAAAGATAGAGAGAGAGAGAGTGGGGGAGGGGGGGAGAAAACATGCGGAAGTGGGTAAGGGAGAGAGTGTACAATGCCCGAACGTCAGCATTGTCTTCTTTTGCGAGAAATAATTTCAAATTGGGACCCCCCCCCCACTTTCTTCTCTCTTTACCAACTCTCTGTCCCCAAACCCGAGCCAACCACTTTGGCCCGACAGCGTCTCCGCTTGTCGTTATCGGTTGTGCCCCACCCACCAACTGCCTCTCTTTTTATTGGTGAAGACCGCGAAAGAAAGAAAGAAAAAGAAAAGGAAGAGAAGGGAAAAATCGAAGAAAGGAGGAGGAGAACAAAAAGAAAAATTTACGGGAGATGGGGTGGGAGGGGAAGAGGAAAAAGAACGCGGACAAGAGAGGGAAGTTGTTTAAGTAGAGGAAGGAGTACCATAAGCCGGGTAGATCGAAGAAGAGAGAAGTAAGAAGAGGGAGATGCAATGTATTAAACGTGTGATGGGGAGTGTAAAGCGTTTGCGAAGCGTTCAAACATGGGTCTATTGCACGTTCTGCAAATACACACATATATATATATATATATATATATTGACTCGATCACGAATCAGTGGCGATTTGTAAACCGGGTTCGAGCCCTCCGACCGACGTGAATTAACATCCCTACACTGAAAATTGCATAAGCATGAAACATCGATGTCTGTAGGTAATAATAATTAATATTTATTTAAAAAATATTATATATATATATATATATATATTTTTATATATATTATATATTAATAATGGAGATTATGTATCTGTCTGTCTGTCTGTCTGTCTGAAGCCGAAACTCCATCAGAGATACTACTACAAATACCGCCGTAAACACTATGCGCATTTCTCAATTTACATAATTAATTAACTTCTAATAAATTAGTATTCGCAAATATGCACTCATGATTGTTTTCTTTAGATTTCCACATGTATTTACGCTATTTTGCTCGCTAATAACCTTACTTATAAATTATAATTATTTCTTTTATTATTTATTTATATATATATATATATATATATATATATATATATATATATATATATATATATATATATATATAAAATGAGTTATGCAATTAATCTACCTACTGCGAAACTGATTGAACAGCCAGCGTTACTCCATTGAATCAGTTACCTCCCTCTGATTATTCAGTATGGACGCAAGACGGGCGCGTTATTTAAAATGTAAACAAAACGCTGGCATTTACCGTGTTACTTTTACTCTGATTTTTTTTATTAAAACGTTTGGAGTTTGTTTATTTTCTTAATCTTATTTAGCCATTATGTTTTAAAACACAAATTTATTGAATCAAATTGTTTAATTAAAATAATAATTGATTTAAAATTTACTATTTAAAAAACACACACACATACATTATAATGAATTTAGTTTAGGTAAACTTTTTTTCGAGAGCATTTAAAAAACTATTCGTGTTTACTGTATTTGATTTTTTAATACTTTTATTTTAGGTACACCTTCTTTTCCGATTTAAAAAACTTCCAATATTATCATTTTTTCACGACCTTAACTGTGTTTATGATTTCGATTTTACCTTATACGCTGTAAAGCTTTCATTTACAAACTGTTTTTATTATTCCGTGTTTTATTTATTAAAATAAAAGATGTGATTTTTTTTCTTTTCTGTCAACAAAAAAATTAACACATTGTACTGGAAAACTATGTAACTGATTTTAGAATCAAATTGTTTAATTAAAAAAAAGTCATTTAACAAAAAAAAACACAGACACACCCACAAACACACACATTATAATGAATTTAATTTAGGTAAACTTTCTTTCAGAGAGCATTTAAATAACTAATCGCGTTCACTGTATTTGATTTTTTGGTGCCTTTTTACTGTAGGACCGCGCTAACTTTGACTCCGTCGTAAGGGTTATGGTCAAAGTTAGCATGGGTCCTACAGTAAAAGAGTACCGATTTTTCTAATGTTTTATTTTAGGTACACCTTTTCTTCCGATTTGAAAAATACTGTTCACTGTATTTAGATTATTAAACTGTTGATTTTAACAAATTTATTGAATTTAATTGTTTAATTAAAATAATAATTGATTTAAAAATTACTAATTACACGCATTCTAATGAATTTAATTTAGGTAAACTTTTCCTCGAGAGCATTTAAATAACTAATCGTGTTTGCTGTATTTGATTTTTTTACTGTTTCTCCGATTTGAAAAACTTCCAATATTATCATTTTTTAACGACATTAAGTGTGTTTAGGATTTCGGCTTAACCTCTTACACCGTAAAGCTTTCATTTACAAACTGTTTTTATTATCAATGTCTAACCACCACAGAAATATGACTGGGGCTCCATCGGTTTACGGGTGAGCATTCATTTCTGACGCGGCAGCCTAGCAAAAATATGCGACCGGAGGGAGCATATATTTGCTAGTATATATATATATATATATATATATATATATATATATATATATATATATATATATATATATTTAGATTTTTCACTTATAAAATAGATCATTCAGTGAAGACCGGGGTTGTTCCAATAAAAACAAGCTCGATGATACTCGATTACAGAGTACAGAGCATTTATATGTGATTTTATGAAGGCTTTGGTAAGCCTTCATAAAATCACATATATATATATATATATATATATATATATATATATATATATATATATATATATATATATATATTGCGCTCACTGCTTTTATATAAAATAAAACTTATATTTTCTTTTATGTGAGTATTTTCCCTCTTTATACGTAACTTACTATGTGAACTTTGGCTAGAAGCAAAGTGTAGTATCTGTTCTGACACTACTTAATTTCTTCTGTCCTCGGTCAGTGAAGAAGAAATCTTTCTAGACTGAAGCAATTTTAATTTTGTCCCAATCCAGAGTATCCTTTTTTGGGGACCTGGATTTACTCCACATGAAAAGCCAACTTTGTGTCTAACTCTGCCCTTGTGGTGAGTCAAGTAAATCGGTACCATGTGCACCTAAGTAGGTATTTACCTCCTCTTTCCACCGTGGGAAGATGTGACACAAGGTCGAAAGGTGGAGATTGAAAAGCCAGTGCACAAGAGACGTGTGCATTCTGGTCCAGAAAAGATGTCTGAACAGTCTTGTCAGCATTCTCCGGTATGGCGGCTCAGGCGATTAGCAATAAACTAACCCCTTCTCAAAGGGTGAGAAGGTAAAGCCTTGAGCAGTAACACACAAGTTCTGGTGATGCCTGGGGCCAACCCCTTGATTGTATGTCCCAAAGACAATTATAAGTCCCAGTACTGAGAAATATTATGAAAAAGGGAGGTAGTTTGAATATTATTGGATGCCCCCCCCCCCTCCTAATTTGGATGCCTTTGCCCTGCCCTCCTCCCTCTGCGCGCAACTGCCTGGAAGGATGGACATCCTAGAACTGCACAGAACTATACCTCAGACCGACAGAAGCAAGGTCACAACTGAAAAATGGTACAGACTGATTGTCGGACTGATTGTCGAGGACGTATCCTCGACTGGTATGAACACAACTCAGGTTAACCCTCTACGTAAGTTAAATTAAAAAAGAAATCTATTTTATAAAGGAAAGTCGTATTTCCGTTTTTTAAAAATTTTTTCTTTTCATTCATTTGCTGGGGGCGGGGCATTCTTCCAAATGCCATACGATCACCCGTTATTTACAGACTCCAACCGAGACCTCTTTTTAGAATTCTGGTTGTTCCCTTGAGTACAGTTGTTTGGATTTCTTTTGCACTTGGTTCACCAGAAAACTCACAAACTACCAAAGATACACTTACAAGCCTTACATAATCGTATTCTCTATGACCCGAGCTGATTATGGTCAGGGACTAAATTAGTACTTGTGTGATGGTGTTAAGAATAATACTGTATTTTATTCTTACTGTTAGTTGTCCCCAAAACAACACTGAAACTATGTCCAACAGTCAGCCAGCTGCTGATGACTTTTTCTTTTTTCTTTTCTTTCAATTATATGTAATCAGTTGTTACAGAGGAAAAGAGGAGGGCAGTTAGGGGGAGAGGTGTTCAAAATGTAACGTGACTGTGCAGAAAGAAAGAAGTTTCAAAAGGAAGTTGTTGTACACACATCATCATCATCATCATCATCATCATCATCATCATCATCATCATCATCATCATCATCATCATCATCATCATCATCATCATCATCATCATCATCATCATCATCATCATCATCATCATCATCATCATCATCATCATCATCATCATCATCATCATCATCATCATCATCATCATCATCATCATCATCATCATCATCATCATCATCATCATCATCATCATCATCATCATCATCATCATCATCATCATCATCATCATCATCATCATCATCATCATCATCATCATCATCATCATCATCATCATCATCATCATCATCATCATCATCATCATCATCATCATCATCATCATCATCATCATCATCATCATCATCATCATCATCATCATCATCATCATCATCATCATCATCATCATCATCATCATCATCATCATCATCATCATCATCATCATCATCATCATCATCATCATCATCATCATCATCATCATCATCATCATCATCATCATCATCATCATCATCATCATCATCATCATCATCATCATCATCAGTTTAACGTCCGTTTTACATGCTTTTAAAAGTTGTCTTCTCAACTAACCTATCTCTGGTCAAGTCTTGATTTATCCCTCTTTCTATCACGTCCTTATCACTTACTCTGCCAACCTACCTTGCTACTTTAACTGTTCTCCATCTGCTAACCCAAGAACTCTCATCAATTCTTTCAACGTGACCATACTCTATAAATTACTTTTTATTAACGCTTCTATGTTGTTCTCCATACTCCTGGGCAACGTCGACGGGCCCTGCTAGTAATTACATGATAATATATGATGCTCCAGAATTTATCCAATGTCCTTAATCAATCTGAAAATAGTTTTTAATCTCTTTCGGGTTATTACTTAATCTATTAGGGCAAGACGAAAAAGAAGGAGAAAAATGCTCTTGATGTTATCCATATTGATTCAACTCGGTTACATTTGGGGCAAAAGTATTACAAACACCCCTTCTCTTTCCAAAATCTTCTGTTTTTTTTAAGAAAATCTTCCGATTATTATCGATAGAGTATTGCATTTTCAGATTTAGTAAAAAGGAGAATTTGGGCAGAGATGTTCATATTAGCGTGCCTGTTTTGCTAGTGAGAGAGTGTATGTACAAACTGTATATATGCATTTGGTGAGTGCCATGTGTATGCTTCGTTGGGCGTACAGAAGTTTCTCTCTTGTTACGTTTGTTGAGGGTCTTTGCTCCAAAGGGGCTCGAGCAGGATTAAGTCACATGCACATGTGCTATCTGTGAAAGAAAAGGACGAAAAAGAGAGAGAAACACTGTGTTTGGGGTTTTCTAGTACATACTGGATTTCAGGACTCAATATTTCTTGCATTTTGATTGGTTGAAAGAAACTGCTGATGTGAGCTTTTGTCCAATAGAGAGTCGATATGTAAGCAAATATTCACTGTAAGCTATTTTTTTTCGAAAATCTGATCTGTTCAATTTTTAGAGCAGGCTCAGTTTGTTATTAAAGTTTAACTTCAAATTCCATGCAAATTCCAAAAGTAGCAGACTATTTTATTTTAAACTTGCAAAAAAAATTTTATAATCTGAAAATTTGGTGGTTATCTAACATATAAAGTAATCTTGTCGGATTTTCCATGTGAGACCCAAAAAGCTTCCGTCCTAAAATATCAATATTTCATTCTGCATAGCCATTTCCTTTTCTTTACCGTTGTTACAAGTTGTTAGGCAGAAAAGTTTGTGATTTGATTGAATCGTGTGTGTGTGCACGTGCCTCTGTGAGTATCTATATGATTTGTGATTAATTAGTTAATGTTTTTATTACTATTCTCATTTCTCATTCTTGGATTATCTCCCCTTTTTTCTACTTTTAGCCTCTCGATATTTGGCCTATATTTTGATTAAGAACAACTTCTTTGACCTTATCTTTTAGCTTTCATGAAATTCCGGGTTGATCCATGCCATGTTGGTTTTCTCGCTTGTACATAACTTCGATAAATACACATTGTTTATTTAGTGTTAACCGAATATTTATGGAAATCTAAAAAAAAAAAAACTAGGGAAATCTAAAGCGATTTTCTTTTTAATCCTACTTAAAATAATTTGTAAGCATGACTATATTTTGAAGTAGTGGGACCTGTGCACAGGCGTTGCCTAAGAAAATTAGAGAACCCAAGAAACTCATGCTCCCATCACTGAGTCCCATATAAGTATTTTTACTCGATTTTTATTATTAGTTATAAATATTAAATGTAATGTTCGATAAGCATTTACACATTTGAAACTCTTAAAGAGAATTCTCACAACAATATAGAGGCGAGGAATTCTCTTTTTGTAATGGGTGTGAGGAAGTTAGCAGACGCTTGGGCAGCGTCTCTCTTTTATACATGTTCTAATACAAGCATTTACTGATGAAACAAAAAAACAACAACACGGAAACAATAATGTATGCAAAAATATTTATTCCTCGCAAACCTGACAGAGTTCGCTTTGAGATTGTGTCCATAAAAATGTGTACCATAAAGTCTGAAAATGATGTGTACGGGTGTGTGTCTGCGGAAGTTGAGAGAAATGTCTTACATACTCTGAAATATGTGTGCGTAGCGCACGTGTGCTGGTGAGTGTGTTCATTTGAGGCCAGACTGGAAGAAAGAGTCAACACCCAAATGTGTAGATCACTCAAATAAAAGTATTATTTGTTAGTTATAGAAGGGATTTGTTTTCCTTTCATTTGACGACCCTTTTATTACAAAATATTATAGGAGTTGGTCTTACAGTCCATGCGAAGATAAACTCCTATACTAACGCCAGTCAAGGTGACAACAATTTGTAATTTCTCTATTTTAAACATCCAGGACAGCAAAGGCGAGATGTGTTGAGTTAGGCAAATAATTCGTTTTACAGGATCAGTTATATAAAAACATTCCTGTCAGCAAATCGAGTTATTTGAATAAGTTTTTTTTTTAAGTTCAATAAAAAGAATAATAATTTACGATGTGGGATTATTATTTTGCTGGACTTAATCACTGTTAAGACAGAAGTTAGAGAGAAAGTGCTTTTACGGTGTATGTGTGTTTAAGTTCTGGATAAATGTTGTTTTTGCTGATTTGCATCTGCTGTCATTTGGAAGAGGTCGCTTTTTCTTTAAGTCAAGATTTCTCCTCTCAATATTCGCACGAAAATTTAAAGGATCTTTATTCAAAGTTTTAGTCGGTCTTTATTATTTTGTGTGTCCAGTTTATGGTCCTGATGAGACGAACGGGCATTGAAGGAAAGTGCTAGCCTGTTTAGTTACCCCTTTTCTTTCTAGGTTCGTTCGGCTTACTCTCTCCTCTTCTTTCCTCTTCTTCCTCTTCTTTTTATTTCTTCTTTTCTTCTGGAAGAGGGGATCACCTAGCGGACAGTTGCTCGTAAAGATAAGTTATAACAGATGTGGCCAAAGTGTGAACTCAGAAAAGTGTTCACACATGTTTTGAACAAGTGGGTGCGAAATAAACTTTTATAAAACCAGGGAATTATCGGAAAGAAATCAGTTTTCTTGGCGACAACGGATAGCTCGCCTCGCTATCAATGAAGACAGCAACAACAACAAAAACACCCGACTTGAAGTGCGAACGCGAGATCCACTTTTAAGTACGCCTGCTGTCTTCCCCACAATAACATGCTTAACCAAGAAAACACACACGCACACACGCACACTAAACTTTAAGGACAACGTTAACGCTCGTGTCGTTTCAAACATTTTGATCCTGCACAAACTTTATTGTTATTTTTTACATTTTTGTAAAATTGTTTATATATAAAAGTTTTATTCTTTTACTTTACAGTTTCTTTTTTTTTATTAACAATATTATATTATTAAAAGTTAGCACTCGCTAACTGGTGATCCTTGTTATCGAATCGGTCTCAATTTACCTACACAAAATTAATTGTTTAGCGTGGTGCTTGGTAATCTCTAAAGACGCGACCGTCGTCTAAAATACCAGACCCCAAACAGGGAACCAAAGACTACCCCCACAGTCCTATTGAAGTAAGTGGTGGCCTCGTCAATTTTCAACCCTTACAAGCCAGTAAGTCGAGATTTCTCCTCTCAATAATCAGAGGAAAATTTAAAAGAACTTTAATCAAAGTTTTAGGCACTCTTTAATTTTTTTGGATCCTGTTTGCGGTCCTGTAGAAGTCAAAGTGCAAGCGGTGCCTTCATCAACTTTTAACCTTACAGGTTCTAATGAGTTTTATATGTTTTGGAGAATCTATTTTTGATTGTTTCAGACTGTTGTTTTAGTTGTTTTTCTTTGTTGATTTTTTTCTAAGGAGTCACCACTTATCAAGGCCAAAAGGCTACTCGAGGATAAGAGTTAATAGGTGTCAGGTAGACGGTGTCAAGTGTCAGGTGAGACAACAGCATGATGATTGGTAGTGATTTTGGAAGTTTGGGAGAATTTGATTATTTAGGAGAACGGCTTAACAAGAATTTGTTTACATTGGACTTGAAAACGACAATGTTGTATTCAGCTGGTAAGCAGCCCCGTGGTATTGAATTTCACAAACGGGTAGTTCTAGGAAATAAACTTTGCTCATGGAAGTTTCGTTTAATTTTAGGCACAGAGAGGGAGAAAGGGGAATTATTGAATATGGTTGTAACTAGACGAGTTTTTGTTGCGAATGTTTTACAGGGGGGGGGGGATAGATTGAAGCTTAGCCGAGCACCTGCCATGAAAATAACGATAGAGTAGAGAAAGACTAGCAATATCTCTTCTGTGAGAAAGAAGTAGTAGGGAAGAGAAGAGGACAATGCTCACAAGATTTCGAAGTCAGTTTTGTACTCTGTCAAAGCAGGGAGGGCGCTCTGAGCAGCACCCCCCCAGATGTGGCAACAGTACTCTATCTTAGAACGTATTTAGCTCTTATACAGGTAGAGGATTGCGTCAGGAGTGAGATACCTTCTGGAGTGGTAGAATGATCCAACCATTTTTCCAGCGACGTTGGCAACGGATTTGATATAAGTCTTCCATTTCAGGTCAGAAGTGAAGGTCAATCCCAGAAGCTTGTCACAGTAGGAGGGTTTTCTCAAGACGAGAGTCATTCATTTCAATTGGGGACAAATGGGGATCAGAGCGTTGGTGGTGAAAAGAGAGAAGCTTGGTTTTGGATGCATTAAAACCAGCCACCTTTTCCCCATTGCACCACATGCTCAACGTTGGAAGAGAGAAAATCAAAAAAATCTTGGTCATTGCTGTTCTTCGAAGTGTTACCATAGATGGTTGTATCGTCTGCATAAATGTGTATGAATGATCTTAGAATGTGATTTAGGAGATCGTTGATGAAGATTAGGGAGAGGGTTGGGCCTAAACTGGATCCTTGAGGCACGCCAGCATTGATACTATGAGGTTTGGACTTCTGCCAATCGACAACTACTTTTAGGAATATTCCATAGCTAGAAAGATTGTGAAGTAGACCTTTCTGCCAAACCCTATCAAAGGATTTTGATATGTCAAGGACTATTGCTCTAAGCTCCCATCAATAGATTCACTGATCCTATGTAATATTACAGTCAGCACATCAGCTGTTGACCTCGCAGGTCGAAAATCATATTGCTTGTCACTGAGTAGACTGTTTTTGCTGAGGTGATTGACAATTTCTCGATTTATCACCGATTCAAGCAACTTACTCATGACGCACAGGAAACTGATTGGTCTGTATTAAGATGCAGAAGACCAATCTTCAGTATTTTTAAATACTGGGCAGACTGAAGAAGTTTCCCAAGGTGATAGGAAGCTTTTCTCCTTTAAGCAACGATTGAACAGCTTTGTAAGAATAGGAGCTAGTTCCAGTTGCAGCTTCTTAAGCATTATGATTGGAATGTTGTCAGGACCAGTTGCTTTGCTGGCATTGAGGTTCTTGATAAGTTTGGCAACATCCCGGACAAATATATGAATGTCGCTCAGAGTATTTTCAGTCAAAGGGGAGAATTCAGGAGGTAGGCGACCCTGATCGCTAAGAGTGGAATTTAATGAAAATTTATCTTCAAAAGTTTGGCTTTATTGGATGCTAAGGAAATCACCTTTGGTTACTTAATGATGTTTGGGATATAGGTTAGGCATCTTTTCAGGATCCTGTATTTTTAAATACTGGGCAGACTGACAAAGTTTTCTTTTAAGCTACATTTGAACAGCTTTGTAAGAATGGGAGCTAGTTCAAGTTGCAACTTTTTAAGCATTATGATTGGAAGGTTGTCAGGGCTAATTGCTTTGCTGGCATCAAGGTTCTTGATAAGTTTGGCAACATCCCTGACAGATATATGAGTATCTTCAGTCTTAGTGGGAAATTCAGGAGGAACATGGCACTGCTCAACTACTCTAGACTTAACACGTTTTCTATAACCCTTTTGCAGTAGTTGCTGGCAGTCCTAAAGACTGCTTTAATTTCAGAACAGCTATTTCGTTGAAAGTCATTGAAATAGTGGTTTCTGTGTGCAATAGCGGCAGCACATTCAGGGGTATACCACAACTGGCCGTTTGGTTTTTGTTGGAATTTCTTGGAGGGTATGAAACTCTCTATACCAATGGTTAACTAATCAGTTAAGTCGGATGCAATAGAGGACACATTCTTTTCAAACATGGAATGCAGGGGTATTTCTGATATTAACGATCTAAAGCTGTCCCAGTCAGCCATCGAGTATATATACCCTGTGCGATGGAGAGTGGCATCAGAGGTCTTGTTACACTTTGCTTTGACTTTAACTGAGACAACTGATTCCAGTGGAGACAGAATGTTGGATGAGTGGGTTTGTCAACAAACTGTGTTAGATCATAGGCAGTAGAGAAATCGTGACAAAACCTCCCGTCATCATCTGTCTTGTTTGAGTGAACTCGCCATTCAACATTGTGAACATTGAAATTTCCACAGACGTGGATGTTGGCAGAGGGATGGGAAGACAGGATATGGTCAATTTCCTCAGATATACTCTTAAAAATAGCAACTCTGTCAGCGTGAGGATGATAGAGGGCAAATATGAATGCGGTGCTGTGAGTAAGTGCTACTCGCAAACAAATAGGGCAATTTATGGTCTTCTTTGGAAATGTCCCTGTCACATGGAAATCCATCCTTAATGTAGGCACAAATTCCATGTCCATGATGATCTTGAGGGTCAGGTTCGGATGTCATGTTCGAGTAACTTTTAATCGCAAAATCATCTACAGACACAAACAGTCCAATGCCAGTTTTGTACAGGAACAATAGGTCGGGTTTTGTCTCCCATAATTGGATTTCAACATCTGGAAGGTTTGAATGTAGACCCTTGATGTTGGAAAAGGAGTCCTGGTAGTGGGGGTCTACGTTGAAAGTTGGGGTTCTGAGTTTAGGGTTATGTTGTGTATTGTGACTTGTCATGTTGAGGTTGCAAAAAAATTGTGGAAGAGATATTTTCTTTGAAGACCATAGAAGAAAGAAAAGCTGTAGCAGTTACCATTAATACGGCATGGAGAGGCCCCACCAGAAACTATTGCATGATCCAGATTCCATTTACGAAGTGGTAATACAGCAGCTCCGATATTTTGCACCTGCTGATAGGACAACCTCCCTGGGAGTTACTCCAAGGTTCGAGTTCTTGACTATCAGGCAGATAACGTCAATCCAGGTAAAACGTTTACCTCCAGCACCCTTATTAATGACATGGTAACAAGAAATAGAAATAGAAAGAGAATTACTCAACTCCAACAATTGCTCACACAAAACTAGTAGACAGCGTTTTCTTCCCTCTTTGTCAGAAACATCGCTCATGGTAAATGCGGACTGAGGGAGAAAGTAGGGGAAGCGAGAGTTACGGAGCTGCCGAAAATGCACTCACAATGTGTTTTCTATTTTCCATTAGTTTGGTTTTACATAGAGATAATGACGAGATAAAAAAAAACCTAAAAGAACTTTAAGTATTATCCTTAGTATAAGTTTTTCTTGATAATGTTTAGGGAAATTGGAGATAATTTCCCCTCCCATAATAGGCTAAGTAAGGAAGAGAATGAAGCAAGAGGGGACTCCTCTATAGCAATGACTTTTGACCAGAAGGGGGGGGGGGGCAAATAAAAGAACGACTTACCCATAATGTGTTCTAAAAGAGAAAATTCCATTTAAATAAACATTGTATTTTAAATCAGGGGGAGATTACTTGGAATTATTTTTAAATCTATATTTATAACATTACAATCTTTGTACTTTCCGTCTTTCTTCAAGTGCCTTATTTTATTCTGAGATTTTCAAATTGAATACTTTATTCAGTCCGTTTCTTTTTAGACATCTCATATAATTTCCTTCACAAAGGATTGAACTCACAACCTCTTAGTTGAATTCACTCTCTCTCTAGAATAAAAGAATTTTATCCACTTTTCTATGTCTCCAGTGGTTAAACAATGGGTCCAGTATTTATTTCTCCCTTGTTGCTAACATTCCGACCAAGGAGAGACAATCTATATATTTTGTATACTATGTTTATATTGTGATTAATTAGTTTGTGTTCACTATTCTCATTTATAATTCTTAGATTATCTCCCCTTCCTTTCTCGATTGTTCATCTCGATACTTGGCCTACATTTTGATTAAGAACGGCTTCTCTGACCTTATCTTTTACTTTTCTTTACATGTAAGGTTGACCCATGTCAAGCCTACATAGCTTATGCTTGCAAAGTCTGGTTGAAATCCAACCGGTAGTTTCTGAATTTATAGTGATTATATTTTTTAAAGAGAGATAAAAATTGGTGTGTGTTTTGGGTGGAGGTGAGTAACAAATCTATGAAAACAGCACACAATAGTGAAGGAAAAATTGATTGAAAACATTGTATATAAATAAAGACAGAAGAAGATGAAGGAATCTAAAATTGACCTCACTCTTTCTTCTTCTTTGCACCCTCTCACTTACAGACGTAATGATGCTAGTCTCTGTCTTTTCTATAAATACTATTATGGCATGTGTTTTTCAGAATTGTTTGATTTATTCCCTGCTTCTTTTTTTCTAGCTCGTTTGACTCGTTGGTCTAGTGGTCTTTATCAATTCGCTATTCAAATACATCTTTCTATTATAGTAGCTTCTTTCTTTCTTTCTAATTATAGCTTTTCAAAACTAACGTCTTTACATTAATCATTTTTCGCTCTTTTTAGCTGCTTACATCAACTGGCTTCATGCCTTGTTCGAGCGACTTCCATAAAAAATTCCAACAAAAAAAGGACAAATAAACCAAATGCAAATTATTCCATAATTTTTAGTAAATGATGATTCTTAAAAATGGAGATAATGTGTTAGTTCTATTTCTGATTTTTTTTAGATGAGGATGGATGATTTGTATTGTTTGGATTATTCGGACTACTGCTCTCATCTTGTGTGTTAGTCTCACAACGTTTCGGCCGATGTAACCTCCGACCTTTTTCGAGGGTGTATCTTCTTGTGATGCAACGGATAAAGTACTAAGTAAAATTCAGTTTTTAGACGGATCAATATACTGATTGACCCCCAAAAATCACAACATTTTTTTGGGTAGTTTTCTGCTAGGTTGGGTCTAGTCTACAACATAGTAAAAGTTGGACAAGATCCGAGTATGGGAAAGTGTCAAATTTCGAATATGATTTTTTTAGTTTACAAGTCATTTTCTATTTACATGTGAAGCACTAACTCGGTCAGTTTTCATGATAAATCAATACATCTTGGATTTTTACTCAAGTTTTCAGGGTCAATCTTTCACATTAAAGGGTTAGCAGTGATGTCAAATAAACCCTTATACACTATCAATGGGTCCCCCTAAAGCCATTATCCTTGTTGTATCCATCCTGATTCACTTACGTCACACTGCTTTTTCAAAACTTTTAACTCCTCATCATCATCTTCAACTGGATCATTTTTCATATTGTCACAATTTCCGTCTTGGCAATGTCTACATGCACTTGTACAGTCTAGTCCATGCCTCCTGCAGGTATATCATAGGTTATTGCATCTTTCTGAACAGTAGCAATGAATTATCTGAATCAGTGCATCTGGAGCAGGACTTTTGTCTGTCATCACTAGAACAAGTTTTCTCCCTTCCACCTTCCACCCCCACTCAGATGACACCATTTCATTACAACACCCATCCACTCCATAATCTGGTAGACGGAAAAGAATGAAATTTACAGACAGAGGACGTTGGCGGGTGTCGTTCTGACTTTCTGACTTTCTTGCAGAGCATATTGTATCTAATAGATGCAAGGGAATTTTTCTCTATCCGCATTGAACAAACCTACCATTGCCTTACAACCATTGGGTTCCACAACATCCTGGCTTTGCTTTAGTAGAGAAAATTCTTTTGAACAGTCTGTCATTGTCTTTTCTCTCTTGATAATTCGTTGGTACCCCAACGTCTTTCCTATTCTGAATACCCTGGACACCGAATCGCATCCCGTAAAAACATGCAGGAACAACAGATCATTACAAACTGCTTCGCCAAGCACCTGCTTGAGAACCTTGATATTGTAGCCATAACATCACATCAGATGGTCTCCAAAGACTGATAGACAGGTTTGCTGATGTATGCAGCCTGTTCGGCCTCACCATCAACCAGAAGAAAACCCAAGTTATGAGACAAGCAACCCCTGCCCACCCAGCATTTCAATCCAAGGTACACTACTGGAGGTCGTTCACCAGTTCCAGTATCTAGGATCCACTGCTTCAGACACCCTCTCATTGGACGTAGAGCTCAATAAAAGGATTTGTAAGGCATCCACAACCCTCTCTAAACTAACTAAAAGAGTCTGGAAAAACAGCCACCTTACCACTTCTACCAAGATGACTGTCTATAGAGCGTACGTTCTCAGTGTCCTACTGTATGGGAGTGAGTCCTGGGCCACATACTCAACATAGAATAGGAAACTCCAGGTCTTCCATATGAGGTGTCTACATAGGATACTTGGTATCACATTGCAGGACAGAGTGAGCAACAATGATGGTCTGCAAAGAGCAGGCATTCCATCCATCTACTCCCTACTGCGTGAGCGACGTCTTCACTGGCTGGGCCATCTGCGCAGGATGGATGATGGGCACATTCCTAAAGACCTTCTCTATGGCGAGCTTGCCTCAGGCTCAAGAAAAAGGAGTCGTCCTCATCTCTGCTTCAAGGATGTCTGCAAGCGAGATATGAAGGCTTACTCAATGGACATTAATACATGGGAAGCCTCTGCAGCTGACAGACCTGCCTGGAGGAAATAGATACGCTAGGGAATGATCATCAGTGAGAAGACTCTTCACGATGAAAATGCTGTGGAGAGAGCTAGGAGAAGAGCGAGCCTACAGACAGACCAACCAACCGAAGTCACACAATACACAACAGCGTTCGTATGTCAAGGCTGTAGTAGACCATGCAAATCAAGAATTGGTCTCTGCAGTCACAGAAGAAGATGCACACAAGCAACATCCCAGTACGGTGCTGATCCATAGTTGCCAACACACAGCACAGAAAATTACTGAAAGAATTTTAGGCTCAATTTTTACCGATTATAAAAGCAAGTTAAATGCTGATGTGACGTATTAGTTACTACTCGGAAAAGGAGTAACCAATCGAAAACGTTAAGTTTAATTTATTTGAATTGAAATTATGACGAAAACGTAATTTGTATTTCTACTGTTTGTGTGAAAAGCGTCTGTAAATGTGTCTGTTGTTGTTATCTAAATGAATAAATGCAGACGTTTTTCATATTTATCACACCTATATTACCATCAAAACAGCTCACTGTTCTTTAAATCAATAATACAACATAGTCTTTAGAAATACTGTATAATTTATTACATAAAGAGAAGTTGTCTGTATGTGTGTGTGCCTAGCTAAAACTTAAAAACTACAGAACAAACACCATCAAAGTTGATATTTTCTTGATCAGCATTGCCTGAATAATATCTACAATTTAGAAAATGTATTCATTCTTTGACTCTTAACTGCCGCCGATTTTGTCAAGGGGGAAGGCGGTTTTCCAGTCATTTTCATGTATTAACTAAAGGTTTATTTTCAAGGAATTATTTCCCTTATGTCGACTCGAGTAATCTATAAAAAGTGTATGTCCAGAGAGAGGAATAGGCTGGGTGGAGAAGAAAGAGGGTGTGAAAAGAGGGAGGGGGAAATCGGGGAAAAGATAGAAGTTTTAATAGAAATATGTTACACTTTTGCCTAGTATCATAGAGAGCAAAACCCGAAACACAGCTATTTGAATTCATATTTGCATAATTATTTTTTAAAACAGTTTATTATAAATTAATGTTTGGTGTTATTCATTTGTAATTTTATTGTCCTATTTGCTATATATATGCAAGAGTTTTGTCGATATTAATAGTAATTAATTAAAGTGATTGAATTAAAACAAAGATAAATTACCAAAAACTTTCTTAAAATAGTATGTTTATTAATTTTCAAGAGAGGTAATATAAATGTAAACTATTAGTTTTTAAAATTACAATAGATTTATATTAAATATATGTAATGTAAGTTATGCATTTAAAAAGAATACTTAGAGCTAGATTAATAGCCGCCGTATGGCGGGTATATTTTGCTATTTAATTTACTGTTGTGACCCTGTAAAGGAGCTGGAAGGAAAACACAAACTCAGAGTTTAGAGAAAACAAGTGTATTGAATAAAGTATAATAAAACAAAGAACAAGAGTGGTTTTACGTCAGTCTTGACTGCCAGTATAGACGGGTGTGATTCCAGGTATTAAATTTCTTCCCACCACAGAAATATGTAGCGCAACGCCGGAAGGTGGGGAGAAGCCAGCACCCCTAAAGAAGGAGCACTCTAGCCTATTTGCCTGGACAAACCAGTCAGCATTCCCCAGTCAGAGCGCCTCAGGCAGTAAGCTTACTCCACTGAAGGAGAGGCGGCAAGGCTTGGGAGGGCGGCCCTCCTAGGACTATCCATGACTAATACCTCAGCTCGACAGATAAAAGGCCACTTAAATGCCCCAGTTCCTGCCAGACTGATTGTCGAGAACGAATCCTCGACTCGTATTTACCAGTCCGAAGTCTCTAAGCAACTGATGTTACAGAAATACAACACAGACTGGTGTGTAACCAGGTATTTAATTCCTTCCCACCTTAAAGAAGGAGCACTCTGGCCTATAAAAAATTGCCTGGGCAGACCCGTCGGCATTCCCCGGGCGGGGCGCCTCAGGCAGTAAGAAATAAACTTACTCCACCTTAAAGAGGGGAGGCAAGGCTTGGGAGGGTGCACCTCCTAAGACTACTCACAACTAAATGCGCCAGTTCCTGCCGGACTGATTGTCGAGAACAAATCCTCTACTGGTATTGACCAGTCCAAAGTCTCTCAGCAACTGACGTTACTAAGGGACCGCACAGGCTGGTGTGGACCCAGGTATTTAATTCCTTCACAGTGTAGGAATATGTGACATAAGGCCGGAAGGTGGGAGAGAGTCAAGCCAGCGCCCCTAAAGAAGGAGAACTCTGGCCAATCAAAAATAGTCTAAGCAGCACCGTCGACATTCCCCGGTCAGGGCGCCTTAGGCAGTAAGCAATAAACTTACTCAACCCCAAAGAGGAGAGGCAAGTCCTGGGAGGGTGCACCTTCTAGGACTACCCAAAACCTATGCCTCTTTCTTCTCTACTCAGCCTATTCCTCTCTCTGGACATACACTTTTTATAGATTACTCGAGTTGACGTAAGGGAAATAACTCCTTGAAAATAAACAAGGAATATATCAATAAACTTTTTTTCCTTTTCTTAACCCATGGATTTTCAAAAATGCAAGCTTTACCCATTAGAGGAGATCATCGGATAAATCAGTAAAAATTATATTACTGCTAGCACAGATTTGAAAATGTAAAAATATATATAAAAATATAAAAATACACAAAAGTTTTTTGAGCAAAAAAACCCACATTGATGGAAAAATGCAGCATGTCCCAAAACGGTAAATCCAGGATATTATGAATGCCAAACAAGCAAACATAACAGAAAGTGTTCCAGAAGTTCGAACAATATAGGGGTACAAATCCGGTGCTAAAGATTATTGTATCTAAAATCTCTGTTACCACTTATTAAAATGGTGTAAATATGAGTTACTATCTCCAGAGAATGTTGAAGACCTTCGTTGGTTGATCCAAAAAGCGATGTAAGAATAAGTGCATACTAGTTTATACCCGCTTCTTGAGGTACAGTACCTGGCTATGTCAATTTCCATCTTTACCTAGATTATTTTTTTTACTAATGAGTCACCGCTCATCAAGGTCTGATTCCAAAGGTTAATGGTTTGTATCAGGTGGATAGTGAGACTAACACCTTGAGAGTTGCAGACGATAGTTGGATCTGGACAGAATTTTATTACTTATGAGGACAGTTCAACAAGAATTTGTTAACATTGGATGTGAAAACGACCATGCTGTATTCAGCTGGGATGCAGCCCCGTGGTATTTTGTTCCATATGTTCTTCATAAGAAACTATCCTCATGGAAGCTCCATTTAGCTTCAAGTACACAGAGGAATAAAAGAAAATATTTTACAGTGGCTGTAGCTAGACGAGTTCTACCGCTTTATAGCTAGAACAAAAAAAGATATTTGTGAAATTTCATTAAAAAATGTGCTATTCAGTATTTGCATGGTAGAGTAAGTAACTACAATGAATGTATTTACATATTGTTTTTATTAGGAAAAAACATTTAAAATTATGCTTTTAAGCAATAAGAATTAACTTTGGACTAATACCGAATATCCTTTATGTCTACCTTTCAGTTATTTTTAAAAAGATATTTATGTAATGTTTATTTAGATATTCAACTACATATCATTTATATTGAGTGCATTCAATGGTTGGTAACCAGGATGGTTACGGGATTCTCCATGCTTACCTACAAAGAACGGCTCCGAAGACTAAATCTGTCATCACTTGAGCAGCAAAGGATGCAAGGAGACCCAATTCCGCCATACAGCATCATCAACAGAATGTAAATTTTCTTTCAGAAGAGTTTTAACCCCAACACCTAGTCGTGGTATCTGCGGTTACTTGCAGAAGATGTACCATCGCCACTATCATCTCAACAAAAGAAAGGCAGCATTCTCTGTCCGTGTTTCTGCTTCATACCAGAGGAGGTTGTGATGTTGCCTACCATATCCAGGTTTAAAGTCGTCTTGAACAAATATTCAGACGGTATATGGATGCAATATCTTATAACTGTCCTTTTACATGGCTTTTTAGTTTTTAATCAATAAAAATTGATTGATTGATTAATTAATTGATCTTAATTTTTGTTAAATAAATTTTTAGCATAACATATTTTTGTATTGTAGTACTTTATATTTATAACAATCACATTTAAACATACTAAACAATTTTGCAATTGAATCATATTTCAATACTTTATATCTATAACAATCACATTTAAAAATATTAAACAATTTTGCAATTGGATCATATTTCAATATTTTATATCTAAAAAAATCACATTTAAACATATAAAACAATTTTGCAATTGAATCATATTTCAATACTTAATATCTATAACAATCACATTTAAAAAATATTAAACAATTTTGCAATTGAATCAAATTTCAATATTTTATATCTATAACAATCAAATTTAAAAATACTAAACAATTTTGCAATTGAATCATATTTCAATACATTATATCTATAACAATAAAATTAAAAAATATTAAACAATTTTGCAATTGAATCGAATTTCAATACTTTATATCTATAACAATCACATTTAAACATAAAAAACAATTTTGTAATTGAATCATATTTCAATACTTTATATCTATAACAATCACATTTAAACATACTAAACAATTTTGCAATTGAATCATATTTGAATACTTTATATCTATAACAATCACATTTAAACATAAAAAACAATTTTGCAATTGAATCATATTTCAATACTTTATATCTATAACAATAACATTGAAACATACTAAACAATTTTGCAATTGAATCATATTTCAATACTTTATATCTATAACAATAACATTGAAACATACTAAACAATTTTGCAATTGAATCATATTTCAATACTTTATATCTATAACAATAACATTGAAACATAAAAAACAATTTTGCAATTGAATCATATTTCAATACTTTATATCTATAACAATCACATTTAAAAATATTAAACAATTTTGCAATTGAATCATATTTCAATACTTTATATCTATAACAATAACATTGAAACATAAAAAACAATTTTGCAATTGAATCATATTTCAATACTTTATATCTATAACAATCACATTTAAACATAAAAAACAATTTTGCAATTGAATCATATTTCAATACTTTATATCTATAACAATCACATTTAAACATAAAAAACAATTTTGCAATTGAATCATATTTCAATACTTTATATCTATAACAATCACATTTAAACATACTAAACAATTTTGCAATTGAATCATATTTCAATACTTTATATCTATAACAATCACATTTAAACATACTAAACAATTTTGCAATTGAATTATATTTCAATACTTTATATCTATAACAATCACATTTAAACATACTAAACAATTTTGCAATTGAATCATATTTCAATACTTTATATCTATAACAATCACATTTAAAAATATTAAACAATTTTGCAATTGAATCATATTTCAATACTTTATATCTATAACAATAACATTGAAACATACTAAACAATTTTGCAATTGAATCATATTTCAATACTTTATATCTATAACAATAACATTGAAACATACTAAACAATTTTGCAATTGAATCATATTTCAATACTTTATATCTATAACAATAACATTTAAACATACTAAACAATTTTGCAATTGAATCATATTTCAATACTTTATATCTATAACAATCACATTTAAAAATATTAAACAATTTTGCAATTGAATCATATTTCAATACTTTATATCTATAACAATAACATTGAAACATACTAAACAATTTTGCAATTGAATCATATTTCAATACTTTATATCTATAACAATAACATTGAAACATACTAAACAATTTTGCAATTGAATCATATTTCAATACTTTATATCTATAACAATCACATTTAAACATAAAAAACAATTTTGCAATTGAATCATATTTCAATACTTTATATCTATAACAATCACATTTAAACATACTAAACAATTTTGCAATTGAATCATATTTCAATACTTTATATCTATAACAATCACATTTAAACATACTAAACAATTTTGCAATTGAATCATATTTCAATACTTTATATCTATAACAATCACATTTAAACATACTAAACAATTTTGCAATTGAATCATATTTCAATACTTTATATCTATAACAATCACATTTAAACATACTAAACAATTTTGCAATTGAATCATATTTCAATACTTTATATCTATACAAATCACATTTAAACACACTAAACAATTTTGCAATTGAATCATATTTCAATACTTTATATCTATAACAATCACATTTAAAAATATTAAACAATTTTTCAATTGAATCATATTTCAATACTTTATATCTATACCAATCACATTTAAACACACTAAACAATTTTGCAATTTAATCATATTTCACTACTTAATATCTATAACAATCACATTTAAACATATTAAACAATTTTGTAATTTAATCATATTTCAATACTTTATATCTATAACAATCATATTTAAACATATTAAACAATTTTGCAATTGAATCATATTTCAATACTTTATATCTATAACTGCTCGACTGAGGTACAATCCTCGGTTCTTGCAAAACATTTATAGCAAGAACTCGTCTCGCCACAACCACAGCAAAGAAATATCCTTTCTCTCTCTTTTTATTAAAAAACCAGACGAAACTTCCATGTACAACATCCCATTGGTGGAGCACGATACCGCAGTTCTGATTCCCAACCGGCTACAACATGGTCGTCTTCAAGTCTACTTGTTGAGCCGTCCTCTTAGATAATCAATTCCTCTTAAGTAATCTTCTGCTCATCCAACCCTCTTGGTATAATCACGTTGCCACACTGATTCTCGTTAGATCACCAAATTTCAGCAACGTTGAGCCGGGTCAGTACCAGATGGGTGACCATTTGGGAATATAAGGCGCTGTATGTAGGAGGACGTCAATACCTCCCTACAAGAACTATAAAAATGTAACGTCGTCATCTCCCCCTTACCAGGGTATACATGTGACTGGGGACCGCTTATGAATTTGATATTCTCTAAAAAATTCCATCCATGGAGGAAGCCGGTTCAACCCGTATAGAGTGAATGCTGCTTCGTTTATTCGTTTCTCGAGGAGGCGATCATCGCCCAACTGACGATCTCTTTAAGGCTAATTCTCAAGTGGATACCCACGAGTACAAAAAATAAAAAAATAAAGAAAATAATAAAAGTTCAACATATTAACCAATTTTGCAATTGAACCGTATTTCAATACTTTGTATCTGTAACAATCACATTTCAACATATTAACCAATTTTATACTTTCTACAGCGTTTTTTCTTGTATATTTGTTCCACCTGATATCAGTGTGAATAAAAAAGTATGTGAGGTTTAGTAAAACTAAAAAAAGAAAACTGTTTTGCAAACTCCAGCTTTTCTCACATAAGAAATCAAAACATAAAAATACCACCTGCTGTCGATAAGAACTGTAATTTTGTTTATCCAACCTCAGATACTGTTCAGCTACAAATGCTCCTCAAATGACTAAAGACAAGGAAATAGTTAAGAATGATCTTTTTTTAATTTCATTTTCGAAAACGTCACTGCTGCAGAGAGTTTGAAATTTTGTCTTTGTTATATACTAGCGGAGCTACCTGGCGTTGCCCGGGGCAAAAGTATAACATATTTCTATTAAAACTTCTATCTCTCTCTCTTTCCCCCTCCCTTTTTCCCAACCTCTCTTTTTTCTCCGCTCAGCCCATTCCTCTCTCTAGACATACACACACATACAACTCGAGGAATGAGTTAGCATAAGGGAAGTAACTACTTGATAGAAAATCAGAGTTACGTCCCTTTAGTTAATACATGAAATGTCTGGAAGAACGACCCTTCCTGGCGCCTTCTGCGCCAGTTTAGGATAAAAGAATGAATATTTTTTTTCTAAATTTTACATATTATTCATTCCGGGCAACACTGATCAAGAATATACCAACTTTGTACTGTAGTTCTGGAGTTTTCGCTGGACATACACACACACATATACACGCAGACAACTTCCCTTTATATAATAGACTAGCAGAAAGACCAGACGTTGCTCGGGATTGAATAAGAATCACTACTATGTACTTTTTCACTATGCACATAACACCATATTACTTTACTTGTATTTACTGCTTCCCCTCTCCAGTTTGCCTACTAATATTGTCAGAAAAAGATCAAATGTTAGAAAACTCTCTGAATTAGTGTCTTAAACTTAAATTAGTGGTTTAAATTTCACTAAAATCGTATATACGTAATTTTAGTTTTAAGAGGAGTTCTGTCCCCATAGATCACTTAGAGGTGGGGGCACGTAGATATTTGGCACATAGAGGGTAACATAGAGATTCGAGACCACTTCCATTGTTTTCCTCAGAGAATTTTGTACATATGATATAAATTTTATCAAAATAGGATATATTTGAAGTTTTAAAGGAGGTTTGCCCTCTATAGCTCACTTAAGTTAGCAAGGCACTTAGATTCAGGGCAACTTCCATTGACTTTCCCAGAAAATGTTATAATTAAAGTTTTACAGAGGTTATGCTTTTATAGTTCCCTTAGGTGTGCACTTACAGATTCGGGAATAGTTCCATTGTTTTCTCCGGTAAATTTTGCATAAGAATACACTTTTAGACTTTATGTAGATTCTCTAACCTTTCTTTCTATAGGGAACGCACAAACATCACACACACATACACACAGACATTGAGTTTTATATATAAAGAGATTATTTATTTTCACATCCACAGACACGTGTTTCGTCTTATAAAGATTTATCAATGTGGCTTTTATACAACCAACGCGCTGCCCCCTCCCACATACTTCCGTTTTATTCGTTATGATTCAATATGGAGGCTTTCTTAGGCTTTGGCGCCTTTTCCATCATGTTGACATTGTATCGCTGAGATTTCACTATAATATTTCAGATGTAACCTTCGGCATCTTCGATTGACATCTTGTTTGTTCTGCATTCTGAACCGCTTGTATTGTCTTCTGTAGATTCAAATTTTGTTCTCTCTTAATCTTAAATCTCTGATGCCAGATATTAAAATGTCGGATCAATTATACTTGAGCCACTCCAGAATGAGAAACGACCGAAAAGACACATTTTGCCTTGCCACCGATTTAAAAAAAATCTCTGATTGAATTATAAACAAAACAATATGCACACTTGTCTTTGCAGATTTTTTTATTAAAAAAAAGGGTTTTGTTTATAAAAACATTTACGAATAACCTTAAATATACATAGTCTTATTTACAAGCAAGTTTTGTTATATACACATTTTTAATTTTAAAAAGTTTTTATTGCCAAACCAGAAGAATTCCCAACTGAAAGATCGCAGCAAACGGTATCCAATCAGATCCAGTTCCTGATGTTAAACTTTGTCTGTAATATAACTTCCGGCAAGAGTTTCAGTTTCCCAAATTTATTAATTTATTTATTAAATTGTTAGGTGAAAGTACAGAATAGTAAACAAAGCCCCGCTCCATGTCCATGTTAAGAATGGCTTTCTAAATAATATCGCTATTGTTTCAGCACGGTCAGTAAACTGCAGAAGATTATTTAGAAAGCCATTCCTAACATTGAGGATGTGGGTGGGAGCTTTGTAAACTGTTCTGTACTTTCACTTAACAATTTAATGAATAAATTAATAAATAAAAATTAGTACAAAACTTGTCAAACCTCAAGAGTAAGAGACCCAAAACAGAAAGTCTTTAATATCAGGAACTGAATCTGATCGGACATTGTTTGCGGCGAACTTTGAGTCGGTGATTCTTCTAGTTTGTCGTTTTATTTACAAAACGTTTTGTTTTGTAAACTTTGGAGGTTTATGAAAAAATAAATTTTTAATTAAAAAAGTTACAAACTTCTTATTAAACAAAATGTATAAACAAACGAAACAAATTTGAACAAAAACAACATTTAAATAAGTGGATGTTGAGCCGAGATGATGTCACACGATTTGTAAATGGAATTTTCTGATTGCCTTTCATGTAAAAAATATTAATTTATCGTCGCTTAATTCAATGTTTTGTTTTACACAATTGTTTAAATAAATATTAGATTATAAATTGAAAATATCAGCCAATATCAATGCAAGATTAATTTATTATTATTATTATTTTTTTTTTACTTTAATCTTATTAATTTTGGAATAAAATTTTATCACCAGAGTTGACCAGTATTGTGTCATTTTTTTTTCCATCAAAAAACAATAATAAACAAACTTATTTCTTTTGTTTCTTTGATAAATGTCCTTGGTGTGATGTGTCCACGCCGATGTTGTTGGCGGTTATGAATTCAAATTCTTGTTGTCGAACGAAGAAAAGAATTGGCGTGCTCGTAGTTAATAAAATAAAATGTGTCGTTCAGTTTTAAAGCATTGCTGGGTCAGTATTATAAATTGAAAATATAAGCCATTATCAATGCAAGATTATTTTATTATTATTTTTTTTTTACTTTAATCTTATTAATTTCGGAATAAAATTCCATCATCAGAGTTGACCAGTATTGTGTCATTAAAAAGACACACAGAAAATACCTTTTTTCAAATTGTGTGACACCATCTATGTAATGTTTTTTTTTATATTTGTTTGTTTCGTTTGTTTATACGTTTTGTTTAAATAAATGTTTTGTAAATAAAACTACCTATTTATGTCATATTATTTTGCTTGTAAATAACTATTTTATTTTATTATATTTGTAAAAGAAGTTTTTTAACTGGTAAAACTTTTAGTAAATACCCCCCCCCCCCCTTTTTTAATCTGTGAAGGCAATTTATTAATATGCATATTGTTTGTTTTTATGATTCAACCGGAAGTAAAAGTAAAAAAAGGTGTTATGGCAAAATATGTCCTTCTGGTCGCTGCTCATCCTGGGGTTCCTCAAGTAGAATTGATCCAAAATGTCACTGGCGAAACTATCTGTTAGAAACCTAATTCACATTGAATTTTATAATTAAGTCGCGTGAAATTATATCTTCCAAATGATGTGTTGAATATTAAAACGTGGAAGATTTATTTGTCAACTGGAATTTGAAAATAGCCGTTAGATGCATCAAGCATAGTGAAGGATCTAGGATTAAAAATGTCTTCCATTGTAGGGAATTTGAAATGCTGCCTTTTTACAGCTTTGTTTAAGTTTCTAAGATCCAAACAGAGTTTTACGATGCCTTTTTCAGTCATGACTCTGGAATTTTTTTGTATGTACTAACGACGAGTCACCGTTTATCAAGGCCCAAGAGCCACTCGAGTTTATCAGATATACGGTGAGACAATAACGTGCAGATTGGAGAGGATGATTGAGACTGGGGAGAATTTGATTATTTAAGAGGACGGTTCAACAAGAATTTGTTAACATTGGATTTGAAAATAAACATGTTGTAGTCAGATTAGAAGCAACCCCGTCGTATTATGTTCCATAGTGGGATAGATATTGGAAATAAATTTTGCTCATAGAAGTTCCGTTGAGTTTTAGGTAAACAGAAGAAGAAAAGAAAATTATACCCAGTCTGTAGATTCACTGAAAGGTTTTATAATTCTGAATTCGATCATTTTCTCTGATACTTTTTTGAGTTTTTCTTTTATAGAAAAGGGAACGGATCTCGCTGGATGAATGGCTGGAATTATTTGTGGATTCATTGTAATGTGATAAGCTTGTTAGCAAAGTGCCAATTTCCCCGAACAAGTCTTTGTATTCTTCCAATAGATCGTTTACGTTCAACAAATTCATTTTAAGTAATTATAAAGACCAGTTAAATGGATGAGGTTGAGCTTACGGGTATCCGTAACCAGTATAAGTAAAGTTTTAGTTGGGTTTGACGTCCCTCTGGCTCTAAGTTGGAAACAGCTAAAGGTATTTTCGGATGTGGTAGATTTTCAATTTTTTTTTCATGGAAATCGCTCCAGACAAGGCATGAAGCCATTTGATATAAAGAGTTAGCAAGAACAAAATATGCTTATCGCAAAGACAGGAGATGCCTATGGACCTTAGTCTTTAAAATACCAAGACTATAGGTAGGAGGAAACCAGTCAGCAGAAAGAGAGTTCCACAAGCCCGCAGTTCGTGGAAGAAGCTACTGAAATAGAAAGCTGTATTACAATGATGTATCAAAACAACAAATTGAATGAGACTACTAGACCAACGAGTCAAACGAACTGGAACAAAGGAAGCAAGGATAAGATCAGAACATATGCCACAATAGTATTTATAGAAAAGACTTAGACTAGCAAGATCACATCTGTAAGATAGAGGGTGCAGAGAAGAAGAAAGGTAGGGGCCAATCAAATTACAGATACGTTTCTGAACTTTATCAAGAACCCTCAAATGAAACCGAGATTTACCAGCCCAATATGACAACAGTACTTCATACATGCTCTGATAGTAGATTTGTAGAGATTAAGAATAGGCTCAGGTGTGAGAAAGTGTTTGGGGAGAACTGACTTTACGAGAAGCAGAAAGAGCAATAGATTTAATGTGTGAACTCGAAGATTTGACTAGAAAGAAAGATCAAGAAGTTTCAGAGTCTATTTTTCCTCAAGAGCAGAACCATCCATGAGAATCTCAGGAAGAAAAGGGACACGCCTACAATTGAAAGACACAATACCCTTTTCTTTGAAATATGATTTAAACTTCTTCTGTTATCACTGTAGGTGTTCTTTAGTCTTCTGATACAATGTTATATTGACACTTATGGTATGTATAGAAAGATTGAATAAAGAGAGAAAGAAATGGAAAGAGAGAGTGAGAAAGATAGAGAAAGAGATAGACAGAAAACACTTGTACAGCAAGTAATAGATTTTATTACTTTGAAATACAGAAATGCTGACTAAACACAGGAGAGTTCCACTTATGTGATAAAAGGGAGATAACAAGAAACAATTCCAATTTTGATCCATATACATTACATGATTTTGACTGTCTAAATGTCTAAAATTTAAGGTTAAACTTAAGCGGTCTTAAGAAGAAATTAAAATTCAGGGAAGCTTGCTTAATTAGTGTCTAATGAGTATGGATTAAATTTAATGCAAATCTGAAATATTTTAATTCTCAAATAGGAGGTTTTTCCCCACATTATGCCTCTAAAAACCCTTTAAAATAATCTAAAAACTGAAATTTGGAATTAATGTCTAATACATATTTTTAACATTTCACAAAAATCAAAGGTATCTGAATTTTCATGAAAGGCTTCAACACACTGTTTGTGTAAAACTAAATATAACCCACATTACCCATGCTTATGCCTAGCAGATGTGTTCCAAAACTCATAATGGTTGGTTAATTAATTTAGGAGTGAATCTTGTAGATACAAATATATAAACACTAGCAGTACTCACGGCCCGACGTTGCCCAGAGAAATATAAAAGAATGAGAGAATCGTCTGCATTTATCAATCGCAACCATTTAAAAATAAAGAGAATCGTGTGCATTTAAAGTTTAAAAAATACAATTCGGTGCTTGAATGAAATTAAACAATTACGGTCAATTATCCGATGTAATTTATTTACCGGCGCTAAGTGGGAGGTTGGGAGTAAGAAAAGATTAGAAAGAAAACGGTTTGCTACCATCTGTATGAAGTATGTTTTTGTGAGAGTCTGTGATGGCGGTCTAAAAGTAATATTTATTGTTAGATGATGAAATACACGCGAGTGAATAAACTGAATAGAGTGGTGAGTTTAGTAGCCTATGATGCATGTGGTTATATCCTTACTCTCGTCAAAGGTACAGGGGGAAAAACGTCTTCACTTTATATATAAGAAGATATACACATACCTAACTTAGTGATATGAAAAGATACAGATATGAAAAAAAAATCAATTAAAAAAATAAAAATAATAAACAGCAAATAAGAAAAATTCACGTACAAATAAAAGATAAAAAACCTACTTTAATGGTTTTAAATGCAAGAAAACGGTTACCGATGTGCAACTCCTTTTTTTTTAAAATTGCATTGTAATGCACAAAGCAAGGCACAAAAGAAAACTTAATGGATTTTTGAAAAGCGTTTAGGACCAAAATTACTGATTATTACATATAAAGTGAGAAAAAAGAGTTTCTTTTCAAAAGAATATATTGTGTGAAAGCGTTCTTTGAAATGCTGTTCTACAGTGGTATGAACAGCCTACCATTATTGTCACATGCTAAATACATAAGGATCTTCTAATACCCGCATTTCAACTTTAATTCATGATCTGAATAAAACCGTATTAATGTGAATAGTGTCTCCAATTTCTATTACTAGTTTATAGCCACACCTTTGGTTTGGTTGTTTGGTTGTTTTGTTTTACAGCATATCAACCCTTTTAGAGTTATTTAATGCGAAATGTTTGGGGCATTTTTGGCCAGGAAGCTGATATCTTCAGAGAGCACCAGATCCACTCCTTTGGTACTGTATCTGGGGATGTCAATTTCCATCTTTACCTAGCTTTTACCACTTTATAGTTAGTAAGAAGAAAAAAATATTTGTGAAATTTCGTGGGGAACATATGCTACTTAGTATTTGCATGAGAGAGAGAGAGAGAGAGAGAGAGAGAGAGAGAGTAAGTAACTATGATGAATGTATTTATGTATTGTTTTTATTAGCAAAACACATTAGAAATTGTTCTTAATCAAATAAATTTGCTTTGAACTAATGCCGAATGTCTACTTTTTGTGGATTATAAAAAAAACGTTACTTAGTTAAAAAAAATATTTATGTAATGTTTTTTTTATGTTATTATGTTATGTTAATTTGTTTGAATTTATAAAACACGTATCCAGTTAAAAATAAAATCCTATAGATTTACATGAGATTCGAACCCGGGTATTGACATTGTAAAACCTACTGCCATAGTAATGTGTACTCTGCCTATTCCCTTTTAGTCAACCAATCACATGTTTCTATTGGTGTACGAAAAGACAAACTCCAAAAACACCATAATATTTTAATAGTATATAGATTAGGTTGTTCGAAAAATACTGGCCGATTTTTTTACTCATTTTAAAAAGTTGGTTCATGTTACTTATTCAGTGTTTTATGCAGTGTACGCAGTGTGATGATGTATGGAGATGAAGCCTGGCCAGTGGAGGTTGAGGAAATACGTTCAATGGAGAGAAATTATATGAGAATGATATGATAGATGTGTAATGTAAGTCTTAAAGAAATACTTTGTTCTGATGACCTCAGAGAAAGATTAAATCTGGACAGTATAGGGAGATGTGTGCAGAACAGGAGACTTTAATGGTATGGCCACATTGAAAGAATGGATGAGACTTCTTGGGTTAGTAGATATAGAACAGGTAGCAGGTTCAGTTCCTAGGGGAAGACCAAAGAAAAAATGGGATGGAGTGATAAAAATTGACTTCAAAGAAAAAAGGACAAATTAAGACCTGGCTAAAAATAGGTTAGTTTGGAAGTCAATTTTCTAAAACTGTCCAACACATACCAGTATGCAAAACTGACGTTAAACCAAATATGCTGTTGCTGCTGTTGCTGATGATGATGATGATAATTTATACAAAATTATATATATATATACTTTATTTGTACATACATATTTTATATCTACACGCATGTGTTTCATCTTATAAAGACTCATCTGTGCGGCAGTTATACTTTAATACAACTAACTACCATCCTTGGAGCTCGAACCTTTGACCTCAGTCACCACTAACTGTGAAAGTTCAATGTCCTTGCTGTCTCGGCCAGAGACCTACGTGCGTTGATTGAGAAGAAATATATCGTAGTTATTTACGATACTAAGTTTCAATAGAGACGTTTCCCTTTTCTCTCTGTCTCTCTGTCTTTGTCTCTCGATCTCCTTCACACTTTCTCTTTCTTTTTTATGAATATTTCTCTATTCTCTGTCTGTCTGTCTCTCTCTCTCTCTCTCTGCCTCTACCTCTGTTCGCCTGTCCGCCTGTCCGCCTGTTCGCCTGTCTGCCTGTCTGTCTGTCTGTCTCTATCATATATTCTCTCTCTTTGCCTCTCAAATTCAATTCTCATTTTTCCTTTCTCTTCACTTATTGCTGTTTTGAGAAGGTACTTTAGACAAGCTCACATAATTAACCAGAAACTTCTTTCTGAGGAAGCCATGATATTCAATCCGGAACAAATGAGACACTAATCGATAACTGCTCATCAAATACCAAGGGTTCGGCCATGTCTTAGAATCGCAATCAACATAATTCTTTGCCATTAAAACTAAAAATAACAATACCAGATTGTGAGTTTCATAAATCATTGTCATATCAAATTGTCATATCGAATATTTCATTTTTAATGATTTTTCTTTTGTTTACTTTTCGAACAAAAAATTGGCTCTTTTTTTCTTAATTAAATTTAATTTTATATCTCTTATTAAAATATTTTAAATCGCAGTTACTGAGTAAATTCACTAAATAAAAAATAACATTATTTTTTAAATTTTCCTTAAATATTTTGTAAAAATAACCCAAGTGTTACAGAAATATTTTTTTTAAGGTGAACGTGCCTCTATCGTATCAAAGAACCGCCGAATATGAGCCACTTCAAGTACACTCCTTATTTCTTTCCCAAAGGAAAATAAAAAAGAAAGACGACCCCCTTGCCATTGAAATTGTCACTTTTATATTAATTCTGGCCTTGTGCCTAATTTGCATACTTTATAAATCTCGTTTCGCTCGAGACGAGATTCGTGGCTCATAAATTCACTTATTTTAATTTACTTCAATCTATACTTTACTTAAGCGTCCAGTCTTGATTGAAAACACAGCACACCACCCGCTATCTCTTCGAACGACGAACCACAGCTGGCTCAACGTCAGCAGTCTGGAGGTTCTCCCTTTCAACCCGGTTACATAAGGAAAAACAAATCGGTTTTTAAAGTTTAAGGAATAAATTACAAGAGTAGAAAGTGGATTCTTGTTTCCAACTATTTTGTCCTTCAGTCCTCACATTCCATGAGCGATGTTTCTGACAAAGGGAAAAATTGCTGTTTTCTAGGTCGCAATCTATCCATCTAACACTTATCGTTGGCGAATTTTGACGAATTAGTATTTTCTCTTTTAGCTTCTTACATCAAGTGGCTTCATGCCTTGTCTGGATCGATTTCCATTAAAAAATTTACTTTTAGAATGTATGTATTATATCCACGAGAAAACCGTTTTAACAGTTATCAATAATTTTCATCAACTACTTCAGGTTCTATTGATACTTACAATAGGAATAAAATACGTCCTTTATCATTAAATATTTTCTTTTCCCATTAAATATTTCCTTTGCCATTAAGTCTTTTTTCTTAAATTTTGTTTTTAACTTTTACTCACCTCAAACAAGGGATATTGCCACTGAGAGATAAGGGGTACTGTGAATTAGAGGCCAGATTTTTAACGGGCACCCTAAATGAAGAGTTGTGCAGTGAGTTTGTTCACATTACATTTGAATTTCTGCATGTTAGTACAATCAGAGAAACAAGGGGCAGGGAAGGAATTCCAAAGGCTAGCAGCTTGAAGAATGAAGCTGAAGGGATGGGATTTAGCTGATTGTCAGGTTGGTCGAGTGTATTTATGCTGAGGGGGTACCAGAGCAGCAAGTTCGTGGGAACACAATCCATTGAAGTACTTATAAAGTAAGCACAGAGGTGCAACATTGCGGCTATAGGACTGGGGCTGGAGCTTAGTTGATAGTGTGGGATCTATTAGATTAGAGACTCGTTTTTGGATTCTGTCTAAGAGGGAGAGAATAGTGGTTAGTGCACCATCCTAGACGTGACAACAATACTCCATGCATGGGCGGATAGTGGCCTTGTAGAGATATATGGTACTTGCAGTAGTGACCAGTTTTCTAGCATGGTAGAGTGTTGTGAAGTTGTCCAACAGTAAATAATAAATAAAAGAAGTCAAGTCGAGGGTTGGTTTAACAAGTGTATTAACAAAGTAAGAAAGTGACTAGCACTTGGCTAGACAGTTACAAGACTGTGCTTTGTCTTCTGTGTCTGGTGACTCGCACTATTTATAGTGACAACCGGTGCAGTTTCTCCTGTGTAAGAACGGCCGGTGTAACATAGAGAGAAGCCATTATCCTTGCAGCAGCGTTGGCAGCATGTTCTATGTATTTGTTCCAATTCATGTTATCTGTAAATGTTAGGCCGAGGAGTTTAAATGTTGGACTCTCAAGTAGGGTGCGTTTAAACATGGCAATCTTTGGTTAAAAAGGTTTCTAATAATTTTTAAAAGAAAAGAAGCTTTGTCAGTGTAGCATTAAATGTTACCATCCATTTCTGTCCCCATTTAACTACAGACTGGAGGTCATTTTCTAAAGATTCAACCATTACCTTGGATATGTACGTGTTCGTTTTACCCACATGTTGAGAATAGAGCATAGTGTCATCAGCAAATATACCCATCTCTGACCCAATTTCATCAGGGAGGTCATTTATGAACATTAGAAACAATAAAGGTCCAAGGATCGACCCCTAGCGTACACCTGCATTACTGTCATGTTGTTTGGATGTATATCCATTGAGGGCAACCTGAATCTTTCTGTTGGATAGGAAGGATCTAATTATATTAAATATTCCTCCAGTTATACCATACGAATTAATTTTCATGAGAAGACCTTTATGCACAAATTTGTCAAAGGCTTTAGATATATCAAGCACTACCACCCTAGCTTTACATGCGTTTTCCAGTGTATGGTATATGCATTCAGAGATGACTGTAAGAATATGCACAGTAGAATGTGTTTGCTTAAATCCATACTGATGGTCAGAAAGAAGGTTAGCATTAATGAGGTAGCAGACTTTTGCTAGATTTATTAAAGATCAAAGAGTTTAGCGAAGAACGGGAGTAGACTGATGGGGCGATAATTTTGAGAGTCAGTTCTTTCACCAGAATTCTTGAACACTGGTACCACAGAGGCAATTTTCCAGATATTAGGGAAGCAATACTCAGCAAAGCATTTGTTGTAGAGTTTGGAGAGGACAGGAGCCAGCTCAGTAGAGCATTTCTTTATTACTATAACATAGATAAAATCAGGCCCACATGCTTTGGAGATGTCATGGGTTTTTATAGTAACCCGGACATTGGAAGGGGTGATGATCAGGTTATCAAGGAAATTTAGGAGGGAGTGAATTGCAGAATCCAAGGTGAAGTTCAAGGCAAACCGCTGGAGAAGTAGTTCAGCCTTATCAGTTGCCGTGCAAACGACATCATTGTGGTTGAATATCGGGGAATTGTTTATTGCCTTTTATTCACTACACATGTCTTTCCCTTGTCATAAAATATTTCCTTTGCAATTAAATCCTTCCTTTGCAATTAAATATTTCCTTTTTCATTAAATATTTCGCTTTACCATTAAATATTTCCTTTATCATGAAATATTTTCTTTATTAAAAATATTTCCTTCACCATTAAATATTTCCTTTGCCATTAAATATTTTCTTTACTAAAAATATTTCTGTTAATATTAAATATTTCTTTACCAAAAAAATATTTTCTTTGCAATTAAATATTTCCGTTACCATAAAATATTCACTTTACCATTAAAACTAAAATACAAAACTATTGGGACTAGTTATTATTTTGATTTGCAAAGATATTTTCAACCATAATTGTCATGAAGATTCATTGATATTTTGTTACAAAAATGTTCATGTATTTAGTTATTTATTTTTTCTTTCAAATGTATTATTGCCATAAAGGTTTTTTTTTTTATAATTGCCATAAGAAAACGCTATGTTAAATCTGTTTTAAAAAACAGATTTAACATAGCATTTTCTTATGGCAATAAAGGTAAATGTAGATTTTAGGATTTTAAAAAGCCTTTTTCAAGACTTACAATAGGGGTGGGACGTAATGGGTGAAAATTTCAGATTCATGCGAGTAGTATTTTTTTGTGTTCATTTATACATAAATAACACTAAACAATCAAACATTTTGAAAATTTTGCAAAATTCAGAAGGTGCAGGCCACTAGTTTTTGGCTATTTTACATTCATGAAAACCCTTTCACAGCCTGAAAATGGTCCTAAATTAAAGTACTATATCATATTTAACCATCTATATCCATTCATAGCTTTTGAGGATGTTTTAGGACCTGCAATGTTGCATGAAACCACTTTTTCACCGAAAATGATGAATTTTGAGTCCCATGAAGCCCTAACGGCTATTTTTGGCCTGCATCTTCTGAATTTTGCAAAATTTTCAAAATGTTTGATTGTTTAGTGTTATTTATGTATAAATGAACACAAAAAAATACTACTCGCATGAATCTGAAATGTTCACCCATTACGCCCCACCCCTACTTACAATAATTCTTTGGGTGAAATTCGAGCAAAATTTCAGGATTTGAAAGTGCCTTTTTTAAGACTTACAATAATTCTTTGGGTGAAATTCGAGCAAAATGTGCTCCCGAACAAAAAAGATGAACATTGAATTGTATAAACTGGGAATCGTATAGACATTTATCCTTTTCTTGATTCTTTAGTTTTCAAACAAATGTCCCCTTTTCTTAATTAACTTTTTAATTTTATCTCACTTATAAAAAGTCATATCATATGTCAGAAAGTGGTTTGCAATTTTCACTGCAGCGTAACTGAGCTCACATGAAATAAATTACTATTCTTTTTCACTTTTTTTATGAGTGCTGGACAAAGGTGACCTTCAATCGTCCCGGAAATTAGTTTTTAGTGTTTATTTCCAAGAAAAATCATCAGTTTTCCATTACAATGTATACATTTCATACTAAAGAATACCGATTCAAAAGTCTTTTAAAGTATGAAACCAAAAAACAAAAATCAAAAAAAATGATTGAAGGGCTTATTCTATTACTTGCAAATAGGTTACGTTGGTGTATCTGATATAGCTGAAGGTATACAGATGCCAGTTATCTTGTGATTCTAGAAAATCTATTTTCTTATGAAAACGATAGCTTTCTCATCTTGATGTACACATTTTTTTTGTTTTATGTTTTTCTACTCATATCTATCTCCATCAGATGTTGCAGATAAATGGGCTTGTTCCATATGGGAATAAAAGTGATGTAACTGTCACCAGTCCGGACAGTAGACATAGCATCCTGTGCTCAAGTTCCATCAAACCTGTACACTTACTTTCATTAAAACCCCTGGAAAAGATATGAATCTACAGTATTTAAATCTTATATTTTAGAATCAATCATCTTCCAAAAATACATTTTGATAAATTCACTACTTACAATAACTATTGGGGGGGGGGGGGGGGTGACTGACTAGGTGGTTAACGACACAAACTAACAACCTGGGTGTGCCAAGTTCGAATCCAGATCGTTCCACTGAAACACTTTCACTTAGGATGTTGGCCACCTTCCTGTGGTCCCTCTTATAAATACCTGATGTCTTTCTAGAAAGTATTCTAACTAGAAAGATATCGGGGGAAAATAATGCCAACAATATAATTATCTAATTCATAAGATATGAATGAACGAATAACTACTACACTGAAGGTATATGGTCAGATTTAGTTTTTGATATTAAAGACTTCCTGTTTTGGGTCGTTTACTTTTGTGGTTTTCCAAGTTTTATACTAATTTTTATTTATTAATTTATTTAATAAATTGTTAGGTGAAAGTGCAGAATAGTTAACAAAGCCCCCCCCTCTCCATGTTAAGAATGGCTTTCTAAATAATCTACTGCAGTTTACGGACCATGCTGAAATAATAACATTATTATTTAGAAAGCCATTCTTAACATGAGGAGAGGGGCGTTGTTAATTATTCTGTACTTTCATCAAACAATTTAATAAATAAATAAATAAATAAATTTGTGAAACTGAAACTCTCGCTAAAAGTTATATTACGGATGAAGTTTAATATCAGGAACTAAATCTGACCTAACACCTTTTGCTGCTGACTTTCAGTCGGGTACGTTTCTGGTTTGCCCAGATGCCAGCTATCTCGTGGATCATTTGTGTTTCAAGAAAATCTATTTTCTTATGAAAACGGTAGCTTTCTCATATTCTTTCTTTTTTCCTTTTTAAAAAAGTTTTTCTACTCATATTTATCTCTGTCTATGTGTTTTTTTTACCTTTATTCACACAAAACAAGACATATTACCACTAGTGTAGGGGGTTACTGTGATTTTTTTTTACCTTTATTCACACCAAACAATGCATATTACCACTAGCATAGGGGGTAACTGTGATTTTTTTTTTACCTTTATTTACACAAAACAATGCATATTACCACTAGCGTAGGGGTTACTGTGCTTTTTTTTTTTTACCTTTATTCACACCAAACAATGCATATTACCACTAGCGTAGGGGGTTACTGTGATTTTTTTTTTTACCTTTATTCACACCAAACAATGCATATTACCACTAGCGTAGGGGGTTACTGTGATTTTTTTTTTTACCTTTATTCACACCAAACAATGCATATTACCACTAGCATAGGGGGTTACTGTGATTTTTTTTTTTACCTTTATTCACACCAAACAATGCATATTACCACTAGCGTAGGGGGTTACTGTGATTTTTTTTTTACCTTTATTCACACCAAACAATGCATATTACCACTAGCGTAGGGGGTTACTGTGATTTTTTTTTACCTTTATTCACACCAAACAATGCATATTACCACTAGCGTAGGGGTTACTGTGCTTTTTTTTTTTTTTACCTTTATTCACACCAAACAAGGCATATTACCACTAGCGTAGGGGGTTACTGTGATTTTTTTAACCTTTATTCACACCAAACAAGGCATATTACCACTAGCGTAGGGGGTTACTGTGATTTTTTTTACCTTTATTCACAACAAACAAGGCATATTACCACTAGCGTAGGGGGTTACTGTAATTTTTTTTACCTTTATTCACACCAAACAAGGCATATTACCACTAGCATAGGGGGCTACTGTGATTTTTTTTACCTTTATTCACACCAAACAAGGCATATTACCACTAGCGTAGGGGGTTACTGTGATTTTTTTTACCTTTATTCACAGCAAACAAGGCATATTACCACTAGCGTAGGGGGTTACTGTGATTTTTTTTACCTTTATTCACACCAAACAATGCATATTACCACTAGCATAGGGGGTTACTGTGATTTTTTTTACCTTTATTCACACCAAACAATGCATATTACCACTAGCATAGGGGGTTACTGTGATTTTTTTTTTTACCTTTATTCACACCAAACAATGCATATTACCACTAGCATAGGGGGTTACTGTGATTTTTTTTACCTTTATTCACACCAAACAATGCATATTACCACTAGCATAGGGGGTTACTGTGATTTTTTTGTTTACCTTTATTCACACCAAACAATGCATATTACCACTAGCATAGGGGGTTACTGTGATTTTTTTTTTTACCTTTATTCACACCAAACAATGCATATTACCACTAGCATAGGGGGTTACTGTGATTTTTTTTTTTACCTTTATTCACACCAAACAATGCATATTACCACTAGCGTAGGGGGTTACTGTGATTTTTTTTTTTACCTTTATTCACACCAAACAATGCATATTACCACTAGCGTAGGGGGTTACTGTGATTTTTTTTTTTACCTTTATTCACACCAAACAATGCATATTACCACTAGCATAGGGGGTTACTGTGATTTTTTTTTTTACCTTTATTCACACCAAACAATGCATATTACCACTAGCGTAGGGGGTTACTGTGATTTTTTTTTTTACCTTTATTCACACCAAACAATGCATATTACCACTAGCGTAGGGGGTTACTGTGATTTTTTTTTACCTTTATTCACACCAAACAATGCATATTACCACTAGCGTAGGGGTTACTGTGCTTTTTTTTTTTTTTTACCTTTATTCACACCAAACAAGGCATATTACCACTAGCGTAGGGGGTTACTGTGATTTTTTTAACCTTTATTCACACCAAACAAGGCATATTACCACTAGCGTAGGGGGTTACTGTGATTTTTTTTACCTTTATTCACAACAAACAAGGCATATTACCACTAGCGTAGGGGGTTACTGTGATTTTTTTTACCTTTATTCACACCAAACAAGGCATATTACCACTAGCATAGGGGGCTACTGTGATTTTTTTTACCTTTATTCACACCAAACAAGGCATATTACCACTAGCGTAGGGGGTTACTGTGATTTTTTTTACCTTTATTCACAGCAAACAAGGCATATTACCACTAGCGTAGGGGGTTACTGTGATTTTTTTTACCTTTATTCACACCAAACAATGCATATTACCACTAGCATAGGGGGTTACTGTGATTTTTTTTTTACCTTTATTCACACAAAACAATGCATATTACCACTAGCGTAGGGGTTACTGTGCTTTTTTTTTTTTACCTTTATTCACACCAAACAATGCATATTACCACTAGCGTAGGGGGTTACTGTGATTTTTTTGTTTACCTTTATTCACACCAAACAAGGCATATTACCACTAGCGTAGGGGGGTACTGTGATTTTTTTTTACCTTTATTCACACCAAACAAGGCATATTACCACTAGCAAGGCATATTACCACTAGCGTAGGGGGTTACTGTGATTTTTTTGTTTACCTTTATTCACACCAAACAAGGCATATTACCACTAGCATAGGGGGTTACTGTGATGTTTTCTTACAATAGAGTCACCAATTATCAAGGCTTGCATGCCACTCGAGGATAAGGGCTATTGAGTTTGAAAGGTAGACGGTGAAACACTGAGGAGATTAGTATCGAAGGTTGAAACTGGTCATAAAGTGACTATTTAAAAGGACGGCTCAGCAAGAATTTGTTTACATTGAAATTGAAAACGGCAATGTTATAGTCAGCCGAGAAGCAGCCTTGTGGTACTGTGTTCTAGGAAAGAAACTATGCCCATGGAAGTTTCGCTTAGTTCTAGGTACACAGAGGGAGAAAGGGAATTTATTGAAAGTGGTTGTAGCGAGACAAGTTTTTGTTGTGAATGTTTTACAGGGGGGACCATAGATGGAAGCTCAGTCGAGCACTTGCCATGAAAATAACGAGGCAACCTGGGTGGGGAGTTGGGCAGAATGATGTTTTTTCACATTACATTTAAAGTTCTGCATGTTGGTACAGTCAGAAAAACAGAGAGCAGGGAGAGAATTCTAAAAATTAGCGATCTGAGGTAAAAAGTTATCAGAGTAGAAAATCTTCCGGTATCTAGGGACCTCTACAGTAAAGGGGTGGGATTTTGCTTCTAATCGGATGGGTCTGATGGGTTGGGGGTATTTATTTTTTAATAATATTATCAGTACTCATACATATTTGTGTTGTTTTAGAGTACAAAGTTTTTCGACATCTGGAGAACTCTACAGTGAAGGGGTGTGATTTAGCAGTTAGTCGGTTGGGTTGGGGGTATTTTCGTTTAGGGGGCACGAGTGCAGTAAGTGCATCGAAGCACCATTCCGTGGAAATACTTATAAAACAAAAACATCGGTACAACTTTTTGGCGATACAGCAGAGCCTGAAGCTTGGAAGATAGTGCAGGACCTATAAGGTTGGAAATGCTTGTTTGCACTCTGTCCAAGAGAGAGAGAAGCTAGTGGTTGGTGCACCAGCCCAGCTGTGGCAACAGTACTCCATGCATAGGTAAATGGTGGCTTTATAAAGATATAGGATACTGGCAGGCATGAGAAGTTTTCTAGCCTGATAGAGAGAGCTTACCTTCTTTGTAGAAGACTTGGCAACATCTTCTATGTACTTATCCAATTCATGTTGCCTGAGAATGTTAGGCTGAGATGGATTTTTGGAAAGGGTTCTATCAGCCATGACAATCAGTGGTTGGAAAGGTTTCTTATTGTCGTTAAATGAAAGGAGCTTTGTCTTTTCTTGGTAGTATTAAATATGACCATCGATTTTTGGCGCTATTCTACTATGAACTGTAGCAGATAAATGGTTTTGTCCCATATGTAAGTGAAAATAATATAGAAGTTGCCGGCCCGGACAGTAAACACGGCATATAACCTAATAGGTCCCGTACTGTCTGCCAAGCTCCAACCCCTGCCACACCATCGCAGAGGTGCATCCCTATGTTTGTTTTACAAGTTCTTCTATGGAACGTGTTTTGATGAACTTACTGCACTTGTACCCACTCAACAAAAATAATACTCTCGACTGACCGGACTAGTGGCAAAATCTCACCCGTTCACTGTAGAGGTCCCTAGGTGCTGATAAATGTTCTATTCTGATAGAATCTTTCCTAGGACCGCTTGCCTTTAGAATTTCCTCCCTGCTCCGTTTTCCCAACCGTACAAACATGTAGAAATTTAAATGTAAACACATCTTGCTGCCCCTCTCCCAACTCAGGTTGCCCCCCCCCACCCCTCCAAATATCTGACTATTATTAAAGTAGCCCTTATGCTTTAGTGCCAATATGTTTTGTTTGGGTGAATTAAAAAACACTGTGTTCAAGTTCCACCAAACCTGTGAAATTACTTTCATGAATACCCTTAGCATTAAATACTATAGACTATAGTATAGTTTAAAAGCAATCATCCTCCAAAAATACATTTTGATAAATTCACTATTTACAATAACTATTACATTTTGGTGATAACAGAGACTCCAGGGAAAATAAAAGTAATCTGAAAATAATTTGAATGACAGCACTCAACAACGTCAATGTGCAGATGAACACCAAACTTTTTCATTTTTATTATTTTTACATTAATTCACCCCAAACAAAGGATATGGCCACTGAGACGTAAGAAGCTACTGTGAATTAGAGGCCAGATTTATAGGGGGCATTCGAAGTGAGGAGTTGTGAAGTGAGGTGTATGTTTACATTACATTTAAATTTCTGCATGTGGGTACAGTCAGGGAAACACGGAGCAGGGAGGGAATTCAAAACGCTGGCAGCTTAAGAAAAGAAGTTATTAAAGTAGAAAGCTCTCCAGCATCTAGGGGCCTATACAGTGAATGGATGGGATTTAGCTGATTGTTGTGTTGGTCGGGTGTATTTATGTCGAGAGGGCACCAGAGCAGCAAGTACATCAAAGCACATTCCATTGAAGTACTTATAAAACTAGCCCAGGGATGCAACATTGAGGTGATAGAACAGGGGATGAAGCTTGGTTGATAGTGATGGAGCTATTAGATTAGAGACTATTTTTTGGACCCTATCCAAGAGAGAGAGAGAGAGTAGTGCATGGTGCACCAGCCCAGATGTGACAACAATACTCCGTGCATGGGCAGATAGTGGCTTTGTAGAGATATAGGATACTGTCAGCTGTGAAAAGTTTTCTCGCACTGTAGAGAGAGCCCACTTTCCTTGCAGCAGCTTTGGCAATGTCTTCTATGTATTTGTTCCAATTCATGTTGCCTGTGAATGTTAGGCCGAGGAGTTTGAACGATGAACTCTCGGGTAGGGTGTTATTAACCATGGCACTTTGTTTTTTTTTGTTTTATGTTTTACTAATGAGCCACCACTTATCAAGGCCAAAAGCCACTTGAGGATAAGGGTTAATAAGATGAAATGATTGCCAATTCAGGGATGAATAACCTTATGAGAAGATTGAGAATGACTGATGGAATGAACCAAGTTTGTAGGGACGGTTTATGACAGGAATCTATTGACATTGAATTTTAAGATGACTATGTTGTAGACTGCAGGGAAACAGTCCTGTGCTAAAGTGTTCAACAGACGGGAAGCACTTGTGAAGCTCTGCTTCTGGAAATTCTGCCAGACATTATGCACATGGAGGAAGAAAGGAAAGCTTTTTCGTTGTGGCAGCAAAACGAGTTCTTGCTGTGAATGTTTTAGAAAAAGATATCAGAAATTGGAACTCAGTCGAGCACCTTAGAGGAGGATAACGATAGAGTAGAGAGAGACTAGCAACGTTTCTTCTGTGAGAAAACGGCTGTAAGGAACAGAAGAGATCATCCCCACTAGATTTCAGAACCATTTTGAACTCTATCTAAACAATGGAGAGTGCGAGATGTGGCAGTAGTACTCCATCTTAGGATGTCTCTCCTCTTATATCGGTAAAAGATTGCATCAGGAATCAGGTACTTTCTGGAGCGGTAGAATCATCCAACCATTTTTTCCGGTGAGCTTAGCAACAGCTTGGATATAAGTTTTTCATTGTAGATCTGGAGTGAAAGTCAGTCCTAGGAGATCAAAGCCAGGGGCTTCTTCAAGAGCCATTCATTTCGACTGGGGCAAAACAAGGATCCAAGCATTGGTGATGGAAGGGAAAAGTTTGAGTTTAAAGGTGTTTAAGATAGCAAGCCACTTTTTCCCCTGTTGAACCATGTGCCCCAACTTTAATAACTTCCTTCATCGGACCCCTCCATTTGGAATTCCAAACCTTATCCATGTTTGCCTGACAGTAAGAACATGCAGAAATTTAAATGTGAACAACTATTTTGCTGCCCCACTCTCCACCCAACTTGTTCTCTATAAATCTGACTCCTAGTAGCCCCTTATGCTTCAGTGGCAATATGCCTTGATTAATGCGAGTAAAAGTAAAAATTAAAATTTTAAGACAGAAGTAAACATGAAACCCATATGATGATGAATGTTGATTTTTATGCAAAAAAAAATTGTTTATTACTAATGAGTCTCCACTTAGCAAGGCCCAAAGATACTAGAGGATAAGGGTTAATGTGATGGACATATTGACAGTTCTATGATTGTAAATTTCCATATATAGCCTGCTCAAAACACCAGTCGACCCAGAAAACAGCAATTCCTTCCATTTTTTAAGAAACATAGCTCATGGAATGTGAGGACTAAGAGACAAAATAGAGAGATACTTCTCAACATTGGTATACACAGGTTAAACGAATGATACTTTTAAATATATCTTTTTAAATTGAACAAAATACTGTAGCAGTCATAAACATTAACATTTCTTTCCTCTTGCGGAGAGCAGCCTCTGCAAGGTGGTTTGGTCACACGATGACGAATAAGACTCCTGGGCGTATTAATTTCGACCGGACCTTTGAAGGACTACATCCAGACCCTTGGAAATTTTCAGAGAGCTTCCTGGCACCCACCAAGAAAGACGTTGACACTCTCTCTCCTTCCCCTCTCAACTTGATGCCGAGCAAGGCTATCTTCACTTGAAGATATACTGCTCCAAGAAAAGACTTTCGGCAGCCGACCTATATTATTATTATTCGTTTCTTCACTGTTTTAAACTTCTGGCAACCTACAGCCAATATATCATTTGTTGTTTATAGAAGAGCCTTGTTTTTCTTTTGTTAATTATTCTTTTAGTAAGATTATTGTAGGAGATAGTCTGACAGTTTATGTCAAGATTAGCTCCTATAATACTACCAAATCAAAACAATTTCCGCTTGTTGTCTGCAAATAATTTGGAAGGCGGTTTTGTGACATAAAAATGAAACAACGGATGAATTATTTTTTACAACATAGTTTTTTCCTCGAAAATCAGAAATGATCACCCTAACTATATCTCTATATAAAAGTTGAGGCGGTTCAATTTATTGGCGGCAAGAAAACAATACCACTTTCCCTTGAACCTGCAGCATTAACTCCCTTCTCAAACACAATTAAATACACATACCACCAGATGGCGCCAAAATCAATTAATCTCTCCTTGTTGTGACACTAGGGGGGGGGGGGTCTTGATCTGCCTTATACAAAGGGATGCACAGACTCGCTCCCTCTTTTTCTCTCTCACAACCGGCTACAGATAACATCAGCCAGACCGTCTCTATCTCCCCATTCGGGCTGACGGCTGCTATCATTATGTGCTCACACACATACGGACACTATCCCGATATGTAAGAACTTTTCTCCATTCACATACATACGTACACAATACTCAGACTTTTTACTATAATTCGTAATGGACACCTTTTCCAATGGACACACATACTTATACACGTACACACACACACACACACACACCATTCCACCTACACTTACTTTGTATACGTTTTAATGAACACTCTTTTATAGTCGGATCTGCATACAATAAATGTCTGATTGAATTATATTTTTTTCGATTTGTTACTTTGCTTTCATTAGTACATGCTTGTATTGGGAACACACAAATATATATATATAATTGTTAATGACAATATATGTATTAGCATATACTATCAGTGCCCTTTTACTTTCCAGTCTCCTTAAAAAGATTCAGCTCGACGATTGTCAATTAGTAACAACAGAGTAAATATAATATAGTGTAAGTTTTTTCAAGACACTTTAATCCAAGAACTTTTTACTCTTTGTGAATTTTTCTGCTGATTTTGTAATGTTGCAGAGACGATATTGACATAAAAATGTTGTTTGGCACAAGACAAATAAAACGAACCGTAAAAAATATATCTCACAGAAATGTTATGTTTTTTGGAAATGTGAAAAAATAAAAGTAATAAAATAAAAACATGGTTATTGGAATATAATATGAACCTGACTCATATATATATGGGATACCCAGGGCTGTGCTAGCGTCGACGTGAAATCCCGTCAAACCTCTTTCCATAAAACTGCCATTGAGGCAAACATTTATGAGCCAGACTAGTAGTGTCAATAACTGATTAAATCCAGAACAACATAAATTCTGTATTATTTGGATCGTTCAAACTACTGTTCTCATCTCGGATGTTATTCTCCCAACGTTTCGGCCGATGTAACCACCATCTTCTTCAGGTGCGTCTTGTCGAACGTAAGAATCTTTATGTGAAACTCAAGAATCTTTACAGAATTTCGAACAACTCTTTATTTAATGCATGGGGGTAGATTGTTCTTATTCTGTCGGCCATGACCGAGTAGAAGTCTTAAGTAATTTTTATTATATTCTTAGTATCGTCCGCACTGAGGATTGAACCTTCAACCTCCAGAAGACTGTTATTTAGAACTGAACATTACTTAACACCTTTTCATTAATTTTTTTATCCATTTATCAAATGGATCAACAATTCTTTTGAAACTCTGTTGGCACCAACAATAGCCCCAAGGAAATAACAATTTTAGCTTAAATTACAGAACCGAAATAAATTTATATTTATATTCTTATGTTTTAATTAACGTATTGATTAATTAAAGTGTCATTATAATAGATGTTTATTTTATTTTATTTGTAAATTAAAAATTTTTTTTGTTTAATTTAATGATTTTGTATTTCTTATTGTTGATGCTTGGTGGAAGTATGTGCTCCATAGAGTGTCACTCAAGTATTTTATCACTTTTAACCATTTTGTGTGATACTTCGATATTCATATGATAATCTTAATGACTTAATCTAGACTTCACTTGTGGACTACATCGCTGATTGGCTTATTATATTCTTATTTATTAGTTGGAATCTTCCTTGGGACGAATAGATGACCATAAATTACATGAAATATTTAAAATATTAATTATGGATTCTACAAATATTTACTGGCCAGGTCTTGTATTGCTTCATAAGTTCCTAGAAGTTTTAATTACCATTTGAGTATTGAGGTGGCTATGGAAACACTGAGGCATCATATGGATTGCTTCTGCATTATCTCCCTAACTGCCTTAACTGACTATTTCAAAATCACTCACTCTAACTTAAACTGATCTTGCTTGATCAATGACAGATTTTTATCGCTCAGACGTCCTCTGTTTCAATTTGTATCTTGTCTTCTTATTTATTACCTTCGGGTCAAATTTATTGTTAGATACTGCTTACCGCCACATATACCCGTGCATCTTCTGTTGTAACCCAGGTTTCGTCAATGTTGATAGAAAATCACATGAACGCTGGTTTGGTTTTAAAAGTTTTATTTAACAGAACAAAAACAGAAAACTGAGTTGTGTGTGTACAAGAGAGAGAGAGAAAGAGAGAGAGAGAGAGAGAGAGAGAGAAAGAGAGAATGAATAAATTGGAGGGAGATATACCAATAACATACAGAAGGCAGGCTGACTTTCGGCTACCTTTACGCCCCCCCCCCTGGCCAGGATGCAACGTTTTGCGTCTGTTCATGTCGGCTGTCGGCAGGCTAAGAGACAGAACTGCTCTTCTAGACGGAAGTCATTTGATTTCACGACTTCCGCTTTTAGGCCCTCCCACGTTTTAGGGTGCGTGCCTTCCCTCCGGCACCCTTCTTTGCTATCGAACAAGATGATGTGTGCAAAACAAGAGTCTTTGTTGGTTTGGTCACATTGAAAGAATGAGTTCGTGGGTTAGAGTTCTTGGGTCAGTTGAGGTAACAGAGTCAGTTGGCAAGGGTAGGCCAAGAAAAATATCGGAGAAAGTTGATAACGATGGAATTGGAACTCAATTTCTAAAAGCCGTCCAACACATGCCAGCATGTAAAACGGACATTAAACCGAATATGGTGATGATGAATATGTGATTGTGCTCAATCAATCACAGCTTTGTATCTCTCAGCCTTTTATGGTGTAACAGTATTCATAAAATAAATCATAATTTAAATTATGAATTAAAAATTGTATAAAAAATAAAATAAAATAGTTAATTAGTTGCTGAAAATAAATAATGAATTTCCTGAAGTCTTGCAAATTCTCTTTGTCAAGAAACACACAAAAACTCCCAGTAAATGTTTCGTCGTTTTTTGTTTTTTTTCAATAGAAACCCGGTTACAGCGGAAACCAAATCTGAACTCCCAATTACTAGCATTGTCCTAGTTTGGTTGATTCACCTTAACCAGCAACTTAAAAAAAAAAGAAAGAAGAATTTGACCTGCAACTAATGGATAATTACTTTTGTCATCAGGTGGTCTATGCTGCATTATGACAATTACCAGACAGACTCTGCTAAAATAAAACGAAAAAGAAAATCTGTTGTAAAAAGAATATGGAAACTCACAGAAAATCACATATACAGCAATTTAAAAACACAGCTAATGGCATTTCGATTTTTTGGGTCAGTCTAAAGAGAGTTACTTCCCTTTTATGGATTAAACATTCTTGTCAATCTTCAAGCTGTGATGAGTATAAACATTGTAACATATAAAATTATCAGGCCTGTGTTTTTCCTATTAAAATGTGATTTGGATATTCGCAAAATTGCAGTAACTTTTTTAATTAAAAAAATTAAAAAAAAAAAGATATTTCACCTCAAACAAGGCAGGTCGCCACTGTAGACGTAAGGGCCTACTGAGAATTAGGGAGTAGGTTTTGGGTGTCATCCTAAGTTGGGAGCTGTGCAGTGAGATGTCTGTTTACATTAGTTTTTAACCTCTGCATGTCGGTACAGTCAGGGAAACACCGAGCAGGGCGGGAGTTCCAGAGGCCGGCAGCATGAGGAAAGAAGCTGCTGGAGTAGAAAGCTCTCCGGCATCTGGGGACCTCTACAGTGAATGGATGGGATCTAGCAGATTGTCGGGTTGTTCTAGTGTATTTGCATCAAGGGGGCACTAGAGCAGCTAGTTCATCGGAGCACAATCCATTGAAGTATTTGTAAAACAAGCACAAGGATGCAACATTGTGGCGATGGGACAGGGGCTGGAGCTTGGTAGATAGTGAGGGACCTATTAAGTTGGCGACTCTTTTTTGGACCTTATCTAAGAGGGAGAGACTAGTGGATGATGCACCAGCCTAGATGTGACAACAATACTCAATACATGGGTGGATGGTGGCTTTGTAGAGATACAGGATAATGTCAGGTGTAAGGAGTTTACTAGCACGGTAGAGGGATCCCACCTTCTTTGCAGCAGCCTTGGCAATGTCTTCAATGTATTTGTTCCAATTCATGTTACCTGTGAATGTTGCTTAACTAAGAAGTAGTCATCGCAACGTTAATACATGGATTATTAAAGACAGAGATCGTTCAGAAATAAGAAATTAAGAACTTAGCTTTTTTAAAAAAAAATTTCGCCTATAAGCTTTAGTTTCAATTGAGGTCTGTTCTATTTATCTTCCTCCCACAAGGTAAGATGTGACACAAGGTCGGGAAAGTGGGAAAGAACCATCGCTCGAGAATTTGAGCATTCTGGCTGTTTAAAAATTGCCTGGGCAGCCCCGTCGGCATTCCCCGATAGGGGCGCCTCAGACAGTAAGCAATAAACTTACTCCTCCCCAAAGAGGGGAGGCAAAGCCTGGGAGGGTGCACCTCCTAGAACTGCACAGGACCGACACCCCCCAATAGACCGGCGTAAATCCAGACCCAAAGTCCCGGACGATACCGGTTTATTAGGCGGAGTAAAAACCCCTCTGTATTCCTTGTCGGTGGCAAATATAAATATGTCTCAACTCGTGGCTCTTTAACTAACGTTAGACTAGGGGGTATTAAAACTATGCTAGGAGGCATTAAAATATAAAATATAACTATGCATAGTTATATGCAATGCTAGCATGAAGACCCGACATTGCTCAGGATTTCATGAGAAACATGTCACTCTGCTCATAACACCATATTACTTTCTTTTATTTTAATGCCTCCTCTCTGTTTCGCCCCTTAATAAGAAGAAACTAACATTTTGGAAAACTCTCTGAATTGGTGTCTTATACATATGGTTTAATTTCATTAAAATCAGATATACATATTTGCAATTTTAAGGGTCTTCATAGCTCCCTCAGAAGGGGCATATAGAGATTTGTCACATTGAAGGCACGTAGAGATTAAAGACCACTTCCATTGTTTTCCTCAGATAAATTTAAAGTTTTAAGGAAGGTTCTGTTTGTATAGCTCTCTGAGGGGGGCATTTAGAGATTAGGAACCATTTCCATTATTTTTCCCACAAAATTTTATACATATGATTTGAATTTCATCAAAATAGGATATATTTGAAGTTTTAAGGGAGGTCGTATCCCCGTAGCTCACTTGAGGGGAAGAGGGGCATGTAAAGATTTGGGATCACTTCTATTGTCTTCATGAGTAAATATTACATGTAAATACTCTTTTAGATTTTATGTAGATTCTTTAACCTATCTTTTTATAGGTAACACACATACACATACATTGGCATTTATATATAGAGTTTATAAAAATGACCTTATTTTGCCTGAAATGCAAATAGATTCAATAAAAAGGAAAAGAAAACCAAATTCTAAAAGCTAATATCGATGTATTTAACACATATTGTCAGTCCTTCCCCTTGTAGCTCAAACAATCAAAAGCGCTCTTCAATCAATAAGTAGAGTTTATATACTAATGATACTACCTCCTATGCAAATTGACTGCCAGCCAGAGACATCTAGCTTTAGAAACCCAAACAGCCAATCTGTAAAGAGAAGATAACTGAATTAACAAGTATTGGCTGCTTTAGAAACTTCAAACAGCCAATCAGCAAAGGGGAGATAATTCAATTAACACAAGTTATTGGCTTAATGGATACCATAGCAGATTATGGAATCAGCTATGCTGAATTCCAATTCTGTCGGATCTATTGTTGTCATTTATGTACTAATACTTTATATAACAATATTAAGCCACAATTTCCCTCCAGCTATGGGTTAAATATCAACGTGTTCAATTAAGTATTAATTATTTTTTTCGGAATTTATGAGATGAGGATTGATAATTTGTATTATTTGTGTTATTCGGACTACTGTTCTCATCTTGGATGTTATTCTCACAATGTCTAGGTCAATGTAACCTCTAACTGGCTCCAGTTGTGTCTTGTCAAACCCAGGAATCTTTATGTCAAACTCGGGAATCTATTCTAATTCTAAGTGACACTCTTTCGGAGATTTAAGGTTTAATCCTCACTATATGACAGGCGATAATAAGAATGTAATTAACAATTACTTTAGACTTCTGACAGAATGAGAACAATCTACCCCATGAATTAAATAAAGGGTTCAGGTCGAAAATCTGTACAGATTCCTGAGTTTAACATAAAGATTCAACAAGATGCACCTGAAGAAGGTTGGAAGTTACATCAGCCGAAACGTTGAGAGAATAACATCCAAGATAAGAACACTAGTCCAAATTATTCTGGATATGGTCATACTCAATGTTCTTTTTATATTGTGTCTATGTTGTCTGATAAATTGGGTGGGTTATAGCCACTTTCACGCAGGGCTTTGTTGTAATATGGGGCAGCTTGTTGGAAAACCTCGAGGCTGGATAAAAGGTGGGAAATTATCTTGCTTATGTTGGTATAAGGTTCTTAAAGTCTACTAGAGGGCATGATTGGGTGTTGACAAACCTGGGCTGTTCGGTGGATTTATCGCATGGTTTAGTGGAGTTGTTATTTAAGTCCAGGGTTAAGTCTAAGAAGTCTACACTAGTGAGATTGATACTAATCGTGATCTTGAATCCTAGCTCTTTAAGGAATGTTGTCAGTTGCTTTCTAAATATGTCGAGTTCTTAACCATTGTTGTTGTGAGAGAGACATAGACTCTCGTTGTGGTGGAGTCCAAACTGTTGGTTAGGGAACTTAGTTTGAAGGGAGTATAAAATTAAAACCCCGATCAGGTCGCACACATCTGCACTATCATAGGCTCCCATCAGCACATCAATGGGGTCTTTAGGGTTAGATATTTTTACCCATGTCTTGTTATCAAAGAAGAGGAGAGAGTTTTCTGCATAGAGGAGAGTTTCTCTTTCTAGATCGCTGATTTCTATGAAGGCTTTGGCGAAATTTAAAGCTTTGTTGAGAATCTCTCTGTTCATGGAGAGATAAAAGTCTGTGATGTCGAACTGTGTGAATCGGCATTGCTGTTTATTAGAAATGGCTTTGAACCAGTCGATGATCGCTTGGGAATTGATCCAAAGTCGTAGATGTGTGTGGTTCTTAATGTGTTTATTTATTTTTCTAATTATATGCTTACTAACTAAACCCATTTCATTTTTGGCTGGATTCATAAGCCTACATGTCGGTCTACTTCTAAAATGGAGTATTTAATCTTTCAATGTGAGGAAGGCCTTTTTTAAGCTAATTGGCTTTCTCTGTAGTCAATTTTAAGTCTGACTGCTAGATTCATTGCTTCATCATTGATAACGTTATATGTATGATCTGATACTAATTGATATTATTGGTGATGTTGTCTATTGCTAGATGTTTATATCTGCTTTTTTAACTTTATAAATATCTGTGGTCTTATCTGTGAATATCAGATACATATATATATAACATATATATATATATTATAACAACAGTTTTACACTCAAATATAAATACCCCTAAAAAATAAATATAAATATAACACTTAAACCCTTTAATAACAGTAATACACCCCACCCAATAAATTAATACCAGTCGGGCACACCAGAATTTAATCCACTGGTTGACTCATAAATGTAATTAACGCCATCACCCCTAAATATGAATATGCCATTGAAACAGGAAAACATACAGTATCAATAATCAACAATTAAATTATTTTGAATTAATATTAAATTATGATTAGGACCCATACAGCTATATAGTCTGCCTCTATTAACTTGGTACTTTCCACAAAATGGATACTTGAGCGAATTAACCAGATGATAAAATCGGTGATCTTTGAGTTCCATTTTTCGATCTGTCCTCACTTCATGAGTCCCTGAGGATTTAAGATGGATTGTAACAGCCTTTTCTAAGCAGTAAATGTCAATCCATGTCAATGAAACCATGATACATCTCTGGAATATGAAACATAGTTTTTAAATAAATAATTTATATCTTAGCTCTCATATTCTTGCGATCGATCACTTTATTGATTTCTATTCAACATACCTTGATACAGTATGTATATATATACATATATATATATAATATTTATAAATAAATATAAAATTATTTATATATATATATATATATATATATATATATATATATACATTTTTATTTATACAAACATTATTGGTTACATATGTGCATACATGTTTCGGTTTTACTCTTCACAGAGAGTCAACCTCTTCATTCACATACAGTTCAACACACACTCACTTAGACAATATAATAAAAGATATGTCATCATTAAAAACAGTCCTCAAAATGCATACAAAAAATTTAGAATGGTGTCTATCAAATCTACCGATTTTATTTATTAACTAATATTTATTATTTAAATAAGCCGATCACAAGAAGAATTTAACTGTCAACAGCCACATTTAAAATAATCATATAAGTACAAAAACGTACATCTGAGGACCCACACCGACACATCCAAAATTCTGTAAAAAAAAAAGAAGCAAACATGCACACAAAATACATCAACACATCTATAGCCATAATTACATAAATATGTATGTAAACTCACATTCACAGAAATCAAGCCACATAACGGAATAATACAGCATCGAAACCTCAAAAAATTCTAATTTTTTTTTTATTGATGGATGTTATTAAAACACTATCGTATTCTGATCATTTATAATTATTTACTACGGGCTTTGTACTTATTTAACTATTTATTAAATTATTTATTCAATATAATCTGCATTTAACAAACCTATAATATGCTTTTTTTAAACTACCATTTAGGGGCACACCACCAAAACCGTACCATACCCCGCAAAGAAAGAAAAGAAAATATTATGATTTTAAATTTATTGATGATATTCGTCTTGGGACGAGTATTTTACTAATATATATATATATATATATATATATATATATGTGTGTGTGTGTGTGTGTGTGTGTGTGTGTGTGTTTGAATTCTTGGAACGTATATAAATAATGTTCTAATTTTATTTATCTCAACTTACCTTATATATATATATATATATATATATATATATATATATATATATATATATATATATATATATATATATATATAGTGGGCAAAAATAAGGGTCCTATTTTTAAAAATTCATAACTTTTTTATTTATTGATTTTTTTTTTTTTTTAGAATAAGTAAAGGACCCCTTCCGAAGCAAGCATGAGCCGTATTAGCCCTAAGGAACGTACCCTCATTTAGAAAACATTATTTTTGCTTAAAAAACTCAAAACAGTGTAAAAAACAATACTTTAGTTTTTGTAAGTTTTAAGAAGTGTTTTTCGGCTAAAATTTGTTTTGTTTATTTCAAAAAATCTCGGAAGGGTCAGTCTACACACACATAAAGTTTGGTGAGATTAACTTTTATTTTGTGGAAGTTATTCAAGTTCAAGTTATTCAAATTTAAAGATAGGACCCTTATTTTGGCCCACCCTGTATATATATAATATTATGTATGAAACCAGTAACAAGATTTTAAAATGCTTAACGAAATAGAATTCATTCTGTGATGCTAATTCTAGCATCCCGGAATTAAAATTGTTAAATTGTTGAAAATCTGGTGAAAATCTTACAATGAAATTTGAAAATGGCGGTTGATAAAATATTGTTAGTGCTAAAGTTAAATAAAAACGCTTAAAAATGTTAGATTTTATTGAATAGCTGAATATGAAAATACTGTCAGTTTCAAAGGTTACCAAACGATAACATGGCTATTCCAGATAATCTCATATATATATATATATATATATATATATATATATATATATATATATATATATATATATATATATATATATATATTTTGGTACAGAAAATTAGTACAAAAATCTGTACCAAAATAAATAAATATTATGCTCTTAATTTTTAACTTTAATTCTTAATTAATCGAGCACTCTGCTGGGATTTTTCCTTCATTTTACAAAGAAGGTATATATATATATATATATATATATATATATATATATATATATATATATATACATAACTTAAACCCGACATAAATATAGTAACATCCACATCTAAAACAATTAAAGATCTACTTAATACCAAACCCCGCTCCCGACCACCCCCAAAGACACCTTTCCCTCTGCCGGCATTTACAAAATAAAATGTGCCGCATGTCCGATGTTCTACATTGGGGAAATGTCCAGAAACTTAACATCTCGCATATACGAACACAAGCGGGACCTCAAACACGACATTTCCACTAACGCTCTAGTGATACACAGGGACACTTTCTCCCACAATCTAAACTTTTCAGACTGCACTCTCTTCAAAAGCGAACACTCTCCCTCACACCGCAAATGCATTGAAAGTATCACCATCGAACATCAACCTCAGGCTCGGATCTTATACCCTAAGCAGGCACCTAACAATAATCGCACTAAAACAATGCAATATATTACACCACTGCGACCCTGATAAAATATCTATGTATACATTTTTTTTTTTTTTTTTAAATTGTTGAGATAATCGCAAGTCTCATTGCTAATCAAATCATTTTAATACAACTCTCTCAAACTTAACCCTATCTAAGGATTTTTCTTACATGAATTTCATATCATCTTACACTTAATAAAAACAACAAAAAAACACACCATTTTTCTTATAATAAGTTATCACTTACATTAGTTTGACTGTAATGTAGATTTTTTATAGACTATCAGTTTAAGATTTTTATTGGTTTATAAAACCTAATATGAGACAAATTAGCAGACCTATCTCTGATACATTCTGATTAATTTTTTGGTTCTCGCATTGTATCAATTTCATGCCCACTCCTATTTGTGTTTATCCTGGATAGTTCCTCTGTCTTCTTCCCTCTTATCACCTTTTACCCCCTCCGCCTACCGCCTCCCCTATACTAGCTCAGTAGGTGTGAAAGTAAAAAAGAAAAAGAAAATAAATAAAAATATAAAAGGATGAATAAGAAATAAAGAAGAATGTGTCACCCACTTGTCATATTTCAATGTCACTTAAAGTCTTCTCATATGGTCCAATTGGATCATCCTTTCCTCCTCCCATGTGTGTGCCTTCAAAATAAAATTATTTCCAAATCTTCACTTTTTCTGAAGACGTTCGCCAACACGAACGCAACCGGTCAAATCTCTCGTCTTTGTTATTCTCCTGCACTTAAACCTATTTTCCATTCGTCATTTTTCACACATTTTGTCTACCACGGCATTTCATATTCACGAATTATCGTGTACCTTACCCCATATATATATATATATATATATATATATGTATATATATATATATATATATATATATATATATATATATATATATATATATATATAGTGTGTGTGTTAGAGTGAAATAAATTCCTGAAGGAAATCCGGATATGAGAGCTTAATGTAATAAACAGAGCAAGAATAAAATAAAATAAAGTAACACAAAATCACATAATCACCGGTGCAATAATTTATTTCGACCCTACGGTCTTATTCAAGCATCTAAGCAAGGTGATTACATTTTTGAAAATGAAAAAAGAGAAACTCACACTCACCATTTCAATACACATATAGAGAGAGCGACAACATATTTAATACATATCTTGAAAGAGGGGGAAATAGACTATTTAAGACGGGGGAGGAGAGTGACAACATATTTAATATATATATATAGAGAGGGGGACATTGTACGATTTATAACGGAAGGCAATACAGTGAGGGAGGAAAGAGAGCAATAAAGATATATATATAGAGAGTGGGAAATTGTATGATTTACCACGGAGTGGGTAAGGAAGTTAAGGTTTCCCAAATCGGGGTCAGCCTGTCTAGATCTTATCCAACCGGCCAACCCCAAGCTCCCTCAAATCGTCTCTGAAGGTCGGAAATTCAAATTGTTTGTCTGTTGACTGATAAGTTAGTTTGGAAGTGGGAGGAAGGAAGGACAAAACTGAAAATAGATTATCAGACAATTAAGTTTAGAGACCATGTCATATATATATATATATATATATATATATATATATATATATATATATATATATATATATATATATACATATCTATATATACTTCAATCTAGTCTATATCAAATTAAAATATAGCAATTCAATTTACTCTAAGGTCAAAGCATTTTCTGAGGAAAGGTCCATACCATTTTAAATAAATTATTTGATTATATGATAATAATAATTGTAATAATAATAAAATTTAAGAAAATATTGGCAATATTATTAATATCTATAAAATATAAAATATATAAATATATATCAGCTATAAAAATATAAAATATATAATTATATATATACATACACACATACACACATACATATATACATATATATATACACATATACATATATACATACATACATACACACACATATATATATACACAGCTACATATACATACATACACATATACATACATACACACATATATATATACACACACACATATATATATATATATATATATATATATATATACAAATACATAAACACACATATATACATATACACACATGCACACACACATACATATATATCCACATACACACATAACATACACACACACATATATATATATACATATATATATATATATATATATACATATATATATATATATACATATATATATATATGTACATATCTAATAATCGAGATCTTAATACTAATAATTATAATTGTATTTAGTCATGGCGAAATAAAGAGATACATAGATAAAGAATCATGATGGGGATTAACGGATAAAGGATAACGGATAATAACAATCTAGGCAGACCCAATTCAGTATATCCATCGCTATTGATAATAATGGATCTTGAATTATGAGTTGTTGGGGTTTTTAAAATTTACATTTATGCCTGCACTTCGCCATTAGTTCACTTCTTCTGTTTAGAAGATTACCGTGTTCGTATTTCCGGATTCTTATTTTTTTTCCTCCAAACACAAATTGCACGTTTGCCTAACTCCATTTGGAATGTTAGAATAACATAAGATTGACCAAGAAACCACCGGTGTTCAGTTTTCACTTTTCAGTAGCCACCATTGTTTCGCTAACTCTGTTTTGTTCTTAAGATCTGGATTTACGAATGAGTGTTTGTTATCATAGAAATGCTGTTTCCAGTTTCCTGCGGAAATGCCTATGTAGACTTTCTTGTCCCTGTTGTTATCTTCCTGGCATACTTTGCAATTACCGTCCAGTGGGCATTCATTCTTCACCTGACAATTACACATTTACTTTTGCCTTAAGGTTATTATAATTATTTGATATTTTCTGATTATGTGTACTAATTATCCTATTCATGTTCTTGGTACAAGAGTAACTAATTTTAATTGTTTTTCTATTGAATATCTTACTTAATGGATTGTCCATGTTAAAATGCTTGTCTATTAGGTTCAAGAACGCTTTACCGATGTTGATGTTGGATAGTTGACAGTAAGGTGGCTTGAACCATATTATTTTCCGGCCTCTATTCCTGGATTTATTTTTCTTTTTCTTAACGGTATATTCGAGTTTTTCAGTGTAGCCACTGCTATCTAGTGCTCTATTATATAAGTGTTTATTCGCTTCAAAAATTTCCTTATTTGCCAAGAGTTTATTAATTCTAGTATTAATCGTTTTAGGTATTTGTTTAATTATTCTCTTCGAGTGGTTGGATCTAATGTTAATATAAGATGGTGTGTGGTTGTTTTATTAAAGGGTTTGTATATCCCCTCTTTCAAGTTCATGGTAATATCTAGATCATTTACTTTCTTACAGTTTGGGGGTTATATCTATTTTAAGTCCTTAATATTTGAATGCTTTTATTAATTTTTGTGTATTTTTGATACCAGACGGCCGTTACTATTAGGGATAATAATTAGTCCATCATCTCTATATAACCTCACTAAGTTAGGCTATACAATTCTACTAATAGTGTAAATTATAAAAATACCCACTAGATCGGCAATCTGTGCTGAGTCAAATGCTCCCATCGGGATATCAAAGTTGCCATTGTTCTGTTTACTCCATGTTTCCTGATTATTTACAAGTATGGATCTATGACAAGCCATAATCAATCTTACCTGTTCATCGGATACATCCACGAAGTTCCTAGCATAGTTGATGCTGTTAGTAACTAACTCCTTGGAAATTGAGGGGTAAAAATGATTATATATATATATATATATATATATATATATATATATATATATATATATATATATATATATATATATATAATGTATTTGCAAAGAAGTGACTGAACATCGTTCCTTAAAACAATTTATTGAAGGCATCCTGCTATTATATGTATATCAAGGTGGGGGAGGAATGGGAGCTCATAACTTTTCTAATGTGTAGAAGTGAGCTTACACTATGCAACTTGATGAGTACATTTGGATTCTGGTGAATTTGTTTGATTGAGTGTGGCACTGTTAAATAATGTGCAGTCAGGCTTTTTAGGTAAGTGTATTCTTGGTTATTCTTCGTAGCTGCAATTTTGAGTGACAAGTCAGAGATCACAGGTTCGATTTATTTCATAAGACTTTCTTCAAACGCTTGACGTCATAGAAATAGCCTCATTAAATATTGACGAGATGTGGATACTGAAAAGAAACTAGGGTAAATTCTCTTGAACCAACAACATATTTCACATTACTTAGATGCTTCAATCGTAGCATTTTTGATATGTGGAAGATAATCTAGTTCGTTAGAAAAATTAACAGCACTTAAAAAGAGTGACATTTATTTTACATAGTTTTGCACCACTTTTATGTTTTATGTCTACTTACATAAATTAAAATCAAAATATAATACTATTAAACCTCATGTCTAGAATCCTTATCCCAATTTTAATCAAAATTCATTACATGATTTTGATTATAGAAAATGTCTCAAATTTAAGGTTTAAGCTTAAGGGGGCTTAAGAAGAAATTGACATTCAGGGAATCCTGTTTAATTGGTGTCTAATGACTATAGATCAAATTTAATGTAATCTGAGATATTTAAATTTTCAAATGCGAAGTTTTGCCCATATCATGCCCCTTAAGAACTCTGTAAAATACCCCAAAGAAACTGAAATGTACAGCACTTCAAAGAAGTTGGATTGCCACAGTCATCACAACACTGGTGTCCAGAATCGAATCACGGCCAACAATCACAACACTCATAGAAAACAAACAATCACAGAAAACAAAATAAAATAAAAGGAAAATATACACAAGTCGAGTCCAAGTGAGATAGAGGTAGACACATTAAGTAAATAAAGAAAAACTATGAACAGAAAGAAAAATGAATGTAACATTTCTGCATTTGTCAAAATAGCATAATAAAAGATGGTGTCTTCTTTATTTACTCGGATCTGTATATGAATCAATCCGTTTATTTTCAGCAACTTTTAAGTAATTATATGTTAATTGCACTTTTCTAGTTTTTGTCTTTGTTTTGTAACAATTCAAAAATAAACTTCTGATCTGCTTGAAGGTTTAGTTTACCTTTTTTTTATAACTAACCACGAATAAACATTTCAATTTGAAACCAGATTTTCTGTTTTAGTTCATTTCTTTACACACACACGTATTATGTATGTGTATGTTTATATATAGTATTTCTTTTGTGAAATATCTTGTAATGTATTTGTGTTCAGCATTGAATTAGATACATCTTTTGTGTTCTTTCTAAGGGGAAAAAACATAACTTCACAGAGATTTCTTTCTTTATTATTACCATTTCCCCCCTCTTCCTTCTACTTTTTCTTCTCTTTCTTCTGTATTTATATCTATATACAAACTGCCGGATCTTGGTGTCTCTTAATTCTTTCTCTTGGGTTAAAATAATATGCATTGTGATGTGAAATTAATTTAATAACTCTACAAGGTATTTGCCAATGAATCTATTCTGGTGACTTTTGCTTTGGTTTTGGTGTAAATTGCACTTTTTTAACATTGTTTTTAATTTTTTGTTGTGGGAGGTTACTTACGAAAATTTTGTTCTGAAGATTATTCGATGTCTGAAAAATGATATCTTTGATTGTATGACTTAAAATAAACATTGCCTTGAAACAGCTGTAAACAATTATAATAACTTTATATATACTCTTTATTTAGGATATGATTTGAAAATGATTTAAATCATTAAAAATACACATGTATATATCTATATACATACACAAAGACCTGGCGTTGCCTATGATTGAATGAGGGGTCCTCTATTCTTTTGTGCACAGACCATAAATCGATGTTATTTTTTAATTCTATTTTTTTTTTTACATTTTATAGAATTCACCTTTTGGAGTAGGGCTAAAGGTTAAACTTAGCATTGATTGGGTGAGAGAGAGAGTGTAAGTAAAGTTTCATTAAATTTAAAGTTTTTAATCACCTTATGGAACTCCTGATATTTCTGAGGAATGAATAAAGACCCTTATGCATTCCTGCTCCATGCCCTTAACTCCTTATTAAAATTACTATTCTTGGCTTTTAATTGTTATAATTTTCAAATTATGAATAAAACAAAATAAAGTTTTTTCTTTTTGTGGAAGTCAAGTGTGAATGTTTTTGATCCAGAGTTCTGCTTTTGTCCAGTTTATGAATGGCCCAGAGTATCTTAGTAATGATACTGCCGAGGTATTTATTCTTTTTATTAGGTTTCGACTAAATAATTTAGTTCAAAGAAGCTTTCTTATTTTTCTTAGGTATGTTCTTCTAATCACGTCTTTTATTTGCTGTGCTGGTCCCCCCCACAACGTAAATTCACTAGACAAACCCAACAATCTGCCAAAATCCCATCCATTTACTGTGGAGGTCTCCATATGTCGAAGAGCTTTCTACTCCAAAAGCTTCTTTCCTTGTGCTGCTGGACTCTGGAACTCCCTCCCTGTTCCCTGTTTTCCTGACTGTACTGACATGCATAAATTTAAAATTAATGTAAACAGACATCTTGCTGCACAGCTCCCAATTTAGGTTGACTCAATCCATCCCCCCCCAAAAAAAAACAACCTTTCACCCTTTTTCTCAGTAGCCCCTTACGTCTACAGTGGCGGCCTGCCTTGTTTGGGGTAAACTATGTTAAAAAAATGTTGATTTGATGATTTTCTTTTTTCAAAATGCTCAGATATTAATAGTTATACGTTCAACAGGTGCCGTCGTCACTTTTCGATTGGACAGTTCTATGCCTTCTGTTGTTTCGAGTTTTCGCTTCTTCATCTTAAATAATGCACAATTTTCTATTCCAAACTGCATTCCTATATCTTCATAAAAGAAGAATTGTGTGTATTAGTGTTTCTAGCTCCTTTTCGTTTTATGCAAATAGTTTAAGATCATCCATATACGTGTCGTGGTTAATTTTTTCTTTTTTCTATGTAAATGTGTACCCCGCATTGCACCTTCTAAGTTTGTTGCTGAGTGGCATCATATCTATGATAAACAGTAGTAGTAATAGAGAGTCTTCCTAGAAAATACTACTCTGTATTCTTATCTCTGTCAGGTGTTGTTCTCCAGCTGTCAGTTCCAGTCTCCATTTTTCTGTTGCTTTCTCCATAAAGTTGACGATTTCGTCTAGTATTTTAAACATCTTTAAGCATTCAATTATCCATGCTTAGGGGATTGTGTTGTAGACTTTCTTGTAGGCGATCTATACAATAACTATGTTCTTTTTTCCTGGTTTTTACTTCTTTCAGTAACTTTTCGACAATGTATAGTAGATTCTTAATCGTCTTGTCACTTTCCGGCATCATTTCTGTTCCTCAGTGAGTAGTCTGAAGCTATTAAAGGCGTGGTAAATCTCTTTGCTAAGCTATGTTGTTAATATTTTCCAAATACTTGGTAGACAGGTTAGCGGTCTGTAGTTGTCTGGAATTTTTCTCTTTTTGCTGTTTTTTTTTTAAAATTATATGGTTCTCTCTTTAGTCATCCACTCTGGTCTGTCCATATATATCTTCTGTTTTCTGCTAGTCTTTCATGTAAGGTTCTTAAACCAGTTAGCTTTTCAGTTTGTGACTTTTCTTAAGGTCGTTTTGATGGTTTCTTCATTAACTTCGGTTTCTGTTTCTTCTTCAGTTTCTTAAAGATCTTTCTTCATGTTTTTCAGCCAGTCGGCACTTTTGTTGTGGTCTTGTCCTTTTTCCCATATATTACTCCAAAAGCCTTTCCGTTGCTCTGTTTTTGTTCTTCCACTGTTTATGTTTTTGTAAAACTGACTTTCATTGTTAGCAAAAGATCTGTTTTCTTTACATTGTTCGGATTTGTATCTGCAGCTTCTCAGTATTCCAAAATTTGCTATTGGATAACGCTTTAGTTTTTCACGTTTTGTGGTTTGCCTTTCTTTATCATCCATATTTTTCCTCTTCATTCGTTTTCTGATCTCTTTAACCATATTCACGATATTATTATTATTATTATTATTATTATTATTATTATTATTATTATTATTATTATTGTTGTTGTTGTTGTTGTTGTTTACACATGAGTCATTATCAGTGATTGCTCATTGACAATAACAAGTGGTGTTCCCTGGAGTCTGAGTGACAAGTCTCCTCTGATTTCCAGAACTCTCCGTCTCTTTTTATAACTAATGCAAATTATTTTATGTTATCACAACAATCGTTTACTATTGATTTCTTGGTGACAACGACTATTGCTCTTCTCTGGAATTTGAGTGGCATTAAACCTCTAGTACTCTTTGCAACCTTCTAGTGATGATCTGGTTGATGCCATCTTTCCTTGGTCTTTCCATCTTCTTTGACTCTTCACAGCCATTTTAGTACCAGTTGAAGCTGGTGCCACTGCATGTGTTTTTTAAAAAGACGGAATGTCAGATTATGCGATTTCTGACATTTTTAGTTCCCTTCAATTCATACAATGTTCTTTTCATATTTTTTGTTCTATTTCTACTTACCTGTGGTTGGTTGACATTATGCAGGTTGGTTGCTGCACTCAAAGAGTTTCCTTAATATTTTTTATGTTTTCGTCAGTGCCTTGCATTGTATGGTATGGATCCGCTTTTTGATTCCAGTTTCTTCTAGCATTTTCCCAGGTTTTTCAGATGTTCTAGTATTTTTCCATGTTTCATCCATTGTCACATATTGATGCAAAAAAATCCTTTGTGTTCGTTGAAACAGTTGCAAACAATGCTCTGAATCGTTGAAATGTTTTTGTTTTTAATCGACTGTGGACAAACACGGCACCCACTTTGAACACAGCTTTCTTATTGACAAATGTTCATACAAAATGCTGAATACACTGCCTTCTGATATCTTCGACTCCTCTACTATCTCACACTTGAATTTACGATCGGCCAAAACGAGTTTGTTAACTTTTTGACTGTTTCCAGGACAACTGCATCATTTTTGTCTGTATGGTCACGTTTACAATCAGCATATACCATCTCTTAACCATTGATTCCAATGGAATAGAGTCAGAATAGCACTTATCAGGCCCTTGCTTTGCTTGAACAGTATTTTTCTCCATCAGAAAGCAATGCTTTATTAACACACGAAATTCGGATCTTTCCAATTTGCAACATTAGCTTCACTTCAATAACTGTAATTTGTAATAAATTTATTTGTATACTAGCAAGATCCCATGAAAATTCTATGTTGCTTTCTACATCAATCTGCATAATTTACTGTTAATGATAATAATCCTTTTGAAATAATAAATGTCTTTCAAGAAGAAATAACTCTTTTTTCTTCCATAAAAATAATTATCATTGTCGGCTAAATATTCTTCAAATAAATAAAACAAACTTGTATCTTCTTTATTTATTTATTTGAAATTGTAGCAATTTGATTATTTAAAAAAATGAATATTCACTGTCTTCTTACCGTAAAATTAATTGTCAGCTAAATATTCTTCAAATCAATAAAACGAATGTCACTTTTTGAAATGTGGAGAGCTTTGACAGAACGATCTCATTTTTTTAATGTGTGTGAAACATGAAAGTTCCATCCCGCCATGTATACAGAATAATCACGTTGATACACCGGTTCTTGTTAGATCGTCAGTTAAGCAACTTAAGCCTGGTAAGTACCAGATGGGTGACCATTTGAGAATACTAGGCACCGAATGTCATCTCCACTAACCGGGATATGCATGCTGCTGATATTCCCTAGAAACTTTCACTTTCGTCCAAGGCAAATCCCGTCATGCAAAAGTTAGCGAGTAAAACACATGTGCCTTTTTGTAGCCCCTGGACGAAACCATTAGAAGTGGTGAGGGGAAGCGAGAAAGCAAGTAGAAAGTCAGACGACCACCTCAAACATATCCCACGACCTTAAATGAATTTAGAAAGAAATCCTTCACTCTATAATAAAAAGTCAACGGTCGGTGTTCTTTTTTTCTTTGTGGCATCAGCAAAGTACACTAATAATTTATATATGAAAAATTAAATTACTGACGTAATTCTATGATTTTCCGTGAATATTTTAGTAATATATCTAGATAAATAACGAATGCTAACATAAGCATAATGTATTTTTCTATATTTTTTGACGGAGGATGTACTGTACACGAGTTAAATACAATACCACCATGTTTGCTAAACAATATTTGGAGTAAAATTCTGTTAAAATTAAAACTATTTTTATATAGATTTATATTTTCTGGAGTGAGTGTATATCGAATAAGACTGTAGCATATTGAATTGTTCATCGATAAATATACAGAAACTTTTTGCATTGTTCGAACAGAATAAAACTTGGAACGTTTCTTGAGTAATAAAAGACACAGGAAATTCCCATTCTTTGAGAGAAAAAAGGTTTTCCTTTTTTAATATAGATTGCCAATGGGAAGTAGAAAAAGAAGGAGAAACGGGAAGAGGAAGAAGAAAGGGGGAGGAGGAGAAGAAGAAGAAGAAGAAGAAGAAGAAGAAGAAGAAGAAGAAGAAGAAGAAGAAGAAGAAGGAGAAGAAAAAGAAGAACGGGGAGGTATAGTAAAAGAAAAAAGGACTGAAAGAATAAAAAGGAGACGAGAAGAAGATAATGAATCTATATAAAAATACACTAAGGCATGTAATGTTTGTACGTACGTTATCACCTTTCACACCCATTTGAAAAAGTGAGATCGTCCGATCGCCAAAGATGAAATGTAAAAAGTAACTGAGAAGTAGCTAATGTCGGTGTTTGCTGTTTACTCATTTCAAAATGAACTGTTCTAAAATCGAATAAATCGTCATAAATAGAATTTTATTGACCCCCTCGACTTAAACAGATTTACAGCATACCCTCTGCATTCTTTTTATTTTAATGCATCCCATTGTTACAATTTTAAATAAGCAAATTCACAAAAGTGAAATTCTTTTCATTTATTTAAAGAATTATTATCCAACATTTATTTTTAAGGGGAGAAGAAATAGATTATTTATTTTAAAATGATTTAAATTGCTACAATATATAGACAAATTAAAAGGTGAAAACGTTCGTTTTATTTATTTAAAATATATTTAGCTGAGAAGCGCACAGAATATACAAGAGACAGAGATAAAGGATAATATGTGAATTAAATTAAACAATAATACATGAAAAGTATATGCAAAACTAATTGTGTTTGCGGCTTTAAGAAGTCCAACTATAATAAAAGAGTCCTTAAGACCTGAGAAATAGACAACCCCCTGAATTGTTCAGATTTAAGTAGTCACATTCAATTAAGGAGAAATTTCCTTCGTGTTGAATGGACAACGATCACATTCAAAAGAGGACGGAAAAGGATTTTTATATCCAGCCTGCCAAAATTAGGTGTTGTTGATTGGTCAAGGAGATCATCCCCCACTAGATTGCCAAGTCGATTTTGTACTTTGTCAAGACAGGAAAGAGTGCTCTGAGCAGAATCTGGCAGATATGACAGCAGTACTCCATCTTAGGATGTATTTGGCTCTTATACAGGTGGCGGACTGCATCAGGAGTGAGGTACTTTCTGGAGTGATAGAATGATCCAACCATTTCTCTAGCGACCTTAGTGACCTTAGCAACAGATTTGATGTAAGTCTGCCATTTCAGGTATAAATTATTAATATAATTTCTACGGTTGACTTTTTTATTTAGAGTGGAGGATTTCTTTCTGAATTCATTTCAGGCTATGGGGTAAGTCTGTCTTACTTGCTATTTGCTTTCCAATGTACATCTTTCTAATGCTTTTTTTTTTTATTTCAATAGGATAGGACAGAACTATGGCAAGTTAAAAAAAAACATGATGACCTAAAGAAGAAAAAACACACCAACCTTTACATTTTTTAATTTTCCCCCTTTGACTATTAGGAGGTGGGGGTGGGCTAGACATTAAAAATATTACGCTGGATGACATCGAAGAGGTTAACCGAAGTTAAAAATGAAATTAAAAGATAACAATTGTTGTTCACAAAACGAAATAAGAAAGAAAGAAAGTTTTTAAAAAAAGAAAAAAAAGTTAAGAAAAACAAAACGTATAAATCAGTAAAGAAAACAGAAAGGAGAAAAAAAAGAAAAAAGTGAACATCTCGTTATGGAAATAGATTTCGGTCCTCCCTTCCTTTCTTCACCGCCGAGCAGACTTTTGTGTGCGGGGACATATATATATATATATATATATATATATATATATATATATATATATATATATATATATTTACAAATAATACACATTGCTCTTTATTATAGAGTGGAGTATAGTAATAATGTTTAGCAACATAAACTCTTTACTTTTTAATGTTTCTTTTTCCTATTTGTTTTCCGTTTTTGTTTTTCTTGTTCATCTTTCTCCTCATCCAAAATGGGGGTGCCTTTTTGGAAGAAATTCTTAAGATTATTCTATAGACATTCTCTCCAAGGAAGCGGTTATTCTTGAACATTCTTTAACCTCCCTTTTTGTATAGGGATGACGAAAATCTTCCATTGGCCACAATATGTTGGAAATGGATCGTTCCACCTCACTGATTCCATTCAATCATCTATTTATGCTAACCTGTCCTTCGGTTGTTCTCCAAAAGCTTCCTGTGCTCTAAGTTAACCCATCAAGACGACATTATTATCGATTTCTATTTTTTGTTACCGTCTTTTCTTGTCAGTTCCCCACCCTTAATTTTATCTGAATTTCTTTTAATATCTTTAGTCAGGTGTAATTCAATTCTTTCTTGTACTTATAAACATTGGGTACACGAGAAGTGCAGTGGAATTATTGGTAGGTTGGGAAAGGATAAGCAGTTTGTATGTAAGAAGTGTAAGAAATTATATCTGGATGGCGAAGCTATTGAGGTTGTCGAAAAGTTTTGATACTTTGGTAATACCATTGGAGCACATAGTGGAACAGGTGCTCGTATGGTGGCAAGAGTTAGGAGTGAATGGAGTAAGTTCAGGGAACTTCTGCCATTACTAACCATCGAGCAAGGGATGTGTACACAGTGTGATGATGTATGGACGTGAAATCTGGCCAGTAAGGGTTGAGGACATATGTTGCAAAAAAAAAAAAGAAATGATATGAGAATGATACAGTGGATGTGTAAAGTGAGTCTTAAAGACAGGCTTAGTTCTGATGACCTCAGAGGAAGATTAAACCTGGGCAATATAGGGAGGTGTTTGCAGAAGAGTAGACTTCGATGGTATAGTCACGTTGAAAGAATGAATGAGGGTTCTTGGGTTAGTAGATGTAGTACAGTTCACAGGGAAAGTTCAGTTCACAGGGAAAAGCAAAAGAAAACATAGGATGAAGTGTTAAAAATGGACTTAAGAGAAAGAGGGATAAACAAAAACCTGGTCAGAGATAGGTTGGTTTGGAAGTCAATTTCTAAAAGTCGTCCAACGTATGCCTGCATGTAAAATGGACGTTAAACTGATGATGATGATGATGATGATGATGATGATGATGATGATGATGATGATGATCTTTTTGCCTCAAGAACCTAAGCGCATATTTTAAAGAATATATATATGTATACATATACTCTAATAATAAAAATAAATTGAATATATATAAAAAAACAACAACCAATGGCTCTTGCCTCCCAAATTTGCAAATTGAATGTCCCGAAGAATATAAAATAGCCCTAATTATAAACCTAATTAACCAAGCCTTCTACATCTCCTCATCAAGAACAATATTTTTAAAAGAACTAACCAAACTAAAATATACTCTCATTAATAATGACTTCCCTAATAAATAAGTCGACAAACACATAAAAGTCTACCTAAATATCCACAAAAATAACAAGAATAAAAAGGCTAATAATATCACTATTAACTTATTCTACCAAAATCAAATATATAGCAATTACCAACAAGATGAATGAGCTATAACCTACACGATAAACGATATATCAAACTAGTTCAGTAATACAATTGAATTAATAATATACTACACCAATGCTTTCTTGGCCTTTTGGCCAAGATCAAAGTGTAGTATCTGTTCCGATGAATACTACACCCTATAGACCGGTACCGTCTTGACTTTCGGGCCTTGATTCCGCCGGTCTGTGGGTTTGTCCTGTGCAGTTTTAGGAGGTCCACCCTCCCAGGCTTTACCTTCTTACCCTTTGAGAAGTGGTTAGTTTATTCCTAATCGCCCGAGGCGCCCCTACCGGGGAATGCTGACGGGCTGCCCAAGCAATTTTTAAAGGTCATAAGTGCTGTTCCTCTAGGGTGCTGACTTATCAAATCCCACTTTTCAACCTTGTGTCACATCTTACCGCGGTGGGAGGTAGATAAATACCATACTACACCAAATTAAAAACTGCAAACTAAATCGTCCGCAACAACACTACCTCCCCCAAATTGTTCCTACAAAAAAATCAATGGTCTATATAAATTCACATGCCAATCGCACAATAATTTTAGTTCATGCATCCATAAATAATACCACACCAACCCTCGACAATATGCAAACTCTAATTAACAACTACTAAAATCCACAGCAACACTTGCAAAAAAGACTTCAAATCGTGGAAGAGATTACAATTAAAACCCCAAATATTTATAAAATAAGATTTAATACTGGCACTAATATATTAAATATTTTCAATAACTAATCCTACTAACTCTTCACCTAATACCTTAATGAACTATTCCTAAAAAAATTCAATAAATATAATTTTGTTAACATTGTGTTTTCAAGTAATTTTATTGATATCAGATACTATTTTTTGATACTTAATATAAAATATCACCTTAAATGGAAACTAAGCATTTGGATGAAATTGCGAAAACCAGAATTGGCGAGATGAGAAAAAGATGCTTAATGTAGAAACGAATGTTTACCATCTTGAACAAGGACAAACTGGCTACTTCCTTTTCCACATTGAAATATTAATAAACACGTAATGTAGAAAGGAAAACATGAAAAAATCATTCAATGCTAAAAATAACAGTATTTCGTTACAGGAAATTTGGCTCAAGAATTCAAAACCGAACAGGGTAAGTCTCTTTCCCGAAGAACAATAGCCAGGAGATTGAATGAAAATGATATATCATCAAGACGATTCGGAAAAAAAACATTTGTTATCACAAGAGAATATTATGAATAGGTGAGCTTTGTTACTGGATACGACACCCTCTCCTCGGAATGGTTTCAGAGAGTTTCGGATGAGTCGATGTTTTCTCTTGTGAATGATCCTCCCAGACAATGTCTTTGAAGATCAGGTGAGAGATTCAAGGTTGATTGTCTTCAAACTACAGTTAAGAATGGAAATGGGAGAAATATGATTTGGAGTGCATTTTCAATACTTCACAGAGGATAGTTAATTATGAAAATCAGTACAGAAATAAGACAAACATTATAAAATGTATTTTCAAATATATAATGACGAAAGCAATCCATGCAGCAAGAAAAAAAAGAACAAAGCAAAAAACGGTTGAGAACAATTTTGAAAGAAATGCAACGTCATTCTTCCATATGTTTTAAAATAATGGCATCTGTCTACTGATTTCCATACTTTCATATTTGATTGAAGAAGGTGACATGAGTTGCCGAAAATTTCCAATCCGGCAATGGGAAAAGAAAAAAAAGGAAAATACCTATATATTTAACAATATATATACACCATACTTCTAAAAAACGCTCAATTAAATCAGAGTGGTTTAATAAGCAAAACGATGAGTTGAAGCGACCTGTAAGTGACTTGTTTTTGTTATTTATTTCCTACAATAACATCTTACAACAGAAGTATTCGTGAACGAATATTATAATATATATATATATATATATATATATATATATATATATAATCCTAGTTTATTCAAAAAACATTTTATATACAAATAATTGATTCTGCCCATTTTAAATGTAAAAAACAGAGTTTAAGCAACATTTCACTTTTTATTGGAGTGATAAAATAAAATAAGAAAGGAATATAAAATTATATATTTTTTATTAATTAAATGAATATTTTTCAGCCAGACTGTGGTGTGTTATGAACTGAATGATTTTTGTGAATGTTTGGTAAAATTTAGTATACCATAAATGTGTATATTTACAAAAATGGACAGAAGCAATTGTTTGTTAATAAAACGTTTTTCTGAATGAACTCGGAATATATCATGTTAAATAAAGAGCTCTAGTCCTATTATACACTATTGAGCTAATATATAAACCTCTGTACAAACTTGAAAAAAATTATATAATATATATATACATATTTTATATATATATATATATATATATATATATATATATATATATATATATATATATATATATATATATATACTTTTTAATTATATTTCAATGATCAACGGAAAAATCAATCCATAATCATAATTTTTATTTATTTATTTTCTCAATTTCCTCATTTTCTTACTTCGACGAATACCTGTATTTTTTCCTTCATCTTACAAACAAGTCGAGCAGAATGAAGGAAGGAAGAAAGCGACCACGTGTCTGCATGTGTTGTCTTACCTGCTGGGATGATCGTGGGGAGGGCGGAAATTAAATTAATGGCGGCTGTGGTTTTTTGTACGATTATTGAGCGATGACGTCAGGCCTCACGTGACTGTTTTTCTGACCACCGATTGACTGATGATGGACGCTTGGACAATAAAAGGAGTATGTTCAGAAGATCAAGAGGAGTGTGTATCAACTGCATCAGTGTGATTAGACGTCCGACGTGCGTGTGTTAATCAACTGCCGTAGTTGCGTAGTTGCGAAACGAATACAAGCTATTTCGGCGAAATGGGGGAAAAAATTGACCTCAAATTAATACCAGAGTTTGATGGATCGAACCCGGTAATTGACTGGGTGGAAAAGGTGGAATTACATTGCCTTTTGTCTGGCATAAAAAACCTCGAACATGTTGTTCCTCTGCGCTTGTCCGGCGGCGCCTTTGCGGTGTATCAACAGCTCAGCCATGAGGGCAAACAGGACTACGAGAAAATCAAGGTGGCACTGTTCAAGGCGTTTGCGATTGACCCCACCACTGCTTGGGAGCAACTTGAGGCAAGGACCTTACGTCCAGGCGAAACGGTCGACGTGTACTTGGCAGAGCTGACGAAGTTGACAGTGTTGTTTGGTGGACTGCCTGAGCGGGCCTTAGCATGCAAATTCCTAGCGGGACTCCCGACAGGAGCGAAGCAACTACTACGAGCTAGCTCAAGTGCAGATTCGCTGCCGCTTAATGACCTAGTAGATCGGGCCAGGACTGTAATGAAGAATTACTCCAAAATGAGGGAACCAGTAAGTGCTGCTGCTCAGTCCACACCGAATGATAAGAAACCGTATCAAGGACCCGGTCCACGTGGTGGAATCGTATGCTACAGATGCAATGGACAGGGCCACATCGCAAGGAACTGCCGGCAACAAGCAATGGCTGTTCGCTGCTACCGGTGTAAGGAAGCTGGCCATATAGCTCAAGACTGTCCGGGAAACGGAACCGGGGACAAGGTGTCAGTGTCGACCTCTTCCCCACGCAGAAATTAAATGAGACGCTGCCGATCATCCCGATATATATCAACGAAACAGTGCTCAGCACTCCTCGATTCCGGGCGATCCCGCACTATCGTATGTGCAGATCTCTGCCACATTTGGAGAAAGAAGAACGTCAGAGTGACTACCATCAGTGGAGAGACGCGCACATGTTGCGGCGTGGGCAATGTAACTATACGGACGAAAAATGGAAGCTCCGCTAACCTAGAGGCGCTGGTAGTGCTCGAAAAACCCCTGAGTTTTGACCTGCTCCTAGGATATGATGCCATCAGAGCCCTTGGTGGTGTCCATATAACGGTGACAGGGGCGGTACATTTTCAGGAGAAAGCCCTAGTGTGTGCTGCGCTAAGGATCGACCAACCAGACTTCAGCGTCGAATTTGACGAGCAAAAGAGGGTTTGGACTGCCTCATGGAAGTGGTCGAAAAACAGTGAACCAGCCAAACTGCAGAATGGAATAACTGAATACCATGTGCCCGACCACATGAGGCCCGCGTACGAAGAGGAACTTCGCAAATGGATCGAGGACGGCTGGCTGATTCCCTACCCATACAAAAAACTTGGACCTTCTAAGGGTCTGATCCCATTAATGGCGGTCGCTCAGCACAACAAAGTCAAAGTCAGGCCGGTAATGGACTACCGAGAACTGAACTTGCATGTCGATGCGTTTACAGCTGATGCTGACGTGTGTGCTAGCAAACTACGAGAGTGGCGCCAGCTGGGTTCTAATGTGTCCCTGTTGGATCTGAGAAGGGCATATCTGCAAGTCCGAGTTAACGAGACAATGTGGCCGTTTCAGACGGTAGTGTTTGCCGGTAGGAGGTATTGCCTCACAAGACTGGGCTTTGGGCTGAACGTTGCGCCCCAAATAATGAAGACGATTGTCAATGCTGCATTGTCACAGGATAAGACCGTAAAAGAAGGGACATCACCATACCTTGACGACATATACGTGGATGAAGACATTGTGCCGTCATCACGTGTGAGGGCCAAGCTAGCCGAACTTGGACTGATCTGTAAGGATCCAGAACGCTTGGAGGATGGCGCTCGTGTCTTAGGGTTGAGCGTTCAACAGGAGCTAGGGACCTTGAAGTGGGGGCGCGGAACTGCACTTCCTGAAGTGCCCCATGTCCTTACGAGGCGGGCTATATTTTCCCTGTGTGGAAAACTACTGGGACACCTACCAGTAGGTGGATGGACTCGGGCCGCGACAGCCATCATGAAGAGGAGGGCGAGTGCAGTTACCAAAGGTTGGGATGACGAAACGGTGGACAATTTGTTGCTGCGCATGGTGAAGGAGACCATCACAAGAGTCGAGCAGAAGGACCCCGCTAAAGGAGATTGGTGCGTCCAGGGAGACAGGCTAAATGTGTGAGTGGATGCGAGCTCCCTCGCGATCGGGGCGCTATTGGAGATGAACGGGTCTGTGATTGAGGACGCCTGCTGGTTGCGACCAATGGATGATGCTGCTCACATCAACCTGGCGGAGTTGGATGCGGTAACAAAAGGAATAAACTTGGCACTCCAGTGGAAAGTCAAAGAATTATGCATACACACAGATTCGCTGTGCGTATACCACTGGATACTTGACACACTAACAGGCAAAGCGAGAGTGCGCACCAAGGCGGCTACCGAAATGCTAATCAGACGAAGGTTGGAGACAATAAGGAAGTTGGTGGAAGAGTACGACCTATCGGTGAATGCGGTGCTTGTCACTTCAACCTGCAATTTTGCCGATAGACTTACCCGTGTGCCCCAGAGATGGTTTGACGCAATGAAGAAAGAAGCCGAACCAGGGTCTTTATGTGCTGCCTCTGTTGAGGAGACGGATACAATCAAGAAGGTACACCATGACAGTGGACACCCCGGAGTGAGACGGACGTATTATTTCGTACGCTTAACCAACCCGTCAGTGTCCAAAAGCAAAGTAGAAGCAGTGGTCAAGGAATGCCAAATATGCCAGTCAATCGACCCTGCTCCCGCCAAATGGCAGAAAGGTCGGCTGGAAGTCGACGAGAATTGGAGCCGACTGGGCATGGACATAACCCATTATGGTGGTCAGCACTTTCTCACACTGATCGATTGCGGACCAACGAGGTTTGTGATCTGGCGATCATTAACAAGACAGGACTCGGCTAGTGTCATCCGTCAATTAGAGTCCATATTTTACGAGCGGGGGCCACCTGAAGAGATTCTCACTGACAACGACACAGCCTTTTGCGGCGGAGAATTCAGGCGTTTCGTAGACGAGTGGGGCATCCGGCTTAGACGCAGGTGTGCATATGTACCGAGTGGCAACGGTATAGCGGAGCGGTGCCACCGAAGTGTGAAGAGGATAGCAGCAAGGAAGCAATGTACGATTGCAGAGGCAGTATATAGGTACAATACGACACCAAAGGATGACGCGACTGCTGAAAGTGCACCTGCTAATGCGATACATTGCTATCGAGTGCGTGTTAAGGGCATTGACGCCTGCCTGCCTAATCAGAAGAGGACGCAAGGACGGTACAAGTTGGGGGACACCGTCTGGGTAAGGCCTCCCAGTAACCGATGTATGACCAGTTTCAGAAGAGGACGGATCACCGGCATAATTAGTGAGCAGGCTGTGCTGGTTGATGGTACTCCACGGCATGTGAAGGATGTCCGGCCCGCCCTTGATACAGACCAAATATCGAACAGCGAAAGTGATGAATCATCCAATGATGAAATGTGGATCCGACCTATGCCGCATTGCCGTGATGACATGGCTGAGACCCTCAGCACAGATGGCGATAGTTCCAGCGTCACTTCTGAAAGGCCCAATGACGATGGAGCCCAGCTTGATGGAAGGACTGCTGGCAACGTTAATGGCGACATATCTGTTACCCCTCCTGAGAGCTCTGATGAAGATGAAGAAGTCCAGCTAATCCCCCTTCGTAGGAGTGCCCGTAACAAACGACCGCGGCCGCAATGCCGCATGTGTGATCTTGAGACCAGAGGGGAGTGTAAAGTCGAGCAGAATGAAGGAAGAAAGCGACCACGTGTCTGCGCGTGTTGTCTTACCTGCTGGGATGATCGCAGGGAGGGCGGAAATTAAATTAATGGCGGCTGTGGTTTTTTGTACGATTATTGAGTGATGACGTCAGGCCTCACGTGACTGTTTTTCTGACCACCGATTGGCTGATGATGGACGCTTGGACAATAAAAGGAGTATGTTCAGAAGATCAAGAGAAGTGTGTATCAACTGCATCAGTGTGATTAGACGTCCGACGTGCGTGTGTTAATCAACTGCCGTAGTTGCGTAGTTGCGAAACGAATACAGTTTTTATCCAATTTTTTAATATTTTACACGCGTTTCACAGCTCAGTCAAGAAAAATATATAGTCTTTATTTTAACATCGTTGATCATCAGAGAAATTGTTCATTTAATAGTAATGAAAAAAACATATCAATCAAAAATAGAAGAAATGAAGATGAGAAAAAACAAGAAGAGAGCTTGATAAAAACAATTGTAAGTTAAATTACATGAAAAAGCTACATCAAAAGTTGACATATATCTCGAATTACCCACCCAAATTCCTTGTGCCCTAAACTTGAAACGATTTTCACGTCGTCATAATAGGATTCAAAACCAGTCGAGCTAGTCTCAATAACTTTTCCTCAAAAATAGGACACCGATGGAAAAACACTCTCCACAAAAACATTGAAAATCCCAGTTGATAAAATAATGTTAAACCTACAGTTGAATAATAATGATTAAAACAATTACACACAACATAAAATCTTAATACGAAAGTAAGGTTAGCCTGGAATGTTATCGAACGTAAACAGCAGGAGGTTAACCATACTTTCATATCAAGATTTTATGTAGTATATAATTTTTTAATCATTATTATTCAAGGTGTTCACATGTAATCATTTAAAACAAGTAGAATCTTATTTTTTCTAGGGAGGATTAAGCTGAGGGTTTAATCTACAAATTTGCCATTATTATTAGTAGTAGTATTACTATTATAATTATTATCTATATCTTGTTTTTCTTTTTACAGTAAAAGAAATCAATCTACTACATATCTTATATTGACAGTAGCAATAACCGACCAAATCTTTAAAATTAGGATAAAAATATGAACATTCTGTGATAGAGGGTAGACACAGAATAGTAAACAAAGCCCCCAACCCTTCTCATGTAAAGAATGATTTTCTAAATAGTAACATTATTATTTAAAAACTCATTCTTAACATGGGGAGGGGGCTTTGTTAACTATTCTGTTCCTACACCATCTTCTTATTTTGCATACATATCGTCGACTATTTTCAATTGTTTATGAAAAAATTCAAATCGCATTTTGTCAACTAACGACGAACTAATGCAAATCGGCTTTGTTTTAAAAGAACAAGAAATATTTAGTTGTCTCACAATTTTCAATAAATCACAAGGAAAACATTTGAGAAAAATATTTAGATATATCTACTCGTATAATATACGCCATCCTCCCAATCTAAGTGTATTTTTTTACGTTTGCGAAAATATATGCGAACATTACACAGGTTTTTCTTACAGTAATTCGAAATTAAAAAAATAAGCAACATATCTCTAATTAAATATTTAGAAATTTAAAAAGAATTGGAATCGGAACTAGTAATTGTATCGGAATCGGGAAAATGTTTGGAATCACCCCATCACTAGTAAATAGTCAAGGTACAAGGTTTTAAGGTGTGGTTGTATATCTTTTAGTGTGAGTAAGTTGAATATCTAAGTTTTCTTTATGTATTACTTTACGAATGGTAGATATGATTTTTTCACTCAGGAAAGAGAGTTTAAGGAAGCAGGTGTTAGAAAGAGTGTTTTGTTTGCGTTTTTCGATTTGATTCCGGTCAGGAGGAAATCATTAGTGTGTGTTATTTTGTAAGCAGATCCTAACTTAGTTTTAAGTGGTAAAGTGTATAAATAGTTGAGGTTGAAGTCGAGAAGAGATAGGGAGCTATAAATGTTGGGGTTGTTCAATAGTGAAATCTATATGAGGGTCTGTGTTGTTGAATGTACTGTAAATTTTGGTGGCTTCTTCACAGGAGGACGTAAGAATAAGAATATCATCTATGTATCTCGTGAAAAATATGTGGAAGTGGCAGGTGATTAGTGCTCGTCGCTCGAGTCTGTCCATCTATGTAATAGCTAGAAGACCTGGTGATTTGTTTGTATGTGTGATGTTGAAATGTGAAGTATGTGTTATCCATAATAATGCATACGGCTGGTGTATATCTGTAGGTATTATTACAAAACAGTCGAGGTTATTGGAGGATATGTGGTTAGTGATAAGATTGATTGCTAGGTATGCAGGTATGGAGGTGTAAAAAGAAACAACGTCAAGGCTGAAAGTGTATTCATAACGACGCAGTTGTTAGGGCTGTAATAACTTTAATCTGTGTATGACTTGGTCAAAGCTGCTGACAGGTGTGGGGAAGGTGGGGAGTAGTGGTTTGTATAATTGAGAGAATAGTCGGGAGATCTTACATAGAGGTCCTCTTATATTGGAGCTTATGGGTTTAATCTGTGTATGAATGCTGTTATTCCGTGTTTTGATGAAATGATAAAATGTGGGGAATTTGTTGTTTCTAATGGTGGAGTTAAGTTTGTATTTTTAGGGATATTTCTTCTAATGCAAATTTGATTACTAGTATTATTGAATAAATCTTGTATTTGTATCGACGATATATTATTGGTGGGTGTATATAAGGTGATGTTGTTAAGGTGTTCAAGAGCAAGGGTGTTATATGCTTCCTGGAAAATAAGGCAGAATTCTTTGCCTTTGTCGGAGGGTAGGTAGACTAAACTTTTCTCATTTGCAATTCTTCAGAGTAAGACATGTGGATTTTGTCGTGTTAGGGATAATGTGAGGTTGTTTATGTGGAGTAAAAATAATTTACTTAGGAAATTAAATTAAATCTATCAGAATGGATTTCTTTTTCTTTGTAAACATAACAATTTAAACAAAAATACTGAATTGTTCTGTAACCCTTCGAAAATGTCCGCAGTGAATGTAAGGTTATTCAGTGAAGTTATTCATGAGGTTTTAAATAAGTCGAATGCCACAAAGGTTTAGAGGTTATTGTTTTTAAGATAAATTCAATGTTTTTATAATATAATTTTTGTCTCACCATTTTGATGATAATGATGAGGACCGAAGTGTTGAATGCTTGTAAAGATTCATTGTGAAAAGTTCAGTAGAGATATGTTGTTGGCTTCAGGGGAATTTTGTCTTGGTGCTGACTCTCATTTCGCCTATCTTCAGTTGGGTATTTAAATCTGGTGGCTGAGCTTGTTCTGGTGATCATTACTTCTATCAACGCAACAACATTGTCTGCGAAACGCCTCTCTCTAAATCAATGCAGCTTATATAGACGTGTTCATCATGTGACCAACTCTAAAAACACCTTTCATTTCTAGGATTTTTTTCACCCTCTGATAGGTTCATGAATTGAAATCCAAATAATCGAATTTTGATTTTAATTAAACTGGTCTTACCACCAGTACTTTTCCACTCTGTCATATTTTGAGTGTTGCTTTCTTGCAAAGGAAAAGAACTAAAGAAAAGAAGTAAGGACAGAATAAAGGTTAGAGTTAGGGTTAGGGTTAATTTAAAGAAAACAAGAAAGGACAGAATAAGAGTTAGGGTTAGGTTTAGGGTAAGTTTAAAGAAAAAGGAAAGGACAGAATAAGAATTATGGTTAAGGTTAGTTTAAAGAAAAAAAAGAAAGTACAGAATAAGGGTTAGGGTTAGGGTAAGTTTAAAGTAAAAAAAGAAAGGACAGAATAAGGGTTAGGGTTAGGTTTACGGTAAGTTTAAAGAAAAAAAAGGACAAAGTAAGGGTTAGGGTTAGGGTAAGTTTAAAGAAAAAAGAAAGGAAAGAATAAGGGTTAGGGTTAGTTTAAAGAAAAAAAGAAAGGGCAGAATAAGAGTTAGGGTTAGAGGTAGTTCAAAGAAAAAAAGAAAGGACAAAGATAGGGTAAGGGTTAGTTTAAAGAAAAAAAGAATAGGCAGAATAAGGGTTAGGGTTAGAGTAAGTTTAGAGAAAATAAGAAAGGACAGAATAAGGGTTAGGGTTAGTTTAAAGGAAAAAAGTAAGGACAGAATAAGGGTTAGTGGTAGGGGTAAGTTTAAAAGAACAAAAAAAAATGACAGAATAAGGGTTAGAGTTAGGGTTAGTTTAAAGAAGAAAAAAAAGGACAAAGTAAGGCTTAGGGTTAGTTTAAAGAAAGAAAGAAAGGACTGAATATGGGTTAGGATTAGGGTAAGTTTAAAGAAAAAAAAAAAAGGACAGAATAAGGGTTAGGGTTTGTTTAAAGAAAAAAAGAAAGGACAGAATTAGGGTTAGGGTTAAGGTAAGTTTAAAGAAAAAAAGAATGGACAGAATAAGAACAGAACAGTTAGAGCCAGAAATGTGGTATGTTGGTATCTCATATCCACGTGTTCATTACGAATATCTCGAAGGAGGCTTCTTTTCTAAGACATATCAACGGGAAAAAGCTTTATTTCAGAGACGTTAAAAGTAACAAGCCACTGTTTGCGCTGTTGCACTAAATGCTCCGAAACAGAAGAGTCAGAATCAACAAAATTTTGATCATCAACGCTCTTCGAAGTGCTGCAATAGAGAGTAGTGTCGTCTGCATAAATATCAGTAAGTTATATTCGGTTTGTTTAAGAACAATAAAAAGCACAGCGATGAATAATAACTTTATTTCCTTTCTTCTTTTCTTAGTTATTTCATATAATGTTGGAGATGCATAATTTCTTTGTATTATTTGGAGGTTATATCGGCCGAAACGTTGTAATGATGACACAAGATGAGAACAGTAGTCCGAATAATACAAATAATACAAATTATCAATCCTCATCTAAAAAATTCCGAAGAATAATTTCTTTTCTTCATATCTTTTTTTGATTAATTCAAATAATGTTGGTTTCTTTTGTCGGTTTGAAAACAAAAAAGGCGACATAAACTTTACTTTTCTTTTACTTTTTAATTATTTATGATTAGGCCGATTTAGCTTTTTCTGTTTAAAATTAAAAAAAGGAAATGATATCATGGACGTTTATTAACGACTTCATATATTTTTGCTGTCGATTATTTCTGGTTGTGTACCCCAATTCTCATCTAAGTGAGTGCCGTCACCAATTTAGCCGTTCCTGAGTTCGGTTGGTCACCCGGTACTGCTCGGGAAAAATTGCTGCTCTGATGAAGGCTGCAGATGTCAAAAGGCCTGGTCCAGTGATTACCGCACTCCCACGTTGTGATTGATAGATCAGTGGGTAATTATCCGGATTTGGTCAACAACTTAGTACCACTGCGAAGCGAAGGGTCATTTCAAGCAGAACAAGTAAAATAGTAAAAAAATAAAAGTCTTCAACAACTCGTTATCGGCACCATAATGAAGTAATTATCCCAATCGTAGCAGAACGATTAAAATGTAGAAATAATAAAGAATTAACAACTCGTTATGTTGTATTTTTTTAGAAGAATAATTATTTGGCAAGAAAATAGAAAACAAAAGCAAACTTGTATAATTTCAAGTCAAGATAGTGCTATTATTTCTACTCCTGACTCTGTGTTTTTGGACTAACGCTCTAATTGTTAATGGACGGTTTTTAGGTTTTTGGCGAAATTGGCTAAGTCCGGGGGGGGGGGGGGGGTGTCCGTCTCAGAGCAACGTGAATTCGGTGGGCGAGCAAAAATGAGTCTCTTCGTACTCTGTGTCTCAGACGGGCAAAGTCCCAACACCAAGTCCTGGGGGATGGGAAGTCCGTCTCCCACCGACGTGGACTCCGGTGGCAAGCAAAAGCTAGTCTCTGAATCCTATTACACATCGTCTTATATTGAGATCAGTTGTGCATAGCCCCACCCTTCTCCTAACAGAATCCAGTCAGCGAACAAAAAAAAGAAATGTTTTTCTTTTCTTCATTATCCTTTTTCCTGCCATAATTGGGATTCTCAATCACCTCCTCCCATCCCTCACGGCTCACTGGTGAGAAGAGAGGAGAGAGGTCCGACCTACTCACTTGTTCACAGATAACCGAGAAAATGTAATTCCACCAATGGCCATAAGTTCTCCTAACTTACACCCACTGAAACCAACTCGTTGGCGAGTGCTTAGGGGGGGATTCACCGGTTCAAATCACACCTGTCTCGTGTCCAAGTCACAACTTTGAGTGGAAAATGACATTCTTTCCAACCAAAACTCAGACATCGTGGCGACCGTCCAACATCTGTCTAATGAAGTGGGCGTTACCTTGGTACAACAGTGACAATCTAAGCTGTCATCGTAGATTGGCCAGCGCCCTTATCTACCTTTATCGGTTTTTGGTTTAATTTGGTCTTTCTCTGTTAATTCATACTAGCACGATACTCTGATCGCCGACATTCGTAGGCCCACTTCTAATTCATACTAGTGTGTATTTTGGCTTTCTATCTTCCGTAGGTCTGCTCAACATTGTCACAGTTGTTCTGCATTGCAAATCGAGTTATTATTAATATTATTTGGGTCACAAAAAAATAACTGAAAATATAAATACTTTCAAGCAACGCCGGAACGGGACAGATAGAAAATTAATTCGGATTAAATAACGAAACAGTTAACGCATTGAGGAATATATACAAGACGTGTAATCTACTGATACACAATTACTGTTTTCTTTTTATTTACAAAGTTTTTAAACAGAATATATTTTATTATTAAAGAGTATAATTTTATGAATTCTAATGATCACAAACTAACTTGAAGCAGTTACATAATTAAGCACTATTTTCTTTTGCACTTACAGGTAATCTTTCATGTAGTGGTTCGGTCAGAAAACATAGGTATGTTACTCGTTTAGTAATACATTCGCCGATTAGAACATTTTGCACATGTGCGCCCTTCTGTCGATTTTCACCTAGGCCTTTTTTGCATCTTTTACAAACAGTTCCTTGATGGACACCACTGCGACCAGATGCTATGAATCTCTTCTCGTCTCTCGCAATAGCATTGCGGGACTAGATAGAACTCAGAGACTAAATTACATTTCTATAGTACATGCCTGCCAGCCAAACAAACCTGTCTTATATTCTTGTGTACTTAACTCTTTCAGGACCCTATTCTGTGTTGATGAAGCTGTTGAATAAAGTTTATATAAATTGTAGAGAAGATGTTTGACTTTTTAATTGAAGGCAGGTGACCCTTTTCTTCTTATTAAACAAGGCCCGTCAGATGAATGCAGACGCAGTGGCCCTACTACAAAATGGCTATCGCTGATAAGCATCTCATCACCTTAACAACCTTTATAAACTGATGCCGTAGTTATTGATTACAAAAAAACAAAACAAAGCCATTAGCACTAATAGTTATGCGTTAAGGTAGAAAGTTAATTTTTTAAAATCTCATTAAGAAATATAATCGAAATTTTAAGTGTGTGTGCGTGCACGAGAGAGAAAGAGAGAGAGGGGAAAGTAGAGAGCTGCAAATCGACAAGCAGCCAAACTCATTCTCACTCTTTCACTCACTCACAAAAATTTCAAAACTTATGGTAAACATGCAGAAGAATTATCCAAGTCAACTGGCCAAAGACAGTCTCGAAGAAAGACCTCTACATTCGCACTGAAGCAAAAACCATGGAGTGCTGTTATACTTAAAAGAAGATTGTCATGGTTTTACCATTTAGTGAGAGTGCAATCAGAAACACCTGCACTGAAAGCACTTCAAGCTTTAATAAAACTTACCAAAAGCCAATCAGGATGACCAAAGATGACATGGCGACAAAAGACTTCAAATCACTTCCACTTTGAAAACGATATGAGCAAAGAACATCTGTATCCCTGAAGTTAAGTGTTCCGATAAAAATGACGCAAAATCTGTTGTCGACAGAATGATGTTAAATAAATTAATGATGTTGATGATGATTATGATGATGATGATGATGATGATGAGAGTCTTCCTTCACAAGTTTATGAAGTATTTTTCTGTTTTTTTTTAATGTACTCTAATTGTAGCATTTATGAAGCAATACAGTGTTCCAATCGTCTTCGGCACACTCCAAGTCTTTATATCTGAATGTTCTAGAAGTCTTGTGTACATTTCAAGTCCTTATATCTGAGTCTTCCAGAAATCTTTATATCTGAGTTTTCCAGAAGTGTTAGACACATTTCAAGTCCTTATATCTGAGTGTTCTAAAAGTCATTTGCTTCAAAACATAATTTCTGACATTTTTGTGAATAAAAACAGCATGTAAATACATTCATCATAGTTACTTACTCTCTAATGCAAATACTGAGTAGCAAATTTTTCCCATGAAATTTCACAAATATTTTCATTGTACTAGCCATAAAAGAGTATTGATTTACTCCTCTCCAGGAGTTAGGCACAAGGCCAGTTTTTATCTTGCTCCCACAAGTAAGATGTGACCCACGGTCGGGTCGGGAAAGTGGGGTTTAAAAATTACCCGGTAGGGGCGCCTCAGGCAGTAAGCAATAAACTTACTCCTCCCCAAAGAGGGGAGGCGAAGCCTGGGAGGGTGGACCTCCTAGAACTGCACAGGACAGACCCATAGACAGGCGTAAATCAAGCCCCGAAGGCCAAGACAATACCAGTCTATGGGGTGCAGTATCCATCGGAACAGATACTACACTTTGATCTTAGCCAAATGGAAATTGACATACCCAGGTACTATACCAAAACTGGTCAAGGAGCCGGTATGAACTAGAAGAATTTAGTAACTTAACTCTGGCCAGATAAGCGATAAATTGTATTTTTTATGAAAATCGCTCCAGACAAGGCGTGAAACCACTTGATGTAAATAGTTAATCATAATAATAAAGAGAGGAAGATAAAATCACGTCACGGCAAAACAAGCCCGAAAGAAAGTCAAACACCAGCATCCAATTCCCTGGACTGCAAACAGGCTAGCAAAGAAGTAAACTCTAATAATAAAGAAGAAAGGGTTTACGAGACTGGTTGACAAAAAAGTCTACCCTAAAAATATTTATAGATATTTCTCATTAAAAAATTTGCATAATTATATCTATTTCTTATAAAAATGTGTATATTTTGTATTTACTTCTGATAAAAAAATATGTATATTTATATTATTTTTTACAAAACACATGAATATTTATTTATATTTCTGATAAAAATATGTAAATTTATATTTATTTCTTACAAAAACATGAATATATATGTATATTTCTTATAAAACATATGTATATTTATATTTATCTTTTGCAAATATTATGCATATTTATATTTATTTCTCATAAAAATGTTTATATTATTTTTTACAAAACACATGAATATTTATTTATATTTCTGATAAAAATATGTAAATTTATATTTATTTCTTACAAAAACATGAATATATATGTATATTTCTTATAAAACATATGTATATTTATATTTATCTTTTGCAAATATTATGCATATTTATATTTATTTCGTATAAAACTGTTTATATTATTTTTTACAAAAACATGAATATTTATGTATATTTCTTATAAAACATATATATATTTATATTTATTTCTTGCAAATATTATGCATATTTATATTTATTTCTTATAAAATATGTATATTTATATTTTTTCTCATAAAAGATGTCTTAATATTCATCTGTTACAAAAAATGCCTATATTTGTATTTATTACAAAAGATATATGCATTTATATTTATTTCTTACGAATATTATGCATATTTATATTTAAATCTCATAAAAAAGGTCTATATTTATATTTCTTTTTACAAAATAATATATTTTCATTTATTTCTTACAAAAATATTTGTTGTAAATGATTCATTGTACATGAGTAAATAAACACGAATTTCAGTTTTACTCATAGCTGGGGGCATTGTAAGTTCATACCTTTTATCGACATTATTAGTGCCTTGCTGTCCAGGATGTTGAGAATAAAGACATTTCATGAGTCGTTGTTGCCTCAAAGTTAGTGTCCGTTATCACTAGGTCAGTGTTCGAATCATCGAGTTTTCCCTGATAAATGTTGCAAAGCACACACGTTCTTTCACGGGGTCATTCACTCTCACGTTTATTAGATTAATTCTATTTCGCAACAGTCTAACGCTTCTGGAGATTGCTTTTAATCAACTTCATCGTCTATTAAGAAGATTATCTTCGGATTACGTTAGAGCTCTCCATTGGATATTGCATGTCCGCCATCTTGGCAAGTTGTTTTGCAAAGTCTTCTTCCATTCTAGTTCAGATATTTCTTATTCCAAACAGATCCTGTTTAGCTTTTCTGTTCGTAAGAGAGATCTGGATCCAGTTGCCTTGGTTGTCATAATTCTAAGCTATGCATAGCCTCACCACCCAACACTCTAGAAAGTTAATGGATCAAAGCAGAGTTAATCCATTAGAAACTGGATTTCAGTCTTGGAGTTTGCATTTTGGTTTAACTGGGATTATCAACTTTGGGTGTTAACGTGGACGTCTAACGCTGTAAGCTTGATGGATTATCTTGCTGAGATTTCTTCTTACATTTGTTGCTTCTAAATCCTTCATTAGACATGGAATAGAAAGTCTTTGGATCTGATAGAAATAAAAGAAAATAATTATTTAATTGATATGTAAATGTGTAGGGGGTTGTTGGAACCAGCAGCGGCAGTGAATGTTGTTTTTACATATCAACTCTAAATTGGACAAAATCTCCAATCAGCAGCTTCTTTCAGCCAACCAGAGAAGTGAGGATATTCACTGCCGAAAATTTGCGCCTACTATAAAAACCGAAACAGCTTCTTTCTTCTTTTCTAGTATTTTCTTTTTCAGAGACAACACATGTTCGTATGACAGATTTTGTCTAGCGGTAAGTAGCACACGAGAGACGCATACAAACTATTAAACATAGCGACAGCATATGCACACGTCTAACCAAACTTTCTCACACAAAATCTCATATATACACTCTCTCACTAACAAAACAAAGGCACGTTAATATACACACACGTCTACAATGCCTATCCCATTTACACACACGTCAACACACAAGGCGACAGCCGAAATGAGCATGTGTACTCAATTTCCCCTTATAAATAAAACACGTTCTTTCATCTAGAACGTTCTCAGACACTTTGAATTCTCATTCTTTACGAACTTTTTATCTTTCGTTGTCGTAACAAGTTCTCTATACTACAGTAATTAATTTTCGTCTATTTCAAATCCAATATACAACATACCTGATAGATAATTAAATACGTTAATATACGTCACTCAAAATAAATTAAACACGTTCATTTATAGTACAGTACAGGTTGTTATGAATCTTTTAAGTTATTTGCATTTAACAAGAAATTCTGCTTATTAATATTGATATTTACATATTTATATATTTACAGTGTTTCGGGCCACGTACCCTCCGGCCTTCTTCAGGTGCATTGTTTATTTACAGTGTTCCTGTATCTAAATATGATTGCTGCAAATTATTTGTATGTTGATGATTTTTTATGTACTTAAAAAATTTTTTTTTTATAGAAATCGCTCCAGACAAAACATGAAGTCACTTGATTTAAGATGCTAAAAAGAATGACAGATGATTATCGCAAAGACAGGAGATGCCTATTGGCTTTAGTCTTGAAAAGACCAAGGATATAGGTAGGAGGAAAACAGTTAGCAGGAAGAGGGTTCCACAAGCCTGCAGTTCTTGGAAAGAAGCTACTGGAATAAGAAACTGTATTACAATGAGGTATCAAAACAGTGAAATTGATGGAGACCACTAAACCAACGAGTCAAACGAGCTGGAACAAAAGAAGCAGGTAGTAGATCACACAATTCTGAAGAACACATGCCATAATAGTATTTATAGAAAAGACTGAGACAAGCAACATCACGTCTTTGAGAGAGAGAGTGGGGGCCAATCAAATTACAGATACGTTTCTGTACCTTATCAAGAACTCTCAAATGGGACAGAGATTCATCAGCCGACAAACTGATGCGTTTCACATTTAAAAGGTGGTCCAAAAAAGATGTATCCATTTTATTATGGCTATCATGAAAATTAACGCAGCTTCTGTTTTTCAGTAGAAATGGAAAAGGGAACAAGATATTCCGTGCAGTAGAGGAGCACAACTGTAGAGGTCTACTTCGCGATGCGTTTAACATTTATAGGGTAATATAATTCCTTGAGGGAACGCAGCAGGATGGCCTTGTGTCTGACTTGGTTTCAGATGAATATGCATCTGAAAGTTATGTGTAATAGAATGCATTGAGGAAAACTAGTGAGATGACCTTGTGAAAATCTTGGTTTATACATGTTGGATGTGTGACAGTTACATAATTACAATCCATTTTGTTTTGCACTTGCATGTTCTGACTCGCAGAGTGATTAGTACATGGTTTGATAAGAACACACACTCGCGGAAGAATATATATATTGAACGATAAGAATGCTGTCACCGTCGGAGGCAATTTCCACTTCCGCCCAAACCGTTTTCCCATGAATTATAAACAGTCCCTTTTGAGATGTCACTGCGACAAGACATTTTATTTCTTCCCTCGCCTCTAGCAATGGCTTTACTAGACGAGATGGAACCCATTGACTCAAGTCACTTTCTATAGCAAATGTACTCAACCTATGATATGTTCCTGTTTTCATAATTCTTTCCATGTTTTGTGTTGATGAAATTGTTGAATAAAATTTATTTAAATTGTAGAGAAGAAGTTTGTCCTTTTAGTCAAAACTTGGTGACCCTTTTCTTCATAGCAAACAAGGTCAGTAGGATGCCTATCGATGCAGAAAACCTATTGCAAAATGGTGAGCCGAATCTTCTCTTCACCAACTTCTACAGATATCAAGTTAAATACAGGGTAGTTCAAAAAGATGTATCCATTTTTTTTATTGCTATCTATGAACCCAGGCTTCTGTTTTACATATGAAATGGAACAAGCAACAAGATATTACGTGCAGTACAAGATCGAAATTGTAAAGGTGTACTTTGCAACAAAATCGGCTTTACAGGGAGAAACGCTCCAACCAGATTCACAATAATAAAGCGCTTCCTGGAAAAATTCAGAGAGATGGGAAGTGTACAGGATAAAATTTAAGGTTGCAGTAATCAACCACGGTCAGTCATTACAAATTCTAATATGCAAGTAGCTACAGTGATTCAGCACCAAGGAACTTGGATCGATCACATTATAAACTATTGAGCTGAGCTCGTAAAATGGTGGTATACGGCCCCTCCCCCCCCAAAAAAAAGACACTAAGCTGTATACATCAGGAGCACAAGAGCAATAACATTTATCATCCAAGTATGACTAGGCAATTCTTCTCATTCACACCAGTATTTTTGATAATTGAGCAAATCGAGTACAGTATATCTTAAATAAAAAGAAAACTTACATTGATTATTATATTGAAAATTAGATGTGTCTCTGTAATCGAAACTACATCACATTTCTCAAAAGGTGTATAAATGTGTACCGTCCTTGCACAAAAGTATAACTGGCGACAAACCAGAGTCCTGTCACGGAGATAGGTCAGTCCATCTATTCTAACACCGGGGATAAGCATAGGACCTAAGAGCGTTTCAGGTTGAGAAAAAGACTACTACTACTACTACTACTACTACTACTACTACTACTACAAATATATTGTAGAAATATAAGCGGAGGGTGTGTAAAAAATAGGATTAGTATTGTAAATTTCCAAGTAAGGTTAAAAACTAGGTAGAGTGGATTTTTAAAATTAGAATTCAAGTAAGGCTACATGTCTTCTCTGACGTCACGGGCACAGAAAGCAGGTAAGCAGACATGGCGAATGAAGAGAGAGGATCTATCTCTTTCTTCTGAACCACTAGAGAGGGCAGGTGAGCTTTTGGATAGCTCCATACCCCCGATGAGGGAGGGGAGGGATGTTTTATGTGTGTACATGTATACTCTGAAGAACAAATAAAACTTCAAGGAGATGTTTCTTTATTAATAACGTTTATGAAAAGTATTATTGAGGAGGAGAAGACAACAAGAGAGAAGAACAAATAGAGATTTTGACTGTCACATCACCACAGAAATACGACCAGCTGATTCTACCAACACAGTGGACGCACAGTAGGGTTCGAACAACACCCCAGCTATGCTACAATATTATGTACATCATTTGTTTGTTGTGATCTTGTGTGATAGTATTAGGCCCTCCACTCTACAGCATCACGACGACGGAAGCAATCTGCTTCACACTGACAATTACCAATCATTTGTAGCGGTTGCCTTAACCGCAGATCGATTATGATTGGCTAACAACCAAACAACACCATTCCTACACGAATTAGTGTCTCAATTGCCTTGAAAAGCATGGTAACAGCGCCATCTATGGTGACAAACCTCCCTCTCCAAACTGGCAATTATTGAAGAGAAGATAACTCTTGATAAAAATAACAATAATTTGTTAACAAGCATAGTCAAACACAAAAGGGTGTTTATTGCTCTAGATGCACCCAGATTTGTGTTTCTTGATCAATTATACTTGAGGTACTCCAGAAAAAGCAACGACTAAAAGGACACATTTTGCCTTGACACCGATTTCTTTAACTTCCGGTTGAATTATAAACGAGACAATATGGAATGCTTGCATTCACAGAATAATTTTATTTACAAGTATGTTTTTAATTTAAAAAAGTCTAATATTAGAGAGGAAAATACGTTGTTTTGCCATATTTTGCCTGCTGATTGTTCTTGCACATTTCATCTATTGAATACTAGCGGTATTCACTCGGCGTTGCCCGTGTCGAGATATATTGCTAGTTGGAAAGTTTCTTAGGAAACTAATTTCAAATATCCTCATATTTACAATTTTTGCCTTGAAAGAAAAAATAAAAATAACATTTCCAATATGAGGTCAAGTAATAACATTTTTTTTGTTGACGTCACGTTTCTTAACGTTTCTGTTAATTTTCCTTTAAGTCTTAAAAATACCAATAAAATTGTTTGAATATTTTCACTGAGATATTCTTTGTTTAATTTTAATTTTGTATTATGAAAAAAAAGAAAATCTATTTTCTAAAAATTAATTTCGTTTCCTTACATCAGGGGCGGGCAACCTCCGGCCCGCGGGCCGGATGTGGCCCGCGAAGGCTTAGCGTCCGGCCTGCCACCCTGCTATGCTTTATTATTGCAATCCGGCCTGTGGACCTCCCAGTAAAACTCATATCATTTTGTGACATAGACGTAAAAGTATGTTTTAATTAAGATTTACAGTGGGATAAAAATGTATGAATATCAGCAAGCGATGATGCATGTATATTTCATTTTTCTTAACTATTAATTTCAAATCCTTGGCCTGAGATAAAAATAGAAAAAGAGAAAGAGAGAGGCAAAGAGGAAACGTGAGACGAGGAAAGGGCATGAAACATAGATCCTATGTGAGGTGTGTCAAAACGAATGCTGGATCAACTTGCTACTTCTCCCCGTCATTATTTTTTTATGATTCCAAAATGGCTCTTCGTCGGCGCCTTTTATAACATCACATACAGAAGTCTCTTGACAAAAAATATCAGATTTGTAAAGTGTTCAATGCAATTTTTGTACAATTTATTCATGTAAACAAAATATAGTAATTCTGAGATTTCGTTTTTCACTCCGGCCCGCGATCTCCTCATCTGGCCCTCACTCTGAAAAAGGTTGCCCGCCCCTGCCTTACATTCTAATACATATCAGTTATTTTATGGACCTAACAGATAATTACCTCTGGTGACCCCAAGTGGAAACGAAGGAAAATTTCAATAATTCCTTTAGATTCTGTAAAAATATTTAACCCTTATTGAAACTTATTTGAATGTTCTAACTGTTAACATATCGATTTCTATAGCACACAAATATTGAATTATATATATATATATATATATATATATATATATATATATATATATATATATATATATATATATAAAGTATTTTATTAAAAAAATACAATTTACAGTATCTGTTTGGTGTACCGGGGTTGTATCGGTCTGGATATATGTTTTCTACCCTAGAGTAGGTGTAGAGGCGTCGACGGTTGAGTTTCAATCCTGGCTTGAGGCACTAGCTGGTCTAGCCGCACTGAAGAGCTGTGATACAACGAAACAGTCTGCATGTGGATGACTATATATATATATATATATATATATATATTTATAAAATATTTTTAATATCCACATTATTTTTAATATCCACATATATTTCATCTTTTAACAAATAATCATCGATGTGGATAAAGTAACTATACCACCAATCGAACGATTCTAACACCAGATCCAAGCTTCTTACCACTAGGCCGGTGTGACAGCTACATTTCAAATGCGAGAGAAATAAGCCCTGTAAACACAGTCAGAAACAGACAGTATTGTATCTACCCAGGGGAGAGAACTTGCAACGTTACTAAATTTGAAGCTTTTATTATATTTCTTTATAGAAAGAGAGAGAAAGAAAGAAATATAAACTGGGCAAGAAATTCTTAACTCTCATCGAAAAACACTTCCCCGTAACCAATCCCCTGCATAAAATATTACAATAAAAATAACCTAAAACTGTCTAACAGTTGCTGTGAAAACTTAGAAATGATAATTAAGGCACACAATAACAAAATACTAAAGGAGAACAGTAGAGAAAAAAATAATAACAAATTGTATAAAAAAGTGACCAATATAGCAAAAATAACACTAAGAAGAACAAAAATATAAGCCATACAAATAGTAATAAGCCAAACGATAATAGCAATTACCCAAATAGAAATGAAGAAGTTAGTAATGAAGAGAAAAGCTGTAACTGTATAACTCGTACACTTTGTCCACTACAAAATAAATGCCTAACTAAAAGTATTGTTTACTAAACCACAATATTTGCCAAAGAAAAACCGAATAACAAGAAGTACTACATGGGTATGACCTTTCTAGATTTTAAAAACAGATATTACGACCACAACAGCACATTTAAATCAAAATCAACCGGACCTTTGTTTGTGAGAATACCTACTATTGGCTAATGGAAACATTAACCCATGGAAGGGAATAACAAAGAATCTAATTGTTAACTAGCTAAACTAAACACCATGTGTATATATAAAAACACCTGTCAACACAAACTCCATGCATTTTAGTCTGACGATAACCTATGGGAATAGAACGCGGAAGCCTCTGTGTAGCTTAATTGCTATAAATATATTTTCATAAGTTACTACCTAGCTCTACTCATGTATTAAGCACTGTTGAAGTAAATACTGAAAATCGATACATAAAATATTATATCTCCTCATAACATTTTATGTGTATACATGAAATAATAATTATATATATATATATATATATATATATATATATATATATATAAGCAATATTATGCTACATTTCAATGACCAATATTTTATTCACCTTATTAATCATTTTTTCAAAACAAAGAACTTTGGTACAATTACGAAACCGTTTTGTTCTATGAAGAACATTCGATATTTGTATGGTAATCCCGGATTTTTCCTCCATGGACTCATCAGAACTCAAAAAGGTCACTTTCAGAAAAAGTACATAGCGATGCGGTAAACAAAAATCCAAAAAACAAACAACTCACATTGATTACCTCTCTTGTGAACGAAACGGTTCAGTAATTGTACCGAAATGTTTTGTTTTGAAAAAATGATCAGTAAGGTAGATAAAATCTTGGTCATTGTAATGTAGCATAATATTGCTTATTTATATATGCTCTATTGTTATATGCTAACAATCATCGAGCTTGCACATTGAAAAGGTTGGTCTATATAAAGAATAGAAAGTATATGCAAAAACATATATTTTCCTACATCTCTCTCTCTCTCTCTCTCTCTCTCTCTCTCTCTCTATATATATATATATATATATATATATATATATATATATATATATATATATATATAATATTCATGAATAAATATTAAATTATATTTACCTACAGACGACATCGTTTCGAGCTTTAGCCTTCATCAGTGCAGAGAAGTGATAATTTCAGACGGTCACGAGGCACCGACCCCATTGGCTCCGCAAGCTTTCACTCTATCCTTCTCGGCTAGAGGAAATTTTCATGTTATACGGAAAAATTAAGTTATATTTATCCCGAAATTGTATACACATTTCATGTAGTCATTTTTTCTCTTAAAAAACTTGCATCTCTGATATTACTTTACAAGTTTATGCAAGCAATATAAATATCAGAAACCAAAATGGCTTTAGGTATTTTGTGCTGGACTTACAATTGTTAGTTTATTGTATTTTCAATAGAGGAAAGGACCCAAATTAAATAAGTTCAAGTGATCGTTGGGAAAAATGGTAAAAAGTATTTCGACAAAACCATGAAAATTATGTTTATAAAAATACTTGAGATTTTTTGATATTGAAATTAAAAAAAATCTTTTTTTATTATTGGTTTTGCAATTTACAATTTAAAGAAAGTTCATTATTTGTTTTAATCTTTTTTCTTTCTCGGTATTTAAATTTGTCTAAATCCTTGCCATTATTTAGAAAAATAAAAGAAGTATGTAAGAAAAAAAAAGAAGAAAAAGTATAGAACAGTGAAGAAAAATTAAAACCCATTCTTGCCTTTTTTTGTGTTCATCTTTTATTAAATTTTTCATTTGATATACAATTTTTTTCTTTAATGTTTAATTTTTTTCTTCCATATTTTCTTCTTTCTTTTTCCTTCCATTCTTTTATTTTTATGTTTCATCTTTCTTTTTTTCTGTTTTTTTTTTCCTAAAATTTGTAATCTTCTTTATATACCTGCTTTCTTTTTTTTTTTTACAAATGAGACACCTCTTATCAAGGCCCATATGCCACTCGAGGATAATGATTATTGAATAGGACAGGCAGATGGTAAGACACCGAGGTGATTTGTAACGATGGTTGTAACTGGTAGAGAAACCGATTATTTAAGAGGACGGCTCAACAAGAATTTGTTTACATTGTACTTGAAAATGGCAATGTTATAGTCAGCCAGGAAGCAGCCTCAGAGAACCGTGTTCCACAGACGGGCAGTTGTAGGAAAGAAACTCTTCCCATGGAAGTTCCGCTTAGTTCTAGGTACACAGAGGGAGAAAGGGAATTTATTGACAGTGGTTGTAGCTAGACGAGTTTTTATTGTAAATATTTTACAGGGGGGGGGTTACTATAGAATGAAGCTCAGTTAAACACCTGCCATGAAACTAACGATAGAGTAGAGAAAGACTAGCAACGTCTCTTCTGTGAGAAAGAGGCTGTAGAGTGGAGTAGAGGACATGACCACTAGATTTTGGAGTCGGTTTTGCACTCTGTCAAGGCAAGAAAAGAAGCTCTGAACAGCACCTCCCCAGGACGTATTTGGCTCATATTTTATTAGTATGTTTTTATTGTTTTGCTTATAAACTTCTGTATGTTCCTTTAACATGTCTTTTTTCTTGTTCCTTCCTTAATTCTTCTTTTCTTTTTTCTTTCTTTTTATATATATTTTCTTTCCCTTTTTTCTTGTATCCATTTAAAAAAAATCTATTTTCCACTCTTCCCCTGTTTCTCTCTACTCATTTCTCTTGACACAAAGAAATTAAAATTAAAATAAGTAAAAAAATTCCCAAGAGCTATATTCCTTGAGCAATTTTAAATGATTACTTACTGAATAAAAACTGTCACTTCAGAATGAATTAAACATTTCTGATTACAGTTTTAAAACTTGAATAGCCATTCACAGTTCCACTACAATTCTCAATATGTTTTTTCATTTCATTACTTTTAAACATTTATTTTTGCTTTTCCAGTTTGTGTTTCACTTCAATAAAATTTCCCCCCAAATGTCCCTCCATTGTTGCATGACAAACACCATTTGACATCAAATTTATAGATATTCGGAGTCATATGAAAATTTATCAAGAATTTTTGCTGACTCATAAAAAAGTAATAATTTTAAAATGGCTGACATCTTTTTGATGCTGAAATTAATCCCATAGTATTTAATCTTCCATCCAACGTGTAAGACAGGTTTGCCTCTATTAGCGACGAATGGGTATATATATATATATATATATATATATATATATATATATATATATATATATATATATATATATATATATAGTATGGTACATGTATTATATTAGTTTCTGTAGATGTTAATCCGTTGAAACTCCAATGTTTGACTCCAGAGTTACATATGTATGCACATATGTAACCAATAATTTTTATATGAATAAAAATTTATACTATATATATATATGTGTGTGTGTGTGAAAAATGACAAACGGAAAACATGTTAAAGTGCAGGAGAAAAATAAGAACAAGAGATTTGATCGGTTTCTTGTTGTTTTCATTCCTGCTTTCTTGTGTTTGGTCTGTGTGCTTATCATACCTGGAATTAGATGGGTTACTTACCTGTTTTTGTCCGTGATCTTGTACCTGAAATTAAAGGAGCCAACATTCGCAGGATGCAGACCGGGTCCCCCATTTGGCCATCCATGGAGACCCTGCCTATTATGACACTCAGATAGTTATTATGAGTTCCACGGCGTTTATTTGTAGACAGTTATCATGGTTTGGTGTTTGTGGCAACACCATGCTCAGGCTTAGTTCTCGGGTTCTTGTTTTTCTCCTGCACTGTTTTGGGTTTGTCATTTTTCACACATTTTGTTTACCACGGCATTTCATTTTCATGACTTATCGTGTTCCTTACCTCATATATATATATATATATATATATATATATATATATATATATATATAAATATATATATATATATATATATATGAAGAATGGTGACAAATTCAAAACAAGGAATCCCCACCCTAAAAAAAACACACTCACAACTCAAATCAGATCCTCAAACGATAACTTCAAATTTGGTGCTTACGGAACTAGTCATATATATATATATATATATATATACATACTCATTCACACAGATGTTTCCTACTTTTATGACAGATCAATGTCTCTAGATACAGTGAAATTCGAAACTGGGACACCAGTTGTTAGCATATAGATAAGGAAACTGTATATAAAACTAAAAAAAACAACATAAATAATCATGTAGCCCCACTCCACATTACCTATGAATCTGTAAAAATTTATACTTTTGAATGAAATTTTAAATTTCTAAAACACTTTGGGGATATAGGAATCATAGAAGGCTGTCACAATGCAAGACGTGAAAATATGCAGGTTTTGAGAAGGAGGACAAAAACGAAGTGATTTTTAAAAAATAGTAAATCTTGTTTAGTCACAACTTCTACACAGTGATCTAATGTGTGTAATCGTATTCAATAATATATTTCGAGGTATTTCTTTATCAAATGGGGGTGTTTCAAATCTCCTGAAACTCGTATGGATTGGTAATGTTGTTTTTATCTACTTTGAAGATATTTTCAAGTAGGATGACCCCCAAGAGTAAATATAGTATTGTGGTAACTGAGATGATTCTAGCCAAGAGTAGGATAGTAAATTTTGTTACTTTAGACTAAGGATGACCAACGACCCTCATTTTTCCCACAATTATTATGGCCTTGTTCCTAATTTGTTACAATGTATATCATTTAACTAAAAGCAAATTACATAATGCAAAGCGTAGTATCTGTTCTGATACTACATTCATCTTTTCTGTCCTCGGTCAGAGAAGGATCAGTCCTTCTAGACTGAAGCAATTTTTATTCTTGTCCCAATTCAGAGTGACCTTTTTTGGGGAGCTGGATTTTTCCCACCTCAAAAATCGACCTTGTTTCTTCCTTTGCCCCTGTGGGGAGTGCAATATTACGTATTTGTAGTACTTGCATATGGGCTTCCATACACACCACATATTTATAGTACTTGCATATGGGCTTCCATACATACCACCGGAACCGGAAGTCGTCAAGGTGACTGGTATTAAAGCTCGCCATGTGCGACACCATTTGTAAAACAGTTTTTAGTTGAATAAAGATTGGCTTCCAAGTAAGAAGTTTTTTGTGTTAGTACAGGGAGGCAAGTAAATAGGAAATGCAGAAGGTTGTGCCAACCATGAAGCATGTGAGGTTTCTCAAGAAGTTCTTTGTTTGAATAGTAGAAACCTTTTGTATGGTTTTGTGTTCATTGAAGTGCACCACAAGGTTCAAATAGCATCCAGAAATTCTAGAAGGAGGCTTCTCCATTTCTTGTCCATGGAGAAATCGTCTAAGTTGTTTTGACCTGATGAACACACCTCAGTCAGGTTAGATATATGCTGGGCCTCCAAAGTGATGAACCAAGGAGTGCAGACATTGAGTTTGCAGATGTATCTGTGCATGAATGTGCAAACAGAAATAGTGAATATTCATCGATTACAGTGAGCAGGTACCCCTTTCTTATTTTTGATTCTAGGGAAACTTCGAAACCGATGATTTAGCCTTCGAAAAGTTGAGTTACTTTTATAAACACATCCGGCGTTGTCGTATAAAATCGCGGTTTTTCACTATCATCATCATTATCATCATCATCAGCAGCATATTCGGTTTAACGTCTGTTGCTGGCATGTGTTGGACGGCTTTAAAAAATTAACTTCCAAACTAACCTATCTTTGTTCAGATCTTTATTTATTTTTCTTTCTCTCAAGCCCATTTTTATCACATCCTCCCATGTTTTCCATTGGCTTTCCCCTATGTACTGGACCTGCTACCTCAACTGTTCTACATCTGATGACCCAAGAACTCTCATCCATTATTTCAACATGTCTTTCAACAAGTCCCATGTTCTGCACACATCTCCATAAACTGTCCAGATTTTATCTTACTCTGAGGTCATTAGATCTAAGCCTGCCTTTAAGACTCACATTAAATATCCATCATATAATTCTCATATTTCTCTCCATGCAACTCATGCCCTCAACTCTCACTGGCCAGGTTTCACTTCCATATATCATCAAACTGCCTGATAGAGTCTTCCATTAGTCGTTTGACATTTTTTTGTAATGCAGATTCAGCCGGATGTTATAATCCTCCTAATTCTCCACAGAATAAGACACATTTTGGCTTCATACAATATTCTGTTATTCTAGTGATACCTGTGTCACATATTTCATTATGCAAGCTTTAAAAACCAAAGACCTTGACGACTTAGTGCTATTAACTCTTGATAATGCTTCTTCTGCGGCATTTTCTTTGTCAGGATGGTAGGAAATATCAAAGGAGAAACAGGAGAGCTTTGTCGTTTATTGTTCTATTTTCCGTTTATAATTTCATTAGAAACAATGGGTGGGATAGACATACGATTATGACTTAGTATATTAGATGTAAATGCAATTCACTTTGAAGTGAGGCATTTCTAGTAATGGTAAAGATTGACGGTCAAAAATTAGTGCATAGGCAATAATATATGTATATATATTTAAAGATTATGACACTAACAACGTTTTGAAGTTAAAATCAATGTATTATTACGTAGTAATAAGGAACAAAAGACGTTTTAATACTTTTTCGCCTTGAGCGATACAAAAAAAGAACATGGCGGCATACCGTAAGACCGTAAGACTCCATTTTGTGAAAATCACGATTCTTGTAGCATATTTACACATTTCAAATGTGTTTTACTTCCGATTACATGCGTAATACTAAATAGATTTTAACTCGAAATCGTTCCTTATAATATAAAAAAACAACAACATAAAACCATTTTTATCACCTACACACAATTTTTTATGTTTAATTATTTTTACTGCATTTCTTTACTTCCTCTGTGAAACTTATTTTGTTACAACTGAGTGAAGGTGTTTAGATCATATTTGGGAAGGATGAAATGGTCTTGAAAATGGCATTTATTCCGTTTTTTATTCAAACTCTTAATATGCAGATAGCAAAAAAATAAGTACATATTTTGAAACTGTATCCATGATTGGTTTATTTCCCTGTCATGGAATCAAAAAAAAAAAGTTTAAGAAAAAAACAAAAACATTGTTCATTTTTAATGAGAATTTCATTCATTATGCAGACAGCACGGTTTGAAGCTGTGTAAGAATTCACAAAAGAGTAAATTCTATCCATTGTAACATATTTTGTATTTCTCAGCCTGCATCTAATAGTGTGTATTGCCTTTAAAATTCTTCTTTCTCGGCTGTTTATTTACAAAACAAAGCCTCTTTCTGGTGGAACAGTTCTTTTCAAAAGAATCTTTCATTTCAATATGCAAGCAGTGTTTACCAACGTTTGCAGTTTTAAGATGGTTCCAAGAATAAGTAAAGCTCGGATTCTAACTCTTCCTGATGAGATCTCAGTTTATAACAGCTGTTGATCGATAACATCGACATGCCAGTGTCGCAGATTTTGTACATGTCTGTATAAATAGAAATAATCATATATATAAAAGCTGTATTTGATATTGAGCACTTTTTATAAGCCCGGTTGAAATTCTTTGGATCATCATCATCATCATCATCATCATCATCATCATCATCATCATCATCATCATCGTCGTCGTCGTCGTCGTCGTCATCATCATCATCATCATCATCATCATCATCATCATCATCATCATCCTCCTCCTCCTCCTCCTCCTCCTCCTCCTCCTCCTCTTTCTTCTTCTTCTTCTTCTTCTTCTTCTTCTTCTTCTTCTTCTTCTTCTTCTTCTTCTTCTTCAGTTACTTCTTCTTAAGTTACATCCGACCGGTCATTGAACATTATTTATGACAATTCTTAGACCTTAATTCTCTTCCTTTTCCTGTGGTTATTGGGTTGGCCACATGGTTCTAGGCGTTCAGACAAAAGTTAAAATGTTAACTTGGGTCTGAAGGCTTCGAATCGTGTGACCGGCAGAACAATCATCCTCCACTCTAATGTGTGTATGGATAAAAATTAAAAAATATTTATCATAAGATTGTGTGTGTGTACATATATATAGTTGTCTACTTGCTTGACATAAATAAGATTTATTTTTCATCTTGTCGTGTAAATGTTGGAATTGGCCTAATTGGTTAGAGCATTTGTGTTGAGTTAAAGGTGACTCTTGTTCCGGGGATCGAATCGTGCGACCGGTTTGAACAGTTATCTCTACACTGATGATTCCGCAACAATGAAATGTGTACATACGTAGATAATAATTAAATATTTATTATTAATAATCATAAATATATACTAGCTGACCCGTTCGGCCTTTCCTGGGAGTATTTGGCGTTTGTTATATCAAAATGGATTATTTCACAATGATAATTCTTTTTCTTATGTCCCTTTTGACAGCAAGTGTACATTAGTTATTTCCATAAATTGAGTAAATAGACCATAAAAACGACGAAAATATAAAATCGAAAATTTGACTGTAAAATCTTATTTTAACTGAAAGCAAGAAAATTAGTCAGGCATAGCATTATGTAAAAATTATTTTAGCGTTAAGAACAGGGGATGAAATGCAACATTTGGAGGGTGTTGATAGAGGGGAATGCAATGCAACACTTTTGGTAGTGATAACTTAATTTTGAAAATGGCGTTTATTCCGTTTTGTATTCAAACTCTTAATATGCAGATAGCAAAAAAATAAGTACATATTTTGAAACTGTATCCATGATTGGTTTATTTCCCTGTCATGGAATCAAGGAAAAAAAGTTTAAGAAAAAAAAAAACATTGTTCTTTTTTAATGAGAATTTCATTCATTATGCAAACAGCACGGTTTGAAGCTGTGTAAGAATTCACAAAAGAGTAAATTCTATCCATTGTAACATATTTTGTATTTCTCAGCCTGCATCTAATAGTGTGTATTGCCTTTAAAATTCTTCTTTCTCGGCTGTTTATTTACAAAACAAAGCCTCTTTCTGGTGGAACAGTTCTTTTCAAAAGAATCTTTCATTTCAATATGCAAGCAGTGTTTACCAACGTTTGCAATTTTAAGATGGTTCCAAGAATAAGAAGAAGAGTACAAAAGAGGCAAATGATGCTTTCTTTTTGTATTCTTCTTATTTCGTTTGGCAAAGAGAATTCACTTTCATCAACCTTCTGCTAATGAAGGATTAAAAGTTTTGAAAACGTTGTTCAAACTTAGTCTATTTGGAGGATTTTTCTACTCAAAGAATATATCTTCTAAAAACGGTTGAAAAAAAAAAAAAACTGGAATCCGGAATAAAAGAGTTTTGTTCAAGATTAATCTATTTACATATGTTAAATCTACAAAAAAACATCTGAAATAACCTATATGTTTCCATTACTGCTGAACACAAGCCTGGTCTAATAATTATCACTCCAAAAAGTACTTGACTCCAGATGCAATCTTCTACATATATAAGCCTCCCACATCTGGGGAGGTGCTGCACAGTTCACTTTTTCCTGCCTTAATAGAAGATAAAATCGACTCCGAAATCTAGTTAGGAGTGACCTCTTCCCTATAACCCCTTATCTGACAGAAGACACGTTGCTAGTCTCTCTCTACTCTATCGTTAGTTCTATGGAAGGTGCTCGACTGAGCTCCAGTATTTGAATCCTCCTTGTAAGACATTCACGGCAAGAACTCATTTTACTTTCTCATTCCATGTGTCTAGCATCAGGCAAAATTTCCATGGACAAAGCTTCTTTGCAAGAGCTTCCCACCTGTGGAACACATTGCCGCAGAACTGCTTCTCTGTTGATTACAACTGAGTTGTCTTCAAATCCAATGTGAGGATAAAATACACGATATATCATAAAAACGCCGTGGAGACAGGATGTATGAAAATCTAATGTCAACAAATTATTGTCATAAACCGTCCCATAAATAATCAAACACAGTTCATACTCTAGATGTAAGTACTACCATAGTGTTCCTAATTTCTCGGCTGGCAATCATTCCGTCTCATTAACCCTTATCCTCGAGTGACTCTTGGGATTGATAAGTGGTTATCCAACAAATAATCCTTAGAAGTATTTATTTATGAAAAAAACCCAGACTTTTATAGTTGAAGAGTTTGAATGCAAAACGCGCTAAAAACGCCATTTTCCAAATTACAAAGATATCACCCCTCCACCACACCTCCAAATCATGTTTTACATGATGGGATACTGGCATATTTTTCTGTTGCTTCAATTCAAATAAGCTTTTCGTCGAAGTCTAGAATTGATATGTTCGCCCTTTTACTGTGTGATTTCTCAATTTAAAGAAATTGGATTTATCGCGTTTTGCATTCAAACTCTTCAGTTATAGATGCCCCAAAAGCCTGTACCCTTTCTCCCTAAAATTACTTATTTATCCTAGAGTATTTATCTTAGATGACGTTTTTATTAGTTTATATATACTTTTAATAGTTGATGATAATTTCACTGCCGGAAGGTTATAATTTTAAAGATGGCTTCCAACCTTGTGTGAATTCATCTCAAACAAAAAGTAAAAATAGAGAAAGCGTTCTATGAGTTGATATTTCAAAATAAATATAAATCAACATTGTTTCATGATTGCACGGACTGGAACATCAACAGTAGATTTAGGACAGTGACTGACTTTTAAAATCTGTGATCATATTTTTTAATATACTAATGGGTCATTACTTATCAAAGGTCAAAAGCCACTTGATGATAAGGGTCAATGAGATAGATGGATTGTCATTTTATTTTTACTGATTAGTAACTGCTAATCAAGACCCAAATACCACTCGAGAACAAGAGTTAATGGTTTGTGTCAGGTTGATGGTGAGACAAATACCTTGAGGATTGCAGACGATGGTTGGATCTGGGCAGAGTTTGATTAGTTAAGAGGACGGCTCAACAAAACCTGGTTAACATTGGACTTGAAAACGACCATGCTGTAGTCAGCTGGGAAGCAGCCCCGCGGTGTTGCGTTCCACAGACGGACAGTTCTTGGAAAGAAACTCTGCTCATGGAAGTTCCGTTTAGCTCCAGGTGTGCAGGGGAAGAAAGGAACATTGTTTACAGTGGTTTTAGCTAGAGCTAGTTGAATGATGAAGAATATTATAGGGGGATTGAAAATGATGAATGAGAAACACATGCCAACAAGTAAACCATATGATAAACCGATGATGATGATATGTATTTGTTGACATTTGATATAAATGACAAAATGTGATTACTTATGAGGAGGGTTTATGACGGGTATTTGTTGACATTTGATATAAATGACAAAATGTGATTACTTATGAGGAGGGTTTATGACGGGTATTTGTTGACATTTGATATAAATGACAAAATGTGATTACTTATGAGGAGGGTTTATGACGGGTATTTGTTGACATTTGATATAAATGACAAAATGTGATTACTTATGAGGAGGGTTTATGACATGTATTTGTTGACATTTGATATAAATGACAAAATGTGATTACTTATGAGGAGGGTTTATGACGGGTATTTGTTGACATTTGATATAAATGACAAAATGTGATTACTTATGAGGAGGGTTTATGACATGTATTTGTTGACATTTGATATAAATGACTAAATGTGATTACTTATGAGGAGGGTTTATGACGGGTATTTGTTGACATTTGATATAAATGACAAAATGTGATTACTTATGAGGAGGGTTTATGACATGTATTTGTTGACATTTGATATAAATGACTAAATGTGATTACTTATGAGGAGGGTTTATGACATGTATTTGTTGACATTTGATATAAATGACAAAATGTGATTACTTATGAGGAGGGTTTATGACGGGTATTTGTTGACATTTGATATAAATGACAAAATGTGATTACTTATGAGGAGGGTTTATGACATGTCTTTGTTGACATTTGATATAAATGACTAAATGTGATTACTTATGAGGAGGGTTTATGACGGGTATTTGTTGACATTTGATATAAATACGACCATGTAGTAGTTTACAGAGAAGTAGTATCATGGTAATGTGTTCCACAGAATGGAAGTTCTTGGAAAGAAACTCTGTTCATGGAACTTCCGCCTGATGCCAGACACATGGAAGAATAAAGGAAAGTTCTTTTCAGTTGCAATAGAAGACGAGTTCTTGCTGTGGATGTCTTACAAGGAGGAACCAGTCAAGCACCTTTCATAGGAAAGTATGATAGAGTAGAGAAAGACTAGCAACGTCACTTGTGTGACAAAAGGCGTGGACAGAACAGAAAGAATTATTCCCAAAGTCGATTTTATACTCTAATAAGCCAAGAAAGAATGCTTCAAGCGGCACCTGCCCAGATGTCACAGCAGTACTTCATCATTAACTGTCCAGCATTCGCATATTACAATCTTGACTGTTAATAAAAAATATACTTACATTATTGAACTGAGAGTTCATTTTAAAGAAAATATTGCCCAGGGTAGAATGTGGAATCTTATGCCCTTCTTCCACCAATCTACAACACCATATTAGCTGTTTTTATTTCTTATTTTTGACATTTTATCCTGTGCAAATAAAGAGCCTCATCACATTATTTTAGAAAAAATGTATTTATACATAGTTTTCCACCTTTTAATATGCTATGTTCCAAATTTCATAATAAAAACTCTACCCAGTAGTTCTTGAATTAATAAGTACACTTACTTTCAAAGGGGGTAGGGGCTTCTACTCTGTTTGTACCCCCTCTCCCCAATAAATAAAATAAATACCTCATTATACTCCCCTTTATGTTTACTATCTATATTCTAAATTTCATGAATTGAGTAAAAATGCTATATATATGAAAACAGACAGATAAACACACCATCTGTATGATTTCCACCCAATTCTCACCAAGTCTCATTATTCCTGCTTATAATGGTTGAAATAACAACAATCAAGATGAAGATAACAGACTGAAACTAAATAATGTAAATAGCTCATCTCAGAAACGTTGTCAGATATTGAGTGTTGCATATTTGACTAACATTGACAAATACTATTACTATACTGCCATGATCAGGTGGATGTTCATGACTGTAGATGGCGTTCGTGAGCCATCAGCTGACTACAATAAACAAACAATAACGTTATACCAGCAATAATAATAATAATAATAATAATAATAATAATAATAATAATAATATATCTAGGTTATTGCATACAAATGGTCATGTGCCTGGTGTGCATGAGGGCTTTGATCTCATTACTGTACAAGTTTACTTTCAAGTACTAAGAAGAAGATGATTTTGTGGGACATTTTCTAGTGGAAAAAATTGTGTCTTATGACATAAGAAATAGAGTAATTTTCCAAAAGTTCCCTAAATGTTGAATGCTGTTAGTGGTGGTGGTTGCAAACAATGCTATCACTGTTCACTGTTATGTTGCATGGTTCAGGAAGCTGATGACTATCCTTACATCTAGGCACATTTCATTAAAAATTCAGGACAAAGTTTTTTCAACCTGTGTTCGCTCTACCACCTTCCATGACAGTGAGACCTAGGCACCAAACACTTCTGATCTACGACGGCTTCGAAGTAATGATCCTGTCATGATCAGATGGATGTGCAGCTGCAAACTAGAAGTCAAGATTCCATCAATTGTGCCCTATCAAAAAACTTTGAATTAGTGAGATTACAGATAGCTTATACACCAGTGGTCGGCAACCCCCAGCCCATGAGCCACACCCGGTCCTCGAATGGTTTTCGTCCAGCCGGCAAACTTAACAGCTGGACTCTGACTCTCCAATTAGTATCGAATAAAAATACAGTAGTTTTATTTAGGTTAACCCATTAAAGGCGAGAGGCAAATATTTTTGCCACTTTAGGACTGAACTGAAACGAATGAAACACGGACAATACATGGTTTGAACAAGTATAAGATCGCTCTGCTGTTGGTATGCCGTTCAGTTTATAGCTGAATGCCTTGATGTACAGTCAGTTTCACGTGACTCTACAAACTCGCAATAAAGGGTAAGTTCAGATACTTATAATTTACCTGTATTATTATTCCTGCAGGAAAATAAGATACATTGTTTGAATTCTTTATTATTAAAACCTTAAACAAAAGACAGTTTTTTGGACAGAACTGTTTGAATACGAGAAAATGTATTTGCATTATATTTAATACCATGGTCCTTCACCGAGACTGCATAGCTAATTAGCTCCTTTTATACAAAAGGTTGCCGACCACTGGCTTGCACCTTCAGCATCAACTCCATAACACATTCGGATATCTCGGGCACTAGAGAGCGAGGTAGACTGAAGAAAATGTGGTTCCAGTGTCTAATAGGTGATATAACTGCATGCAACCTTTTGGTAGATTCTCTGCACAGACGGAGTTTTCCTCTGGTGTTTATTAATTTTGACAAAGGGAAGTTTCCTTTTCCCGAAATATTAAATAAATGATTTTTAATAAACATCCGGACAACACATAAACAGCTAACACCACACTTGCTGTTATGTAAGATTTTAAGAAAAAATAAATAGTAAGTTCCATTTCGATTTCGATTTCAATATATTATTTTTGTTCCTTCCAGCTTACATCTTACCCGGAACTTTGCATTACTCACAGCCTTTTAAACACATACTACTAATATATATATATATACAGGGTGATTCATAAGTCACTTCACTTAGCTATTTAAAATGATTACCATATGAAGCACAAACATACTATGAACTTTTGATAATCCTTATCTTACTCTCTAATTACTGCTATTTGTTATTTTAAATGTGTTCGTTTATATATTTGTTTCTATATATATTTATTTCATAATCAATTAAATATGCTACAAAGAGTCGTAAATTCCTTGCAAAAAAGAATGGAGCTATGCATGCAGAACGAAGATGGAAAATTTGAAAATTTGCTGTAATTTTAAACTCCCATAAATGAATTTGTAGAATAAACTTTCTGTTTTGTATTACCGTATTTTTTAACTTTAGAATTTAAAAAATAAATAGCTAAGTAACTTATGAATCACCCTGTACGTATATATATAGTTATTTAATAATAAATGATTTAAATTATTATCCACAAACATATATGTTTCATCCTTGCAGAATCCTCAGTTTGGACATAACTGTCTTTACGGTCGCACGATTTGAACCCCAGATCTGAGTCACCTTTTACTCAAATCCAAACGTCCTAACCGTTTCGGCCGTTATAACAGCTATGCAGATGGAAGGGAAATCAAGTATATTATGTATTATGTTTAGCACATCCAGTTAGACGGAACTCGCATTTTATCCTGTTGATAAGTTCATAAATCTCGGATAAATGAGCTTACATAATTGATAATTGATTCTTCCACCTTTGCTATAATAATATAACTTAATACAGACTTAATCTACACATTATAAACTGTTTCTTCGAAAAGGCTTTACACTTATACAAAAGTTGATTAAATTTAAATTGATTCAAACGAGCTTAATTCTCAATTCCCTCGCTGCTCCCTGAAACATCCAATCCATCTTTAACTGGCTTAGCCTACAGATTACAGTCTCTTAGAATTCTCATTACTTAAACTGAGTTAATGGACTTGAATTACTGCCCCTAAATAATAGATTTTAAGTCTAATTTATTATGGCTAAATGACTAATCCTTCCTTCCTCTTAATATATCTACTTTTTACTAACTCTACCTTGGTTGTTTTTGGTTTAACTATTAAGATTGTAACGGTTGTGGCCTTAAAGGGTCGGAAGAAATAACACCAACAGAAGGTAATTAACAAGAAATTGTATTCACAATTTGTGGTATTGGAATCTCAAACGTTTCAAACATCCATTAGGTGTTCCTCTAGAGGATTGTTGTTGACGACATCTTATTTAATTCAGTTGTCTTTTATAGATGAACTTTGATTTCTTGATTATTCCCAATCCGTTTATGTACAATACCTGTTTCCCAGAAGGATCTGTTATTTTGAATCATGCAAAAAAAAAACTTTTTCGCTAACATTAAAACGACCCTTTTTTTATCGTTTTAGTTTCGAAGGGGTTGCTAACAATCTATCTAACACTGTTTTTATCTTCCTTGCAAAACATTATTTCTGCAAGCGAAAGTTGTGTTATTTTCATCATTTTTTTCTTGTAGGTTCATACATTTTCCCCTTTTGTGAAAAAAAAAAACGTTTTTGAGCTCAATAATATAGTTAATAATTATACAGCTTCGCTGTTTTTTGGGTCAAATATACTTGACGAATTTGGTATGTTAAACTGTATCATTAGTAGCAAACTATTTCCTTAGTAGTAAATTAACCTTTTTAAAATCAGTCCAATTCGCCCATTCCGTGTTATAAAAATCTTCACATCTTCTAAAATACGAAGTAAACGTACTCTTGTCTTCAGGGGCGTAATTTAAATAGTGCCCCAAATAACGTTTTGAAAAAATGCACTTTCATCTTCCGAATTTGACTCCTATTAAACAATTCGTTTAAATTTTTATGTTTTTATTGGATACGAAGAAACATTTCTTCAAATTTTTATTGCCTAGCTTCGGCCTCTTGATCCAATTCATTTTTATTTTAAGTTGCAGGCGTATTTCTTCAATTTTCTTCTGATTTTCTACTTCCATTTTTTCTGATTTTAAAGTTGTTCCAAGAGTCTTTCTTGAAATTTCTGTTCTAATCGAATTTGCTGTTCTTGTTAGTACCTGATAAAGTCCAACATAGAGTTTTTGAATTTTTCTATTCTGTCATTTAAAATGGGAAACAACTTTACGAGTTTGTTTTTTTAGTAGACGGTCGTATGTAAATTTTCAATTTGAAAATAATTATTTTCAATGCACTTCTTCGCAAAAAGAAAGAAAAAATAAGCTTGTTCAACTTATTAGTGTTTCTAATTATTCATTAAAATGGAGAAAAATCGACTTCGTTTTGTTTCCCATTGTCATGCGATTTAATTTTCAAAAATATATTCCTTCAATCCTTCCCATACCGAGGAAAACCAATTTTAAACTATAATTGATTAGTTTGAATTGAATTTATTGTAGGCTATAAATTCGATTTAATTTAACACAATAAGAATAAAAAATCTGTGAACTTTTTAAATGAACTTCAGAAATTATCTACCATTCATATCAGCTAATTAAAATAATTAAATAAATAATAAATACATATTCATCTCTTAAATTTTAGCATTGCAATCTTAGTACATAAATATTTAATTATATCTTAATAAAATATTGATAATTCTTGAGTTACCTCCCCTGCACTGTTGACATTAACTTTTGCCTTTATTATCTCCCTCTAGTTCGAACTCTTCAAAATACAAACTTAACATTGAGCAATGGATGTATTTACCGGGTTTTCTTTCTGCTTTTCTGGCTACTAACCACGCGACTTAGATTTCTTAAGCCTTGGACTTATAATTACACTTTGTAAAAATAATTTATCATTATTATGTATAATTATAATATTAACTCTTTATTTCATGGAAGATTTTTCATCGTATCCTTTTGACTGACTCAATGGAATTCTGATGATTAATTAATTGCTGAATAATCCATGCTTGCCTTTAAAGTCCTCTTGAAGCGTACATAAAATTCATATCTTTGGATGTTTTTCTATTCTGAAATTGTATTTAAATGATATCATAAATCTTTGAAAAATATATATTACTCATCTCTATCTACTATATAGTCTTAAATATTGAGCTTTTACACAGCAATTTGGAGCTGATTCGTATAGTTGATTATAAAAGATTTTTTCGGATATATAAATTCGTTTTATATTATTATCATCTATTATATAAAGAGCAGTTGTCTGTGTGTATGTGTGTGTGTGTATGTCCAACTAAAAGTCAAAAACTATAAAATACCCACAAAGTAGGTATATTCTTGATCGGCGTTGTCCTGGGGAATAATATCTAAAATTAAAAAAAAATCATTCTTTAGGGTCAACTGGGCCAGGTTTCGTCGGGGGGGAAGGGAGCTGTTTTTCAGCCATTTCCAATGTTATCTATACTATAAAAGAGAGGTGAATGACTTACATTATTATGATTTTCAATACATTAAGAAGAATGGGCTGGGAGGACGTGAAAGACGGGTAGGGAAGAGAGATGTTGAAAAACGGGGAAAAGAGAAAGAGAGAAAGATAGAGATAGATTGAGATAGGAAAAGAGATAGAAGTTTGAATATAAAGATGTTACGCATACATTTTAACCTCTTCTATTTTGTTTTTTTATTGTCCCGTGAAACTCCGGGTAACCCCGGGTAACCCTGCTAATCTTATATAGAAGAAAGAATGATAGAAAGAAAGGAAGCAATAAAATATGTAAAAGTGCAATGCATCAAGTAAAGGAAAGAAAGAAGACAGAAAGATTAGTATAAGGTATTAATTATGAAAGAGTTTCTAGTTTTGAGTTTCTCTTCTGCCTGAAAGTCTGGTCCATTTGTGATGCGTCACCATGGAGAATGCAGCCTACAAAAGTCTATAGAGTGGACAAGTGAGACGTTACCATAACTGTATTTTTGCATTTTCTGTGAAACTTATTTTTATTACCTCTATTTTGCATTTATTGCATCCCCTTTTTACAGTCCTTCTCCACTATTTTTTCCGGCAGAAAGGCTTCTGTCAACAGTTTTTGCAAGCTGTCTTCTGTCTGATAAGGAGTTGAATCATATGGAATGTCTATTTTTCTTTTTTTTTAAGGATAAAATGTAGGAATATTTACTCTCAATTTATCTTGTGTGTGTGAAAACGCGCTCTGTCGTTGTGTTACAGTTGGGGGCCTTTTTGAGATGTGTAATTATGATGGAATTTTCAAAATAGATATATAAGTAAATAAGTATCATTTAAAACAGGGGAAAAACACTATCAAATCAATCTCATCTTTTCATTAATAGTAAAAAGTAAAGTGGTCGACCATAGTCGAGGGCGACCCGGAGGCTCCCTTTTCATTAGCTACTAAACCAAGGTGTGTGTGTGTGTGGGGGGGTCGCCACTCCTTTCCAAGGATTACTCCACTTATACTTGATCCTCGTCTTATAATGCTGAGTGTTTAGCAAAGGGGGCATCAAGTACCATTTTTTGAGTCTTTGGTTTGACTCGACCGAGAATTGAACCCTGATCATGAGCGAACACTTACCATTATACCAAATGTTTAATTCATTCATTTCGTATGAATCAGATAATTCGATTGTTGGCATTGGTTTCCCCGATATCTTTCTAATTAGAATTCTTTCTAGAAAAAAACATCGGGAGGGACCACATGAAGGTTGCCAACATTGTGGAACGAACTGGATTTGAACTTGACGCACCCAGATCGTCAGTCAGTGTCGGTAACCCCTTAGCCATTGTCACCTCCCATGAATCAGGTTGTAGCAGCTTTTTCATCATCGATGAGTTGTGATTCGGCTTGTTGGTTATGTGATCATCGCCTTTTCACCAGGTGTGCGTCTAGCACTTCTGCATTTAATGGGATTCATGCGCGATGAATCTTCTTGGCACAAGAGCTGGATCACGTGATCAGTAGAAGACTCCAGTTCATGAATTACTCTCAAACAGACAAGATGTAAATTCTGCTTTCTCTGCCGGTCCAATAGCAGAGAATCAACGAATTACTACCCGTCTGTGCAATGTGTTGTTCAATTGTATTACGGCGTAAATAAAAATGACACAAACCAATGCACCTATGCTTGTTCCTTTGTTCCCGTCTTTATCTTATCTAAAATTTGTCTTTCGGGGCTAAAAGGTAAACAAGCAGTATCACTACATCCAAAATTCATCAAACAATTCTTCTGCGACAGCATAGGCTTTATCTTCAACAACATTTTTGATTTTGGCAACAACAAATTACATCCAAACTGCAATAAGAACGAAAATTGCGTCAACATATACTACCCTGACATAAGTAATAACAGTTTCCCGAAATGCCATGTTAATATCTTGTAATTTCTTTATTTTTCTGTTATTTTTCGAGCTTTCAGCTAAATCTCATTATCATCCAGAAAACGGAAATTCTAGGTCGAACTTTTTGAATATGAATTTCGTTTAAATAAAAAAATGGATGAATATTTTTCTTCATTATACATATTTAGAATGTTTTTCATGGATTTCTCCATATTAGTTTGACATGAAAGAGTAGAATAAGTTTCAAGGATAAATAGAAGAAGTCTGAGTATGCTGACAGAAGCTTTATTCTACTAAGATCTACACAGGGATCGAGTCTCTGTGAGAATAATGGCTGCCTAAGAGAAAATAAACAAAAGGGAAGTAATTCATTTCCAAAGGAGTAAAAAGGAAGATTGAAGAGTTCTTTTCTTTTTCATTACATAGTTGCTTCACTCAACATCACTAAACATCTGCATTCCACGGAACCGGAATTGAATGCAACCTGAATAGATAATCGTTCTACAACTTTCGGGGGGAAAAAGAAATCACATACAAAGTAGAAACTTATGAAAAACAAACTAAAAAATATTTACAAAATATATAAGTTAAAGCAAGATAAATAAATAGCTAAAAAAAAAAAAAAGGAAAAATGATATTTTTTTTAAAGTGAAAGAAAAAAATATAAGAAATCATTTACTAAATTCCAAAGAGAGAATCCATAATGTTTCTCTATTGATCCTTGTCTTATTTGATATCTTTTAGTTCCAGAAGGAAAAATTCCAAATTCTTGTGAATAGAATTTTTCAAAAATAAATAAACGGTAAAAGTAATATCCTACAGAAATTCTCATTATTTCTCCCAAAGAAAATAATATTTCTTTTTTTCCATAATAGAATCTGAATGGAAGTTTATCTTTAAACTGTTGCACAAACATCAATAGAGTCTACACAAATTTTAGATGCAGACATCACGCCATCATCATCATCATCATCTGATGCAATTATAAAACTAGCTATCTTGAAGTGGTTAGCTCCCAAAGAGGCTGCCATTTCTTATTGATTAGTTTTATCTGCTTTATGTAGTGGTGATGAGTCAAATTAGTTCACCATGAAACAGTCCGTTGTATAAAAGACAATTTCTTCAGCAATAGAGGGCCATTTTCTGGTTTATTGAGTGTTCAAGAAGAATTTTTAATTTGTTTCCTAATTTTTGTGTATTTTTTACAATTATTTTATTTTGCAAATATACCAAATTATGATTAAAGATTAGCGTATTTTAGCAACTTAAAATAACCTTAACTCTACTCTTAAACCTAAGTCCCGGTGGCAACGCTCCACAACCCCAAAAGATACTACCTTCTATAAGCTACTCTCTTTCTTTCTCGGTTCGTTTGAAGATTTGTTTTAGGGGGGGGGGCACTCGGACTTAGAGTTAATGCTAGGGTTAAAAGAGGTATGTTTTGTTTTGTTTTTGTTTCAGTAAAAAAAAAAAAAAATTTAATTAATAAGTAGCATTCATTTATTTTACAAGTTTCAAAGATGGTTGATCAATCTGGGGCGGTCGATTATCTTGGTTTGTAATTGTGTAAGAAACAAATAATAAAATCAAACATTAAAAATGAAATTTAAATATATTACAAATTATACATCATAACATAGAATAGGGTCGAAGAAATTGTTTTTTTATATGACAGACGATATTATATAGCATAACTGCGTTCACTTCATCGGCAGAATCAGTTGGTCAAATTCCTGTAGTCGCAGTAGTGAGGTAGCAGCCGAAGGTTTCATTTTTATCTTTATAGTATTCATGTATACCCACAAAACAACCACCATCTCATCCTCTGGGGTGAGGAAGGGAGATACTATCCAAACCCAACCGCTCTCTCTGGTGATTTAGTGGCAAGAGAAAGATTTTCCCTCCTCGTTCACCATGTAAGACTGGCGGTTTCCTACCTCTATGTTGTCACTGTCAGACACGTAGCCTTACTCGAATTCTAATTGGAAAATTTCACTCTACCTAATTTTAAACCTGACGTGGAAATTTACCCCCACACAATCATCATCCGGTTTGAGTATTTAAGGTGCTGTGAGTGTCCCAGGCGGGGTGGGCAACAACAGGTAACGTTTGACACCTGCTCTCCATGTGGTTCAATATAAATGATTGATACTAGTCATGTCGCATACAGGCAAATCACTTCGAACGCACTCAAGCCAGATCTTCCTTGATGTTTCAAATACATTCTTGCTTGGGGTATCTATGCATGTTATTGAGTTGATGTAAGAGGTGGTTCTCTGTATATGGCAAACTATCTGAGATGCCAGGTTTGTTTTTTTCTCCAAATCTTTGGGATCCTTCTTGTTAACATGCAGTTGTTCATCAACTCAAGGATCCATTTTCGTGTCAAAGGTCCAAAGTGCTTGATCGCCTCTGTGAAAATATAATCTAGACTGATGGCTTTACCAGCCTTAAGGAAACTGATGCTGATATCGAGCTCTTTAAGTAAGAACAGTTAGTCATTCCAGTGCTCTGGGAAAATTGAAGTCGGTCTATTATTCTTTTTCAACATATCTATATATATATAAAACCTAATGTGTGTGTGTGTATGTCCTATAGAAAAAAGGTTAGAGAATCTACATAAAATCTAAAAGTGTATTCCTATGTAAAAATTAACTGGGGAAGATAATGGGAGTATTGAAGAATCTCTAAGTGCACCGTTGGGGGGTCAGGTTTTTCAGTCATAATTTGGAAAGAAAACACTGTAATTTCAAGGTATTCCTTCAGCTTGGTATTTTCTCTCAAAATTATTTAACGTTTCTTAGATGCTCTTCGGACTAGGGAGGGAGGGGGCAAGAAACTCGGAAAGTGTGGTTTTAGTAGTGCTCTAGAGGCATCCCTGATTTTATTTGAGCTGTTTCAGTAGCACTCTAAACCGGAGCAATAAATGTAAGATTAGTTTTACATTTGGTAAGTGATATAGTATAGTAATCCAAAAGTGCTTAACATCCTAGATAGAGCAGGTGTGTTTAAATGCAGCGTTTCCTGAGAATAATTATTTCTGTCTTCTGTTAACTCGGTGTTGACCGGGAGCCATAATAGTAATAATGCAGTATTATATTTAGTAAGTGGTGTAAGGTAATCCAAAGTGCTCAACATCATATATAGAGCAGGTACGTTTACTCGGATGTAATCCTACATAAAGCAGGGTTTTTTACGATTTTCACTGTATTTTCTTATACTGTTGTATATCAGAAAAGGTACTCTGCTCGGGGGTCAGTGTTTAATATCAAGATAGAGCAGTAGTACATTTTAAATATATTATATACTTGATGGGGAAGACAAGAAACTTAGAATACACTAAAACAAATATATGTTTCATTATATTATTAATGGGGAGGAGAAGATAAGAGACTCGGCGTTGCCCGGGAACAAATTAAAACAAATATAAATTTCATTATATTTTTGAGGAAGAAACTCGGTGTTGCCCTGGAGCACTAACTCTATTATTATTTTCAATACATTAAAACAAGAAATAGGAATGGGCTGGGTGGAGGTGAAAGAGGTGGGGTATAGGGATGTGGAAAATAGAAAGATAGGGAGACGTCTTGAGATAGGTAGAGAGATAGGAGTTTTAATATAAAGATGTTACACACACTTTTTAACTTCTTCTATTCTGTTTTTATGGGCCAGGCAATGCCGAGTAGACCTGCCGGTCTATTATATAAAGGGAAGTGTCTGTGTGTATGCATGTGTGTATGTCCAGCTAAAAGGCAAAATCTACCAAAAAAACACCCACAAAGTTACTATCTTCTTGATTAGCGTTGCCCGAAATGAATAATATCTCAAATTGAGAGAAAAAATTCTTTGAGGGTAAACTGGCCATGATTTTGTTAGGGGAGGTAGGTTTTTCAGCTTTTTCCTAATAACTAAAGGGAAGTAACTCTGATTTTTTTCTAATGAATTATTTCCCTTATACGAACTCATTCCTCGAGTAATCTATAAAAGTGTGTGTGAATGTTCAAAGAGAGGAATGGTCTGGACGGAGAAGAAAGAGCATGTGGCGAGGGGGAAAAACGGGAGAGAGGAAAGAGAGAGAGAGAGAGAGAGAGAGAGAGAGAGAGAGAGAGAGAGAGAGAGATAGATAGAAGTTTTAATACAAATATGTTACACGTTTTCCCTGGGCAACGCCGTGTAGCCCTGCTAGTATGTATATATAGTTCATGTTATAAAGAACCTCCCTATCTTTATTGTTTTTACTTGTTTGTGAGACTACTTCAATGAAATCACAACTCTATTACTTAGGAGGATTTGTAGTAATGCACATAATATTTCATTTATGTTAGACATGGCATAATCATGTTGACACACCGGTTCTCATTAGATCACCGAAGTTGAGCCTGGCCGGTACCAGATCAGTGATCATTTTGGAATACCAGGCACTGTATGTGAGAGGAACGGTGAAACCTCCCTGGAAAAAGAAATATAGCCCTATCAGCACATGTGTTGACACAATGGATGTTCTGTTCTCAATCACGTGGCGAAGCTCTCCAGAGAGAGTATGCAATTCGTTTGCCTTTTGTTTGTTAGACATGTACGAGTTAAAACAAAATAAAAGTAGGAATTATTCTGATGTCATTTCTGTTTCGAGTATAACTCTTAAAAATTAAAAATAATTAAAAATTGGATCTTTTATTTAGATTTTTTTTTTTTTGAGATTATCTGGGATATTTTTCCTCGATACGGTAAAATAATTTTGCTCTGACAATTTTGAATAAAACGTTTTGTCAAGTCTTGCATGAATTCTTATTCATCTTTTAAAGTTATTATGTTAGGAAGGGTATGACCCTTTCTGTCTAGCAGAGTTGCAAAGTCAGAAGGTATAATGTTTGACTCTGACTCCTAGTGTTCTAAAAGTTCCAACTCCGACTCCTAGAATTTCAAAATATCCGACTCCAGCTCTGATTCTATATCTTAAAGTCTTCCAACATTCAGTAATAATCGGAGTTAGATTATAAAATCTAATTCATACTCTGACTCCTACGAGTTCTCACGAATCCGCCTCCTTCCAAAACCTTTCACTCCCTCCAACTTCAACTCCCAAACCCTGCTATTCGTAAAAAAACAGTTTGTCTTCAATAACTCTTTTACTGTTTGTGTTTAAGCAACAAACTCATAAATAGGTTGATGTATCAGAGAACAGACCAACTGAATTATTTATCAAGATTTTCATGGGTTCTTGATATTAAAATTATTTTCATGGGTACTAGATATTAAAATTATTTTGATGGGTTCTTAATATTAAAATTATTTTCATGGGTTCTTAATATGAAAAATTATTTTCATGGGTACTTGATATTAAAATTATTTTCCTGGGTTAAAGTATATCCTTCTTTTTGTGGCTTTTCAATCAGTAATTATAAGACAATTATAAATATCCTTATATTTTCTTTGATCTCTTGCTTGAGACAATATCAGCATTATTATTAAACTTGGGCTTCGGATACGATTCCTTATTTTATAGTCTTCTAATATTCAGTAATAATCGGTGTCAGATTAAAAAAATCCGACTCTAACTCTGACTCCAATTCTTAGCATTCTTACGAGTCTAACTCCGACTCCGACTCTGCAATCTTGCTCCTACCACTATTAGTAAAACAACAGTTTATCTTCAATAACTCTTTTACTGGTTTTGTTTAAGCCACAAAACCTTTTGGCTAAGATCAAAGTGTAGTATCTGTTCCGATGGATACTGCACCCCATAGAATGGTATTGTCTTGACCTTCAAGGCTTGATTTACGCCGGTCTATGGATCTGTCCTGTGCAGTTCTAGGAGGTCCACCCTCCCAGGCTTTGCCTCCCCTCTTTGGGGAGGAGTAAGTTTATTGCTTACTGTCTGAGGCGCCCCTACCGGGGAATGCCGACGGGGTTGCCCAGGTATTTTTTGTAGGCCAGAGTGCTCACCTTCTCGGGCGCTGGCTTTTCAAATCCCACTTTCCCGACCCTGTGTCACATCTTACTTTGTGGGAGGAAGATAAATAAAATAGATCGATCAAATTATTCATGAAGATTTTCATGGGTTCCTAATCTTTAATATATCCTCTTTTTGTAGCTTTTCAATCGGTAATTATGAACCAGTTATAAATATCCTTACATTTTCTTCGATCCCTTCTTTACGACAATATCAGCATTATTCAAAACAGCTTTCAGCCAATCAGTGGTTTTCTACTTCCTTACACACCCATAATAGTGTTTCCTGGGGTCATTGGTTAATGTTTAGGTCTTTCAATTAACAGGCAACTAGGATGGATGCAGCCTTGGCATATGTCCAGGTGTCCCTATTTCATCCATCGATCTCTTTTCCTGATTCACGGTCACCTAAAAGAAATTTCTCCCGCCTCAGTGGCAAATTTAATGATCCTTGGCCTACTAGCTCCAGTGATGCCAATTCCTAGCATGTTTCTAGCCGCAAGGAATGATTGCCCCCGAAGACCTTATGAACTTTGCTACCTGCCTCAGTGACTTCCCATTTCTATATGCCAGCATCCTACCATCAGCTCAATGGAATTCTTATTTCTCTCTTTTTGGTATGTTCAGCACATCCCTCCCAGGGAACACATTCCGAATGAATGATCTATTCGGAAATTTCCAATATCGACTCTTTGCATCTTAGTTTTAGTGTTGTTATGGCAACTGTTTCTGGAATTTTCACTTCTTTCCACAGGTCACCTTTTAGTTGACAGTCTCTTACCATTGCTAGAGGACACAAGAAGGATGGTAATGCCGACCTTTCCCAGGCCCTAACAGATTGGTGTAGATGGTTGCAGTTCAAACGGCACATTCAAATCATTTACAGCTAGAACAATACCTGTTCCAGGACGGCTAAAGTCAATCCCCCCGAACAGTACAGTTTTGCACCACTTTTATGTCTCCTTACGAAGATTAAAATTAAAATATAATGCTACTAAACCTTATGTCTAGAATCCTTATTCCAATGTTTATCAAAATCTATTACATGATTTTGATTCGAGAAAAAATATCTAAGCTTTAACACTTAAACTTAAGGGGTCTTAAAAAGAAACTGAAATTCAGGGAATCTTAATAATTGGTGTCTCATGACTATGGATCACATTCAATGTAAATCTGAAATATTTGAATTTCAAAATGGGAGGTTGTGTCCATATTATACCCCTTAAAATTCCTTAAAAATACTCCAAAGAAACAGAAATTGTTGGTGTATTTATTAATTGATGTCTAATACCTATTGTTAAAATTTCCCCAAAATTGGAAGTATCTGAATTTTCACAGTGTACTTACACCCTTTCCTTGCCTCCTTTGTATCAAACAAACTCAAACTAAATATAGCCTATATTACTCACTCTTACGCCTAGAAGCTGTTTTCAGAAATTCATAATGATCGGTTAATTAGTTTAGGAGTCATATACATACAAACATATAAACATTTACACATACATAACTTTATATAGAGATTATTTCATTACAGCAACATTCTGATCCTCTTTAATAATAACTAATTATTCATCTCATGAAATGCAAAGTCACATGACCAGATTTTACACCTATTTATAAGTGACTATTTGTTTTCTGTCTGTTGGTCACTTTAAGGCTACAAATCTACTCAATGGAATTTCACAAAATTTGGCAGGAAGAAACCTTGGAAATTCAGGGTATATCATAGAGATATCAAATGTTACTACTACTACTACTACTGATGTTGTTGCTACTACTACTATTACAACTACTACTACTAATATTAAAAACTTCAAACATTTAATGGCTCCAAAACTAGTCAACATAATTGAACCAAATCTGACATGATACAACCCTCGTGTAGGGATGTCACAATTACATTACCACTATTGCTGTTACTGCTAATACGACTTATTCTACTACTATCGTTACTATCACTCATGCTACTACTACTACTACTACTACTACTAATAATAATAATAATAATTAATAATAATAATAATAATAATAATAATAATAATAATAATACAGGCACCTTAACCAGAAAACTAGAAAATTAATGACCATGCACAACGCACTACACTCAAAACACGATACGGACAGATGCTACATGAAAAAAAGCGAAGGGGGAAGAGGACTGGTAAGTATAGAAGACTGTGTGGAAGACACAAAAAAGAGCTGGAAAAATAGATAACTCAGAACACAGAAAGGCTGATCAGCGCAGCAAGAGACACCATTCCAATGAACAACTCGGGAAGCACCAAAACCAGAAACAAATAGACAAGAAAAGAAAAGAAAAGTGGGAAGAAAAACAACTACATAGACGTTTCATAAGAATGACCAAAGAAAAGATAAACCAACATTCCTGGGCATGGCTAAGAAAAGGACACTTGAACAGAGAAATAGAATCTCTACTGACAACTGCATAGAAAAATGCGATTAGGACAAACTACATTAAAGCTAAAATAGATAAAACCCAGGAAAACAGTAAATAAAGATTGTGTGGACAAAGAGACGAAACAGTAAATCACATAATAAGTGAATGCAGCAAACTAGCACAAAAAGAATACAACAAGAGACACGATTACGTAGGGAAATCAGTACACTGGGAACTATGCAAACGACTGCATTTCGAACACTCAGACAAATGGTATAAACATAAACCAGAGACAGTACTGGAAAATGGAAATCACAAAGTCCTCTGGGACGTAGAGGTGCAAACAGATAAACTCATACAAGCAAGGAGACCGGATGTCACAATAGTCAACAAGAAGGGAAAATCCCTCCAAATCGTAGACTTTGTCATTCCAGCAGACCTCAGAGTGAAGATCCAGAAGACGGAAAAATAAAGCAAATACACAGAACTTGCCAGAGAACTGAAAGGGATATGGAGCACAAAGAAAGTTAATATAATACCAATAATCATAGGAGTACTAGGAACAGTCCCCAAAACCCTGGAGAAAAGAGTGGGATGATTACAAAATATTGATTATCTCATAAATCTATTCAACTGAGTTATATATATATATATATAAATTTTATTAATTTGAAAAAATATTACAGTACATTTATGAGTTGTGTAAAAAGCACACCATTTTTTCACTTATATGAGTAGAAAGTCTTTGCTATGATGAATCTCCTAATACTAAAAGATCATCCAATAAAATGCAAGAATAGTCAACATCAACTATATCTAAAAAGTAATATATGTATAGATGCATCAGGCCTCGATATGTTTTCCTTGGCTGTTATTTTTAATGTAATAGGATCCAATATAAAATAATTATTTATAAACATTTGAAAAAACAAATATATATATATATATATATATATATATATATATATATATATATATATATATATATATATATACACTAGTAGAATACCTGTGCCAGGACGGGTATAAGCAATAAATATATAATTAGTTTTAAATTTTAATGCTTTTTCTTTCTTCTACAGTTTTGGTGGCACCCCCTAAATTGTAAAATTCACAAAAAAATGTGATATGTTACGCACCTGGTTGCCTAGATTACATATTCCATCATTCATAATTATAAGTTCAGTAGTTTAGGATTTTATTGACGAGCGCACCCCAATCTTTTTAAAAATGTAATAATATGACTCAAATTTTGATGTAGAACAATTCTTTTCACTATTAATTTTTTTGTATCCAACTTATTTAAAAGGATGGGTACACGTTTGGGTTGGCGCATCAACTAAATGGTAAAGTTTACAAAAAGAATAATGTACCCATGTTACTCAGCGAGTTGACATGAATATGTATTCCAAAATTCATAATGATCGGTTCATTAAAAACTAAAAGAATAAGTATATATATATATATATATATATATATATATATATATATATATATATATAATGTTGAACCTTACGATAACGCAACATCATTAGCAAACTACAAAATAATAACGTACCATATTAATTGAAATGGCCCATTATAGGTAGAGCAAATAAATATACTCCTGGTAAATTGAAAAAATGTAAGCTTTGTATCCTTGAATCGTACCATAGAATAACGTCTAAAGATAACTTAATTAACATAAAACATGAAATCCTCCAAAATTATATGCATCGTTCAGTATTCGCACTTTCGCGATTTAGGTCTAATTAAAAATCAAAAATGATATATTAAAAGTAAATTCGTGACATTTGAATTAAACGTATTAATCTTTTGGTGATTATAGAGGATCATATGAATTTCAAGCACCATAAAATGAGAGCTGACCAAAAGGATACCTTTTCAAGTAACCGTGGATTTTTAAACTTTTACTTTCGGTTATATATAAACAAAACAATACACACTTTCATACTTTTCTATCACAGATTTTTATTGATGAAAAAAGTTTTACGAAAGAAAGTGTTTTATTTACAAAATGTTTTATTTACAAAAAATTTTTTTTAATTAAAAATGGGTGTATAACAAAACGTTCTTGTAAATAAAAGTATGTATTTGTAACTTTGCCATTGAACATGTAAGCAGACGGAAATACGCAAAACTTAAAAAAATTAAAACTACTAGTTTTTTCGTATCTATTTTAACAAAGAAAGAGAAATCCTTCTAGACTGAGGCAATTTTTCAATGTCCGAATCCAGAGTGTCCCTTTTTGGGGGAGTTAGATTAAAATCCGACCTATGAAATTTATAAAAAAATACATTTTTAATTAAAAAAATTTACAAGCTTTTCGCCTCCCCACTAGGACAGATTAGACACATGGTCGATTTTTAATGCAGGGAAAATCCTTCTCCCCAAAAAGGGGTACTTTGCATCTGGACGAAAATTTAAATTGCATCAGTCTAGAAGGATTTGTAATCACTGATCGATAGGTTAAGGACAGTTTTGAAAAATATATTTTATGTGCAGAGATCGTGTCCCTATTTACTTGTCTTCCCACAAAGGCGGTTTTTAATGCAGGGTGCATCTTTTTTTTAAAATTAAAACCATTCTTTTAAATTTTGTAAACTTTACAAAATAATAAAAAAGTTTGCATTTTTTTCCTGTAAGCAAAATGTATAAATAAACGAAATAAAATTTAAAAAATACATAATTTTTTTTACAATTTTTTTATAACTTTAATTTTATAAAAAAGAGCTTTGCTATTTACTTGCCTCACCACAAGGCAAAGTTAGACACAAGATCGGTTTTTAATCCCGAGAAAGATTTATTTTAGGAAAGAGGGGGATATATTAAATATTTATTTACAAGTATAATAAATAAATAAAATCTTTAAAATACATAGTTTTATGTACAACACTTTTTGATAAACAAATGAAACAAACAAATATAAAAAACATTGCAAAACATCGTGGGAGGCAAAAAGTTAATTAATAATGTATATTTTAATAAATTTCTAAGGTCCACTCTGGATTGTGACAAAAATAAAAATTGATGCGATCTACAAGGAATTATAATTTCAATAGCTTAGGATTTTATCAAACACATAAATATTAAAATGAAAAAAATGTTGGGGCATTTATAATAACAGCTAACAGAACGAAAAATGGGTTAAAAAAACAAATAGTCAACAAGTAAATGTTACGAAAGGCAAGATAAGTTACTCTTCTACTAACCTGGATAAATTTATTTGGGTTTTAACTCATTTTAAAGCGTTTTTTGTTCAAAACAAACCTGGTGTCCACGCGATGGGTGTTCGTGAGCCCAGCATGATAATAGGTGAAAAATTGAAAAATAAACAAAATAGTGTTAGAAACACATCCAATAAATGTCACGAATCGTGGGAAAATGTAATGTTCTAATCAGTATTTTGCTTAGGTTTTTGTTTTTTTGAGCGATTATCGAAACTGTAATTTCAGCCATTTTGTTGTTCTAACTGTACAGGTAGACACCAGGATTGGTTTGAACAAAAAAAAAAAAACGCTTTAAAATAAGTTAAAACACAAATAAACTTATCCAGGTTTGTAGAAGAGTAACTTATCTTGCGTTTCGTAACATTTATTTGTTGCCTATTTTTCTTTACCCCTTTTGCGTTCTGTTAGCTGTCGTTATGAATGCCCAAAATGTTGCATATATTGCTTACAAGTTCAAATACATACTGTTATTTACAAGAACGTTTTGTTATAAACACATTTTTCATTAAAAAGCAAACTTTTAGTTAATTAGACTGTTTGTAAATAAAACCCATTTTTAAATAGTAAAACTTTTATCTTAAATAAAAATCTATGATGGAAAAGTTATTAAAGTGAAAGTTTAAAAATTCGGTGTTACTGAAAAGAAAAACAGTGTCCCTTTGATTGGTTCTCATTTTGGGGTGCTTGAAATCCGTTGTAGACTGTAAAATATAACAACATTAAAGAATATAAATACTTCACATTATAAATATGTACAAAAAAGCAAAACAAATAATTGTTATAAATATGAAAATAATATTTATGAAATAAATATATAGCCTATAGATAAATCAAATCGAAAGTACTCGAGAAAAAAGAGAGAAAAATTAAACAAGAAACTTACGGAACTTATATACACCAATTTGACTGAAATACTAAATCGAATATTGGAAAAATTAAAAAAATAATAATAAGTCTCATCAAACAAAAACACGGTGTTATTTAATAACATCTTTGCTGTTATATATATATATATATATATATATATATATATATATATATATATAAGAAATAATAGTGATAAACATGTACGAATGTTCAAATTTATTTCAAATTTCGATTGTTCAATGCAAGGTGTATTCTGTAATAAACTAGTGTTTATTATTTTTTCCTTAAGCCAAGGCTGTTCAAAGACCGAGATCTTATCATCAAAGGAGAAATACAGATAGATAAGTTGGCTGTAGAAAAGCCAAAGTTCAGATATTTGAAAAATATTATTAAAATGTAGTGAAAGAAAAGTTCAGTAAAAAAGATATGTGGTTTATCCAGGTGGTAAATGTCCGTTGAAAAGGTGTCCAATGAAGAGGAGAATTTGGAGAGAGACGGAAACATTTTTTTCTTAGTGGCAGTATGAAGAAAATGCTCAAAATGAATCAAATCCAAAGTAAAATGTTGAAATCAAATTCTAATGGAGCGCACTTAAATTGAATTGATGTGAGAAAAGCTGGCCATTATTGATAACTTCCCGGGCCATAGAAGAGTGAATGGAAAATATTTTATAAATAAATATTAAATTAGTTTTATCTACAGATGCTAGCGTTTCAAGGTTATATCTCTCATCAGTGCAGTAAAGTAACAATTTCAGAAGGTCGGGAGGTACGCACCCGGTTCACAGAATCGATCTAGAATCTGCAAGCAGTCACCCTTTCCTCACAGCCACCGGAAACTGTCACGTGATTAGGGGAAATTACGATGTATATGTAACTAGAAGCCGGTAGCATACATAAGACTAATCGAGAGTGTTCGACGAACGTATTCTAAAATTTGCTTTATAGCTGTTTGATAGTCTATATTTAACATCCCCGAGGGTGCTCGATTTTAATTTCTTAAAAGGGCTTATTATAATATTTTATAAATAAATATTGTTATAGCTTATAACTCTCATCAATGCAAGAAAGTAACAATATATATATATATATATATATATATATATATATATATATATATATATATATATATATATATATATATATATATATAATTTTATTACTTGTAGTGGTATAACTGCGGTAATGCTCATCTGAAGAGAAGAATTATCTTTGAAAACTCATGAGCTAAGGACTTTAAGATACTTTGCTTGAACTTTGAATTCTAATAAAATTTGATTGACACCTTATTTTATTACTTCATTTAATATTATAATTATAATATATATATATATATATATATCATTGTCGTCAGCAGCAACAAATTTAGTTTTAAATATAAAGTGCATATTTAATTATTAAAAGAAAAACTTTGTTAGTTATTGTGTTCAATGTGGAGTTTATTTTTAAAAATAAATTATTCCAAAGTAATCTAAGTTGTTTGTTCGTGTAAATATACACATGTGTAAATGTGACTGGAAGTTAATCAAATTTCAAAATAATCAATTTGAATGTAAAAGTTTTTCACTGAATCGTTTTAATTAATATTAATACTACTACTACTAATAATATTAATATGAGGAAAATATTGTGTATATATAAGAAAATTGGAGATCAAAATTAAAAAATGAATCATTTAGAATATTAATTTATTATAGACTGTTTATAAAATTATTATGCAAATGAAGCATCTGGATGAGTGTTTTGGCAATTTTTCATTGGGTATATATAGGGTATCTGAAAATATTTAAATTTATAATTGAATCAAATAAGACTACACTGTCTTGATATAAATATAGTTCATATAAATGGAAAAAACTTTCTTTTATATTTTAAAGAAACTAAATATATTTAAAAAAATAACATCTTGAATAGTTTTAAGGTTAAAACAGTTCCAAGACTATATATGGATACCTACCTATATATATATATATATATATATATATATATATATTCTTTTTTAAGTACAACATTTAATCATGGCTATAAACAGATCATCTTTATTTTTAAACATGATGAATTAAAAAATAAAAATAACGAAAGAGCTAGCTAACCGGTTTCGAACCTCGCTCAACAGCTAAATCGAGGTAAGGATGAAGAAAAAAAAATAATGTTATGAAAATTACAGCGATGGAAAAGGAGAAAAAATTCGCCACGATGTTGGTTGAATTTAGTTTTTATGACATTATGTACAGAGAGATTGATCGGAGCTTAATGGGGTCTCCTTTGGAGTCGGCATTGGTCAACATCTTTGTAGGTTTACATGAAGAAGGTCTGAAAGTTCTAAAAGACCAGACGTATACTTTCGTTATGTTGACGACACCTTTTCTTTGTTGAACAATGAAATGGAAGCAGATTTTTTTTACGTCTCTCAACAATATTGATCCAGCCCTTAAATTTACTATAGATAAGGAAGCAGATTCTTCACTTCCATTTCTCGATGTTCTAATTTACACAGCTTCCTCCGGTTTTCTTACTTCTGTATACCGGAAACCAACTTTTACTGATCTATACACTCGTTGAGACTCATTTGCAAACCTGCATGTTTCAGTGGTGCATGCGAATTGCAGACGTCGCAGGTGTTAGATGCTCGATCAAAGGCAAAATTTGAAAATATCTCTGATTTTGTATTTTGGGCTACACAGAATCTTATTTCTCTTTGAAATGAAATAAGTTCCTCATAAAAGCAGGGAATCATGTTGAGACTAAAAAGTAATGTTCTTAGATTGGCTCCATGATAAGCCCTTTTGAGTTGACTGTCTGGCAGTTATCTCTAGTGGATATCTCTAGAGGTCAGTTTTTGGGTGGTCGAATGGTGCCCAGTGAGAAAGACTTCCGGTTAGAAGGAAAGGATTCCAGGAGATGGAAAGTGGGGAAGACCTGGCCCTTTGGGCATGACGGTGGGGAGTTTAGTTTTCTGAGGGCTGGCGATGAGTTGGAGCTGGGTGCCTCTCGAGGCAAGATAGGCCCATTGATGCTCTGAGCTAAAGGATTGTGCTGATATCATTTTTGGTCGGGCAAAAATCTCATTCTGCAAGTCTGCCATTCAACCTGTTGAACATGAGTTTCATTTGCAACTTCCAACAAATAAACCTGTTACTTGTTTATAAACTAGATTTGTGGCCTAACTTGGAATGAGAATTTTTGTTGCAGTACTGACCGAGTCGAACAACAACTTTGTACAGGCACAACGTGTGGGACGACCGACGCCAGTGCAGTGAACGCATGCATGCAGATTCACAATTTTGTCACACAAAACAAAAGTTCAATTTGATTAAGACCCTTACCCATAGGGCCTTAATGATTTGTTCTAAGATCAAGCTGGATAATGAAATCAAATTCATCACTAAGACCCTCTGCAACAATGGCTATCTATTAAGCATTGTTAAATCTACCATTAAAAATAAAATTTTAAATTTCTATAAAATTAAAAAAGCTTCTGTGTGACAGATGCCTCATTTACCTTCGTCTACCTTGGCGAGGTAGTATTAGTGATAGATTCGCCAAACAAATCTCTTTGTCTGTACAACAATGTTACTTTGCTTCGAATACACGAGTTGTTTTTCTCCATCAGGCCCATCTTGACGTCCCACCCTGCACAATAAAAATTCTATTATTTATTTATTTAAAATTTTCACTACATTGGGAGGACTTTACAGAGATTGGACATCTGGATCAAGCGACACATGTTCACAAAAATTCACCAAGCAAATTATTACCCATCGGATGTTCTGAAAAATACACACGGACCACCCATTGTCGAACATCTAATAAATAGCCGTTCGTGTTCCTTCAATTTTAGTGTTAACTTATTCTCCTTTCTGAGTAAGTCATACTCTCTCTTTCATCTCAAGATTCTAGAAACTATTTATATTAAGTCTATGCGACCTTCTCTTTGTAAACAAAGAGAAAATCTTCTCAGATTTAATGTAGTTTCTATTTGATTAATTTTTTTCTCCTTTTCCGTCGTTGTAATTTTCATAACATTATTTTTTTTCTCTTAATCTTAACCTCGATTTACCTCTGTTGAGTGAGGTTCTAAGCCGGTTAGCTAGCTCTTTCATTCTGTTTACTTTTTAATTCATCACGTTTAAAAAATAAATATAGTCTGTTTATATATATATATATATATATATATATATATATATATATATATATATATATATATATATGTATACATATATATATATATATATATACATATATATATATATATATATATATATATATATATATATATATATATATATATATATATATTAAAGTGTCTAGCATAGTAATAAACGTTACCAAATTCTTAGCCATTAAACAATTATATGTTTGAATCTTAAACGCGCTTAGAACGTAATCATGCTCTCATGTAACATCTCAATATTATAGACGCTCCTTTTAAGTTGTAAATTACTGGCTGTTATAATAATTAAAAAAGTCAACAGTAAAGACATATTTTTTTAAGAAACAAAGACTAACACGGCCTGAAGATGATCTGACGAATCAAATCGAAAGTACTCATGAAAAAGAAAAGAATGGAATAAGAAACCCACAGAACTTACATACATTAATTTGACCGAAACACTAAATGGACCATTCGGAAAATTGAAAAAGAAAAGTCTTATCAAGCAAAAACACTCTGTGTTATTAAATAATGTTTGCCTAAATAGAAATATGCTGCCTAAATACATACAATATATATATATATATATATATATATATATATATATAGTAATAAATTATGAAAATTAATTTATGGCATGCCATAAATATATTTTCATAACTTACTACCAAGCTCTACTCACATATTGAGCACTGTTGAAGTAAATACTGAAAAGCGATACATAAAATATTATATCTCCTTATAACATTTCATGTGGATACATGAAATAATATATATATATATATATATATATAAGAGAGAAGTGTGTCTGGCTGCCTGTCTGTTTGTGCATGTTTGCTAGCTACTTTTTATTTGCTATGAGTTGTTAATAATTTTTACTTTTCTGTTCCATGAAAACTAAGGTTGGCAAATAAGAATTACGTAAGGGGATCCTATTTATCGTTTTTCGTATAACGGAGTCCCGACGAAGGGGCATGAAACTCCCCATTCAAACATTTTTCTACCTCACACACTATCATGCTGATTTTTAAGTTTTAAGCAAATCTGTAAGTTTTAAGACCCTTTCATTTTGGGGCAATTTATACTTTATATTCGATTTTTTTTGTTCTTAATCTTTGCTTACTTTTTTTTTGGGGGGGGAGGCAATTTTGTTTTGTATTTTGTTTTGTTATTATCTTGCTTTATATTAATGTTGCCCACCCCCCCCCCCCACCCGCTCTTAAAATGAGTCATGTTGAAATGGAGAAGCAATGGCAAAGAAGAGAGAGATCTTTTATATGGAACAGATGGATAGAAGAAAAGAATCTGAAGATTGCTTATTATGGCTACTTTCCTCCCAAGTCAGAAGTCAGCCTCTCGAAGAAAAGTGTCCATTGTCAACAGAACGAGGTTTCTTTCGCTTTCAATGTATTTCTTTTCTATTGCTTCACCGATTCTATTTTTTGACATTATTTTATTTTTCCTTTCTTTTTTTTCTTGTCATTTCAGTTGCATTTTATTTCTTCGTTACCAGAATTTACTGGAACTCAAAGAGAAAAAGAAAAATCTTTGTATACTTCTTGCTGTCGATTTACACAGGCATTGTCATTCCTGACAAAAATGATTTCAAAGAAATGAACACGAAGTTGACATCTTATATATATATATATATATATATATATATATATATATATATATATATAGTCGCTATAGTCCCGCAGATATCTTATACTCAACTATTATACGTAAATAATCAAGTAACCACTCTTAAAAAAATAATAACAGCCTCTAAACACATTTAAACAACACTTATATGACTTCCCGCGCTCCTTCCCCCCAAAAAAACATATGATCGTTCAATTTTTAGCACATTAATACCCTACACATGGGCGGCCTCATTTTCGTTTTTTCCCTTTAGTCTAGTACTTTTCGATGAAGAACGCATGGCATTTGAAATATTGAATTATAATAATAAAAAAATTATAAAAAAACGACAAAGTTTTATGCTTCACCCACCACCCACTCATCATTATCAGTATATATATTCCCACCAAAACAAGAAATTAAGCAATAAATAAAATTAATTAAAATACAAAAGACAACAACAACAACAACAACAACAGCAACATCAGCAACAACAACAACAACAACAACAGCATCATCAGCAACAACAACAACAACAGCAGCATCAGCAACAACAACATACCTTCTAAAGACCGAAAGCGCTAGGAAAGGACTAAATTACATCAGTGGATACCTACTATTTTTATTTTACTTTAATTCACCTCAAACAAGATATATTGCCACTGAGACGTAAGGGGTATATTGTGAATTAGGGGCCAGATTTATAGGGGGCATTCTAACTGAGGAGTTGTGAATCGAGATGTTTGTTCATATTACATTTAAATTTATGCATGTTGGCACAGTCTGGGAAACTGAGAGCAGGGGAGAATTCCTACGGCATGCGGTACAAGGAAATAAGCTATTAAAGTATACATTTTTCCGGCATCTGGGGACCTCTACATCATCATCATCATCATCATGATCGATTTAACGTACGTTTTACATGAAATTGACTTCCCAACTAACCTATCTCTGCCAGGTCTTTATCTATCCCTTTTTCTCTCAGGTCCATAATTATCACTTCCTCCCATGTTTTCCTGAGCCTTCCCCTACTTAAACTGAACCTGCTACTTTAACTGTTCTACATCTACTAACCCAAGACCTCTCATCCATTTTTTCAATGCGGCCATACCATCAAAGTCTACTGTTCTGCACACATCTCCCTATACTATTCAGATTTAATCTTCCTCTTAGCTCATCAAATCTAAACCCGTCTTTAAGAATCACATTACACATCCATCGTATCATTCTCATATCATTTCTCCCCATGCAACGCATGTCTTCAACCCTCACTGGCCAGGTTTCACTTCTATACATCATCACACTGCGTATACATGCCTGATAAACCTTCCCTTTATCGACAGTGGTAACGCTTTGCTGGTTAATAATAGCATAATTTATTGTTAGTAATAATATTTCCCTTGAAATAATAAATGTCTGTAAGGGTTAATAATATTAAAAAAAAAATCTCTCTTTCTTCTCTCGTAAAAATAATTGTTATTGCCAGGTAAATATGCTTTAAACAAGTAAAATAATGTTTCTTCTTTATATATATTTTTAAATTGTTACAATTTATAGATTTTAAAAACAATAAATATTCTCTTTATTTTATCATAAAAATAATTGTTAGCTAAATATGTTCTTTTAAATAAATAAAATGAAAGTTTGAACCTTTAAAAAAAAAAATTGTCACAATTTAAATCGTTTCAAAATAAATAGTTTTTCATTCTTACTGTAAAAATAATTGTCAGCTAAATATTATGGGATCGACATGCATTCCAATCCCATAATGTTGAATGATCAGTGGCGTGGGCGAAAACATACAAAAACATACGCCCCCAAATTCCATCTAAAAAAAGAAAGTAGACTTTTGGTTAAAAAACCGGCTCCCATATACATATTCAGCGAAAAAGCAAAAATGGCTATCACGTGGTATGCGTCCTACTACGTCTGTCACACCATGCGATTAAAATCCCATTTTGGCGCCCAAACTCAAGGTGCTGCCTGGAGCCGATCAACACCTTTAAATAAGGTTAGGGTTTCGTCGAGAAAGAAGAGAGTTGGAAAAATTAGCACACGCTTAACAGGAGGACAAAGTTTCCACACTCCCTTGTCCCTTTGTGGCTCGGGCGACGGCTATTCACATTCAACTCATCCACACCTGCTTACCCTCCCTGCTGACAAAAAGCGGCAAACGCACAAATGCCTACACACCCTATCAATTCTGACAAAAGGCGAACACACATTCATATGCTTACGCTTTCTAACGCAAAGCGTCACACAACTGACTACACCATCGCACACATACACACACTTATAAACTTCTCACTGAACATTTTAAATGAACAATTAATGTCTTGTATTTAGTGTATATATAAATATTGACTTCTTTAAATAACATTCCCGGTTTCCATTCTTCTTTCATTTCAACTTTCATGCATGTTTTTTATCTGTTTTAAATATTTTCTTATAACAATTTAAATGTAAGCGTGCATCTTAGCACATTCTCTAAGACACAACGTCTTAACAAGCTAGGGTCCACGTTGCTACAATATTATTTAAATAAATAACCGGATGCCACTTTTGTAAATGTATGTATTTAAAATTGCAATAATTCGATTTGTTTAAATTACTTTAAAATGAAAAGAATACAAAGAGTAGTTTTTTTCAAGAGTTATTTATAGTTATAATGATTCAAGGAGTGTATATTTTGGGACACCCTGCATAACGGACCTCATTTAACATCTAGTCTTTCTGTAAATGCTTTGTAGATATAAAGACATTTGGTCAAAAGGGAAATTAATGAGAAAGTCTATTCTAACATATTTTATCTACTTTATTTTACGTCTTCCCTCGACAAACAAAAGAAAGCAGTAAAGAAAAGATTTTCACGTCCAATGTTAAATAAGGGTATCATGTCGCTGTGAGTTGAACTGGGCGTGCTTCACATGCGTCGAATTGACTAAGGAGCGGGGGGGGGAGGGGGGGGAATGTATAGGTAGTTCAACGGAAGTGCATCCCACACAAAGTGTTTTCATTGGATAATAGATCAATCACTCCGCACACGAATAGAAAGAAAATAGTCCATCAAAATGTAACTGCTACAGCTTTTATCAGAAAATAAGATGAATTAAAAGTGAAGTAAACTAACAAAATATTTAGGAAAAATATTAATTTAAATGATACAAACGAAAGAATTTATTGTCACAAAACACAGATTTTTAAAATTTAATTGCCCATGGCGCTAAGAAAATATTCCAATTTTGGCTGCTCCAATATTCCTGATACTTGATTTAGAATTCTTATAAATATTCATCTTCATAAACGAATCATTTGCTGATTCTTTCTTTAGAATCCTCCACTCTATAATAAAGAGCAATGTGTATTTGTTCATATAAATTTAAAAAATAGAATAAATATCTTAATCGGCCCATATCCACACCACTACTTAAGACCAATAATTTACACCACGTAAATATGAAATAATAACTTTTCCAATGATAATTTTTCCAGTTATTAAGAGGGTTACACCCCTATTTCACATTATTATTACTCCCATAAGTCTCCACTATATCTTAGTTAAAAATGTTAACCTCCTATATCTCCTAAACAGATTCAATCTTGCCGATCTAATCCTTGCTCTTATCTCTAAACCAGACTTAATCAGTATACCAATATTATTACTCCCACAATCCCCCACTATACCTTTGTTAATAATGTTAAATCCCGAATACAGAATCATTCAAGAACACTGCAGAGTTACTGCCCTTAGACCGATTGACAAGCTGCCAGAACCGGACCCGGATTAAATCTTAGTTTAAATTCCTTTTGGATTGATTTAAAGTATTTTAATCCAGGCCTTAAATTTGAATTTAATGTGTGTTTTTTTAACCTTTTTATTTTTTCATAAGTATAATCCTTAAACCCATTTTCTCTCTTTAACATTCTCTAGAAGACACATAATTAACCCTCAAAACAGTAACGGCCAAATATACGCTCCTTATAAACATTGATTCACGGGATTTGTATAGAATTTTTTATTTTTTTAATTTTTTTATATTTTTATATTTTGTTCCATTTTTAAATCTCAACTGTTACATCCCTCCCCCTTTTTTCAAACCTTATTAAACCTCCCTAACACTAATTTTAAACAAATATATATAACACTCTAGAGCAAATAACACATCCAAATGAGAGTGATACGCGACTTCACATTTCTGAAACAGGTGACAACATAAGCTGAAGAGAGCCGAATGGTTAAGTCCTTCTGAGCTTGAAACCGACGGTACTAATGTTGTACTAATCTTTCTGTACCAAAAAATGAATATATATATATATATATATATATATATATATATATATATATATATATATATATATATGCCTGCCTCATTAAACAAAATATAGCGAGTATAAAATCTGCCGGATGAATCCATTTCATCAAGTATTTAGGGTAATTGGGAAAGCAAATTGCAAGTCAGACCCCCCCCCCCACCGCCTTCAATCTATTACAATAATGAGGTGTTTTCTTTCTTTTTTTCTTCTTGCTTTCGATACCGATTTATACGTTTTTTGTTTTGTTTTTATAAACTTTCCAGTTTCAGACGTTTTCTTACTTATTTCTCTTTTTTTATTGTTAACGATTAATACGTTATTTTATATAAATATGAAACACTGGTGAAGGATAATTTTCTTTGTGTGTTCACTCATTTGCTAATAATGTTTGAAGAATTCCGTCTGAAGATAAACAAAGAAAACATATTATTTAGCTCCTTGCCAGAAGTTTAGAAACAAGGTCAGGCATGGTTTTGAGAAGTCAGCACACTAGGATGAGCTTACTCTGGTCTGCAACAAATGCCTGAGCAGACCCATCAGCATTCCTCAGTAGGGGTGCCACAATCTGACAGCAACAAAGCCGCTGTCAGATTGATTTGTTTTTATCATAAAACATATTTCTATTAAATCATGAAATTGGTCTTTCACAATTTTCAGGAAATGTAGAGGGACAAATATCCATAAAGGATCTTTTCTCATTAGTTTCTTGTTGTTATTTTAATACAAATACTACTGCTCCCCCCAAAAAACCTAGCCTCATTAACTTCTAAAGAATCCTTCATCAGAAAATGATGCTGGGATTCAGGTATGGTTATGATGTCTCATTACCAATTACTAAAGATATCTCCTATTTACTTCATGATTAAATTAAGCTTAAGTATGTTGTCATATTATGGGAAACAGCTGCAGCACCCTCCCAAAATCCAACATCTCTTCACTGTGGTAGGGGCGGTGGCAACGCGATAGTGTCAGTGCTATGGCGTCTGGAATTCCGGTTTCTGGGAGGGCCTCCCATGGCAAACAAGTTTGGCACCAAGCGGTATTAGGGCCGCCACCCGGCTAAAAGGGCTCTGGTTAGAATTCAGGAGGAGCCAACATCAGGATTTGGCGGCCTCCGGTCGTTTTTGCCAATACGTAGCAATGAACGCTGTTTCACATATCGATTTTAGATTGGACAAAATCCCCAATCAGCAGTTTCTCTTAGCCAACCACAGGTACCAGAAATATCCATTTCCGAATATCCGTGCATAATATAAAAACCCAAACACAGCGTTTTTCTTCCTCTTTCGTGTATTTTCTTCCAGGCCCGATGCACATGGGTATGACCTTAAAAGCTAGCCTCAGCTCCTGGCCCAGCAAGTGCAACAAGAAACATTAATGGACTACTAAATGTAACGCCAGCATGTATATACTTAACTCTCTCACCAACAAAACAGGCAAGCTAATATACACATCTGTCAACGCAAACTGACATGGTTCCAGCCGAAATGAACATGTCTATTCAATTTCTCCTTACAGACAAAACAACCCTTTCTTCATCTAGAGCGTTCTTGGAAAACCCTAAACTCTCATTCAGTATAGACTTTTTATTTTTCATTGTCTTAGCAAGTTGTCAATAAACATTGATTATTGTTATTTTTTTACATTATTTTTGTCATTCTTTCTTTTAATATTGCCTTTCTCTCTGCAATATAATAGACATATCAAATCCATGCATGATTCGCCTAATGTATACCATTGTGGACTATGGAAGTGCTATTGTGTTCAGTTGCATACTAATACTGTTGGGGGAATGCATGAATTCGCAATGTTCTCCAACTATGAATCATCATCATCATCATCATCATCATCATCATCATCATCATCACCAGCAGCAGCAGCAGCAGCAGCAGCAGCATCATCATCATCAGCATCATCATCAATTTAACATACTTATAAAACAAGCACATGGATGCAACTCTGTGATGATGTGACAGAGCTGGAGCTTGGCAGGGCTATTAGAGTTTAATTAACTTTATTATTTAAGCCATAGCTGGATTTTATTTATTTCCATCCCACGGCGGGAAGATTAGACACAAGGTCGGGAAAGTGGGATTGGAAAAGCCAGCACTCTAGAGGAAGAGCATTCTGGCCGACAGTCGGCATTACCCGACAGGGGCCCCTCAGGCGATTAGCAATAAACTAACACCTTCTCAAAGGGCAAGCAGGTAAAGTCTGGGAGTGTGGACCTCCTAGAACTGCACAGCACCATACCTCAGACCGACAGAGAACAAGGCCACACCAACGCGCCCAAGACTGTCGGTCTGATTATTGCATGAAATAGCAACACCAAAGGGTAGGATAGCTGGATTTATACTTTTACCAAGGGCCTTAGTGAAAGTGAGGCAGTAACTTCGATGGAACTCGAACCTGGCATGCCGAGACTACAGTTTGCACCCGTAACCACTACACCACGTCTAGTTTGCTAATTATTTTCTAATTTAGTGTATTTGAATGATAAATTTGCCTCTGCAATGAGATCAAAATACTGCATAGAACAGAGTTTAATGTAACATCCTTTCCATTGGATAGCATTAAGGATGACTGCAAACATAATCCAAAATTAGTTATAGCTATGAAATAATCAGGGTGTCTTGATTGGCTAAATGGATATGGTTACTCCATGTGGAATCATCTATTCTGAGGTAAATCTAATCGGACCTAATCAGTTCAATTACATATTAATATCATTGAAGGGGGGCGCACAATTTCTTCCCAACTATCGATTCTATTGATTCTTGGAAAATTTCATCAGTCTACACAGTATTTAAAAATGCTGGTGATGAATCCTCTGCATCTCAGTACAGATCCATGAGTCCCCTGTGTGTCATTAGTAAGATGAATCAAAAAGTTGTCAATCACATTAGCAAAAGCAATCTACTTAGTAACATGCAATATGGATTTAGTACTGCAAGATCAACTGCTGATGTGCTAACTGTAATATCGCATAGTGTTTGATAGGGTCTTGCACAGAGTGTTGCTTTACAAACTTGCTGGCAATGTCCACTCAACCATCAAATCCTTTCTCTCAGATAAGTCTATAAAAATAATTGTCAATGGCAAAAGTCAGAAGCACATAGTATCAATGGATCTTCCATGCAGACTACAACATGAATTTGTTCAAATCGAATGTCAACAAATATTTGTCATAAGCCGTCCCCATAAGTAATCAAACTTTGTTCATTTCATTCATCATTTTCAATCTTGTCATAATATTCGACATCATTACAACTGACAATATTTCATTAACCTGTATCCTTGAGTGGTTTTGGGCCTTGATGAGTCGTGATTCGTTAGTAAAAAAACAAACGAAACAGTGACTTCTTTTCAACTCATAATCAATTAATTATCAAGAGAAAATGATAAATACAGCTCTCTAACCAACCGTTTGATTTTTCCGCCTCTTCCAGTCAAAATGCCAAGTATCCTTTGTTTCACTGCTGCAGGGGCATGCAAAGGGAGGAGGACGATAGGGTGCTGACCCAGTCATCCAAATTGCAGAGGCATTCAATCACATTAAAACTTTTCTCCTCCTATTTCTCGCTCATAAGATTTGAGTCTTTGGAACTTCCAGTCAAAGACTATGCATCAACCGGGAATCACGATACCTCTTCACTACTACATGATTCATACACAACATTTGATGAATGATAACCACTTCCAGGAACAAGCTCCAAGAGACTGTTTGAATGTTTCAGTACATCTCCATAGCTATCATCTAAGGCAACGCCATGTCTATCATGATGGTGCTCAGCAATGTCTAGGTCTTGATGAAGAATAAGAAGTCTAAACATTTCTTTGTTATTTAATGCTTCAAAATATTCGAGCTTCTTCATCTGCATATTTTAATAAACTTCTTTAAGTTTTCAAAATAAAATTCATCACCTTCAAATAAAGTTAATTGTTTACAATAAGTATTTTGCTTCTTCATTAAATGACCCAATCCTTGGCCTTTTGGCGGGGAGCAAAGTGTATTATGTGTTCTGATGCTACACTTAATCTTTTCTGTTTCGGTCAGTGAAGGAGAAATCATTGTAGACTGAGGCAATTTTTATTTTTGTCCCAATCCAGAATGCCCCTTTTGGGGAGCTGGAGTTTTACCACATGAAAAATCGACCTTGTGTCTAGCTCTGTCCTCGTGGGGAGGCAAGTAAATAGGGACCCAAAATAGGGATTGATATGCTATAAAACTGAGTAACCAAACCAAACGAAACCAAAATAATCATTTTTATCCCTATTGAGAGTGGCTACAGACATCAGCGATTGGTTCCAGACTTTTCTATTTGATACGTATATGGTTAATGATTGATGCATTCTCAAAATTCCAAGTGCACCATTCAGAGCATGCGAATTTCATGGCAGTACGATTGGTGTCTTTTTTTTACACCTTACATATAATAGTCTATGAGGTTGAAATCTGACGAGTTGGGGTGGCCAGCTGTTGTGACTGGTGAAGTGATAAAAGTTTTCAAATATCCATTTCTGTGTTTCCCGGAGGTGTGACACAGAGCTGAGTCCTGCTGTCACACATATGGCCTTCCTGCAGCCATCAAAAGAATACCATCATGAACTAAAATATAATAATTTTATTGTCTTTTAAAAAAATATTCGCTGCAAATTGCAAGAGCCTGGACTCAACCAAAGCTGACCTTGTACATTCTGTCTTGCTATACTAAAGAGAAAAAATATGGAAAGTTGATCACGTTTTGAATTCAGGAATAATATTATTACATCCAAGATGGCTGCCATATTGAAAAAGTGCAAGCTAGGGAGATTTTACATGTTATTCCGCATTATATTAGGTAAATATTTTGAAAAACTAGCATGTCCGCATTCATTTCTGGGTTTGACCCTATTCTGACCTTTAGACTACATAAATACTCTGTGAATAGCACAAAATGCCCGTCTCCAAATTGATCAATTTGGTATTTAGAAAAAAAGAACCAGTAATACCTACACTTTTAATCGATATGCAACCAAATCACATACAGGCATTTTTATTGATTTTTATTGATTGTATTCATGGCGAAGCCTCTAGGGAATAATTTCTATGATGAAACAGATTAGTATGATTTTTGAGATTCCGTAATAGATACGTGATTAGGTTAGCTCATGAATAAAAATCACTGGGAGGAGGGGGGGAGATGACTCTGATTTTTAGCCAGAGGAATCATTTTTTGATGCAATCAATCTATAAATGGTAAAATCCGCATTGTCTGCTAGATCAGATCTTGGCTCAAAGTCATTAATGGTGATGTCAAAGATACTTGTCTATATTATAGGTCATAATTTATTGCATAGAATACATTACCCTATTTTCCTATATATTTATATAGATTTGCTTTGGTCTATCTGTTTTACGGTATATCAACCCTTTTTTCACCCAAAAAATACAATATTTTGTCTGTTTTACGATATATCAACTCTTTTTGCAAAAAAGACACATTTGCCAAAGCACAATAGGTATTGGAAACGATTCATTGCATAGAATTGGTTGAACACAATTTGTTATTCTTACCAAAAGTCAATATAGAACTTTGGGGTTCATACCTTTCTCAACTGTATTAGTGTGTAAGTGAACACAATCAATCTGATACATGGTGCTTGAGACAAATTTGACACTTTTTGGAAAGGAAAGGAAAGAAAAAACGTGATATCTTGGCAAATAACTGATGTATTCTCAAAATTCAAAGTGCATCTCTTATAGGACCTTTTGCCGAATACAGCAAACTCGGAGAAGCCTTTACCATGGCCTCCAGGCGGGACCTGAATCTAGAGCAGATGGCCTTCATGGCTTCTTTTGAGAGACGCATGAACATTCCTTTGATCCTAGCAATCAGTTCGACCTTGATGTTGCAGGCAGTCCGGTTGGTTTTTTGGGTTATGTTTCATACATGATGATGATGATGATGATGATGATGATGATGATGATGATGATGATGATGATCTGACAAATTCAAGAAAACAATTTCTGATATCAGGGTGATTCAAACAAAAGTACATATCTTAAAAAAAACTCACATATTTTCAAAATTATTCCATATATATAAATTATTTGCAGAGAAATTAGGGAACGATTTTGGAATATTTAAAAAAATATGAAACAACAGGATCTCATGAGCAGGAAAAAAGAAGTGATCCAAAGAGGACTGTTCACATTGTGAAGGACATCTTTTCAATTCAAAGTTAAAAGAATGCGATTGACCTGTACTAAGTCCTCCTTCGAATCCTATTCGCAATTCACAAAATATTTTAGATGTGTAATTGTAATAAAGAAATTGTTCTGTCAAATTTTAAGAAGATTGCGACAAATTATCTGACAACATATTGTTGTTGACTCAGGAATATCTGAGTTAATCTTTTGGATTTATATCTTAGTTGTCTCCTTTGGATTTATATCCTAGTTGTTTACTTTGGATTTATATCCTAGTTGTTTACTTTGGATTTATAGCATAGTTGTTAACTTTGAATTTATATCTGACATGTTTCCTTTGGATTTATATCCGAGTTGTCTCCTTTGAATTTATATCCTAGTTGTTTACTTTGAATTTATATCCAACATGTTTCCTTTGGATTTATATCCGAGTTGTCTACTGTGGATTTATATCTTAGTTGTCTCCTTTGAATTTATATCCTAGTTGTTTACTTTGGATTTATATCCAGCATATTCCCTTTCGATTTATATCCGAGTTTTCTCCTTTGAATTTATATCCAACATGTTTCCTTGGAATTATATCCGAGTTGTCTCCTTTGGATTTATATTCGAGTTATCATCTTTGGATTTCTATCCGTGTTATTTCCTTTGGATATATATCCTAGTTGTCTAATTAATATTCGAGTTGTCTCCTTTTGATTTATATCCGAGTAGTCTCCTTTGGATTTATTCTTGACAATATTTTTATTTAGAAGCCAAGAAAACTCGATCTTCCCATGTGTGGGAAATTCAGAACAAGACTGCCTCTTTTTGGTGCATCGTTCGAAGCACATAAACGTGTTGCCCAGTTCTTCTTATGAGCATGTCCTCCAATATCCTAGCAGGCTTTGCTTCTTGATCACATGTTTTGATGGCTGTCACAGAGAGTCTCAGAAACATCCAAGACAAAGTAACATTTACTTATTCATTGCTGATGCATAGTTCTTCATCTCCGACAACATGTGTTTTTTCTCATTTATTTTGAACCATAATGTATTCCTTCTTTAGTACTTATGTCTGTTGTTTTCCCTTTGTATATTATGTTGTGTACATTGACATGTTTCTGCAACGCTTTCCAGTTGTCTGTGACAAACTGTTTATCTGTGAATAAATGTGTATGCATGTAAATCTAACTGATTCTTCGCTATAGTCCTTCCTCTTTCTTCACGTTTGTTGTGTTATCCTTGATAACACAACACACAAAATGGTGACAACCTGTGCGAGAAAGATACACCTGAACACATGGTCACTAAAAACGTAAAAACTAGTATATAAACAAAATATTGCTTTGCCAATCCAAAGTGCCCAGTAAATACGAAAACCTTTTTTTAACTCTCTCTCTCTATCGCTCGCTCTCTCTCTCTCTTCTGAATTCTCATCTCTCTTTTTTTAATTTATGAGCAAACTTTCAAAAAGAAAGAACAGATAAAACTAATATTAAAGCAGACGAAACTTTTGTCACTCTTTCAATAAAATAAAAAGAAATAAAATAAAATAGATATATTCGCCAACCGACTTTTAAATCTAAGCCCCCCCTCTCTCTCTCTCTCTTTCATTTCCTCTCGCTCACTCACTCTTTTTTTCTCACTCTCTCTCTGTCTGTCTGTCTGTCTCTCTCTGTCTGTCTGTCTGTCTGTCTGTCTCTCTCTCTCTCTCTCTCTCTCTATCGCTACTGGCGTCCGGCGAATTTGACTTGAATAAAATGTTCTATTTAGAATCTTTTAATAAAAATCGGAAATAAGTTGGGTTTCTTTTCTTACATTACAAATTTCTTACCCACAATACACAACTCTGATCCCAGTTAACCTTCAGCGTATGTATATTACAGCATTTTTAACGTAACCAGTTTGGGCTCACATCAAATCCAATGATATAAGGTATATAGTTTTTGACTTCTAATCGGACAGCCAGACAAAAAACACTATTTTATATCCTATTGTAATATTGTCAAATCTCATTAGAAAATATGCCAAGGAACTCTTAACAAAATACTAATTTCACATAAATACCTTAAATAAACATAATTTCTTTAAATGTCTTAAAAAGACAACTTTCTTCTTATTTATTTTCTAACTGATACTGTAGACTAACGACGTGCAGAGGTATGGTGTTGCCCTTCTGATGCCAAAGGCCAACTCCTTGATCATATGCCCCAAAGACTCAAGTATAAGTCCTAGTACTGAGAAATATTATGAGAAAGTTTGAAGATAATTTGAATATGATTGGATGCCTCCTAACTTTGGTGCACGGGCCTACTGCCCCGTCCCTCCCCCCACTCTGGATGCCACCGCTGTAGATTGTTTACTTTTAACAAGGGGAGGGAGAGATAAAGTGTGGATTTTTATAATGGCTATTCCCCTGCAATCATTTATTTACAGAAATTTGTCTTTATACTTTCATTAACATATACAAATCTCTATACAAAGTTAGGTATGTTTATATGCTTATATATTTGTATGTACAGGATTTACTCCTAAACTAATTCACCGATCAGTATGAATTTTGAAATACAGCTGCTAGGCGTAAGGTGTCCAAATGTGGGCTATTTTTAGTTTAATTTAGTTTCATGCAAAGGGGGCAAAGAGCGGGTGAAAACCCTTCGTGAAAATTGAAATGCCTCAGATTTTTGTAAAATTTTAACAATAGGTATTAGACATCAATTAATAAATATTCCCCAAATTTCACTTTCTTTGGGATAATTTAAAAGGATTTTAGGGGGAGTAATATGAACTCGACCTTCCATTTGAAAATTCGAATATTTCAGATTTGCATTGAATTTGATTAATAGTCATTAAACACCAATGAGACAAGATTTTCTGAATTTCAATTTCTTCTTAAAGACTTATTAAGCCTAAGCGTTAAATTTTAGACATTTTCTAGAATGTGAATCATGTAATGGATTTTGATGAAAATTGGAATAAGGATTCTAGACATAAAGTTTAGTAGCATTATATCTTGATTTTAAGCTTCATAGGGGATCATAAAACGGGTATTTTTCTAGTGTACATATGAATAAAAGTTCAGAGCACTACTACGGGGCGCAAATCATGTGGTTCATGGGAAGGGGTGGTAAAAGGTATAGGTCGGTCCAAATCTACTTCTTTTTAGTATTTGCAGAATATAGGGATATTTTAATGCTGACTAGTTCTGATAGAATCAGACAAAAAAGAAAAAGTTTCAAAATAAAAAATACAAGCCGCGCATGCGTGGTCCCCCTCTGTATGTGACTCGATGTGGCGAGTGTAAAATGCAATAAATTTGGGAAATTTGGGGCATTTTTGACCCCCCTTTGACCCCCTGGAGGTGCAAACCAGAATTTTTCAGAAAAATTGAATGGATGGATCAAACGTTATGGGAGAAAAGGGTTATTTTTTTGCCATTTTGGGGGCTTTTGACCCCCTGGGGGCGCGAACCAGATTTTTTTCTAAGGTCAGCGATACTTATTTTCTATTAGGAACAATTGTCTCCACATTCAGAGAAATTCAATGGATGGTTGCGGAGAAAAATCCGGACGGACGGACGGAAATACCTCAAAACATAGGTCCCCCGATTTTATAAATCGGGGGACCAAAAAAAATAAAAAAATAAACTCTATAACTGTTCACAAAACTTTTGGGACAAAATAGTCTTAAACGGTGGTTTTTATGACATTGGGTAAATTATTATTGAGATTGTGATGTCAGCGATGACCACAGTGTTGGCAGCAGTCATGTTGCTAGCATAGGGCCCACATCCCTAACTGTAATCATCTAGAATAACAAAGATAACGTCTATGTTAACTAAAATGAAATAGACTCCATTAAAAAAATCTTCATTCTATGTTCGAATTGGACGACAAGCAATCCATTTCACATTCAATTTCCAAATAACATAAACCCAAAATACAATGAATAAAAAAGCCTTTTCCACAGAAAAAAGATTCGCAAAGTTTGCTACTTGAAATACTTTAAACATTTAAAAAATAATAAACATTTCATTCATAACTTTGTTGGCATCACGAAACAAAATATTTTTCTTTTATTCATATAGATAGATAACCAGTAACATTTTGGTAATCTCGATATAAACTTATTAATCTTTTAAATGTAATTCTAAAGAAAAGAAAAGAAAGAAGAAATCAATTTGCCCTTTCACTTGCAATTTAGCAATAGATCGCAACTTGCTAAAAATCAAATCGATCCGAAGGTGAAGTGTGGGGGATCTAAAGAAAGGAACATTTGAACACAAATGCTAAATATTTGTCTAGAAAATATAACAATATTGTGAAACATAACTATTTGTTATATTAAACTTAGAACAATAATTGAATTTTAAAAAAATTAAATAATATTTAATTAATACATTGTCCGTTTTCAATACCAATATGCAAATTAGTTAACATTGACAGCAGATGATGCGTGTATTGTGTACATTTGTATGCACTTGAAATAGACGTTTTGACTTTATTGTTACTGTGAGAAATAGGCATAACTTTTAAATTTATTCATTTAAATAGTCGGATATTTTATCCCCATTTTATTTTGTATATATATAATGAAGAATACTTGTCTTAGTACTGGTAAAATGAATTCTCTGGACAGAACATTTGCACCACTTGTATGTCAACTTACGAAGATTAAAATTTAAATATAATGCTACTAAATCTTATGTTTAGATGATTTCAATTTTAATCAAAATCCATTAGATGATTTTGATTCTAAAATGTTTAAAATTCAAGGGGTCTTAAGAAGAAACTGAAATTGAGGGAAGTTTTCTTAATTGGTATCTAATGACTATGGATCAAATTCAATGAAAATCTGAAATATTTGAATTTATCAAATGGATGGTTGTACTCATATTGTGTCCCCTAAATCCTCTTAAAATATTCCAAAAAAAAACTGGTGTTTTAATTTCTTAAAATTTTACAAAGATTAGAAATATCTGAATTCACCAGAGGGCTTTAGCCCCCTTTTTATGAAACTAAATCAATCTAAGTATAGCCCACATTTCCACCCATCACGCCTAGCAGCTGTGTTCCAAAATTCATAATAATCGGTTAATTAGTTTAGAAGTGAAATCATGTACATACAAATATATAAACATATACACCTAACTTTATGTAGATATAGCTATAAATATGCAAATAAATACACATTGGTCTTTATTATAGAGTGGAGGATGATGCAACTCTTTGCATAAAGCTATATTTATGATTAATTCTATATTCAAATCAGATGCCATAACTCAAACTGACTTGCTTCATGGTGAGATTACGTTTTTGTCCAGTTTCATCCATAATTTTTCTCTTGGGTAATTACAGGATTCTGCATATTGAATATTATGGAATAAATTCTCATACCAAGACTTTTTTCTATTTTCGTGTGTAGGAAGTCTAAGATATCGCTAATAATAAAATTTTTAAGCCAGTAATCCAAAAGAATGATTTCAAAAAAATGAAAAGGAAAATTAAAGCACTTGGAGAACACAGACCTCCACCAAGACCCACAAAGTACTAATATTATAAAAGGAGACATTGATGGCATGGCTATGTTGAAAGAATGGATGAGAGTTCTTGGTTTTAGTAGCTGTAGAAAAGTTGGGATGAAGTGATAAGGATAAATTTGAGAGAAGAGGGATAAATAAAAATTAGATTGAATTAAAAATAAAAATAAATAGATTTTTTTTTCAAAAGCGATTATTTTTCGACGAGTACATCACTTCACGTGAAGTGTTTTGAATTATTATGTTGAAATAATTACGTTAAAATAATTACAATTAAACTAAACCACAACTGAAGCGACATTTGACTTGTAGAGATGTGTCATGAATAACTATTACATGAGTGTGGATATATCACTAAATACTGTGTTGTACTAGTGCCGTGCCTGTTTACAAATTGGCACTCCTAGTAACAAAACCAGAAGCTAACCTTTCGGCGCATATATCAGAGATAGAGATTCTTTTGTCTCCCTCGTGCATCTCCCTTTCTGCTGACCAATTAGGTGACATCAAGATATCGCTATTAGCAGCAGATGTTGCGACCTGTATAAAACGATATGTATTTTTAACACTAAAGCACTTGGGGCTTGACCCCCACATCAATGATAAGAAGCAGCACTGCATTGTCAGCAATGACACGACGATGACAGTCAGCAGCAGCAGCAGCAGCAGCAGCAACACTAATTTTACCCCCATCAGTGGCGGCTTTGCTACATTCCAAACACAGCTATACGGATCATCATCATCATACACAGTGGCAAGCCGACCCTTAATGATTAAAGATGACTGGCAACCTTCCAATATTGCCAAATCATTATCATTATATCCAACGACAGTTCAGTTCTTATCTGCAATGTCAACACTGACTTGGTGATGACAGTAACAGTAGCAGTAGTAGTACAGCCGACTCCCTTAGCTAATCCAGAAGACAAGTGACATACCAATACTACTAGGAGAAATCATTATCATCATACACTGTAACAAGCCGACCATAAAAGATTCAAATTCGTCTCCTTTTTGTTGTTGTCCCGTTTAACACAGCTTTTATTTATTTATTTTTTTACTTGTTAGCAAGTCATCGCAAACTGGGCAAACTGGGCTTTGTCTATCTCGTCCGGGACAGTAGTTTTCATATATTGTCAAATATGCTGTACTAGTGTGGATATATCATAAAATACCATTGTGTACTAGTGTGTATATATTGTCAAACATCATCTTGTACTAATATGGATATATCATGGAATATTATTGTGTACTAGCATGGTTATATCATAAAATATCATTCTGTACTAGTGCGGTTATATAATCAAATAGTATTCTTTACTAGTGTGGATATATTTTCAAATACTATCCTGTAGTAGTGTGGATATATTGTCAAGTACCATTCTGTACTAGTGCGATTATATCATAAAATTCTATTCTGTAGTAATGTGGATATATTTTCAAATACTATTCTGTACTATATTTTCAAATACTATTCTGTACTATATTTTCAAATACCATTCTGTACTATATTTTAAAATTCCATTCTGTACTAGTGTTGTTATATCATCAAATACCATTCTGTACTAGTGCGATTATATCATAAAATTCTATTCTGTAGTAATGTGGATATATTTTCAAATACCATTCTGTACTATATTTTCAAATACTATTCTGTACTATATTTTCAAATACTATTCTGTACTATATTTTCAAATTCCATTCTGTACTAGTGTTGTTATATCATCAAATACTACTGTGTACTAGTGTAGATATATTTCTGATTGGTAAAAAATATGCATCACTTCATTTTTTCTTAATAGGAGGCTGAGACTTTACGCCGCCTTTCAACATATATTGCATCATTTTTAAATGCATATTAGAGTAAAAAGCAAAAAACTCCAAAAGATCTTTCCACGTGTTATGTACACTGCTTCTTTTGTTCTTACAAGATCTTAATACTCATTTCTTTAGCAAACAGTAATCTCCTTCTAATCTAATTTTCTTTGACCAAGTCAGACCATGGTTACTAAAAAGAGTTTTGGGAACTTGAAACCAAGACATAAAAAAACACAAAGACTTAAATTTCTTTTGTCAACGTAGATATTCTTCTTAAATTTCTTTCTTATGCGTCCAATCATCTCTATAAGAGGCTCTGTATGTCAGTAGGCCTGTTATGCTTTTGCATGTACAGATTATGCCAGGGTCACCAGCAGTGGCGTAGCTAGACCTTTTGCCGCCCGGGGCGGTAGTAAAATTTACCGCCCCCCCCCCCCGGCATTTGGGTGCCCGGAAAATTCGTCCATGGATAATTCGCCCATGGATAATTCGTCCATGGAAAATTTTTTGCTAGGTAGGAAAACTGGTCCATTATTATTAAGTTAACATTATTCTTAATTTTCATACCTTGCGAAAATTAGTTCTACGGTATCTAATTTTCCTAAATTCAATTAAATTAAAATTAAAATATGAAAACTGATTTTTAATATTTTTTATTCATTTGAGATTTTATCTGTTTTCCTTTTGTTTTAAGTAGATGGTGGGGGTTGCCCGGGGTGATTTTGTCCGATCCCCCAGCTAGCAATTGTAAAGTTTACAAGGAGTTATAAAAAGTATGCTACAAAAACAAACGTTTGGACAGTAATAAAATTAATGAATTCAAACTTTCGCATCTAATGTTATTTCCTCTTTGATGTCGGTGTATATACACCCAAATATCCAACTTTCTTTTCGCACCTATTCGATAAAAATTTATATGAAAGTTCCCCTTTAAGTATGAAATCTTTCTGAGGTCATTTTGTTTTTTTGGTGCTTGGCCGAAGCCTAGGCTTGGCCCTATCCTGTTAGGTCAGCCGGTCACTGAGTATATCTCCAGAAATAATTAATGCTTGCATTTTTTAAACTTAGTGATTGAAATGAATTAAAGCAATTTATTCTCAATTAATGGAAATTTTGTTCAAGAATTAAAACCAGCCATATATATATATATATATATATATATACATATATATGTATGTATATATGCGTATTTATATATGTGTATGTGTGTGTATATATGTATATATGTATATATGCACGTATGTATGTATATATGTATATGTACGTATAAATATATGTGTATATGCACATATATATGTATATATGCACATATATAGTTATAAAATAAATACGTATTTATTATAATGCTCCCATAATGTTGAGCATAATGAGAGCCGAAAATGGCAAACGGCCGTAAGCGAATATAGCAATGGTCTTGTTTAAAATTAGATCTTGTGTACAATTAGAGCTGAGGTCGGTTTGGCAACGACTGCCGATTGTTCCCATTTACTTGCCTCTCCACGAGGGCAGAGTTAGACACAAGGCCGGTTTTTAATGTGGGGAAAATCCAGCTCCACAAAAAGGGGCACTCTGGATAGGGACAAAAATAAAAATTCTCAGTCATGAACGATTTCCCCATACTGACCGACGACAGAAAAGGAGAAGTGTATCATTAGAACAGATACTACACTGTGATATCAGCCCAAAGGCTGCTAATTGTTGTTAAAATATTTCTCCCTCGCTCTCTCAGATGATCGGATTTCGTTCCTAGCTGGAAGTAGTTGCTAAAGTCTAGCCGCACCGATGAGCTGTAAACAGCGAAACAGTCCTGTGTGTGAATGACTATTATACACACACACATATATATATATGTAATTTAATTTAATTATGTTTTTACGTGCATAACATTTATTTTAGTTTATTTTATTTTATGCACGTAAAAACATAATTAAATTAAATGCGTCCAAAAAGTTAGGGCGATTCATTCATATAATAATATGAATAATAAAGAGCTTATAGCTAAGGTTGCGAATGTATAAAAATATATAAAAAATGTAAACAAACGCTTATCGCGGAACAAACGCCAATAACAAAAAAATCTTAACCTTATATATATATATATTAGTGGATGTATATATATCATGTAATATTAATCGAATATTTATTAAAATGAAAAGTAAGAGAAGTAAATCGAATTAACAATTTCGGGTTTGTTTTATTATACACATAGATTCGAAGAAAAACTGTCAAAAAATAAAAAATGGCGCCAGACTTCGTTTAGAATGCGGCAAGTTCGGGAAATTGACTTAAAACTAAATACATATTGAAAATACTCTTAGAAATTCACCGAATATATGTCACCCTATGTCACGACTCACGCTAACATATATTGAATGGATTTCATTTGTATTTTTCGCATATACCGATAGCCACTATGTTTTTCTAACTGATTACACGTTTTAAGTGAGTAAAAACCACTAAAAACTTGTCGAGATAGGTAGAAGAGTAACTTATCTTGCCTTTGATAACAGAAGTGAATTTTGATAGAGTCATTGATAACTTTGCCGAAAAAAAGGCGCGAAAAATCTGTTTGTAAATTTTCAACCGACTTGATGCCTTGCGACAGTTCTCTCACAAAAAATAAATTTATAGCCTTATTTGCCATTCATAAATACATTTGTTTAAAATATATTAAAACTATTTTTAAAAGAGTTGAAACGTTATTAACAACAACAAATTTCTGAAAACCGAGCGATTACACACACGGATTTAAAAAAGCACCGATACAAGACGTTTTTTCTCTTCGGAGGGCTCGCCCTCTTAATAATAACATTATGAAGACAAAGAAAAGAAAACTACATCGGACTATTCTCTCCTTGATACATCCATGTTATTTGGCGAAAATTCGGACTTTAACAACAACGACAAAAAAGTAAATAAAAATGATTTTATCATTTCATAACATTTTCAGGTTTTCAAATGTTCTCATTTAAATTTATTATTATATAAAATTATAGTATAAAATTTCATATTTTTTGTTAACTTTTGTTTTTTTAAATTTTTTTCTCTACTTTCTATTTTTACCCTCTCAAAATGCCGCCCCCTCAGGTGTGCCGCCCGGGGCGGCCCGCCCCCCTCGCCCCCCCTAGCTACGCCAGTGGTCACCAGTATTGGAATATAAGGGTAGTTTATTCCACAGCACTGTATTGAACATATATCACAAACATAACACATCACTCAATACGTCCCAAGCCTGACATATAGATGGCGCCACTAATAAAAAATCCATATGATTTTAATAAAGTACTAACCTTCAAATAGCATGTGTTAGAATCTAAGTCTGTCTGTTGATAAAACTTTGCTTTCTGATGGGATAAAGTACTGTTCAAGCAAAGAAATATTTTGATAAGTGTTATTTGGACTCTGCTTCATTGAAAAAAAAAACGGTTAAGAGGTCGTATTCTGACTTTAAACACTGTCGTACAGACACAAATGATGCTGAAAAATCAGGTCGCCGAATATCAGCAGTCGTCTCGGAAAACATAAACAAATCTACAAATTCGTTGTGACCGGTTGTAAATTGAAGTTGTGTAAGATAGCAGAGGAGTTGAAGATATCAGAAGGCGGAGTATGAATATTTGTCAATGTGAAAGCTTTGATAAAGTGGGTGCCGCGTTTGCTGACAGTCAATCAAAAACAACAATGTGTCGACAATTCAGGGCATTGTTTGAAACTGTTTCAATGCAAGAAAAAGGAGTTTTTGCATCGATATGTGATAATGGATGAAACAAGTCAAATCGGCAGTCAGCTGAGTGGATAGCAGCAGGTAGAAGCCACCCAAAGCAACCAAAGATGCAAACTTCACCAGACAAGATTTTGGTCTTTGTATTTTGGGGTGTGTAAGGTATTTTATTCATCGATTACATTCAGAAAGGAAGAACCATCAAGAACGAATATTATTGGTGCGTTTGAGGGAAGAAATCGCCCCAAAACAGCCACAAATAAAGAAGAAAAGGTGCTCTTTCACCAAGACAATGCACCATGTCACTAGTCGATCGCAACAATGGTAAATCTACAGGAATTGAACTATTGCGACTATTGGATGTTTGCTAACCTCAAAAGAATACTCCAGAGAAAGATATTTGGCTCGAATGAAGAAATGATATCGGAAACTGAGGCGTATTTTGAGGCTAAAGCCAAATCCTTCTACAAAAAGGCATTGAATTGTTAAAGAAGAATTAGAATTAGTGTATCACCATAGAAGGAGACTATGTTGATGATTAAAGTCGAATTTTGCCTAAAAGTTTTTTTTTTTTTTATGAGTTAGGCCCTTGACTTATTGTATCAGAATGAATAATAGACGAAACTAAAACCAAGTACGAGTAACACATTTATTTACAGTTGATATTTATAAAGAACATCATGTCTGTCACATTGACGTAGCATTTTTATTGATCGGTCATGAGAATTTTTGTCGGTCTGTTACGCTTAAGTTTGAGATAGCAATTATGTTGGTCTGTTATGCTTAAGTTGAGAATAACATTTTTGTGGTCTGTTGTACTTAAGTTTGGTTAAGTTTGGAATAACATCTTTGTTGATCTGTCACGCTTAAATTTGAAATAGAATTGTTGTCGGTCTGTCATGCATGAGTTTGAAATAGAAATTGTGTTGGTCTGCTGAACTTAAGTTTTGGATAGTATTTTTATGATCTGTCATACTTAAGTGTGGAATAGTATTTTTGTTCGTCTGTCACATTTAATTTGTTGATCTGTTATGCTTAAGTTTTAAAAAGAATTGTTGTCGGTCTGTCATGCTTAAGTTTGAAATAGCAATTTTTTAGGTTTGTTATACATAAGTTTGGAATAGCATTTTTGTGATCTGCTGAACTTAAGTTTGGAATAGTAATTTTATGATCTGTCATACTTAAATTTGGAATAGTATTTTTGTTACTCTGTTAAATTGTTAGATTTCTTAAATTTGTGAAATTTAAAATAGCATTTTCCTTAGTCTGTTGTGCTTAAGTTTAAAATATCATGTTTGTGGTCTGTCACACTAAAATTTTGAATAGTATTTTGTTGGTATCTCCTACTTAAGTTTGAAATAGCGTTTTCGTTAGTCTTTCGCGTTTTATTTAAAAATAACATTTGAATGGGCACATCTTAAGAATGGATCAATTCTTGTCTGTTTCATCTCTCTCCACTTTTGACCACATTAAACGGTAAATATACTTTGATCAAATTTGAAAATAATCATAACTACTTTGAACTGAGAATCAAAAGTCTGTGGTTGAAGAAAAATGTGATGGTTGTGGATGCTGGATTGAATGTTGTTTCATCTTTCTCAATAATAAACACAATAAAACTACTTCGTTCAAACAAATTTAAATATCAATGAATCTTTATAGTGAAACAACGAAGTTTGGATGTCTGGATATTTTGATGCTTCTTGTTATTAGAACCACCACTCACTTATCCATCGAATCATGTTAACCTACCAGTAATTCAACTTCACTGTACCCAATGCTTACAAGTACCACAAAAAATTGAATTTCACCCGACTCCCTTTCTCAGCAGGGGAACTTTTATCTTTTTCGTTGGTTATATATATATGATGTAATATATGTATATTATGATTTGGCCCCCAAAACATGCCTTAACCCAGAGTCATCAATTGATCAAGTCTTTGTTTGAAGCATCGCTGCTGTACAAACAACAGCTATTGTATAAACATTTAAATATAGTCATCCACAGACAGCTGTTTCGTCTTTTCAAGAGTCATCAGTGTGGCTAGACGCAGAAAGCACATCAACCTCGAGATTTTAATCCTGGGCATCAGTCACTACCATTTGTGAGAGTTCAACAGTCTACCGTATAAGCTAACGCACCTGCTGATGTTAATGGAAAAATCTATATCACTTTTAAATCAATTTCGTATTTTGTTTACATTTAACGATACTGATAATCTAGAGTCAATTATTTTTATGAAAGAATCATGATCTATGCATAAGTGGACACCATCATTTCCTCCACCAGGCTGCTCTACCCACAGGGGAGTGTATACACATACATATATACGTATGTATATATATATATATATATATATATATATATATATATATAATTTATTGTATTTTTTTTGAAAAAAATATAACAATGGTGGTGTAAAATAAATAAAATTTATTTTAATCTTAGCTTTCGAGAATATACTTCTCATTTTCAAAGAGTGTTTCTCTTTTCTTCTTTTTTTTCATCGTCCGAGTGAAATGGACTTTTAGGTCAGAAAATCACGTTATGTCTGTAGGCGAGGTGACGCCGGTTTGAATAAGAAAGTGTATTTAGGCATATTTTTTAAACCATTGTTTCGTAATAGTATTATATATTTTTTTGAAAAATATATATAATTTAATTTGTTTAAAATATTTTTAAAATTTCATTTTCTTTATATTATTGTATATTTTTATATGTATTATTATATTTATTATTATTATTATTATTATTATTATTAGTAGTAGTAGTAGTAGTAGTATTCAGGGCGTTACGGAGCCCTCCAAAAAGGAGCGCGCTCCAGGAGCACGCTCCTTTTTGCTGGAACGAAGGAGAAGAGAGCTCATTTTTTATTCAGCGGGAATCGAGCGGGAGCTACTTCATTTGGGACTAAAGAGCAGTGGTTTTATAGCTCAGCACTCTAAAATTATTTGATTTTTTTTGTTTTAAACATTAGTTTTTTATTCAGCAATAAAAAGGAAAAGAAAAGAAAGTCTCAGAGTTTATTTTAAGTTATTTAAAAAAATTATATCTGGTAAATGTATATGAGATAGTGAGAGAGAGAGAGAGAGAGAGAGAGAGAGGGGGAGAGTGGGGGAGAGACAAAGAGAAAGAAGGAGAACATTTGAAGTTCTCAGATTTTTACATCTATGTGTTAAATTTTTGATGGGACAGTTTTCTTAAGGCAGAAGACAGACAATTTGGCACAAAATGTCTTTAAATGAGCCAGTGAGTCTATAGATGTCTTTGAAGTTATTTTCTTATAGATTTGAACTTTTTTGTATTTATGATAGGATGTTTATTGCGATTGAATAAATGAGCCAATTTTTCTTTCAATTCGTGTTTTTAAATAAAGAATTTTAGGTTCAATTATACTATAGGGGCCATTGGATTTTCTAGCCCATTTCGCTCGGTATTCACCTAAATGTTCGATAAAATCGATTTTTGGGGTGAAATGGTACATTTTGTCCTGACAAAAAATTCTAATTTATTTTTTAGCATATATCAAGTTGAACTTCTATGCCACAGTTTTACTCGTCGTCTTTACAGCGACATTTTTTGTTATTCTTAAATTCACGACTAGTATGTTTTAACCTTTTCATGTTTGCTTTTAAATTTGTTAAATTCCGTTAAAACTTGCTTTTGTAAATAGAATGTTCAAAGTTTTTTTTGTGTGTAATAAAATGTTAAAGCAGTAAAAATATCTTTAGTCCAAGAAAAAAATATCTTTAGTCCAAGGAAAAAATCCAATAAAAAGCAACATGGCCGCCAGCGATTAAAACCTGGAATTAAAGTTAGATTCTCAACACTTTAAAAAGTAAATGAGAATTCTATTTTAGGACCAAAAATACAATTAAGACCAACAATCAGTTTCATCCTAAATTTGGGCGAATACCAAGCGAAATGAGCGAAAGAAAACAGCGGTCCCTATTCTACAATTAAACCAATGTTTAAATTTAATTAAATTAAAGAAAATATATTAAATTTTAATTTAAAAAAGCAAATAATTAGATTTTCTGACTAATTTGTTGCTTTTTTAGAACCGAAAGTAGATCAGATATCTTTATCTTAAAAAATCTATTATCGAATATTAAAATTGTAAACAGTTTGCTTTTGTTAAAGATTTCAAATATAGACGTTTCCCCTTTTTTTCAAATTTTTTATTTTAATAAATGTTTTTACCCGACCTAGGAAAACTTGCTCCAGTTAATCTTTTTTTTGAAGGGGGGGGGGAAGGAAAATTTGACCCGATATTTTTTCAACTCCCAACGTCTAGGCCAGATATTTTGTATGGAATTTTAAGACATTAAATGGATCTCTGAATTGTTTATTGACAATTTATTGATATTTTTTGGGCAACTTATGAAAAATATTTCTTTTATTCAATCTTTAAAAAATAACTTTGTTTTTTTTTTCGCCCCAAATTGTACTATAGAAAAAAAAATGAATAAATCGATTAGTTTGAAAGTACTTGCGCGTTTCTCTGTTATAAATAATAATATAGATTATACAATATAGTTACGTTCGTAAAACAAACAAATATTAAACGACAACACGACGAGTAATGTTGCCCTGGCTGTCTCTCCTCTCCTAGAGAAATGTTTTGTTTAGAAAGAAAATAATCACTAATAATGTTTAAAAGTAAAACTTTATTTACTAAAAACAAATCTAAATTCCCTTCCAAAATAAATAGAAAAAATATTGGGTCAAATTTTCCTTTCCTGAAAAAATAGGTTGTTAATGTAATGAAAATTAAAATTGTTTTAAAATACTTCAGGGATTTTTCTATTTCTATTTTATACCTCAGGAAACGAAAATTTACGTATAATCCTATACTTCGTTCGACATGTTCTCCTATAACTCTCAAAATATTAGCAATATTTTGTCAAATATTATCTTACGGTCTTACACTTAAAGTGACATCCCAACCCATATCGATGAGATCCTTTGACGCCCATCCCTATCCTTCGACGATTCATTGGCAGAATAGAACGTTTATGAAAGAGGATACATTTTCATTATGGAGCGCTGAAAAAGAGCCGTTCCTTTTTTATAGGAGTTGGAGCAGAAGCGGTTCCTTTTTGAAAATGGGGAGCTGAGAGGAGCCAGCTCAAATTTTGGGCGTTGGAGCAGGAGCAGGAGCGGGAGCAGCTCCAAAAGTAGTGGAGCACGTAAAGCCCTGGTAGTATTAGTAATAGTAGTAGTATTTATATTCGTTACTTGAATTATAAATTAATATATTTTTAATTTTCCTTTTTGCTTTTATATTATACTAGCGGGGCTACCCGGCGTTGCTCGGGGTCATAAAAACATATAATTGAAGAAAAATCGCGTGTGTAGCATCTTTATATTCAAACTTCTATTTCTCCCCTCTCTCTCTAGCCGTCTCTTTATCTTTCTATCTTTCTCTTCCCCATTTCACCGCTACTTTCTAATTTTGCCTTTTGCGAAAGCTGTTTCTTCCCCACCATTTCTCCTACGTTGCCCAGGGCAATAGTATGACATATTTCTATAAAAAGTACCACCTCTATCTGCGCCTTCTATATAAGTACTTATCTCTGCCCCGGTGTTCATACTATATACGTATCTATCGCCACCCCGGTGAGCATACTATATACGTACCTATCGCCGCCCCAGTGCAGATACTATATAAGTACCTATCGCCGCCCCGGTGCGAATGCTAAATACATACCTATCGCCGCCCCGGTGCGAATGCTAAATAGTACCTATCGCCGCCCCGGGGCAGAATGCTAAATACGTACCTATTGCCGCCCCGGTGTGCATACTACATAAGTACCTATCACTGCCCCAGTGTGAATACTTTATATGTACATATTGCCGCCTTGGTGCGAACGCTAAATACGTACCTATCGCCGCCCTGGTGCGAATGCTAAATACGTACCTTTCGCTGCCCCGGCACGAATGCTATATACGTACATATCGCCGTCCCTGTGCGTGTGCTATATATGTACAGATCGCCGCCCCAGAGTGCATGCTAAATACATACCTATCACCGCCCCAGTGCGCATGCTATATACGTACTTATTGTTGCCCATGTGCACATGCTATATACGTAGCTATCGCCACCCCTGAATACTAAATACGTACCTATTGCCGCCTCGGTGCGAATGCTAAATACGTACCTATTGCCGCCTCGGTGCGAATTCTAAATACGTACCTTTTGCCGCCCCGGTGCGCGTGCTACATATGTACCTATCGTTGCCCTGGTGCGCGTGCTATATATGTACCGATCGCCACCCCGGAGCACATGCTAAATACATACCTATCACCACCCCGGTACACATGCTATATACGTACTTATTGCCGCCCATGTGCACATGCTATATACGTACCTATCGCCACATATTGCCGCCCCGGTGTGCATACTACATATGTACCTATTGCTGCCCCAGTGCGAATACTAAATATGTACATATCGCCGCCATGGTGCGAATGCTAAATACGTACCTATCGCCACCCCTATGCATTACTATATACGTACCTATTGCCACCCCGGTGCACATACTATATATATACCTATCGCCGCAGATATGATGCGCATACTATATACTTACCTATCTCTGCAAGGGTACACATACTGTATATGTACCTATCTCCAGCCCAGTTCGCATACCTAAGAACTCATATTAATGCACCCCTGTCGTGTCAGAAAAACAAAATAGTGTTCATTCATGTATTTTCACTATCATAAATATAAATATTTTTAGTCAAAAAAAAAAAGAAATTTCGACAGAATTTGCAGTTTGAAATGCCGAATTAGTAAATATATAATAAAGCAGAGGATCGAAATATCGTAAAAAAGTCATACAACACACTAGCCGCCATTTTCTAGGGAGGCAAACAAACAGAGGCTGAAGATAGTCTGGTAAAGGAGACAAATTACGGTACTGTTGTTCTGATATTCTGTGATATATATATATATATATATATACATCTATAATGAAAAAATAAAAAGAGCTAGTCTGAATCTAAATTAAACCATATTCCCAACAAAACTGAGTACGTAACATCGATATAAAAAAATTAATTAATTATAAAAAACAACACTCATTTCATTTCATAAACTCACCATATATTTGGAATTATAACGACTATAATTCGTTTGAAAAAAAAAGAACAGAAACATTCTTTTCACGTCATAATCGCACATTTTTTTAAATTATAACGCCTAGGTTTCGTTTGAAGAAGAAAAAATGTTCTTTTCACATCACAAACGCACCAAAAATGTTCAAATAGTGTACTTGTATGTTATTTCTTTGAATCAGTCATCTTGAGGAAGTCTTTAAATAAATACAAAACTTTGATGAATATTTAAATAATTTTGGTTCTGGCTTTTTCATTTTCCATCATGGAAATATTATTTCCATAATATCCATCCTATATCTAAATGAATAAATGCGAAACACAATTTCATTTATAACTCCTATATTACCATCAAAACAGTGACCGGGGTGAATTACTGGTCGATCTTGTTATAGTTTAAAGTAGCTGACATGTTGCTTAACCATATTTGCATTAATCTTGGCCAGTCCTTAAAGTCTGGTGTTTCGATATAGTGGGGAAAATGATGTAGGCGTTCGTGAATGGCAGAAAAACATCTCGCCATCTTTTTTTTTTCATGGGAAAATGAATCAGCAGTAGCCGTTGTTTTTTTTCCATGAGAAAGAAAACCATTGTGGTTAAGAGTTGCTATCAAAAAGATGTGCAAATGTGTTGAAAGTGTATCCGCAAAGACGATCGAAGTGAGTAGTACAAGTATTTCGGTAATGTTAAGTGCAAGTGAGTCTGCACTGTTGATGGAGATGAGTGCAAGTGAGTCCGGACTGTTGTTCTTTGGGACGTTCAGGTTGATTAGTCTTCTTGTTGTAGAGTTAATGAACGAAAGTTTGTCAGGATCGGTGGTGCACTATAGTCAAAGTCAGATGTGCAAGTGGGTCTGCACGGTTTCAAGAGGCAAGTACAAGTGGGTATGTACTAGTGTGTGAGTACGTTCGTTCGTGTTGATACCTTCTTATGTTGTGGCATGGATCCACAAACATCCAGTTGTTGAGTAATTTAGTTGCACAGCTTTACTCTTTTTAAACTGGTGCAACTTCTTTCATAGAGTTGTCAATGGCGACTTTGTTGGTCGAATTTCCGGGAATTTTATTTTGTGCCGGATGAATGTCCAGGAAAGTTTTGGTTATTGCATCTTTTCTGGAGAGTGTTGGTAGGCCTTGAAGAGTGATGCTGATGCTTTGCAGTATTTTGTCAATTGTCACTCATTCTTGACTGAGTTTTTTTTTTAGATGTTCGTGGTAGGTCAGTTCTGGATGATATGTTATCTTCTCTATCGGCTGTTACCTGTGTCTATCACATCAAAGGTCACCACTTGTTGCAGAAGCCGGTCATAGAGGACCAGTCTTATAACTAAGACAGTAAATGCGGGCAAAAAAGTAACATCTATGACAAAGAAAGATGACAAACAGAGATTAACGGTGTAAACGATAGAGATCGTATTTATTGCACTATTGTACAGAGTGGAGTTTTAAGACAGTTGACCCACTGAACCATGAGGACTAGCGAGTGAGTTTGTAAAATATAAAAATACGTCTGATCTATGAACAAGTGAAAATTGATGTTAAATAGAGTGAGAGAGAGAGAGAGAGAGAGAGAGAAATGCAACATCACCCAATATCAGAAACAGTATCAAATAGAAATTATTACTATTATGTATAGACTAGTGTACACCTTTGCCAAAAATGACAGAAAAAAATTGTGCTTTGCTAGTGTTCACATTAATTTTTAGATAAAATCATAGAATTCCGTTAGCAATTTAATTTTTTATATATAAATCATTATTATCATTTCTCACGACCTAAAGAAAAGAAAAAACACCTACCGTTGAGTTTTTATTAAGAGCGGAGGATTTCTTTCTGAATCATTTCAAACAATGGGAGTTGTCTGACTTGCTCTTTACTTTCCAATGTAAGTCTTTCTCAATTTTTAATAGTTCAATAGAATAATTTGGGACTGAACTATAGTGAGTTGAAAAAACACTTATTCATAATGAACTAAATGAAGCAAAATACACTAACCTTTGATTTTGCTTTTTAAAAATTTTCTTCCTTTAATTATTAGTAGCGGCTAAATAAAAAGAAAAAATAATGACCCCAAACTTTTAAATATCAAGTATAAACCTTACATTTTAGACATTTTCTAGAATAAAAATTATGTAATCGATTTTGATCAAATCTGGAATAAATATTGTAGAGATAAGGTTTAGTAGCATTATATCTTGATTTTAATCCGTATAAGGAGACATAAATATGGGGTAAAACTGTTCTGTTCGGAACAGGTATTTTTCTAGTATATATAAAAAAACACACACATACAAATGAAGTCTATGAGATATTTATAAAAATGTTCATCATTTATTAAGAACTTTATATAATTATGCTTCGTCAGTGTTTGCATTAATATTCATATAAAATCATGGAGTTATGTCAGTAATTTAATTTTTCATATATAAATTATAAACATTTCTGATGACCTAAAAAACACCTACCGTTGAGTTTTTATTGAGAGTGGATGATTTCTTTCTGAATTTATTTTAGACGGCGGAGGTTGTCTGACTTGCTATTTGTCTTCCAATGTAAGTCTTTCTAATGCTATTTTATTTTATTTCAATAGGATAATTAGAGACTGAACTATCACGAATTAAAGAAAAGATGTGTAATTTCTGATGATCTAAAGAAAGCAAAATACACCAACCGTTCACTTTGGGTTTTTTTATTTTCTGCTTTAAATGTTCTGCCTTTGATTATTGAGGTGACGCTAGGCATTAAAAATATACGCCAGACTTTTTAATATAAAAGACATAACAGTGGAAGTGAAATGGTTCAAAATGCAATTGAAATAACTAAATGAATCTCAAACTGGAAAGTTACAAAAATATGAAAGGAAAAAAGGAAAGAAAGAAAATGTCTCATTATGATGATAGATTTGTGTTCTCCCTTCCCTTATTCGTCGAGCAGACTTTTTTGTGACGGGACGGATATATATCTACAAATAAATACACATTGTTCTTTATAATAGAGTGGGTTATTGACTACCTAACCACGTCAGCTTTTTGACCCGAAATCTGCTCTTCAATATTTGATCCATACACAAGTATAGATGTCACACCTAACCACCCATTACCAAGGAAGAAGCAAATACACCATTTCTTAATCATCTGAAATTGAGGTTTCTTTTTTATAGAACTAATGGAAATAACAAAGAACCTATAAAAAAAAAGACAGAGAAAAAAAGCAAGAAAAATTAAACTAAAAAAATCGCTGAATGAAAATTAAAAATAAAAATATTTTGTGAAAACTCCATCGTTGAATAATTGGAACCCATCAAATCTGTGTACAATGAAAAAACGATTTCAATCCTAGAAAATGGAGTGGCAAAAAATCCCCCGTTATTCTTTGTTTTATCTTATCATTTTTTGGCAAACTTAAACGAAATATTCGTTGCACAAACTAGAAGACAATATTTAAATGGGAATTCCGTGTGATGCTACATCAGTATAGATGGTACACCTAACCGCCCATCAACAAGGAAGAAGCAAAGACGCCATCTTTGAATTCAGCATCTAAAATAAGAATAATGGAAATAAAAATAAGAAAACAAAACAAAAAACAATCAAATTAAAAAAAAATTGTTCAATAAAAACAAAGCAAAAATATTTCTTGGAAAAATTGACACAGATCGAATCCGTGTTCAATGAAAAAACCGATTTCAATCCCAGAAAATGGAATGGCAAAAACACTTCTGTTATTCTTTGTTTTATCCTACCATTGTTTGGCACACTTAAACGAAATTTCGGTTGCATAAAACAAAAGGCAGTATTTAAATGGTTGACTTGCAGCAGGGTCGGCCATAAGCTGATTGTACTGTTTGCCCCAATTTAGGTCCTACATCGAAGGAGACTCTGCTCTGGAGTTATCTACTTATTTGAGATCACAGAAGTCAACAAGAGCATTTGAACAGTTTGTCAATTATGGCCATTTGAGTGGGAATTATCAATAGTTTCAGTCTGAACAAAAGCTTCTTATTTTTACAAAGGAGTAACCACATATCAAGGCCAAAAGCCAATCGAGCATAAGAGTTAATGAGATAGATGGATTGTCAGTTGAATGATGAAGAAAATTAAAAATGATGAATAGAATGGACATCACTGTCTGACCAGTTGAGCTACAAACAGATAAACTGAAAAGAACACCAAAGAACCGGTTTATAAGACGGCTAGAATGTTCCATTATGCTCAGATGGGCAAGTCCATTCTCTGAGTTCTGATTCCATGATAAGCTATCAGAAAAATTCTTGCTTTAATTAAGCAATATTTACATATCAACAATTGGAGCCCTTTATGCTGGTAAATGTCAATTTGATGCCCCGACCCAGTACACAAGTGTAATAGTGTTTGAGAAAGAATGAATTACTTTGAGCCTAGTTTATTGTAAGGGAGTAATCTGGACAATGCCCTTGGTTTGCGGCACTTGTGTACTAGGTATATTGTAATTCCAAGGTTTTGGTGTAGGCGATTCGGCAAAGCACTGGTAATGGGTACTGGAATTGTAGGTGTTTCAAGTGTTTTTACGAATCTCTGATTTCGTAGAGTGATTCTACTTGACCAATCAATCCTGATCCGACACTGACGGTTAGGCAGAGTTTTGACAACGGCCTATTGTTTCCCATTGGCGATTGTTGGGCGTTGTATCAAGACTATTTCCCCTTTTCGAAATAGGCATTGAGTATGTGCTGGGCGATTGTACCACTCCGTTAAATAAGCATTGCGTTGAGAGTGGCTTATATCGTGGTCTTGAGTTGCAGCTATCCATTTTATGTGTGATTTATATAGCATTTGTCGGAATGGGATGAAGTCATCAAGTCGGTGGTGGTATAAAAGTTGTGCCAGGGATAGACCAATGGCTTGGATAGGGGTGTTGCGATATTATAGAATTGCTTGGACGATACTGTTATTATCAATGAGCCATGGGGACTTGTATTGTCATGAATTATCCTCTTTGCTGTTTTTATAACTAACTCTGTTTGATCATTAGGACTGTCTGTGTTTCACACAAGAACTGCTGAAATATGTTGGAATTAAAACGTGGGCCACCATCGCTGCTTATTTCTTCTGAGGTGCCATATGTGTGGAATAGTCTCCAACAAATGGATATTAGTTTTGAGGTGACATGGTTTTAGATGCTATAAAATAATCCAGCCAGTGTGCCTCTCTATAAAGACAAGGCCAATCTGGGGCAGGGCTTAATGTGAGTAGTTCACGTAGTTGACTTGGGTCGATGCTTGTGCATACAGGTTATTGGTTCTGTATGGATGCATCTTTACCGGACCAATATACAGGCTTTTATGCAACCACACCATAGCATAGTACTCTTCCTCTGAGAGATTTGACCACCACAATTCTCCCATTCATCAGTGATAAGCCTCTGTCGGTACTGAGTTGATGGCATACCTCCCAGAAGTCACAGATTTCCCATTCGGTAAGAGAAAGTTTGGATGAAAATCTTTGTATAACACTGATCATTTCGACCTGATGCACGTATGTGATCAGCTTACAAGATTTTATCATTGTCCCTATAATCAGTAATGTCTTGATGGGTTTCTAATTCTACCCTGGCATCTATTTTGTCCGATTTTGGCATCTATTTTGTCTTAGGAGGAAGAGTGTGTGGAGAATAGGGAAATAAGGGCATCCATTGTGGAAGCTAGATTGCGGGAGATGGCATCAGAACCCTTGTGCAATTTTCCAGAAGAGTGCTCTATCATAAAAATTAATTGATTGATTTCTCTTTAAGCTTAAAGAGGTGTGGCTTATGTATCTTACTAAAGTCTCTGTCGCCAATAACTTTTATTAAGAGCTGGTGGTCTGTCACACTATTTTTACGTTAGGGTAGCCCATAAACACAGAGTCCTGGGAGAGAAAGCCTGATACAAGTCAGAGGCAGACTCGCAGAGGCAGACTCGCAGAAGCAGGCTCGCAGAAAGTAAAGCGACAGCTCAAGCTGACCAGGGACAAAACACACACATATGATCTTTGCAACAGATGCTGTCACTCCCGCATTGCCCTCTACAGCTACAAACGTTGATACTCCAAACCAAACAGACAACTGGGATGCTACTCATGGTCAACCCTGACCGACGAAGGCCAAGAATACTACTACTACTACTACTACTACTACTACTACTACTATTACTACTACTACTACTAATAATAATAATAATAAACAAGTAATTATTTTTCTTTATTATTATTATTATTTACTTGCTAGGAGTTTTCATACAAGTACTCATCAGTGATTTCTCATCAACAATAATCGGTAGTTTTCCCTAGAGTCTGAGTGACAAGTCTCCTCAGATTTCCAGTACTCTCCACCTCTTTCCATAAACATTGTAAATGATTTTGCTTTATCGTAACAGCCACATACCATTGATTTTTTTTGGTTGGAAATGGCCATTGGTCTTCTCTGGGATTTGGGTGGCAATAAGCCAAGTACTCTCCATATCCTTCCAATGGAGGTCTAGTTAGTGCTCTCCCTCCTCGGTATTTCCATCCTCCTTGACCCTTCACGACTATTTTATGTGGTATCAGTCGAGGCTGGTGCTGTCACATTGTGTGTGTGTTTTTTTGGGGGGATGGCATGTGACTGGTTAGCATTTCTAGTTTATGTCTGTTGGTTTCCGCATTTGAGGATTTTCTATAAGATTTCAGCTGTTTTCATCATTGCTGGCTGTTGTATAGTCTCAGTCTTTTTTCTAGGTTTTTCGCTACTGTTTCTAGTGCTCCTACGATCAGTGATATTATATTGACTTTCTTCCTGTTCCATCTGTATCCCTTTCTGTTATCTGGTAAGTTCAGTGTATTTGCGTTGTCTTCTTGATGTTCACCCTGTGGACTGCTGAAACGACAGAATCTACATCTGCCATTTTTTTTCTGTTAACTATTATGATATTCAGCTTCCTTGCTTGGATGAGTTTATCTGTTTGTATCGCTATGCCCGAGAGGATTTTGTGATTTTCGTTTTTCAGTAGTGTCTCCAGTTTGTGTCTCCCATTTGTCTGCATGTTCAAAATGCAGTCATGTGCATAGTTCCCAGTGTAGTGCTTTCCACATGCAGTTGTGTTCGTTCTTGTATTCTTTTTGGACTAGTTTGCTGCATTGACTTGTTATGTGATTTACTGTTTCCTCTCTTTGTCCACAGAGTCTGCATTTATCGTTTTCCTGGGGTTTGTCTATTTTAGCTTTGATATAGTTAGTTCTCACGATGAGTTCTCTCAGGTCATTACCAGTGATATGTCACTGCTAAAAACAGGTGATGTTCTCTGGAATCTGAGTGACAAGTCTTCCCAGATTTCTAATACTCTGCGGGTCTTGCTGTCATCATTGCAACTCATTTGTTGTTCTCGCATCAGCCATTTAATAATAATAATAATAATAATAATAATAATAATAATAATAAGAAGAAGAAGAAGAAGAAGAAGAAGAAGAAGAAGAAATAGAAGAAGAGGAGGAAGAAATGTAATAAAAGGAATAAATACATGGCCAGTATTGCTAGTAAGATATTCTGAGCCCGTCATAGAATGGACAAAAGAAGGACTCGAGCACTTTGACCAAAGAACTATGGAACTGATGACTATGCCTAATTCATTACACCCAAAGATGATCTTGATCGTCTCTATGCAAAAAGAAGAGACAAGAGGATTGGTAAATATAGAAGACTGTGGATGATACAAAAAAGAACTAGAACAATACATAAACCAAAACACAAAAGGCTTATGATCGCTGTAAGAGGCATTGTTAAAATTAACAATACAGCGAGCAGCAAAAACTGGAAACAAAAAGGTGAGGAAAGCAACACGACACCATTTACATCCCCGGCCGGTTACAACATTAGAGTAAAACAACACTGTAAACAGATCGTATAAATGAGAAAATTACCCAGTAGTACGAGAAGCAAGTAATATTTTATGCTTCAAATTTTTTATATCTGCACATATTTATTTATGCTGCAAAAGATTAATTTGTTTTGTAGGCATATTTTGAAAATAAATAGTATGTAAACAGTATATTCCATTTAACACATAGATGGGACTTTGACACATACTACTACTTTGTTTCAGGGTGGACCTGGGAGTGTTCAAAACTGAAGGGTGACAAACTCCACAAAGCTCCTAAATTTGGACCTAACCATTGTATACAGTTTGTGTCATTCTCAGAATGATTAGGGGTAGAGAGGGGCTGGGTAGTTGAGAGAATTGTTAAATAGGGTAAGCAGAAAAATGTAGAAAGCGTTGGGAAACATGGATTTTGGGGTGTAGTTTGGATGGTGTTGAACACCTTGACCAAAGGTGTCCGAGGCAGTTTCGTGTGTTACCTAGGATAGATTTTATTTAACCCATAGATTGTACCCTGACAGGTATTACCACTATGGGTCAGAGTGTACCTGTGAGTAATGGTAACTAAAGGGTGACTCTGCATTCCCAAAGCACCCACATCGGGGCTTTACCACCGGATGCACTTTAAGGTCTTGTCCAAGTTTCATCAAGTGTTCATATCTGTTTTAGTTCGACCTTTTTTCGAAAACAACACCAGTATCCTATCCCTTTACAAAGCTGCCATTCGCCCATGCATGAAGTATCGTTGCCATATCTGGATTGGTGCATCAACCACTAGCCTCTCCCTCTTGGACAGGGTGCAAAACAGAATTTCTAATCTAATAGATATCACACTGTCTGCCAATCTCCAGATCGCCAATGTTGTATCCCTGTGCTTGTTTTACAGGTACTTCCACGCTGGGATGAACTTGCTGCATTTGTACCCCCTCAACGAAAATACCCCTAACCCACCCGATTAGCAGCACCCCCCTACCCTTTCACTGTAGATGTCCCTAGATGCTGAACATTTTTTTTCTCTAATAGCTTCTTTCCTCAGACCGCTTGCCTTTCGAATTCTCTTCCTGCTGACTATTTCCCGACTGTACGAACATGCAGAAATTTAAATGTAATGTAAACAAACATCTTGCTGCCCAACTCACCACCGAAGTTGCCCCTATAAATCTGGCCCATATCAGTGGCAATATACCTTGTTTGGGTTGAATAAAAAGTAAACAAAATCATTGGATTTAGTTATAAAAATTAACGGATGTTTTGTTTGTCGTTCATTCCTGTCTTTTTACTGTTGTACGACAGCCTAATATTTTGACGAAAATTTAATGCCACATTCATTTTTAATTAAAGTTTAATGCCACATTAATTTTTAATTAAACTTTAAGTCTTTTTGAACGCAGCTAATATTTTTAAGGAAATAAACACATCATCCATTATTCGTTAGAGTTTTAGAATAAACTAGATGACCTGTGATGCGTTGGGTCAACGTTATTACATTGTACATTAGTGGATACATTTGTGCCCTTCACGATGGATCTGTAATATGAGTTTCAAAGAAAGGCTTAGATCTTATGACTTCAGAGGAAGATTACATCTAGACAGTATAGAAAGATGTGTGCAGAACAGGAGATTTCGTTGGTATGGCCATGTTGAAAGAATGGATGAGAGTTCTTGGGTTAGTAGATATGTTAGAGGAGTCTATTGTAGCAGGGACTGTAGGATAACCTACTATGATATTTTTGTAACAACACAGACGTCAAACGGAAGGGAAACAAAGTTCTTTTATGAACAACAACAATAAGTATTTATTTATGTTACATGCACCGTTGGGTGTAGGTTGGTGAAAGTTAGGACAGTGTCAGAGTGAAGAAAGCAATAAAAGTGGGAAAGTTCGACTGCTGAAAGTCTTCTTGGAGGAATATATCTTCTGTGAAGATAGCTTCGCTCGGCATCGGTGACGGAGGCAGGAGAGAGGAGAGAGAGGAGAGAGGGGACGTCCTTCTTTGTTGGTTCCAGGAAACTCTCTGGGGCTGTTGTCTGCAATTCCCGAAGGCGTTGAAGTAGTCTTTCAGTATACGATTGAAATTAATGTGCCCTGGAAGCTAGTTGGTTCTGGTAGGACCAAATCACCTTACAGGGGAGAGAAAATATTTATGTCTGCTACAGATGTACGGTTGAGATAGCAGGGTCGATTGGCAGGCGAATACCAAGGAAGTGATAAAGAGGGACTTAAGATAAAGAGGGATAGATAAACGCCTGGCCAGAGATAGGTTAGTTTTGAAGTCGATTTCTAAAAGCTGTCCAACACATGTATGTAAAATGAGAGTATAAAAGTGGACCTTGGGTTTACTTTCGGCAGCCTCGTAACTCTCGCTTCCCTTATTTTGTCCTTTAGTCCTCACATTTCATGAGAGATGTTTTTTTTACAAAAACGGGAAAAGAATTGCTCTTTTCTGGGTCAAAATCTATCCATCTAACACTTATCGTTGGCTTGTTTTTGACCTAGAATTGGTAATTTCTTTTTAACCCCTTACATCAAGTGGCTTCATGGCATGTCTGGAGCGATTTCCATTAAAAAAAAGTATGCTAAACCGATGATGATGATGACGAATAACTGTCGAAGGTGTCAGTTACTGTCGACTGGCTATACAGACAACCATTTATGGGTGACCCATTATTTATGCCATCTATTTATTTACGTCATCCCCTTACTCTCTTCCTATGCTACTACTACTACTACTACTACTAATACTATTACTATATTTACATCCTCCCACCACTTCCACATTCCCTTATTTTCCTCCTCCAACTACTTATCGTCTCAAACACTTCTCATCCACCTATTCGCCCTTCCTTCTGTCATCAAATACATCCAATGTGAAAACAAGCAAGCAGGCAAGATTGTCAGAGTTTTATTCTTATTATATAGCTATTGTTTTGAAAAAACATAATTTTAAGAAAATCGAAACCTTTTTCATTTTCATTCTTAATGTATGGAGTATTGTTGTCACATCTGGGCTGGTGCATTATCAACTAGTCTCTCCCTCTTAGACAAGATCCAAAAAAGAGTCGCCAACTTAATAAATCCTACACTATCAACCAAGCTCCAGCCCCTTTCACATCGCTGCAATCTTGCATCCTTGTGCTTGTTTTACAAATGCTTCAATGGATTGTGCTCCGATAAACTTGCTGCTTTAGTGCCCCCTCGGCGTAAATACACTCGACCAACCTGACAATCAGTTAAATCTCATCCATTCACTGTGGAGGTCCCCAGATGCTGGAGAGCTTTCTACTTCAGCAGCTTCTTTCCACTTGCTGCTGGCCTCTGGAACTCCCTCCCTGGTTCCTGTTTATCCGATGTTACTGACATTCAGAGGTTTGTTACTGACATGCAGAGGTTTAAAACTAATGTAAACAGACATCTTGCTGCACAGCTCTCAACTTAGGATGACACCCTAAACCTACTCACTAATTTTCAGTAGCCCCTTACGTCTACAGTGGCGCCCTGTTTTGTTTGGGGTGAAATATCTTTAAAAAAAAAAAAATTATTTCTCTTGTGAACGCAGTCTCCGGTTTGATAAATGTTTTGAAGATAAAGTTGTAAGTGCGTCTGTGTTTGTCTACATGTCAACTAAGCAGCAACGGCACAGGAAGAGATTGAATGATGCTGGGTCGAGAGAGAAAGAGAGAAAGAGAAAGAGAGAGAAATCAGAATGATGATTTGAGAAAGAGATCAGAGACACAAATGACAAAACAAAAAGCGATTTCCTATTTTTTTTTTTTTTACAGAGGTTGCAATTGAATTACAGTCATAAGTCAAAAGGAATTTCTCCATCATTTCACAGCATCTTTTCATTATTTATCTTTCTGGGTTTAATTAATCATCTCTTTGTCTCATCTGGTATTTTCACTCTTTTCTTTTTAGATATGTATAATCATCTATTATTTGGATTATATTCGGTCTACTGTTCTCATCTTGGATGTTATTCTCACATCGCTTCGGCCGATGTAACCTCCAACCTTCTTCAGGTGCGTTTTGTCGAACTCAGAAATCTTTATGCCGATCTCGTTATCTATACAGAATTTTCAACTGAAAACTTTATTTAATCCACAAGGGTAGATTGTTCTTGTTCCGTCAGCCATGACCGGATAGAAGTAATTTTTATTTTATTTTTAGTTAATATCGCCTGTAGAGACTTCTCGAATTCGACATATAGATTCATGTAAAGAAGGTAGGAGGTTACATCGGCCGAAACGCTCTGAGAATAACATCCAAGATTAGAACAGTACCTTGAATAATCCAAATAATCCAAATTATCAATCCTCATCTTAAAAATTACTAAAAGTATAATCATGTTACACATTATGGATAGTTTAATCATGTGATAAAGAAAGAATTTGAAGTGAGATTATCAGTTTCATTTGAAACGTCATTGAGGAAACAGGTTCTACTAGAAAGTTAGACCCATCATGTCCCATCTGAAGATAGCCAGAATCAATTCATAATTAAAGAAAAGAGATGTGCTTAGTTCAGTTAAATAAAGTATATTTCATGTTAAAATTTACTCATGAAAAAGAATATAATAGTTCTATACCTTTCCTAGATATTCTCATTTATAAAAACAATAACACTCTAACCTACCAAGTATATAGAAAACAAACAAACCCAACTACATACATTAGTACCGCACAATCAAAACATGCCTATATAGATAGGCCTATCTCTTAGAGCCCTTAGAATATGCAGCCTTCAATATCGAACAAACAAATACAACATGCGCAATAGAATCCCTCTAGAATATTTAATTTTAAATGCTAGAAAAAGGCACTCCACCTCACAGTACAAAAAACAAATCTACAGGATTTGTCTTTCCAATCTCCATGTAGTTTGAACCCACTAACATGAATAACACCAATATTTATACCGCATTATCCAAATATGGTTTAAAAACCATACATTCTACCTCACTCTTAGTTAAGAAATATTCTCAACGACCATAAAAAATTATCACCGTCCCAACTAAATAGGCAAGTATTTACACAATCCCTTGTAATGATTATAACAATTTATATATTGGCGAAATTAAACGTCCTCTCAAAAATGAATTTATGAAACAACAGATCCATAAAATAAGGCAACAGTAAGAATGCTTTAATTGCACATATAATAATTTTAAACCACAAATTTAATCTCCACAAATCTTAAATAATGGAACATGCATGTTTTTACATTTAAATTCTATTTAGTTATTGTTATTGCTGTTTGTTCTTTTTTACATTTAAATTGTATTTAATATAAATTATCAAAGTTATTCTTTCTTACTTTGTTTTAACCAAAATGTTTTACTTCTCTGTGTATTTATTTTGAATTTCTTAAAAAAAATGAAAAACTGCACTTACTTTTTCGCAGTCACTATTGAATTTTTTTATTGTGTAACATGTGCAGATTCATTTTGAGGTTTTTCATCTAAGGCTCATTCTGACCCAACAAAATCTTTCTTTTTTTTAATAAAGAATCAGTGAACCATTTCTTTTTATTTCTTGCTATTTTTAAATTTCAACTCTACTCAAAATTAATTCATGTTTGTTTATTGAAAACAAAGTTATCTTTTCCTTGTTAAACTTTAAATGTATTCAATATCAATCATTAAAGCTATTGCTAGTTTTTTGTTATATTTCAAACTAGCAATAAACTACCCGCCCTCCATGCAGCAATTAATCTAGCTGTAGCCTTTTATACAGAAAAACATAGAAACAATTTTCATTTCACAATTTGATAATTTGGAGGAAAACAACAAAAAGATAATTGTCATGGTGCTATTTGATATATTCCAATATTGAGGAAATTTACTGTGTATGAATATAGTCACATTTTATTAATTAGGAAAAACAACAAAATGGTTATTTCATATGTTTTTTTCGATATTAAAAGTCGAAATATTTGATTTTGTACAATCATTAAATACAAGTTATATAATATAAGCATAAAAGTGAACATTAATTCCTCATTAAATACGAGTTATATAATAAAATTAATAAACAAAAAGTGGAACGTTGATTGGTCAAATAAAATAATTATATGTAACTAAATAATTTGAAATAATTACTTAGTGTTTTCACGACAGAGAAATACAGAAAAAACTTAATGAAGATTTTTTTAAAATATGAATCTATTTATTTTGTTAGTAATTTAGAAAGATGGGAGGAGGGAAGGGGGTGCTTTACTTTTTTCTTTTTCATGAATGGTTGTTATATCATCATCATCATCATCATCATCATCATCATCATCATCATCATCATCATCATCATCATCATCATCATCATCATCATCATCATCATCATCATCAAAAACAACAACAACAAATTTAGTTTTAAAAAGAAATAACTATTTAATTATTAAAAGAAAACTAGTCACTATTAGTCATTGTGTTCAATGCAGAAATTGTTTTAAAAGAAATTATTCTAAAGTAATCAAAGTTTTTGGTGTGTGTAAATGTACTCATGGCGATAGCTGTCTGGGAGTTTTCTGATCAGTATATATATATATATATATATATATATATATATAGCATATTTGAACATATTTGTTTTGTCATTAAATTAAATAAGCCAAAGATGTTTTGATACAAATATAGTTCGAATAAATGGAAGAGTGTAAATGTACTCATGCGTAAACTTAACCGGAAGTTGCCATTTGAATTTCAAAATAATCTAACCGGAAGTTATGTTATTATTTGGAAAGTTAAACTTTTTTTTATTAAATTGCTTAAATATTACTACTACTACTACTACTACTACTACTACTACTACTACTAATATTAATATCAACAAAACTATTGCATATATATAAAAAATAGGACAATCAAATTACAAATGAATCATATAAATTATTAATTTATTAGAAACTATTTATTAAATAAGTATGCAAATGAAGTATGGCGATAGCTGTCTGGGAGTTATCTGCTCAGTATATATATATATATATATATATAAATAGCATATTTGAAAATATTTGTTTTGTCATTAAATTAAATAAGCCAAAGGTGTTTTTATATAAATATAGTTCGAATAAATGGAAAAGACTTGTGTATTTATTAATTTAGATTACATGTTATATAGCCTTGTAATTTTCTTTAATTTTCTTTTTAAAATTTGTTATTTTATTTTCATTTTAATTCTTTAAAGTACTCACCACTTGAACGTCCGTTTTACATGCTGGCATGTGTTGCATTGGAACTTAACGATTTCACCAAACCTTCGACGCAAGCTTCGAACATTTAAACTACATAGCCGGAAATGCAACTGATTTTCTTTGGAAGTCATTTTCTTTAATTGAGGCAAGATTTTTTTATAGGCCGGATGCCCTCCCTGATGTCAACCTTGTTAGGTGATGGGGACCAGTGTTTTTATCAAGACACCATCTCTAGGTGATTACATACAAAGGCTAAAGTGCGCATCACCTGTCCCAAATAAATGTATACAAAAACATACACCCCCAAGAAAAAAAATTGGTGTTTCAAGTTATGATATTTCTCCTTAGAGTTTTTCAACTTCCAACAACAGTAGCAACAGCAGGTGTTTATCGATCAGCTTCCGGTTTCAAAAGGGAAGGACGTTTGTATTCTGCAGCCAAATAAATGAGTAACCACAGAAAAATTTGAGAGCAACAATTTCTTTAATGTTTAAGCTTATATACTAATGGGTTACCACTTATCAAGACCCGAATGCCACTCGAGGATAAGGGTTAATGAGATTGTTAGTTGGTGATGAACAACACCATTAAGAAGATCCGAAACGATGGGTTAAATGGTCAGAATCTGATTATTTAAGTGAGCGGCTCAACAAGAATTTGTTAACATTGGGCTTAAAAACGACCATGTTGTAGTCAGCTGGGAAGCAGCCTCGTGGTATTGTGTTCCATAGATGGGAAATTTTTTTATTCATTATACTTCTGTTTAGAGGAAGAAAGGGATAGTCTTTAGAGTAGCTGATTATTATTTACAGTGGTCGTAGCGAGACACGGTTTTGCTGTGAATGCTTTATAGAGGGGAATCAGAGATTGGAGCTAAGTCAAGCACCTACTATGAAAATAACGATAGAGTAAAGAAGTGCTAGCAACGTCTCTTTTGTGGGAAAGGAGTTGTAGAGAAGAGAAGAGATACCCCCCCCCACTATATTTCAAAGTTGATTCTGTACTCTTTCAAGGCAAGAGAGAGTGCTCCGAGTGACACCTCCCCCAGATGTGGCAACAGTAGTCCATCTTAGGATGTATTTGACTCTTGTGCAGGTAGATGACTGCGTCAGGAATGATGCACTTTCTGGAGTGGTAGAAAAAATCTGACTATTTTTTCAGCGACCTTAACAATGGATTTGATGTAAGTCTTCCATTTCAGGTCTGAAGTGAAGGTCAGTCCTAGGAGCTTATCAAAGCAGGGGGCTTCCTTAAGGATAGAGCCATTAATTTTAACTCGAGAAAAGCAAGGATTTGAGCATTGGTGATGAAGCTTGGTTTTAGAGGCATTAAAAGTAACAAGCAACTTTTTTTCCCGACTGTATCACGTTCTCAGAAGAAAGAGAATCAGAAAGACCTTGATCATTGATTCTTTTCGAAGTGTTGCTATAGATGGTTGTGTCATCTGTATAAATTTCAATGAATAATTATAGCATTTGATTTGGGAGATCATTGATAAAGATCAGAGAGAGGGTAGGGACCAGAATGGATCCTTGAGGCATGCCGGCGTTGATACTATGCACTTCAGACTTCTGTCCATCAATTATCTTAATAATAACTGATAATAATAAAGAAAGGAAAGAATAATCACGTATGCTCTTCGAAGTGATGCTTGTGTAGTTTATGCAGATGTCAACGAATGATCTCAAAATATGATTTGGAAGATCATTGATGGATATCAGGAAGCAGGTTTGGACCAGTATGTGCTTCTGACTTCTTTCCATCAACAACTACTTTTATAGACTTATATGGGAGAAAGGATTTGATGCTTGGGAGGACATTTACAGATATTCCATAACTACCAAACTTGTGAAGCAAACCTTTGTGCTAAACCCTATCGAATGCCTTTGATACATCAAAAGCTCTTGCTCTAGAAACGAAGCCCCCGTTCTATAGATTCACTGATCCTGTGCAATATTCCAGTCAGCATGTCAGCCGTTGATCTTGCAGGATGAAATCCATATTGCTTGTCACTAAGTAGATTGTTATTGCCGAGATGATTAACAACTTCTTGATTTATTACAAATTCAAGCAACTTACTCATGACATACAGGAGATTGATAGGTCTGTACAGAGATCCAGAAGACAGATCACTAGTATATTAAAATATTGGACAGATTGACGAAGCAACTCTCCTTTAAGCAGCGATTAGTTCCGTGTGCAGCTTCTTTAGCACTATGATTGGGATGTTTTCAGGACCAGTTGCATTGCTGGCATCCAGGTTCTTGATAATTTTGGCCAGATCCCGGACAGATATATGGATGTCACTTAGAGCATAGGGGACATTCTGGTAGTAGGAGGCCCTGCTCGCAGAGGGTGGAATTTTATGCAAAGTTCTTTGCAAAAAGTTTGGTTGTATCAGATGCTAAACATATCATCTCTGGTCCATTTGTTCAGAACCCTGTTTGTTATTAGCCCAAACTTATGTGAACCAAGTCTCTGCTCAGATTTAACAGATTGGGCATAGGACTCTTTCGCGTTTTTTATAACTCTTTTGTCACGAACAGTCCTAACGGCAGCTTTGGTTTCAGAGCATCTCTTTCGTTGAAAGCAATTGAAATAGTGATTTATGTGAGCAATGGTGGCGGCACATTTAGGAGTGTACCATGGCTGACTGTTTTGTCTCTTTTGAAATTTTTTGGAGGGTATAAAGCTCTTAATACCAACGATTAACCAGTCAGTTATGTCGGATGCTATATAGGACACATTCTTTTTGAAGATGAAATGCAGAGGAATTTCAGATATGAAAGATCTGAGACTATCCCAATCAGCCTTCAAGTATCGATTCACTCTGCGATAGAAAGGGAAATCGGAAGTCTTACTGAACTTCGATTTGATCTTAATTGGGACAACCTAGTGTTTAGAGGATCCCAGAGGAGACAGAACAATAGATGTGCACTTTTCAGAGCAAGTTGTCAGGATATTGGGAACACGAATATATTTGTCAACAATCTGGGTAAGATCGTATACAATGGAACAATCGTGACAAAACCTTCCTTTCCTCGAATGAGCTATTCAATATTGTAAACATTTAAGTCACCACAGACATACTAGCAGAAGGGTGAACAAAAATTATATGGTCAATTTGTTTCAGAGATACTCTCAATAACGGTCATTCCATCATTATAAGGACGAGAGAGGGAGAAGATGAATGCGATGCTATGAGCAAGTGCCACACAGAGACACATATCAGGAAACAACTCAGGATCTTCACACAAAAATAAAAGATCAAGTTTGGTCACTTCTAAATGGATTTAAACCTCTGGAAGGTTGAAACGCAGACTCTTAATGCTGGAAAAGGCGACCTGATCGAAGAAATAAACGTTTGAAGTTGAGGATCTGGGTTCATACTTATCTTTTGTCTTTAGAACTTTTCATGTTAGGATTTGGAAGATTTGTGGAAAAGGTCAGTAGAAGAGTTGAGACAGAACGCAGAGAGAATAAATGGATTATCTTTATAAACAATTTACGAAAAAAAAAGCCGTAGCAGTTCCTACTAATATGACATCTAGAGGCCAACCGAAAACTACTGAATGGTCCAGACTCCATTCAGCAAATGGCAATACAGCTGCCCAGATACACCTCTAGCATCCTTATTAATGACATAGCAATATAGATGAAAAAAGTTACTCGTTATCTCCACGTACTGCTAACACTAAAACAAAATCGAACCCAGGAGACAGCATTTTCTTTCCCCTTTGTCAGAAATATCGCTCTTGGAAAGTGAGGACTAAGAGACAAAGTACGAAAAGCAATAGTTACGGGGCTACGGAAAAGTACATCCATGGTGCCTTTTCTACTCTCCATCGGTATAGGTGTACCTATAGATGACTGTGATGTGCGCTCTTACGACACATATATCATGCTCTCCTTCTTTGAAACCCAGTTTCAGTGACAAGCTGAGGCAAGATGATTGAAAAAGCATTATGTAGAGCACAGGTTTTACGTATGAGTTTCCCCTCTCCTAAATGGATTGTCTGATAAGAACTATGAGCCCATAAAAATGTGTTCACATTAAGTCTCTACTTAATATAAGTTTTCGTGTCTTTTTCATAAAAATTCAAGATAGGTTCCCATCCCATTCAGAGTGACATTAAAAAGAAAAAAAATATATAAATACAATATTGCATCTATTTTTTCCAAGATAGGATAACAAAATGGAAAATAATAACGTCTTCACCTCTGAATAGAGCAGAAAAGCAGTGGGCTATGACGAATTTATAACCATATTTGTTTTACAAGCTCAATGGAATATCAACTTGTATTTTATGCCAGGCATTTCAGGAGCAAAAGATCGAATCTGTCTGACAATTAATGCATGTATGAAAGCAAAAGTCGCATTTTTTAAAATAGGAAATAAAAAAAAGGTGCGATTACCCTTTCGTATGGAAACTGGTTTAAAAGATTCATTCACTAAAGAGCGAGGGAGATGGACAGAGAGGTTAACGAGTCTAATGACCATCTTCTTTCTTAAAAACGTTTGAGAATGTATATATAAATATGTAGGGGCTTACAAGCTCCGTGAATACCAACTTCTATTTTATGTCATCAATTGTTAAAATGTTAAAAGAAAAAGTAAAGTTTTAAGTGCGTCTTAATATTTTTTGTTTGTATATCTGAAGTGCTTAAACTTAATTGATCGTAATCTAAAAAGAATTTCAATAAGATATTCCTAGAATAAATTAAATCATGTTTTCAACAACACATCTCTATTTATATGAAGTAAAGTATGTGTATATGTCTATATATTTGTATGTATAGGATTCACTCCTAAACTAATTAACGGATCATTATGAATTTTGGAACAAAAATGTGAGGCGTAAGGGTCGTAATGTGGGCCACATTTAGTTTAATTTAGTTTTATGTAAAAGGGGTAAAAATGGGGGTAGAATCCCTTTGTGAAAATTCAGATACGTCCGATTTTTTTGAAATTTTTAAAATAGGTATTAGCAATCAATTGATAAATATTCCTCAGATTTCAGTTTCTTTGGAATATTTGAAAAGATTTTTATGAAGAATAATATGGGTACAACCTCTCATTTGAAAATTCAAACATTTCAGGTTTGCATTAAATTTAATCCATAGTCATTAGGCACTAATTACGTTAGATTCTCTGAATTTCAATTTATTCTTAAGACCCCTTAAGCTTAATGAATTTTAATCAAAATTGGAATAAGGATTCTAGATATAATGTTTAGTATCATTATATCTTAATTTTCATACAATGTGCCAAAATGTTCTGTTTTGGGGAATTCATTTTACCCGTCCTGGAACAGGTATTCTTCTAGTATATATATATATATATATATATATATATATATATATATATATATATATATATATATATGTTTGCGTCTGCTATTTTTATTTTATATATTTTTTTTATATTTTATATTTTTTTAGATATGTTTGTTTATATATGTACTTGTGTATCTATTAATTTGTGCACACATGTGTATTTTATATAAATATCAGATATTTATGCTTGAATAGGTTTGTAAATAGATGAAAACTTTGAAGTGTTAAATAGAGAAGAAAGAAATCCAGGCTAAGTAGGTAATAAAACAATAGAAAAGAGAAAGAATAAGAAGGCAGGTAATAAAAATGATAAAAAAAGATAGAAACCAATTTAAAGAGTTAACAAGTTAAGTATGTATCCGACACTAATTCATAAAAAATAGCCTATCCCCAAAAAAGATTTATTTAAAGGGAAGAGTACAACCGAAACATGTATGCACATATGTAACCAATAATGTTTGTATAAATATAAATTTATACTTAAGAACAGCTCTACTTGTTATTGAGCACTTTTTATAAACACTTGAGTTTCAACAGATTTACATCTGCAGAAACTAATACAATATATATATATATATATATATATATATATATATATATATATATATATATAGGTTAAGTATGTGCATATGTTTATATATTTGTATGTACAGGATTAACTCCTAAGTTAATTAACCATCATTATGAAATTTGGAACATAGCTGTTAGCTGTAAGAGATTGTAATGTGGGATATATTAGTTTAATTTAATTTTAAGTTCGTAAGGGGACATAAAAATGGTGCAAAACGGTTCAGTTCGGGGAATTAATTTTACCCGTTCTATTTTAATATTTATATATATAGTTATTTACAGACATGTGGCTAGTCGTCTTACGATTCATCAACGTGTCTGAACCTAGAATCTCCGTGGATAATCATACTTTAAAAATATGTGTCGCTCCCCATATGGGGAAACCACATTGCTGAAGGGAAGAATTATTCCCATTTAACATTTAGGTAAAAATGCTTTTCCGTAAAAGTGCTTTTCCGTACGAATAGTCGAATTCGTTCGAGTATCGCAAAAAAGTAAACAAATAAATAACATCTATTTATGTGTGTGTGTGTTTGCGTGTGTTTGTGTGTAAGACTAAATAACATCTATATGTGTGTGTGTGTGTGTTTGCGTGTGTTTGTGTGTAAGACTAAATACAACTGAAGAAGGCAGACAGTGCCTTTTCACAAGACATAAAAAAAAACTACAAGAATCCAAAAGCCCAATATGGGCAATATAATTTTCAGGAAGAACATTTTTTTTTCAGGAATATAAGAATTCTTAGATAATACTGCCATAAAAGTCAGAATGTGTTGACCAGACATTTAAGCTTGCCTTCGTTCCAATGCAACAGTCACTCCGCTCCCCCTACATTATACTACTGCTCCCACCCAGTCATCTCACTACTACCCTTGCCGGTACCCACTTCCAGACTCGTCACCATCCCCGGTTATATTCTTTAGCACCAGTGAAGCAGTAAGTAGCAGTAGGACATTGCATTGATATAAGAGAGAGAGAGAGAGAGAGAGAGAGAGAGAGAGAGAGAGAGAGAGAGAGAGAGAGAGAGAGCAACATGACCTGGCTGGTATCCACTGAATGTACAGATATAACAACTACTACTCCTAATACTTCTACTGCTATTATTAGTATTGTTATTATTATTGATAGAAATAGTAGTAGTAGTAGTAGTAGTAGTCGATTTCTGTCTGATAATACTTTTTATACAAGGTGTTCAAAGAGTAAATTTTTACATCATCATAAATACTAGTAAGAATATGCTCCCTCCTCCGGTCGCATATTTTTTTCTAGTATATATAATGTAAGTGTTGAGTTTGCTAATGAACAGCCGATTCTGACAATTCCTTGTTAACGTACACTAACCCCCTCCCTCTCCAAACAAAAAGGAAGAGGTAATGCCTGGTCTCATGACAACAGAACAAATACTACACTACCACCCCTAAGGAGAAAATGATGCCTGGGAGGATGGTCTCATGACGACAGAACAGATACTACACTATCCCCCTACCCCCAATAAGCAGGAGATAATGCCTGGAAGGATGGTATCATGATGACCACAGAACAGACACTATTACACTACTCTCAGCCCCAATGAGGAGGTAATGCCTTTGGAGGATGGTCTCATGACGACAGAACAGATACTACACTATCCCCCTACCCCCAATAAGCAGGAGATAATGCCTGGAAGGATGGTATCATGATGACTACAGAACAGACACTATTACACTACTCTTCGCCCCAATGAGGAGGTAATGCCTTTGGAGGATGGTCTCATGATAGCAGAACAGATACTACACTATCCCCCACCCCCTGAATTGAATATTGAAGGATAGTACAATAGTATTAATAGCAGAGTTTCGGCTTCGGACAGACAGATACCAAATCCCCATTAGTAGTAGATATATAAGGCAAAATTGTCTGTACGTGTGTATGTGTGTTGCGGCATCACAGTTAAACCGTTGATCTAAGTGCCAAACTAACCAGAGATTCAGACTCAGCACTTTTGATTCGATGTCCTTGTCGATGTCAGATCTTTAACCTTTTTAAAACTCATTATTCAAAACTAAAAGTATGTAACAGCAACATTAGAAACAAATGTTCCGCCATTTTTAGCGTTCCCTTTCCCGTTTACTATTTTCTATTATTAGCCGACCGGACAACGTACTTATAATCATGTGAACTTTTAAACTACCAGTAAAAAGAATTAAATAAGTCAAGGTAAAGTATAAAAATAAGTAAAATCCTTTTTATTGGGGTTTCAAACTTTTATGTACAAATCGTTTATACTTCTCACGTCAAATAATTGTACATATTTAACGTATTGTTTACTTTAAAGAGAAAACATTTATCCTGTTTTTAATATTAAACATTGATAAAAAATACTTAATAAATGTTTTCTAATATATTTTTTACTTTAACAAGAATTTTTTATTTTATATTCATGTTACTTTATTTATTTTTAGATATAGATTTTTAATTTTGTATCCCTACGCCGAACTCATAAACAAAGTATAAGTAGGTTAAAAAGAAAAACTGTTCTCGTTTTATAGGTGGCCGTGTGGATAAAGCGTTCTGCTTCAGTTCAATTTTATGCCATCATTCAGGGTTCGAATCTCACACTAGACAATTGTTTTTTGTTTTTTTTTTACTATAGCGTTCCAGTTATTTCCTATCCGATATCAATTATCATCATAGTCTAAATGATGTACATGGTTATTTTTTTTAAGTTTTATTGCGATTTAAAGTAAAAAGATTTTTTAAACAATCATCATCATCATCATCATCATCATCATCACCATCATCATCATCATCATCATCCGTTTACATGCTGTCATGTGTTGGACGGCTTTAAGAAATAGACTTCCAAACTAACCCATCTTTGGCCAGGTCTTTATTTATCCCTTTTTCTCTCAAATCCATTTTTATCACTTTCTCGGATTAGTTTGTAATAAAACTGGATCGGTTCTTTTAAAGTAATGTAGTTTTAATCCAAATATTTGAAAGCCTTGGATATGAAGTTTCGAGCCGGCAGTTTAATGGCATCAAAATTATTCTCGAATTTTTCTAAGTTACGACAAAATACTAGTATTGAATGTTTGAAATTTTTTTTCTATTATTACATTATTGTCTGATGAACAGTAAATTGATATACAAACGATAGTTTGAAGTTGTATGATTTACCTTAGAATTTCAAGCGAACAAAAATCTTTTAAAAATCATCATATACAGTGTAACATCCGTTTTACATGTTGGCATGTGTTGGACGGCTTTAAGAAATTGACTACCAGACTAACCTATATATGGCCAGATCTTTAATTATTCCTCTTTCTGTCAAGTCCATCCTTATCAATTCTTCCCATGTTTTTCTTGGTCTTTCACTGCTAACTGAACATGCTACCTCAACTGTTCTACATCTACTGACCCAGGAACTCTCATCCGCTCTTTCTACGTGGCTATACTATCAAAGTTTCCTGTTCTGCAGACATCTCCCTATACTGTCCAAATTTAATCTTCCTCTGAGGTCATCAGATTTAATCCTATCTTTAAGACTCAAATGACACATCCATCGTATTATTCTAACTGGCCAGGTTTCGGGTTTGGTATGGTAGTTTTGTTTTACGGCATATCAACCCTTTTTGGGTTATTTAATGCCGAATCTGGTCTTGTTTTCTTCTCTTTTTTGTTTCTTTCCCCTTTTAATATCTGTTTCTATTTAACCCATAGTTGGGACCCTAACAGGTACTACCACTCCGGGTCAGGGTGGACCTGGGAGCAATGGTAATTAAGAGGAGGCTCCACATTCCCCAAAGTCCGTAAGCCGGATCTCACCATCGGATGTAGTTTAAGGTCATATCCAGGACCGGGAGTAGGGTAGGAAAAATAAAAATAAAAAAGAGGAGGGAGAAAGGGAGAGGGGCTGTTGTTTTTGTTTTTGGTTTTGTAGAACATAATTAAGTTTTACAAAAAAAAAAAAAAAAAAAAAACGTCAATGTAGGTGAATTTCGTCTCAGGGAGCTACAGGGCAGCCTGATCTGGTATCACCAGTGGCCAGGTTTCACTTTCATACATCATCACAGTGCGTGCAAAGCCACAAGTAGAACTTTCTTTTGTTTATTACGATAACATTAATTTGTTAAAGTATCTGTCTACACCAAGTGGGAGATTATAGTTATAATCTAAAAGAAAACGTGCATTATTAAATATACTAATATACAATCTGATAACGATTTGTGTACTAGGTTTCACAAGAGTATACTCGCTTATATCAGTACAATAAATATAATAATGCTAGATAATTGAAAACAGAAATATATATTTTTTGAGTGATCAATTTTATTAGTTACTAGAATGATAAAAGTAATTTTATTACCTACTAAATGGCCTCGCCACCTGGCTATCGCTTCTTGCAAAGTTCTCTACTTAAAGTACTTGAAACAAGACTTTTAAATAATATATATTTCATTGTTGTAAACACAAAAATAACACTTTTATAAAGATACACATTAACCTTTTGGTATTTTTATACAGTTTATTATTATTTTTAATATGACCGTAAAGAAAAGAAAGAAGAAAGCAATTTGCCTGCATGATGGTGAGTATGTGTGAGGGCTTTGTTTTTAATTTGAAAGTTATAAATGGATCGAAACTTGTTGAAAATTAAGCCAGTTCCTCCACAGAATAGGCCGGAAAGGAACACAATAGTTGTGCATAAACATCTGTCTTGCCATCATAACTAAGAAAAAGAAGCCACCATCATTGGCATTTCTGAATTCTGTTGACTTGCTGAACATTTGTCCATAGAATAAAACAATATTCTTAAACAGAAGTATTTGTTGTACTAAAATCAAAACAATCGTTGAATTAAAAAAAAGACAACAACAAAGTATACTTAATTAATAACGTATCTTTCTGCACAGCAATATGCAAATTAGTTAACTTTACTAGTGTTACATATACATATGCAGCATATAAAACTTCTCGGGCTTTTGGCCAAGATCAAAGTGTAGTATCTGTTCCGATGGATACTGCACTCCATAGACTGGTATCGTCTTGGCCTTCGGGGCTTGAATTACGCCGGTCTATGTGACGGTCCTGTGCAGTTTTAGGAGGTTAACCCTCCCAGGCTTTGCCTCCCCTCATTGGGGAGGAGTAAGTTTATTGCTTACTGCCTGAGGCGCCCCTATCGGGGAATGCCGATGGGGCTGCCCAGGCAATTTTTAATGGCCAGAGTGCTCACCTTCTCTGGCGCTGGCTTTTCAAGCCCCACTTTCCCGACCCGACTTTGGGTCACATCTTACCTTGTGGGAGTAAGATAAAACTGGCCTTGTGCCTAACCTCCTGGCGAGGAGGTAAATAAAAGACATTGCCAAAGCTGCTGCAAAGAAAGCGGGATCCCTCACCTGCCAGTATCCTGTATCTCTACAAGGCCACCATCCGCCCATACAGTGAGTATTGTTGTCATATCTGGGCTGATGCCCCATCCACTAGTCTCTCCCTCTTAGACAGGGTCCAAAAAAGAGTCGCTAATCTAATAAGTCCCTCACTATCCATCAAGTTCCAGCCCCTATCCCACTGCCACAATATTGCATCCATGTGCTTGTTTTACAAGTACTTCAATGGAATGTGCTCCGATAAAGTTGCTGCTTTAGTGCCCCCTCGACATAAATACACTCGACCAACTCGACAATTAGTTAAATCTCATCCATTCACTGTGGAGGTCCCGAGATGCGGGAGAGCTTTCTACTCTAATAGCTTCTTTCCTCGAACTGCCAGCCTTTGGAACTCCCTCCCTGTTCCCTGTTTCCCTGACTGTATCGACATGCAGAAATTTATATGTAACATAAACACACATATTGCTGCACAACTCCTCACTTAGGATGCCCCCTTTAGTTTCTGGCCCCTAATCCACAGTAGACAGTGGCAGTATGCCCTGTCTGGGATGAACTCAAGTTAAAAATAAATAAATAAATAAAACAGATAGGGTGCTGCTATTGTGAAAACTTTAATTAATTTGAAATAAGGCGTTTTGGACTCATTGTTAATGTGAGAAATAAACCCAACAATAGCATTTATTTATTTAGATTATTTATCATAAAAGTAAGTTTCTAGAGCACCTGTTTACGACAGGATCATAACTATGAACTTTTAAAACATATACCTCTTGTATCTATTATTATACTAACATATTTCTCAGCTTTGGGATTGAGTTATGTTTGTTTGTTCTAATTAGCTGCAATTTGCAATTAACTCACCAAGTGACGCATCACTTACTAAGTGTCTATCTATCACTCTCACCCTTTCTCACTGTATGTTCTTCCTGACTTAAAATGCACCAAACATTAAGTCTATTGCTTTTTTTCCCTTCCATTTGCAAAACTCAATCATGTTCTGCAAAGCTAAAAACAAAAACAACAATTTTCCTTTATGAAACAACGAAACCAAACACCATGAATAAATATTTGAAGATATAAAGAACTTGAGGCATAAAATCTTTTACTAAAATGACCAGATTCAGCATTAAATAATCCGAAAAAGGTTGATATGCCGTATAATAAAACAACCAAACCAAAAGATGAAAAAAGTTGACCAGAAGCTAAGCAACCAATCACTGTATGTTGTTAGATCCCACGCTCTTATTTCATATGCTGTCTATCTCTTGCTTCCATCACTTTCTATTTATTAACAGTTGAAGGTAATAAGGAAAGGGAATAATAAAAAGATTGGAATAGTACATTATAAGCAATAGAGAATACTACCACAATGAGTAATACAATTTAACTGTAGCCATACAGGGAAAGAGAGAAAGAGATGGAGGGGGAAGATATAGCAAGCAGAAATAGCCTAATTTTGTATTTTGTCTTTTTTTAATATCTAGCTGTCTTTGCAAACTCACTGTTTCCTTATTTGGACAATCTAACTAGCAAAAATCTATAACATATATGTCCTTCCTGTAGTCTTATATGGATTGAATGTGTCAACTGGAGTGTAACATTATGTCAGAAAGTAAAAACTTTCCAAAGCCACACCATGCGCTTTATTACTGATCATAAACCATCTGATCACATCAGTATTGCAGAGTTGCAAAAATTCACTGGCATCCCGTCAATGTTATTAAATGTAAAGTCTTGAGATTGTTTGGCCACATTAAGTGTTCCAGTGTGTGGCTATGAAAAATGTGCGTTGAATGCATAATACTGTCAACTATATGTCAACCAAGGAAAGAGTCTATCAGGCATGTCTACACAGTGTGATGATGTATGGAAGTGAAACCTGGCCAGTGAGGGTTGAGTACATGCGTTGCATGGAGAGAAAGTATATGAGAATGATATGATGGATGTGTAATGTGAGTCTTAAAGACAGCTTTAGTTCTGATGATCTCAGAGGAAGATTAAATCTAGACAGTATAGGATGATGTGTGTAGAAGAGGATCGATTGTATTGTCATGTTTAAAGAATGGATGAAAGTCCTTGAGTTATTAAATGTAGAACAGTTGATGTAACAGGTTCAGTTAACAGGGGAAGGCCAAGAAAAGGATATGAAGATGCAACAAAAATAAACCTGAGAGAAAGAGGGATAAATAAAGGTCTGTGTAGAAATAGGTTACTTTGGAAGTCAATTTCTTAAAGCCGTCCAAGACATGCGAGCATATAAAACGGATGTTAAACTGAATATGATGATGATGATGATGATGATGATGATGATGATGATGATGATGATGATGATGATGATGATGATGATGATGACAGTATTCCTAGTAATATAATCTGGACCTTTTATAAACAGGACAAAAGAAAAACTCAGGTACCTAAATCGAAGAACCAGGAAACTAATGACCATGAATAACGCATTGAACTCAAAGGATGATGCAAACTGACTCTATGTAAAAAAAAAGAAGGTTGAAGAGGATTGGCAATTATTGAAGAATGGGTGGACGATGCGATAAAAGAACTAGAAAAAGATATATTGAGTCACTTAGGATGGGGTGCACATAGAGATTCGGCACAAAGAAGGGCATGTAGAGATTCAGGATCACTTCCATTGTCTTTTCGGGAAAATTTTATAAATATGATTTAGATTTCATCAAAATAGGATATATTTGAAAGCTTAAGGGAGGTTCGGCCTCCATAGCTCCCTTAGGATAGCACTGAGAGATTCGGGGCCACTTCTATTGTATTACCCAGAAGATTTTATAGACATAATTTAAATTTCCTTAAATAGGATATATTTGACATTTTTAGGGAGGTTCTGTTCTAATAGACCCTCCAACCCTCAACCCCTTATGGGTGTATTTCGTGATTTGGGACCACTTTCATTCTCTTCACCTGAAAATTTTACATATGAATGCATTTTTAGTTCTTATGTAAATTATCTAACCTTTCTTTCTATAGGAACACACACACAGACATTGACATTTATATATATAGATATTGACGTTAATTTTAACATCATCAGTAAACTAGTAATAATAATCCTCCCTAATATAATAATGGTTGTGTGTTCCTGTATATTTATTTATATGTCCATAATTTCTTACTGCTTCCCATTTGCCAATTAACCCTTTCATGCATACTGTTGTTCCACAACAACAAACAAAAAAATTGTCATGAATTTATCATAAATTTTGATTTGACCAATTACCTTTGTTTTTGCGAGAGTCAGGATCGTCGAGGAATACATTTTGCCTCCATTATTAGTTATTTTTGGAAGTCATCTCAACTTGAAGGCATGCTGTTCAAGAACAAGTTAGATCAGGTAGGTAGGATTTCTGTAAAAAATCATTCATGAAAGGTGTAAGGCAATCAGCATGTGGGAAAGGAATAGGATAGTTCCTATAATTTTTAAAACTTAGTAACAAAAAATATATATAAGAAGTGGGAATTTTTTGTGGTAACCCAATGTATAGTAGTAATAAACAACCGCTAATTTTGATGAGAATGATGTAGATGAGAAAGAGGGATAAATAAAGATCCGTGTAAAAATAGGTTACTTTGGAAGTAATAATTATATTAATAATAATAATAATAATAATAATAAAGAAATTTCAAACAGAAACTGCAAGAAATTTCATCAACTACCCCCCCCCCCAAAAAAAAATAAATGATGGAACCAGTAGTCGTGAAGGGTCAAGGAGGATGGAAAGACCGAGAAGGGAGAGCACTAACCAGACCTCACCTGGAAGAGTATGAAGAGTGCAGGGACCCTGGGGAGGCTTATTGTCACTCAAATCCCAGAGTAGACCAATGGTCGTTGCTAGTGAGAAATCAATGGTAAGTGAATGTTGTGATAACATAAAGTTATTTGCAATGGTTATCATAATCAGTGGAGAGTACTTGCAATCTGGGGAGATTTGTTGTCACTCAGACTCCAGGGAACACCACCGTTGACTATCAGTGAGCAATCACTGATGATGACCTGTGTTAGAAATCCCACATAATAATAATAAAGAAACAAAATAGGACTTTTGAAAACAATGATAACCAGTTTTACTAAAACGTAACAGGAGGAAGAACAACCATACCCGGCAGAAACAAGACAATTCTGGAGCAATATATGGGAAAAGCAACAACATTTCTTACCTCATCTCTCTTCTAGCCATGTGACGTCACGTCCGTTTCCAGTATACGGCAGGATCGAGATGACCTTGAATGCACTTGCTGACCTTGGCCCACCGTGCACATGTCACCATTGGCCTGCGAATCTAAATCATGAGATGAATACTAGCAAACTATTACTCACTATTAAATACAGAAAGGCTGATTACCACTGCAAAATGTACCATCAAAATAGACAATACAAATAAAATGAACAATGTAAATAAAATGAACAGTGAAATTGAAAAGAAAAGGGACAAGGAAAGCAAAATAAGAAGAGAATCAGCTACATGGGCGATTTATAAGATTGATCAAAGAAGAAACACACGAAAGCACATGGACATGACTACGAAAAGGACACTTGAACAGAGAAACACAATTGATACTGACAGCCGCACAAAACAACGTGATCGTAACAAACTATATAAAAGCTATTAAAAATATTTATGTAATGTTTTTTTATGTTATGTTATGTTATGTTAATTTCTTTAAATTTATAAAACACATATCCAGTTATAAAATCATTTTGACTCACATGAGATTCGAACTCGAGTATGGCAAGTGTAAAAGTTCACATTTAATTCTCAGTGCTTTGACGCTTTTTAAACGTTAAAACTACTGCCTGAGTAATGTGTATTCTGCCTATTCCTTTTTTTGTCAACCAATCACGTTCCTATTTGAATTGAACAGACGAACTCCAAATACACTATAACTTTTTAATAATAAATAGATAATATTTACATATTTATTAACATAATAATAATAATAGTAATAATAATAATAATAATAATAATAATAATAATAATAATAATAATAATAATAATAATAATAATAATAATAATAATAAATTAGTGTAATTATTTTCTGATAAAAACTACAAAATGTTCAAACTTAGTCAGACGAAATAGAGGTATATACAAAGAGCAGTAGCTGTCTGTGAAAATAAATCATATAAGATCTGGGAACGAAACGGATGATCTAAGAAGATAGAATGTGATGATAATAGATCAGAACTGAAGAAGATGTCAGCATGTGGCCTTCCCAATTTCAGCGAACCACAGAGTGGAACAGAAAAGAAAGGGGATAAGAGCGACAAGAATCTGGATTTGGTCAGAGAAGTGTGAAAAATAAATGCACAAATATTTGCCAAGTTTGTTCATTTCCAACCATCCTTGGATTTATCAATAAGTTCTGGAGATTGGACACCAGATTAGACACAAAAATAATTTGAATCAACATATTTACAATTATAAACAATACCATAAAACTAATAAAGTTCCATCCAGTTAAAAAGTTAAGAGAAAAACAGATTTAAACAAAATATCGGGTTGGCCAAAAAGTCTGTGCATTTTTTTAAAGTGGATATTAATGCAATTCATTTTCCACACTGATTTGGAAATCTTGAGAATGTCTGCGATTTATCTGGTTATCAAACGGCAATCTTGTTCAACTATGGCTTTCACTTGGTCACTATCGATCATCTTTGGCCGCCCATAGCGAGGAGCATCTCTCACTGAAAATGAGAGTTCAAAAGGTCCAAATAACGTTTCAAGTGAAAGAGTTGTTTAGCATGAAAAAAGGAATTGAGTATACATGTTCATTTCGGCTGGTGCCATGGAATAGGCATAAAGATGGGTATGTATATTAGCGTGCCTATTTTGTCTTGATTGCGACGAAGACACGTGTGTTGTCTGTGGAACAAAGATACCAGATAAGAGTCAACATCGGAATCCGTTGTTCTCTGGTCATCTCTACCTATGATCATCTCTACCTATGCATGTAGTAAGCAAGGACGTTTTAGGTACGGAATCACAAATCCAACGCGTGAGGATAACTGCATTGCTTCTGCGCATGTGCAATCTCCATTCCTTTGTGTGTTCTGGGTTAAACCTTCCCCAACTTTGTATGCAACCACTGTGGTTTTTTTGTTCTGGGTGTCAGGAGTAAAACCTGTAATTTTGCAGATAAAATAAATAGTTGTGACCAACGAGGAAGTCTTCAACAACAACAACAACAACAACAACAACAACAACAACAACGACAACAACAACAACAACAACAACAGCAGCAGCAGCGGCAAAATCAATCTCCTCAACTTTCAAGATCAAGGTTAAAGACAAAATTAAGTGCAAGGTTAAGTGGGACTGACCAACGAACTGACCAACTGATGTAATGTTCAAATCTAATAATATTATTTTCTGTCAATTTAAAAATTATATTAAAACAATTAAGAGGAAGAGATGTAACGATTACCAGCCAATAATGTGGACTTCATATGCTATATACAATTCATCCCCTTTTTTACTTTTATGGAAATCGCTCCAGACAAGGCATGAATCCACTTGATGAAAGGAGCTAAAAAGAATGAAAGATTATTATTGCAAAGACAAGATATGCCTATTGACCTTAGTCTGAAAAAGACCAAGGCTATAGGTAGGAGGAAAACAGTTAGCAGGAACAGAGTTCCACAAGCCTGCACTTCTTGAAAAGAAGCTACTGGAATAGGAAACTGTGTCATAATGAGGTATCAGAGCAGTGAATTGATGAAGACCACTAAACCAAAGAGTCAAACGAGCTGGAAAAAAGGAGGCAGGGAATAAATCAGACTTTTCTGAAGAACACATGATATAATAGTACTTATAGACTGAGACTAGCAACATCACATCTGTGAGAGAGAGAGGAAGCAAGAGTGGGGTCAACCAAATTACAGATACGCTTCTGAACCCTCAAACTGAACAAATATTCACCAGCCCAAATATAACAGTACTCCATACAAGGTTTGATAGTAGATTTGAAAGTGTTTGGAGCAATAGAGAGAACCTTCCTTTCTTTATTGGGATTATTTGGATTATTCAGACTACTGTTCTGATCTTTGGTGTTATTTTCACAACGTTTTGGCCGATGTAACCTCCAACCTTCTTCAGGTGCATCTTGTCAAAGTCGAGAATCTGTATGGAATTTCGAACAGAAACCTTTATTTAATCCACGGTGGTAGCTTGTTCTCATTCCGTCAGCCATGACTGGGTAGAAATCTTAAGTAATTCTTATTTGTATTCTTAGTATCGCTCATATTGAGGATTGAACCTTCAACATTCAGAAGACTGTCACTTAGAACTGATTATTGCTTAGCACTTTTATCCGAATAATCCAAATGATCCAAATTATCAATCTTCATCTCAGAAATTCCGAAACAGAAGTTCCATCATGTCTGTTTGGAAACGTTCTCTAATATGCTTGGGAAAAGTATGAATCTATTTCGACCCCACCCACCCTCTAGTACTGGCTGACATAGTAGGGCAGACTTAGTATGGCAATTAGTCTAAGAGAAAAACTCCAAATAATACTAATTCTTCTCTATTTATTCTAGTGTTATTGCAGGTCTGCTTGGAGTTCTCCCAACAACTAAGTGTAATCAATGTCAGATCAGGCAGAGTGCATGTGGAGATTGTGCGACCCTTGTTTTACTATAAACTCCTTATCGCACAAACATCCTTTCAAAAGGTATCTATTATTTATCTCAAGTGAGAAGAAGACCAATACTAACGAAATATAATAAAACGTGATGCCTCATTAGGAAAGTAGATAATGTTTTGGACTATAAAAACAGCTTTGCCGAGTCCAAATCTGGTAAAAATACAGAATATTTAACACTCAAGAAATCTTAAACCAAAGGAAACACCAACACATAATTTATATAAACCACATTAGAATGACATTCTCTAATGAACTTAATGCATGGAAACGATTTATAATATTTTTAAATGGTAAAAGTACAGAATAGTTAACACCCAAGAACTCGTAAACCAAACAAAATGACAGGACCCGCATAGTTTTAACATGTGTAAACGATTTGTAAGATTTTTTAAATGGGATAAAACCTCTTAAAAATCGTTTCCACATGTTAAAAATATGTGGGCCTGGTAAAGAATTTTATTCTAATGCGTTTTATTTAAGTTTTTTACGAGTTCTTGAGTGTTAACTATTCCATACTTTTACCCCAAATCTTATCAGATCTATCCTGGTCATTTATACACTAATATCATTGGGAAGGGTATGAATGCATAATTTCCCCCAGCTGTAGGTAAAATAGCAACTTGTATTTAATCAATGATGTACAATAAATTGGTTGGTTACTTAGTTGTTGGGTTTTACAGAATGTCAACCTTCGTTGGGCCATTTTATGCAAAAGCTGCATGTATGTTGTGTGTATGATTGATTTGCTGACTAATTTCTTTCTCTAAATGTCTATTTCTTCTTAAAACCCCTTAAGCTTGCTTTAAATTGTATCGATTTTCTAGAATCAAAATCATGTAATGGATTTTGATCAAAATTAGAATAAGGATTCTAGACATAAAGTTTAGTATCATTATATCATAATTTTAATCTTTGTAAGGGGACATAAAATTGGTACAAAGCTGTTTAGTTCAGGCAACTAATTTTCCTCTAATACAAATATAAAAGTGGGCTATTTTATATGAAATGCTTCGTTCGTCCACCAAAGCAAATTGAGGGAAATAATTGAGAACATTTGCAACTAAACTATACTAAAATGGGCTCATACATTAAAAGTTCCCCAATGATAAAAATAGTAAAGCAATATAAAATTTGATCCTTTTGTAGAAATTCATAAATTATTCGTTAAAAATATTATCAATGTTTGAAAAAATAGTTAATGAAAACGAAGAAAAAAAATTCGTTTGTAACAAACAAGAAATTTAAAACGATAGTTTCTATGTAACCTGGTCACTGCACCAAATAGTATTCGGTAACATAATAGGGGAGAGTTTTTGTCACAGACAGCAACAAACATTTCTGGTTGGTGTTCTGTCTGGAATTTTGTTCTCTTGACACGCTGTAAATTTCTCTTTGGATATGTCGTCTCTGAGCTTCTTTTTCCTCTTTCCTTCTGATGTCTGTAATAATGGGAAGAATTTAAAAACAAAACAAGCAATTATTTGTTTCTGGGGTTTAGTTTATTTTTTTCCAGCAATTATCAGCAATGTACATCTAGATGGGCTGTAATTTCCCATCCCACACTCGTAGAAAAAGACGTCTTCTCACTTTGATGTTGTAAACCTAAAAAGAAAGCAGAATTGATCTTGCTTCTCTAATACGTACTTCCTCTCATGACGTCATATCCTGTGACGTAATCATAACTCTTATCTGTTAACTCTTAATGGAATTTTCCATTACTGTAGCCTCATGTAGAAAACTACCGTTCTGAACATTTTTTTATGCAGCTGTTTTTTATCTTGTTACACAATATCGATACAAGCCATTAGGGATATATAGCACTACACCATCAATTGGCCTTTACATTTTCTTACTTTTTCACTCATACACTTTGTGACTTCCTCTCATGATGTAATATCCTGTGACGTAATCATAACTCTAGTCTGTCACCTTTGAATTGAATTTTCCACTACTCTGACTATATACTTACTCTAGCCTCATGTAGAAAACTACCGTTCTCAACATTATTTTCAAACACCCGTCTCTAATCTTGTTACACATCGATGGAGTCTTGACCAGTACTACCACTCCGGGTCAGAGTGAACCTAGGAGTGATGGTAACTAATGCGTGACTCCACTTTCTCCCCAAAGCCCCAAAATTGGGACCTCATGATTGGATGCAGTTTTGTGCTATATCCATTTTTCCCAATGTATTTAAGAATAGTGGTGTAGGGTAGAGGAAAACACCTTACCCAAGGGTTTCAAGGACAGTTTAGTGTCGTGCCTGGGACAAATTCTATTTAATTCATAGATGGGACCTTGACAGGTATTACTACTCCAGGGCAGAGTACACGTTTTTTTCCTATTGGATCACCGCTCATCAAGGCTAAGAGCCACTCAAGATTAAGGGTTAATGAGATGGAAATAATTGCCAGTAAAAAGATGAGGAATACTATGGGAGTACTAACATTAATCAATGCTATGAACCGATTATTACTTATGGGACACAATTTGTAGACGTTGGATTTGAAGACGACTAAGTTGTAATCAGCGGGGAAACAGTCCTGCGGTAATGTGTTCAAGAGACGGAAAGCTCTTGTTAAGACGGTCTGTCCATGGAAATTTCGTCTGATGTTAGGCACATGGAGGGGGAAAGAAAATACGCTTTTTGTTGTGGTATCAAAAAAGTTCTTGCTTAGAAGGTTGAACCAAAGATGGGGCTCAGTCGAGCACCTTCCATAGAAATAACGATAGAGTAGAAAGAGACTAGCAACATCACTTCCGTGAGAAATGGGGTGTAGGGAAAAGAAGATTTCGACCACACACCTGAATGCTCTGAAATCACTAGATACATGTTAAGGTCACTTTAAGATCACTAAAGTGTTACCAATATTGTGCTTAAGTATTACATGACCCCTAAAAGTGTTGATATGCCATGAAACAAACAAACCTAACGAAATTATACAAAACAATTCTCAAACAAAGGCTCGGCCGACCTTTACTTGACAACCATTTCTTTTATTTTGCTTGGGTGTGGTGTATCCATTTTGTAAGTGTGCTGAATATATAGGTGACCTAATTTTAGCATGTGCGTTATTAGAGTAATTTATTTTCTATTCATTTTCTTATTTGTTGTTACTTTAGATGTTGATTTAGCGTAGTTTTTATTTATTTTATTTCATTTATTTATTTGTTATGTACATAGTTATCCTAAAGTGAAGTTTATTCTATGTCTACAGTTGGTTGCACGTGCTCAAATAAGGTCACCTATTAATTTGACATACTTACAAAAAGGATGCGCCACACCCAAACAAAAGGAAATGGTGTCAAGTAAATGTCAACGGGCCTTTACTTGAGAGAAGAAGGTGTCTATGTGCATGTGTGTCCACACATCAGATTTCAACGGTTGATCTCCTCACAAAACCGATGACATATTTGTAATCAGCACGTTACTCAAGATGCTTTAGTTTAAATATATTTCCATGGGTTTTAAAGGAAGAAAGTCATAAAAATAACTCCAACCTCAAAATTCAAATATCTCAGATTTGCATGAAATTTCAACCATAGATATTAGAGGCCAATTAAGAAAGAATTTCAAAATTTCAAGACCATCTGAGTAAACGAACAGGGTGCGTGTGTGGAGGGGGGGGATGAGTGCATAAAAGGCACGCTTGAACATCGGTCATGATGTTATTTCTTTCTTCTTTTTTTCTTTCTTTTTTCGTTCTTGGAACATACTTAGTAGACATGAAGGGAAGTCTAATGAGTTATGTTTAACTTAATTTTGACAGAATCAAATGAAGCAGGATCCCCCCACCCCCCTGCAAATAAATCTAGCCAGCCATGGATTCAGAAACTAATGGACAAACTTTTATACAATTTAGAACGTAGATAGGAGACGTTACAAGGACTTTTTTTTAACTATTCAGTCACCACTTATCAAGTCCAAAAGCCACTCGACGATAAGGGTTAACGGGATGGAATAATTGTCAGCCGAAAGATGAAGAACACTATGGAATTAAATATATCAGATTTGTATTGAATTTGATCCATTTCTTAAGATCCCTTAAGCTTAAGCCTTAAATTTTAGACATTTTAGCGAATCAAAAAATGTAATGGATTTCCATTCGAATTGGAATAAGGATTCTATAGTAACATTATATGTTAATTTTAATTCTTGTAATGGGAAATAAAAGTGGTGCAAAACTGTTCTTTTCGGGTAATTCATTTTACCTATCTTGGCATGGGTATTTTTCTAGTACTAATATAAAAGAAGTGTACCTTTTTTGTATTATTGTGTCACCACTTATCAAGGCCAAGAGCCACTCAAGGATAAGGGTTAACGAGATGGAATGATTGTCAGCCGAAAGATGAAGAACAATAAGGGAGTACTAAAACTGATCAACGGAATGAACTAAGTTTGATTACTCACGAGACGATTTATGACAAGTATTTGTTGACATTGGATTTGAAGACGACCATGTTGTAATCTGAAAGGAAGCCATCCCGTGGTAATGTGTTCCACAGACGATAAAGAGGAAACTCTGTACATGGAAATTTGTCTGCTAAATATTTTTATGTTATAAAACATTGGAACTTGTAATTTTGTAGGAATGACTACTTACCTATGTAGATTGTCATAAGGTGGGGTCAGTGGCATGCAGACTTCTGGCGATGCCTGAAGCCAACTTCTAGGTCACCACGTATAAAGGACAAGAGCCACTCAAGGATGTTCCAGTCCGTGCAACCATGAAACAATGTTGATTTACATTTCTTTTGAAATATCAACTCATAGAACGCTTTCTCTATTTTTACTTTTTGTTTGAGATGAATTCCCACAAGGTTGGACACCATCTTTAAAATTATAACCTTCCGGCAGTGAAATTATCATCAACTATTAAAAGTATATATAAACTAATAAAAACGTCATCTAAGATAAATACTCTAGGATAAATAAGTCATTTTAGGGAGAAAAGGTACAGGCTTTTGGGGCATCTATAACTGAAGAGTTTGAATGCAAAACGCGATAAATCCAATTTCTTTAAATTGAGAAATCACACAGTAAAAGGGCGAACATATCAATTCTAGACTTCAACGAAAAGCTTATTTGAATTGAAGCAACAGAAAAATATGCCAGTATCCCATCATGTAAAACATGATTTGGAGGTGTGGTGGAGGGGTGAAATGCAACCGTTTTTGTAGTGATATCTTTCTCGGCCTTTTGGCCGGGATCAAAGTGTAGTATCTGTTCCGATGGATACTGCACCCCATAGACTGGTATTGTCTTGGCCTTTGGGGCTTTATTTACGCCGGTCTATGGGTCTGTCCTGTGCAGTTCTAGGAGGTCCACCCTCCCAGGCTTTGCCTCCCCTCTTTAGGGAGGAGAAAGTTTATTGCTTACTGTCTGAGGCGCCCCTACCGGGGAATGCCGATGGGACTGCCGATGGGACTGCCCAGGCAATTTTTAATGGCCAGAGTGCTCACCTTCTCGGGCGCTGGTTTATCAAATCCCACTTTCCCGACCTTGTGTCACATCTTACCGCTGTGGGAGGTAGATAAATAACTTTGTGATTTGGAAAATGGCGTTTATCGCGTTTTGCATTCAAACTCTTCAACTATAAAAGTCTGTTTTTTTTTCATAAATAAATGCTTCTAAGGATTATTTGTTGGATCACCACTTATCAATCCCAAGAGCTACTCGAGGATACGGGTTAATGAGACGGAATGATTATGAGCCAAAAAATGAGGAACACTATGGGAGTACTAACATTGATCAATGGTGAACGGCATTTGATTATTTATGGGGCAGTATAGGACGAAAATTTGTTGACATTAAATTTGAAGACGACCAAATTGTAACCAGCAGGGAAGCAGCCCCATGATAATTTGTCTCACAGGCAGGAAGCCCTTAGCAAAGTAATGTGCTATGTTTGATTTATATTTTAGGGTACCAAAGGGGCAGAACTCACCCTTTTCTTTGAAATAAATATACCCATAAATGTTATTTCTTTAGTTCTTACTATATTGTTGCATACAGTGCTATCCACAATCTCATCTCGGGCAACGCTGCATAACCCTGCTAATGTATAGCTCTTCGTAAAAGAATAGAGCTCTGTTGGCTGCTGAAAAACCATTCAATATAAACATTTCGATTTGACCTACTGTAGTAAGATTTCGTCAAAACAGTCAGTTTCAATCTCAGCTAGAAGTACTAGCTTATCTAACTACACCGAAGAGCTGTGATACAACGAAAAAACAGACTATATATATATATATATATATATATATATATATATATATATATAGTCTGTTAAAAATGGGTAACAAAAAATAAAATTATTAAAAAAAGTGATGATGATGATGATGATGATGATGATGATGATGATGATGATGATGATGATGAAATATAATCTTAACAACAGCATTATCAGAATGTGCTAGAATAGTGAGGTGATTCTGCTGGAATAGTCTGCAGACTTATTGTCACTTGATCTCAATTACAACTTACTGGATGTTACAGGTATGAAAACTCACCAACAACAGCAACAACTAAAGAATGTTATGTTAGTTTTTATTGTTATTATTATTATTATTATTATTAGTAGTAGTAGTAGTAGTAGTAGTAGTAGTAGTAGTAGTACACTTTATTACCATCCCTATCGGCAAGACTACCACTGCGACCACGATGGCAATACTTGTAAATTTGTAGTTGTGATGGCAATTCTGGCTATGAAAACATTGTTGAAGAGAAGAGAAAAAAAAGAACAAAAGTCCAAAAAATAAAAATAAATAATAATAATAATAATAATAATAATAATAATAATAATAATAATAATAATAATATAAAGATTAACGTAATACAAAAGAAAAAAATGTGAAAAAATTATAATGTTGGCAGCAAAGTGCTCCTGATAATAATGGTAAATGCTTTTGCTTCTGCTGCAATTTACTTGGTAAAGTAGTTCTTTTTGTTGCAGCTCTTGGAGTCTTCATTTAACTTCCCCTGGCTCCTTTTCTCTTCCTCTCTCTCTCTCTCTCTCTCTCTCTCTCTCTCTCTCTCTCTCTCCTGTTTCATTCTGCCATTTCTTCTTGCCTGCAGATTCAAAATCTTCCCCCTCTCTGTGTCTGTCTGTCTCTGTCTCTCTGTCTCACATGTCTCTGTCTGTCTTTCCTTCTCTCTCTCTCTCTCTCTCTCTTTCTCTCTCTCCAAGAATTTATCTTGGAACGATTACTAGCCTTGGGGTCACTTTCAGTGCCTTTGCTCGTGTGTTGGAGTGTGCGTGTGTGGATGGGGGAGTTCCACAGATCAGAGGCAATTTTTGTTAAATGGCCCTAAGATGATGGTTACCCCTACAAAAAAACCTTGTGGAGAAGTGAAAAATTACTCCTTCTTCCCAATACTCCCCCTTTCTCTATATCTTTCTCTCTTTCTCTCTCTCTCCAACACTTCCTCTCTCCAATTGTTCCCTCTATCACCCCCTCTAACTTCCCCTCTTTTTCCATATTTCTTCAACTCTCCCTTTTCAACGATTATACTCTCATCATTTCTCTCTCTCTCTAATCCCTGCCCCCCCCCTCTTGTCAAATCTTTGTTTCTCTATATCCAACTCTCCCTAATTCTTCAACTTTTCCTCCCTCTCTAACCTTAACCATTTCCTTATCTTCCTCTTATTCTCCTCTCTTCAATTTCACCCACTTTCCAATTTTCCTTCTATCCCTCTTTAACAGCACTTCCTCCTTCGCCATTTCACTCTCCAAAACTCTCTCCCTTCATCACGTTCCTCACCTCCTCTATCTCTCTTTCTAAATCTCCTTCCTTTTTTAACATCCTTTTCTTTCCCTAACTCTTCTTTACCAACTCACTCTCTCTCTCTCTCTCTGTAACTCTCCTGTCCTTTATAACTCTCACTTTCCCTCTCTTTCTCCAACTTTCTTCTCTTCGATCTATCCATTTTTTCAATTTTGTTTCTTTCTTCAACTCTCCTTCTCTCAAATTCAAATATTTCTCTATCTCCATCTCTTTCCAACTTTCCCCTCTCTTCAACACACACGCACACACTCTCTATCTTGTTTCCCCCCTCTCTCTCTCTCTCTTAACTCTCCTCCATTCTCTCTGAATCTTCTCTTTCTAAAATATGCATTCTCTCTTCAACTCTTCTTTCTCCAACCCTCCTTTTTTATCCTCAACTTTCTTTTAAACTCTACGGTCTCTCTCTCTCTCTCTCTCTCTCTCTCTCTCTCTCTCTCTCTCTCTCTCTATTTCTCTCTTTGTTACTCTCTCTCTCTCTCTCGATTTCCCTCTTTTTTCCAAAATCTTTATTTTTCTTGTTTTACTTTTTCCAATGAACTTGTTTTGTCTTTCTCTTCTTCTCTTTCAATTATTTTACATCCCCCCCCCCACTTTCCTTCATCTTCACTCTTCTCTTCTCTATTTTCCTTTTCTTTCTATCCTTAATACTTTATCTCTTTCTCTTTCTCTCTCTCTCCCTCACTTTCACCATCACGTCCACCTCTCCTTTTCCACTGACCCAGGCATACATTGGCATCAAAATCACGAACCGCCCCCCCCCCGCCGTCCCCACATTCCTTCTTTTCTCTGTATTCTGTACCGATCTGAATTTCCCCATAACAAATCCCTTTCTATTTAATATTTTTATTCGACCCTTTTAATGGTCTATATAAAATAGACACTTCACAGTTTAATTGCACTTAGTTTGGTGCTCCATCCAACTTTTATATATAAGATATTTGTGTTTGTGTGTCTGTGTATATATATTTTTTTTACTAATGAGTCACCTCTTATCAAGGCCCAAAGGCCACTCGAGCATAAGGGTTAATGGGCGTCAGGTGAACAGGGAGACAACACCGTGATGATTTGTAACAATGATTAAAACTGGGCAGAATTTGATTTAAGAGGACAGTTCAGCAAGAATTTGTTTACATAGAACTTGAATACGCTTATGGTGTATTTGTTATTTCACCAATGAACATGAAATCATTATGTATACTATACCAGTTATTGGTGGTATTCATTTGCTGTCCGATGATGTTAATGAAGACATACCAGTCGAGGATCAGATCTTGATAATCAATCCGGCAGAAACTTGGTCATTTCGGTGGCTTTTTATCTGTCCGGTTGAGGTATTCATCATTAATAGTCCTATGGGTCAACCCTCCCAGATCTTTCCTCCCCTCTTTGGGGGTGGAGTTAATTTATTGCTAACTACCTGAGGCGTTCCAACCGGGGCCAGAGTGCCCCTTTTTATGGGCATTGGCTTGATTCTTCCCACCTTCCAACATTCTGTCACATCTTCCTGCAGAGGGAAAGAAGTAAATCCCATTATGTATACCATAATCTTTCTTAACTGGAATGGGAAGAGCTGGTAGTTCAAACCTTTTGAGTATTCTATTCCTCAGGAAAAATAAACATATTTACGGCAGTACTCTGAAGAGCATTGATATTGATGATTAGGATCTTTCTGAGTCTTTCTCTTCTGACTTGTACCATGTAGTACAGTGGAGCGGAATTGCTAGTTACTTTTAACGGCTCTAAAACCAAGCCTCTCTCCTTTCACCACCAACAGTGCATCCTCATTTTTACCCAGTTAAAATGAATGGCTCTCTCCTTCAGGAAAACCTCTTTTTTAATAAGCTCCTGGGACTGACTTTCACTTCAGACTTAAAATGGAAGACTTGCATTAAATCTGTTGCTAAGGTCGCTAGAAAAATGGTCGAGTCATTCTACCACTCCATAAAGTACTTCACTCCTAACCCAGTTCTCTACTTGTATAAGAACCAAATACATTCTAAAATGGGGTAATATATGGGGAGGTACTGCCAGGAGCACTCGTTCTTGCTTTGACAGAGTACAAAACCAACTTTGCAATCTAGTTGGGGATCATCTCTTCTCTTCCCTACAACCTCATTCACACAGAAGAGATTTAGCTAGCCTCTCGCTATTGTATCGTTATGTTCATGGTAGGTTGCTCGACTGAGCTCTAATCCCTGTCTCCCCCCTTTGAAAAAACTATTCACAGCAAGAACTCGTCAAGCTAAAACCATAGTAATGAACCTTCCCTTTTCCCTCTCTGTACCAAACACCAAACGCAATTTTCATGAACAAAGTTTCTTTCCTAGAACATTCCATCTGTGAAACAAAATACGATGAGACTGCTTTCCTATCAACTACAACATGGTCGTCTTCAAGTGTAATGTAAACAAATGCTTGATGAGTCGTCTCTTTGGATAATCAAATCCTCTTAATATTCTGCCCATTCCGTCAACTGATTTCAATCCTTTCGTGGTAGTGTTCATTGTCCAACTGAAAATCTCTTTATCTTCTAGGGCCCCTCAAGCCTTGATAAATGGTGACCTATTACAGATCCATGCACACACAGAGACTCACATGCACACACATATACACAAGTATATATGGAACTTTTTATATCTCTATATAAAGTTAGGCATGCGTATATGTTTATATATTTGTATGTACAGGATTCACTCATAAACTAATAATAATCGATAATTACGAAAGTTGGAACTCAGCTGCTAGACGTAAGAAGTCTAAATGTGGGCTATATTTAGTTTAATTTAGTTTTATGCAAATGTGGGTAAAAGGAAATTGAAGCGTAAGCCTTAAATTTTAGACATTTTCTAGAATCAAAATCATGTAATGGATTTTGATCAAAATTGGAATAAGGCTTCTAAACATAAGATTTAGTATCATAATATCTGGATTTAAATTTTCGTAAGGAAACATAACAGTGATACAAAACTGTTCTGTTCACGGTATTAATTTTATTCGTCCTGGGACGGGTATTCTTCTATTATACATATATAATTATTATTATATAGAAATGTATGTATATTATATATAACTCAGAATCTCACTATGGTTAATTTCATGATTTTCTGTCAATCATCAGGTGAGAATAGGTTGCCTATATGGTTCGTTTATAATTAAATACCCTCTTAATTTATTTTTTACCATTATTTGTGAATTCCTCTAGTCCGATCTAAAAATGCTTTATGCAATTGCTACTTTTAATCTAATCCAGCAACTTGTTCTCAAAATGTATTACTCTATTAACAAACTATTTCAATTGAATGTAGTTTTTGAAATCTGTTTTGACTATAACATTCAAAGTCAAAGAGAAATATTTTGATAATGTCAATCATAGTACGAAATGTCAATTATTTTTTAAATTTCAATTAAATCAAGTGTCAGTCTTCTCTCTAGTAAAGTAGTTAATCCTTATTCTCCAATCTCTCATTGTAACTATTTTTTTACTCTTTTCGGTTGTGGTTTAGTTTAATTTTAAGTATTTTAACATAATTATTTCAACAGAATATTTCAGAACTCTTCACATGTCCTGAAATGATGTACTCGAACAAACATAATCGCTTTTAAAAAATATTCTATTTATTCTGTTTCGGGAATTTTATATATATATATATATATATATATATATATATATATATATATATATATATATATATATATATACATATGGGTGTGTGTGTGTGTGATGATTGCCATTTCTTTATAGAAGAAGGCCATCCCTACAAAATTGCGGTTGTAGTCATGCTGATTGTTCAGCAAGTCTGACTATTTTTACAAGTCTTTATCGCCGTGGGTCTTATAGGAATATCTATGCATGTAGATGGCCATGCTGTGCGCTTGTACGACATGCAGAGCACACTTTCTTTCTACAAAGCCTGGTTTCAGTGACAAGCCGAAGCAAGATAACGGAGAAACAATGTAAAGTGCAGGTTTTATATCAGAGTTTTCGTCTCCTAGATGGATGATCTAACAAAATCTACGAGTCCATCTCGCCGAGTAGGGTAGCATCTCGCTTGAGTACTATACCAGGTATTTCTACACACCCCACTACTACTACTAATAATAATAATAATAATAATAATGACGACGACGACGACGACGACGACGACGATGACGACGACAATAATAATAATAATAATAATAATAATAATATATATATATATATATATATATATATATATATATATGGGAAATGAAAAAGGAAAAACCAAGAGATATTTTTTATATATTCATCAACGTTTCGTCTTTATTGTAATACTTCCTCAGGATGATAATTTGAAGAAAAATGTCATGCAAATACATCGAAATTTTGGGTTGACATGATGGAGAGATGAAGGAAAAGTAGTAGCCATGGCTACTATGAGCGCTAGACGAGAGTCCAGGTTGTAAGAAGTCAATGGTGGCAAAGAATGAAATGAATATGGAAAGCTTTGAGTGGGTACCATTGAGGCAGCTGTGAAATGGGGAGGGTTGAGAATATAATTGAACTTGCCTTAGGGTGGGAGAAGTGAAAGGGGGCTCTGAGATTTTTGTCGTGGTGAGGCGTGGAATGGATTTTGAGAGGCTGGGGAAAGAGGAGGGAGGGTGGAAACACTGTGTGTTTAGCATGTAGGTGGTATCATAGTTTTAGAAAAAGATTTGAAGAAATGAAGATAACTTGAAAATAGGGGGAGTAAGCGTGATGATGACGAATATATAAAAATATCTCTTTGTTTTTCCTTTTTCATTTCCCATTACGTCGGAGTACTCTCATCCTTCCTTTCTCATATATATATATATATATATATATATATATATATATATATATATATATATAGTGTGTGTGTTAAAAACATGCCTTCTGATATCGGTTATAATTTTTAAATTCACGAAAATAACGACACTAATCGTTGATTCTGTTGTCCTTGGATTGAAAAAAAAAAGAATTCTTTCTGATTGAATCCAATTAGAAAGGCACCGGCGAAAGTAACGCCTTACAATATCGGTGATAATTTTAAAGTTATATATATATATATATATATTAACAGGATCCTATGTCCCGGCATTGCCCAGGGGGAGGGCATATGAAATTTAATTGTGAAATTAAATTAAAATAGGCACCCACTTACCGGCCATTTAGAGGTCATATGGTTTGATGCTAGATGTATGTGTGTGTTAACTAAACGTATATAATTATAGTATTTCAATTTTGTGGTGTTTTTGTTGGGGGGGGGATACTACACTAAATTGAAGTAAGAAAACAGTATTTCTATTTTTTTGTATATTATGTTAACCATACTACATATGAATGCCACTTCTCTACCAATAACTCTAAGTCCGGGGGTGTTGGTAGTCGGACTTAGGGTTAAGTAAGTCATTTTTTACTGCATTTCATGACTGAAACACCAGTAGCAACTAATGGGTCGGCCATTTTGTATTTTTTACTGTCTCTGAAGGAGTGGATATTGACGAAATCCAATATTGAAATAAAAAAACAAACTATAAAACAATAAAAATAGTTTAAAACTATGCAGTTCAGTGGAAAGCTAAATCATATTGCTTTTGGTAGCACTTATTTGTTGTAACATTAAAAAAGAAGTGAAAACTCAAAAAATGCTGCGGACAGTTTTGTCGATTAAAAAAGTTTGGAAAATAATGCAGAAATTTACTTCACTCTGAACAATTTACATGACTGAAATAGGATTTAACAAAATGATTGTTTTTTTTGTTATTAAATAGTATTGACGATGGGCAATTTTTTAATCCCCATTCATATTGAAAATTCCGTGATTGTCTGCCCTTGTCGCGAATGTAATTGTTAAAAAATGAAAACAAATAAAATCGCTAGAATTGCTAATCTGCATTAGTGGAGAAATTTTTTTAGTGTGTAAACTATGACGGTTTGATAGTAAAGATGTACTGTAAATGTATTTAAATAAATGGTATTTCAGTCTTCGTAAATATTTTGAATATTCACACGTAATCGCCTAGATATTATTATAGTATTTCCGTTTTGTGTATATTTTTGTGTATATTTCTGGTTAAATTGAAGTGAGGAAAAAACATTTCTATTTGTTTAATATTCTGTTAAGCATACTACACATGAATGCCACTACCTTACCAATAATTCTAAGTCCGGAGGTGTTGCCAGTCGTACTTAGGATTAGTGGTAAGTCATTTTTTAACTGTTTAATGAATGAAACACCAATAGCAACTCATGGGTCGGCCATTTAGGATGTTTCACTGTCTTCGTATATGTTGACGAAATGCTATATTTAAAAAAAGCTATAAAACACTTTCAGAAGTATGCGCGTCAGTAGAAAAGTAAATTTCATAGCATTTGCTAGCACTTATTTGTTGTAGCATAAAAGTAAAAGTGAAAACCCAGAAAATGCCGCTAGATAGAGAAAAGTTTGAAAAATAATGGCGAAATCTACTTCACTCTGAATAATTTACATGCCTGAAATTGGACTTAATAAAAGGAATTGCTAAACTACAGTAGTGGCACATTTTTATTTGGGGTAAACTATGACGGTGTTATTTTAAAGATCTACTGTAAATGTATTTAAATAAATGGTATTTCAGTCTTCGTACATATTTTGAATGTTCACACGTGATCGCCTATATAAGCAGAATCGTTAGTGTTACAAAAATTCGTCGAAATCTGAAATCGAAAACAGTAATATCCACCCCCACTAGGCTGAATGTTAAAATGGTCTAAATAAAGTTTTGATTAGTAAAAGATTTATTGTTTATTTGTAAGACTCTTACTCTAAGTGACACGAAGTACCCTGTTCAATGTTTTGAAAGCGTTAAAAGATGAAGAAGTCATTATGTGTGTGGATTAGAAAAAGAAAGAAAGGAAGTTTTCTGTTTAGTATTTTCTGTAATGAAAGAAGAAAGCATTAGAATAAGTATTTGGATGACGTAAATAATCATTGTCTAAAGTGATCTTTTAAAAAAGTGGAAAAGACCTAACGATGTATTTTTTATTGTCGCCATTTTGTCAGAATGGATTATTCTTGTCTATATGTTTGTTACTAAAGTATTTTTTTGTATTGTAATGTAGTAATGAAATTGAGTAAGAATGAAAAAATGCTATTCTGCTATTCTTTAATTTACCCGTCATTGGTGAAAGTTTGGCCTATGTAAAGAAATCACACGGTGTCGTGGGTGCAAGGATTAGTAGAAAAAGTTAGAGCGGGTAAAAAGGCGAGCTACTTCCTCTTTGTAAGTAATTGTTTTCCCAGATTAAATGTAATAATTAGAGAATGGATTGTAGTAACTTTATATTTTGTAGGAACACACAGAGGGAACCAGGTAGTTTGCTGAGCGGATCAGTTTAGTCTCTGATGCATGTGGTTATTTTCTTACTCTCGTCAAAGTTACAGGGGGAAAAACAGTCTACTTTACATAGTAAAAAAGTATATTTATTCATAAAAGTAATCCATGGACAAATGTTTATGGTTCACAGCCGTCATCAACTAACTTAGACAAGGATCGAACCTTCAAACCTTCAATATTGATGTCTACAGACCAGCGTCTTACCATTGGACTACGACGGCCTGCCTAGAAACATATACGATTTTTATCATCTAAATATTTAATTCATGAGCACCAGCACTATATATATATATATATATATATATATATATATATATATATATATATGTAGACATCAATATCAAAGGTTCGATCCTTGTCTAAGTTGTCCTAGTTAAGCGACAAGCAACCATTTGCTTTTTATCTCCTGTGTGTAATGACTGCTTTAAACGAAATATAAAAATATACTTAAAGACAGTTTCAGCACGTCAAAAGTATAGAGGTCGGTAGATAATTAATTTTTACTGCGTTTGGTGTAGCAGCCATCATGCAGGCCCAGAAGGAAAAAGAGTGAGGGTTGCACCGTGCATTGTCCATCTGGGATTGAACCCAGAGTGTTCTAGTCACCAAATAGAAACGTGTGCTTTTTGTCACGCGACGAGACTTCACATATGCAAATGAGCCTTGTTTTGCATGGGCTAATTCTCGTCGTAATAAAATGCTTAGACACTTTGCTATGGCGAGTGAGCGAGAAAGGTTGACGTTGTGACTACGTCGAGTGCAAAGAGAAAAAGAAAGAAGAAAAAGAAAAAGAAAAGAAAAAAGGAATCAAATTCTGGACAAGAAGTTTGATTGTAAACGTTGCGTCGTTCTCGTGCGTGTTTGGACTGTTGTTAGTGAAAAGACCAAAAGAGACAATTCAGCGTCCCATTTGAACTCAGTCTTTATTTTATTAACTCTCTGTTACATTTGGTATCAGTCTTTTATTTTTGTTATTTTTACAATTGCTCGACTTTTAACTATTCTCCACTTTTACCAAGTGAGTAAATACTTATTTTGAAATAGGGATATATATATATATATATATCCCTATCCTCATTGTAATACAGCTTCCTATTCCAGTAGCTTCTTTCCAAAAACCGCAGGCTTGTGGAACTCTCTTTCTGCTGACTGTTTTCCTCCTACCTATAACCTTGGTCTTTTTAAGACTAAGGCCAATAGCAATCTCCTGTCTTTGCGATAATCATTTGTTCTCGTTAGCTCATTACATCGAATGGCTTCATGCCTTGTCTGGAGCGATTTCCATTATAAAAATCAGGCAAGGAGACCGGATGTTATAATAATCAACAAGAAGGAAAAACCTTGCAGAATCGTAGACTTCGCCGTTCCAGCAGTTCACAGAGTGAAAATCAAAGAAACGGAAAAACGAAGCAAATACACGGAACTAGCCAGAGAACTGAAAGGAATATGGAGCATGAAGAAAGTCAGTATAATACCAATAATCGTAGGAGCACTAGGAACAATCCCCAAAAAACTGGAAAAAAGACTGGGAGAAATTGGAATGAGAGGGACCATTGGAACTATACAAAGGACGGCAATGATCAAAACAGTTACAATCTGAAGAAAAATCATTGAATGCGGAAACCAACCTGCATAAGCTACGAAGGGTCACACAGAATCTATTACAGGAAGAAAACAAAACCACAGAAAGAACACATCACAAATAAAGAAACAGAAAATGCAAGAAACATCACTTTATAAGCTCCTCTCCAATAAATTACACTGGCCTCAACTGACACGACACAAAAATGAACCAATAAACAGAAATAGCAAGAAACACCATCAGCCCTCCCCCCCCCCCCCCCAAAAAAAATTTTAACAAAGAAAAATTGGAAAAAAAAAAAAAAAATGGTACCAGCCTAGGCTGACACCACCCAAAATATTTGCATAGGGTTAAGGAGGATGAGAAGACCGAGGAGGGACAGCACAAACCAAACCCCCACTGGAAGTGCAGAAAGTGATGGGACCTTGGGGAGGCTTTGTGCCACCTAAATCCCAGAGAAGACCAATGGTCCTTACCAGCGAGAAATCAATGGTAAACGGCTGTTGTGATACTGCAAGTTTATTTGTGGTGGCTATCGAAAAGAGGTGGAGAATACTGGAAATCTGGGGAGACTTGTTGTCACTCAGACTCCAGGGAATACCAGCGGTTGTCGGTGAGCAATTACTGATGACCTGTGTGAGAACTCCTAGTGAGTAAATAATAATAATAATTACCAATCATCACAGTGTTATCTCATTGCCCACCTGACATTCATTAACCCTTATCCTCAAGTGGTCCCTGGGCCTTGATAAATGGTGACCTTTTAGTAAAAATTTTTTTTCTGTATCTGTCTATCTCTTTATCCAGAGATGCAATTAAAAAAACAAATCCCAATAACAAGATCAAACACAACTTTTCTTGGGTAAAGTTTTACAAACAATTCACTAGTTGTATTAATTTTGTATTAGGATTTTCTACAATAATATCGTGTGTCGACCAAGGGAAGAGCATTTGGCATGTGTACGAAGTGTGATGATGTATGGAAGTAGAACCAGTGAGGATTGAGAACATACGTTGCAGGGTCAGTATGCAGGGGAAGGTAAAAAAAATGTTAGGAAGTGATAAGGAAAGATTTGAAATAGGAATAAATGAATACCTGGCCAGATATAGGTTAGTTTCGAAACCAATTTCTAAAAGCCGTCTATCACATGCCAGCATGTAAAACAGATGTGCTGTTGCTGCTGCTGCTGCTGATGATGATGATATCCTTTGATTTAAGTTTCAAGTTCTAAATAAAATAAAATACAAAATAAGCTTTGCTTTTTATGGATGTATAGTGCAAATGCAGATCATCATCATCATAATGATGATGATGATTTAACGTCTGTTCTGCATGCTGGCATATGATGAACGGCTTTTAGAAATCTCGTTTATAGAGCTGAATTTGTTTGTTGAAAGTAACTCAGTTAAAATATAAACGTTTTCTTTGTTGAATGTTGCTCGGTTTCGAGAGATACATTTTCTTTTCTTACTGTAGCTCGATTAAAAGATAGGTTTTCTGTGCCAAATGTAGCCGATTGAGAGAGCTACGTTTTCTTTGTTGAATATAGTTCAGTTGATATAGATATGTTTCTTTACTGAATGTAGCCCTGTTAAGAGAGTTACGTGTCTTTACTGAATGTAGCTCGGTTGAGAGAGAGGTACGTTTTCTTTGTTGAATATGGTTCAGTTGATATAGATATGTTTCTTTACTGAATGTAGCCCTGTTAAGAGAGTTACGTGTCTTTACTGAATGTAGCTCGGTTGAGAGAGCTACGTTTTCTTTGTTGAATATGGTTCAGTTGATATAGATATGTTTCTTTACTGAATGTAGCCCTGTTGAGAGAGTTACATGTCTTTACTGAATGTAGCTCGGTTGAAAGAGCTACGTTATCTTTGTTTAATATAGTGTTGCGGGACCGACCGACCGTTGGGGTTGATCGGCCTCACAACTAAGAAAGGTGGACACAGGCAAGTAACGACAATGACAATGAAGAGAGGACAAACACTGGTGATCAGTTTAAAGAAAAGTATGTTTATTTACCATAAGAAATGGTTATAACAATGAGTGATGGGAAGATGAATGACGTCACTGGAACAGGAGAAAAACTGGAAAGACGGGAGTGGCGTCTCTGGTGACAGCAAACTGGAACGACAGGAATGGAGTCGTTGGAGAGGAAGGCTGGGTAGCTGTCGATGGATGTTGACAAGGTACCTTTGCTGTCCCTGGCTGGCAAAAAAATATTGCAGTAGTTTGAATGAGTAGTAGCCCTGATAAGAGCTGTTGGGGAAAAATATTGCAGTAGTTTGAGCGAGTAGTAGCCCTGATAAGGGCTGTTGGAAAAATATTGCAGTATTTTGAGTGAGTAGTCGCCCTGATAAGGGCTGTAGGAAAAAAGGGAAAAGGAGTTGGAGCCGCTGGTGTAGGAGTCAGAGCTGCAGGTGCGGTCGGAGCAGGAGAGTGCTGGTGCAGGAGCTCAGGACTGCAGGAGCTCAGGACTGCAGGGTGCAGGTGCGGTCAGAGCAGCGGAGTGCTGGTGCAGGAGCTCAGGACTGCAGGGTGCAGAAGCTCAGGACTGCAGGGTGCAGGTGAGGAGCAGGAACTGGAGATGCAGGCTGAGGCAAGTGTTGACTTCAGACAGGTAGCAAAGAGAGTAAATTGCATTAAGTAGCCCTGAGAAGGGCTGTTTGTATCTTTGCTGCTGTCCTTTTCCTGGCTCGACGACTGGTCCATCCAGTCGGACGTGGGGGCATCCTGACCCCCTGGCTGAACTGCCTTTTTGAGGGAAAAGCTAGAGATCTCATGAAATTTGTGTCGAATCACCTTCGCCGGTCCTGTGAAAAGGATTAATTTCGACAAATAAATTCCGAAGAGATCTCTCGCCGTACAACATGGTGTACAGGTGCCTTGAATGTATTAATGAGGTTATCGGCATAGTCGGCAAAATGCATTTGTATTCCTTAAAGGAAAAATAAGGAAGATATTCGCTGGCCAGTTTTCCGCTGAGTCATTGTAAACAAAAATGGTGATTAAAGCTGCTGCTGGTTTTCTCAAAAGTCATTGGAATAACGGAATAGCGACGACGGCTGCTGCTGGTTTTTCAAGATGGCGTCTTTTTCAAAGGTAAATACACGTCGCGATGTGTTGAACCCCGACAATAGTTCGGTTGAGATAGATATGTTTCTTTACTGAATGTAGCCCTGTTGAGAGAGTTACACATCTTTACTGAATGTAGCTCGGTTGAAAGAGCTAAGTTTTCTTTGTTTAATATAGTTCGGTCGAGATAGATATGTTTATTTACTGAAAGTAGACCGGTCTAGAGAATTACGTGTGTTTACTGAATGTAGCTCGGTTGAGAAAGCTACGTTTTGCTTTGCTTACGATAGCTCAATTGAGAGAGCTATGTTTTGTTTGCTGCATGTAGCTCTATTAATAGTGACAATTTTAACTTGATATTAAATTCCTTCGGTGTATTTATCTATGTTTTTTATAGATTCGAGTTATACAGATTCTCTTTTTCTCTCTCTTTCTCCATCTTTCTATACTATATTATACGGCAGAAGCATTATATATACCATAAATTTCAGATCCTGTCTGACGCAGAGTGATAGAATTGGTCAGGTTTCTATCTATGGCTCAAATAGAATATGTTTTATTACACAGCAGATAGCTAACCCGATAGGCATTAGTTCTGTTCGGTATATACTATTTTTACTGATATTTTGGATTAAGCAAGTTTTTTGCTAGGTGTGTCCCACGATTGATGACACCACATCACAAACTGAGAAGTGGTGATATTTTTAGAAATCTGTTGATTCACTCCTAGACTAACCCTGAGAATTTCCACTGCAAATTATTAATTCCAGACGAAACCTGGATTTACTTTTTTTAAAGTAAATCAAAGATTCAAACAACCAGTAAAAACAATTTAGTTCTCAAACCCTGAAGAATTTCAATCAGGCATTGTCTATTGGCAAGGTTATGACTTCTGGCTTCTATTAAGGGATCGTATAATGTATCAAAATTAAGACAACTGAAGACAGAAAAATTGAAACTATATGGAAATTAAGTTTACATGTGATCTTGTTAAACACAACCGATTCATACTGCTTAAGTTGTAGTAGCTGAAGCAGATAAATGTGTCTTTGAATCGCTATCCCATCTGTCGTTGATAAAATGGCTAATGGTGACATGATAAGCATAAAAAAGCTTAAAACCTCCGCAAGGGGGGGGCGATTACCTATATATTCTTTCTACCTTCGGTAACTGTAGGGATATGGTAGTCATCGTCACAACCACCTTTTGGCAGAAACACAGACAGAGAATGCTGCTTTTCTTTTATGAAACTGCTTTTTGTAAGCCTGGAGAGTCTTATAGTAAACGGTGATATGGTAAACATAAACAAAAAGCCATAGAACCTCGGCAAGGGTGGAAGATTTCATTCATTCATTTCTTATGAATCAGATGATTATATTGTTAGCATTGCTTTCCCCGATATATTTCTAGTTAGAATTATTTCTAGAAAGACATCAGGTACTTATGGGAGGAACCACATATAGGTTGCCAACATTCTAAGTGAAAGTGTTTCTGTGGAATAAACTGGATTCGAACTTGGCACACCCAGTTCATCAGTCCGTGTCGTTAACCACTTAGCCATTGTCACCTTCAGGCGGAAGATGATTACTTATGTACGATTCTGACCTTCGTTAACTATATGATTCTCAATAGTTAAGTGGTAAAAGCAGCATTGTCTTAAAGCGGTCCTTATTCTTAGTCTCATTTTTTCTTTGTGAATTACTCTGTTCCAGCCCCATAGATAATTATTATTCGTTTATTTTATACAGAATTTCTCTATGGAAAGCATTAAGTTTCACACATGTACATTTTGAAAAAATAACACAGGCTTACTTTGTCAATTAGAAGTTTCCATTCAAATGCATCAGAAAGATGAGAAATATCAAAAATCACCAAATAGCCATGAAACTAGCATATATTAAGATAAGTCAAATTAATTATTTATTCTTGTTATATCTCAGAGTTGATGTGCGTGGTGCGTCTAGCAACATTAACGACTCTTGAAAAACCGAAACAACCGTTTGTGAATACCTATACCTCTATCTGTACAAAGTTAGGTATGCTTATATGTTTGTATGTACAGGATTCACTCCTAAAATAATTAAGCGATCATTATGAATTTTGGAACACACCTGATAAGTGTAAGAGTGGTTGAAGTGGACTAAAGCCCTTTATGAAAATTCAGATAGCTCTGATTTTTGTGAAATTTTAACAATAGATATTAGACATTAGTTAATAAATATTCCCCGAATTTCAATTACTTTGGAGTACTTTTAAGACTTTTAAGGGGTATAATATAGATATAACATCCCATTTGAAAATTCAAATAGTTCAGATTTGCATTGAATTTGATCACCAGTCAATTGACACCAATTAAGAAAAATTCCGTGAATTTCAAACCTTAAATTTGAGAGATTTTCTAGAATCAAAATCATGTAATAGGTTTTGATCAAAATTGGAATAATAATTCTTGACATAAGGTTTATTATCATTATATCTTGATTTTAATGTTTGTAAGGGGACATGAAAAAAGTGCAAGACTGTTCTGTACAGGGAATTAATTTTACTAGTCCTTGGGTAGGTATTCTTCTAGTTATATATATATATATATAAATGGGTGAGTGAGTGGTGGTTCTAAACAGAATCGTTTATAATTTAGGCCCAAAAGAAGCATCACAATATCCAAACATCCTAACTTCGTTGTTTAACTATAAAGATTCATTGATATTTAAATTTGTTTGAACGAAGTAGTTTTATTGTGTTTATTATTGAGAAAGATGAAACAACATCCCATCCAGCATCCACAACCATCACATTTTTCTTCAACCACAGACTTTTGATTCTCAGTTCAAAGTAGTTATGATTATTTTCAAATTTGATCAAAGTATATTTACCGTTTAATGTGGTCCAAAGTGGAGAGAGATGAAACAGACAAGAATTGATCCATTCTTAAGATGTGCCCATTCAAATGTTATTTTTAAATAAAACGCGAAAGACCAACGAAAACGCTATTTCAAACTTAAGTAGGAGAGACCAAATAAATACTATTTCAAACTTGTGTGAGAGACCAAATAAATACTATTTCAAACTTATGTGTGAGAGACCAAATAAATACTATTTCAAACTTATGTGTGAGAGACCAAATAAATACTATTTCAAACTTATGTGTGAGAGACCAAATAAATACTATTTCAAACTTATGTGTGAGAGACCAAATAAATACTATTTACAACTTATGTGTGAAAGACCAAATAAATACTATTTAAAACTTGTGTGAGAGACCAAATAAATACTATTTAAAACTTATGTGTGAGAGACCAAATAAATACTATTTAAAACTTATGTGTGAGAGACCAAATAAATACTATTTCAAACTTATGTGTGAGAGACCAAATAAATACTATTCCAAACTTATGTGTGAGAGACCAAATAAGTACTATTCCAAACTTAAGTATGAGAGACCAAATAAATACTATTCCAAACTTATGTGTGACAGACCAGAAAAATGTTATTTCAAACTTAAGCACAACAAACTAAGGAAAATGCTATTTCAAATTTAAGTGTGACAGAAAAACAAAAATGCTAGTTGAAACGTAAATGTGACAAACTGCCGAAAATGCTATTTCAAATTTAAGTGTGACAGAAAAACAAAAATGCTATTCGAAACGTAAATGTGACAAACTGCCGAAAATGCTATTTCAAACCTAAGCATAATAGATCCGCAAGAATATAATTTCAAATTTAAGACCACAAAAATGTTATTCATAATTTAACCATGACAGACCAACAAAAATCTATTTCAATCTTAAACGTGACAGATCAACAAACTGCAGAATCATCATCATCATCATCATCATCATCGTCGTCGTCGTCGTCGTCGTCGTCATCATCATCATCATCATCATCATCATCATCATCATCATCATCATCATCATCATCCTTTTTACATGCTAGCATGTGTTAGACGGCTTTAAGAAATTGACTTCCAAAGTAACCTATCTCGGGTCAGGTCTTCATTTATCCCTCATTCTCTCAGGTCCATTTTTATTACTTCCTCCCATATTTCCTTGACCTTCTTCTGTTAACTGAACCTGCTATCTCAACTGTTCTACATACACTTACCTAAGAACTCTCATTCATTCTTCCAATGTAACCATACTATCGAAGTCTACTCTTCTGCACACATCTCTCTAACTGTCCAGATTTAACCTTCTTCTGAGGTTATCAGAACTAAGCCTGTCTTTAAGACTCACATTACACATCCATTGTATCATTCTAATATAATTTCTCTCCATACAATGCATATCCTCAACCCTCATTGGCCAGATTTCACTTCTATGCATTATTACACTGCATACAGATGCCTAATAGACTCTTCCCTTGATCGACAGTGTTAACCCTCTGTTGGTTAGTAATGGCAACATTTTCCTGAACTCATTTCACCCACTCCTAATTCTTGCAATCACACTAGCACCTTCTCCACCCTGTGCTCTATTGATAGAAAAATGTCATTTAACTTTAAGCATGAGAGACAGTCTTATAGATATCTATAATCAGATGCGTCTATTCAATATGCACTGTTAATACTGTAGAAACTGATTCTTGAGGTGTACCAGTGTGATTTCACCGCTGGGTTTTTTCCCTGGGTTTAAACCAAAATGTGTTAGAGAGTATCGAGAAGTCTCCCATGAGGGTCTTGCAGAATGAAAAATATCTGGACCATTACGATTTTTATATCCTGATCTTAAAAAGTACAATTAAAACTAATGTCTCTTATGTTCTGTATGATGTTAAGTTGCTGTTCTTTATAAATGTCAAACGTAAATAAATGTGTTAATTGTACTTGGTTTTAGTTTCATATATTATTCGTTCTGGTGATAGATATGTTTGGGATATATGTTAAATACAGGAATGTGAGATAAAATAACATTATATTCCAACATTGATTACCATAACGTGATCTGAACATGCAAAACCTTGACAGACTGACGGACTGACGGACTGACGAATAGAACCTCTTATAGAGATTCTTAGATGCATCAAAAAAGAAATTTAAGAAGAATATCTATGTCGACAAAACAAATCTTTTTTTATTAATCTCTTTGTTTCAAAGTTCCAAAAACTATTTTTAGTAGCCATGGTAAGACTTGGTAAAAAAACATAGTTCAGAAAGAGATTACTGTTTACTAAAGTACAGAGTATTCAGCCGAGATTTTTACACTGCTTGAGCTGAAGCAGCTAAATGTGACTTTTAATTGCTATCCCATCTGTTGGTGATACAGTGGTAAATGGTGACATGGTAAACATAAACAAAATAGCATACAATCACTGCAAAGAGCGAAGATGTAAATACTATTTCGACATTCATTAACTATATGATTCTCAGTAGTCAAGCGGTGATAACGACATTGCCTTAAAGCGGTACCAGTTTTGAATCAAATCTTAGTCTTATTTTCTCTTTGTGTTCCAGTCTCATAAATAATTATTATCCATTTATTTAATCAAGGAATTTGACTATGAAAAACATCCAGATTAACACGTGTATATTGAAAAAAATAACAATCATCTTTTATAGAAGTCAGACTTATTTTGTCAATTGGAATTTTTCATTCAAATTGTACCAGCAAGCTTAGGGGGAATATTAAAATAACTTTTGATGAAACTGCAGTATGTATTACGATAAGTCAACACATCAAATTCAAGATTCGAACCCAGGTATATATAACAACAATGAATGTGTCTATACATGCTAATGAACCGTGAAAAGGCAAAACAGCTGTCTGTGGAGGAATATATATATAAATTCCCGAAACAGTTTTTCATGATAAACAACTGATGGTTCCTTAAGTAATGTTAAGACTAGCGTAACTTCTTGGAAGCAAACTAATATAGTGACTGTAAAAAGTACATTGATTTACAAGCAAAGTAATTTTCCGCCCCGAAGGACTTGGGACTAAAAGCGTTTTTTTTTTTTCATATAGTTTTAATGGTTGAAAAACTTCCAAGACTATATATATATATATATATATATATATATATATATATATATATGAATAGATGAAAGGATAAAACATCCAACAGTTTGCGATTAAAAATAGAAAAGCTCAAAGATCTGCTTTTTCCATTTTTAATCTCATATATATATATATATATATATATATATATATATATATATATATATATATATATATATATATATATATATATATGTACGCACATATATATGTATATACATATATATATATATATATATATATATATATATATATATATATATGTACGCACATATATATGTATATACATATATATATATATATATATATATATATATATATATATATATATATAATAAAGTAAAGTCGATTTTTACCTATCTTATTGGCTATATGCTAATCTGTTTTGGCAGCCACTTAGGCCAAGTCCTTATGCGTGTTTCCAGAAAATATGTGGTTACTTCGTTTTCTGTCAAAATTTCTTACATTTTCTCCGGGTAAGGTGTTTCTCCTAAGTTTTTCACAGAGGAGGTTGCAGCCATTTTCACTCACATCATGATATCTACTCCCACATCCCTTACATTCATCAGAATTTTTCTTAATAGGGAGAATTATGCTTAAATCACTGCTATTATTTCATACTTTCTTTCTTACTATTTTCTACATACTACACTAAAATTTAAATCTAAATAACAAACACTCTCTCGAATGCACTCTCATTCTGCCAAACGTTCTGAATGTATTTGCAGATTAAAGGAATATCGAATTGGATATTAAATACACGGACCGTTATTTGTAGTCAGCATGACCATTCTTTGACTACTGATGTCTTATTTCATTTTCCTATAACATTCTTCTTATCATATTCTTCCTATGAAACTCAGAACATTAACTACTTATTCAGATTTAAACACTAAATGCTGTCGACCGTTATGACTGCCTATTCTGTTACATTCTTACACATTCTGGAATAGATTGGAATATAACAATTAACATAACAGATTGCCACCTGCTCTTTGAGCATTTTCGAAATGACGATTTTTGGTTTTGCTTCAAAATGACGACTTTTGTTTGATGCCTTCACATAAATAAATTAGTATGTGTGGTTTCCTAATTTTTATAACTTTTTTTACGAGTTTAAAATGTTGCCATTGTTTTTTTTTTATTATTGATTTTGAAAAACAACAAATAAATAAAGGCATTAAAACCTTTGAAAGAGTCCGCCGATTTAATTCCTTCTCCACAAGGGCAGATTTACAAAGTGGCACAGAATTGGAACAGAATAAAATTGCCTCGGCCTAGAACGATTCCTCTTTCACTGACTGAGGCCATAACAGATGAAGTGTAGTATCAGAACAGATACAACACTTTGTTCCTATTTTTAAAATCAGTTAAATTGGAACTAAAAAATCTTTAGAATATTCTGTGTTTTTTAATTTGATGTTATTTAAATTGTCACTTGGGTAATCATTATTATTACCGACATAAATTATTTTCAAGAAAATACCGTTGAGAAAATTAGTCACAAAAAGAGGAGAGTATAATTTTGCACCAGATCTTAAATATCTATCTGCTGCTTTATTATTATAAACAATAAATAGGTAGGCCCAATGTCGACTTCCTGACTACAATGAAGAAAAAAAAAGTAAAATGGTTTGAATATATCTAAGAATCATCAGAGAGTATGATGACAGTTTTTGTGAGTCTGCCAAAAGAATGAAAAATTACAAAGATAATCTTTTAAGGCAAAGTGCAAGAAAAAGGTGTCTGCAACTAACAAAGGTGAAGGACCATGCCAGTAAATGGACAAACATGAATTTGAGTGATGCCTTCAGAGACTCTTCATACATCGGAAATGAAAGGAGTTTGTGACAAGATCATTTCTGGCATCACCATGATCAGCCGGTTTGGGGAATATGAAGAAGAAAATAATGTTAATCTATTACTAATGGAGATTTGGTATCTGTCTGTATGAAGCTGAAGCTGTACTATTACTCCAATTCCTAATGGAGATTTGGTATCTGTCTGTGTGAAACTGAAACTATACTATTACTTCTATTCCTAATGAAGAATCTGTCTCTCCAAAGCCGAAACTATACTATTATTCCTATTCCTAATGGAAATTTTGTATCTGTCTGTCTGAAGCCCAAACTGTACTATTATTATCTTTTAATGCACAATTTAGTTTATTATACTATTTCAGACTAATGTACTATCTTTCAATGCTAAATTCAGGAGGGGATAGTGTAGTATATGTTGTCAGTTGTCATAATACCATTCTCCCAGGCATTATATCTTCCTTTCTTTTTTAGAGGGAGGGGTAGTGTAGTATCTATACCGGTGTACTGAGATCATCCTCCCAGGCATTACTTCCTTCTTTGAGGGAGGTAATGTAATATCTGTTCTGTGGTCATGAGACAATCCTCCCAGACATTATCTCCTACTTTAGGGTGGGGATTAATGGTCATGATACTATCCTCTCAGGTATTACCTCCTTCTTTGGGGGAGGGCAGTGTAGTATATGTTTTTGCTAGTAATAATAATAAAATTATATTGTACAAACATGATAAATGGAATACATACTTGGGCGATATCGCTAGTAAGGTATTCTACGCCCTTCACGGACTGGATAAAAGAAGAACTCGTACTAGGAAACTAATGATCATGCACAATGCATTACACCCAAATGATGATACTACGTAACATTGACAGAAGGAGGAAGATGACTTGCATGTATAGAATGGATGATACAAAAAAAGAACTAGAAGAATACATAACTCAAAATACAAAAAGATTGATCATTGTTGCGAGAGGCACCATTAAGATTAACAATATGGGAAGCAGTAAAATTGGAGTGCTTTTTTAGTTCAACCCCAATATGTAAAAAAGATACTCTCTTTTTAAAAAGAGCTAATTAAAGGGGAGATAAATCTACTAATAGTTAACAAAGCCCCACCCCCTCTCTATGTTAAGAATGGCGACAGTTTTTACATATTGGGGTTGAACTCAAAAAGCACCGAAATTAGAAACAAAAAGTCGAGGAAAGTAAAATTGGAAGAGAATCAGCTACGTGGACGTTTTATAAGCCTTGGCTACTTACCTTGGTGTTAATGACCAACCATGGGCAAGGTAAAACAAAATGGTTCTTCTTAAGAACAACTAAAAGAAACATGCTAAGAAGAACCAAAGGGAACTGGAACTGTTTGGGTCAATATGTTAAGAAGCAGTAGCAGCAGTGAATGTTGTTTTATGTATCGACTCTCGATTTGACAACAGCTAAAATCATCAGTTTGTTTAAAGCACAAGAGATATTTACTTCCAAATCTTGAGCGTAATATACAAACCTCAACACAGCATTTTCCATTTTTCTGTTTTTCTTTCAGACACAACACGCGTGCATATGATACACCCTGCGTAGTCCTTGTGACAAGCTATAATAATATCAATGATTAGAAAATTTAACACTTTCAGGTAAAAATATTAAATAGAAAAATATTTTTATTTCGACAAAAGTTTATTTATTGAAATAAAATAAAATATAACAATTTTTATAACCTTAAACCGCCGTACTTAAGAATGGAAAGACTATTTTTCATAAGTGCTTATAACATAGTGCAATAAATATGATCATTCAGTTGTTGAAATAAGAGGTTATATTATAGTCACAGCTCTTTATTTAACTATTATGAGAACGAAAAATAGAGGAAATTAGTGCCACATACACATTTCTTTACAGTTGATAATGTATAAAACCATAAACGTAACATTTACACAGAACATTCATGACATTAGTTTTTACTCACACGTAGTGGCAGTTTTTTTACCTTTTAAGATAGGACATGGATATATGAATAACCCAGATACGAGACCTGTCTAAAAAGTATCCGACCTTTATTTTTCCATGCAAAATACAGATAATAGGGCGGCGCCACTCTACACGGTGAAGGAAGACACCTTCATGTGTATGTGTGAATTTTATCACCGCCTTCCCGCGCGTTAGTCGATGCCTGTCGGTCGCCGAGTGAGGTGCTACACAACGTGTTTATCGGATTACTGATTCACTCAAGATGACTGAACGTGTTGTGCAAAGGTACTGCATCAAGTTTCCTCAAAAGCTCGGTAATTCTCAAAGCAAAACAATTCATAAGATTCAGCAGGTGTTTGGAGAAGATGCGATGGGTGTAACACAAATTAAGGAGTGGTTCAACAGATTCAAAAATGGCCACATATCAGCCCCAGACCCAAAACTGCTCGGAGTGCAGCTGTTGTTGAGAGGATGTGAAATTTGGTGATGGAAGATCGTTGCTCAACTGTGTGGGAGATCACCCAAGAGGTCAGAGTGAGTAAAGATTCCGCACATGCAATTTTACATGATGATTTGAACATGCACAGAGTGGCTGCGAAATTTGTGCCTAAGTTGTTGTTGCAAGAACAAAAGGACCTCCGTTTTCAAGTTGCACAGGACCTTCCGGAAACTGCCAACACTGATCCTGTGGTTTTGAACATCGTGATAACTGGAGATGAGTCATGGGTGTATGGGTACGACCCAGAAACAAAACGACAGTAGTCGTAATGGAAGCATCTTGTGTCTCCAAGGCCAAAAAAAACGCGACAGGTGTGAAGCAAAATGAAGGTGATGCTGACTGTCTTTTTTGATATCCGTGGAATTGTGCATCACGAATACGCACCGGAAGGACAAACAATGACAAAGGAGTACTATCAAGATGTTCTCTGGCACCTCCGTGATGCAGTTAGGCGCAAAAAGACCAGACATGTGGACGGCAAAAAACTGGCAGCTGCACCACGACAACGCCCCCACACATTCATCCTAATTGATCCTACATTTTTTGGCTACACATGGAATTCCAGTCGTTCGCCAACCTCTCTACTCTTAAGACATCACTCCTTGCGACTCTGGTTGTTTGAAAATTAAAGACGCAACTGAAAGGTTTCCGTTTTAAGACTAGTGAAGAGATAATGCTGAACGTGACGGCGGAGATGAACACCATTCTAAAAGAAGACTTCCAGAGGTGTTTCCGGCAGTGGATGGATCGGTGGGCTAAGTGTGTGCAAGCACAAGGGGGCTACTTTGAAGGGTATTAGGGTCCCAACCTCCATCAGGTATTTGAAATATTTTTTCTGGCCTAAGGTCGGATACTTTTTAGACAGGCCTCGTATTCTTCATTTTGCTGGAGATTACATACGAGACATCCAACGTCTCTGAATTCCCGTTACTCCTTTACTATTTTAGAGTCAACAAAGGAAAATAACTTGACGGTGTCGTGGTACCGATGATTTGTTTCCATACAGTGTTAATGTTTCATTTAAAAAATATTGAGACAGACTGAAATCATAAAAGGCTAATTTAACTTTCAAAGATATTGACAGTGTAAATCCTTGAAATTAACTCCTTCGGTGCAACAGAGGTAGATAAAAAGAGGAAAATGAGTTTAAAACGTTAATTTACATGACTTTTCTTTAAGTATAATTTGTATTAAAACTTATATTATTATCTATCAATTTATACAACAAGGGTGTTCCAAAAGAAACAGTGCACTGAACATTTTCATAGGTATACATAAAGAAACAGTGCACTGAACACAAGAAAAGATATTTATAGTTGAAAATGTTTTCCCAAAAGATTTTAAATATTATATTTAGATAATTTAGATATCTAAATTTTATATATTTATATTAAATATTCTTTTGTTTCAGGGACCCTTTGAAAATGGTGCTTACCTTACAAGAAAGGATATTTATTGTTGAAAATGTTTTCCGAGATGGTGGCAAATACACAAAAGAAGTGCAAGAGTCATTTCAAGAAAAATTTGGTGCAGAACGTTTGCCGCATCGAAATTGTGTTTCCGCTTTGTTGCATAAGTTCAAAAAAACTGGAAGTGTTCAAGACAAACCCAAAAGTGGCCGCCCAAAAGTCGTTACAGATACAGTCTTACAGAATGTTACCAACAAACTGCAGAGGAGCCCACGAAAGTCTTTGAGGCGTTTGTCTCAAGAAACTAGGATATCTCTAACATCAACTCACCGAGCAGTGCATCAACTTAAATTCTTTCCATATAAAGTGCATGTTGTTCATGAACTGAAGCCTCAGGATTCAGAAAAACGCGTACTCTTCTGTCGGTGGTTTGAAAATTTTATTCTAGAGAAAGGTGAAAACATTTTAAACCATACATTCTTCAGTGATGAAGCATGGTTCCATTTGTCCAGGTACATGAACAGTCAGAACTCTAGAGTGTGGTCTACAATAAATCCTCATGCTCTGTTTCAGAAACCACTCAACGATCAAAAAGTTGGTGTTTGGTGTGCTTTGTCAAGGCGGCGTATAATTGGACCTATCTTTTTTGAAAACACCATCACATCTGAGTGTTACATTCATAACATCCTGGAGCCATTTTTTGATCAACTGACGGAGCAAGAAAAGCAACAAGGCTGGTTCCAGCAAGATAGTGCAACTGCACATACGGCTCGTGTCAGTATGGCTGCAGTTGGTGATGTCTTTGGGGATCGTGTGATCTCTCGTGGTTTGTGGCCACCTCGATCACCGGATTTAACACCTCCTGACTTTTATTTGTGGGGCAAATTGAAAGACTCAGTGTATGCAGACAATCCTCAAACTACGGATGAACTGAAGCAGAAAATAACAAGTGTTATTCAAAACATCAAACCTGATGAACTTGAGTGTGTTTTTCAAAACACGCAGCGTCACGCTCGTTTATGTCTGCAGGTGAATGGCGCACACTTTCAACAGTTATTGTAGATCATATCTTACTGCACGAGTCAATCCTCAATCGTACTTTAGTCGATAAGGTATTGAATTTGTGAATATTTGCAATAAATAGTATTTTTCTGTGTGTTTTGTTTCTTTGGGTTATTAGCATATTCCTACTGCACTGTTTCTTTTGGAACACCCTGAACACTTATTGAAAATATACAGATTTTTTTTAATGAAAGATTAGAATAAAGTATTAAAATGATTTATATTAAAAAAATGTTTATCTTTGTAAGAAAAAGGGGAAAAATTACTTTAAAAGAATGGTGCTTGTGGGTTGGGACTTCATTAACCTCTTCCTTGATTATCCAGAGTATTCACGAGATAGACATTCTGAACATTTTTTTTACAATCCTGAGTATTTACATTTTATCATTGAAACTAAATTTACTAGCCCAAAATGCTATGTTCGCTGATAATTTCCCATTTAAAGTCTTGAGTACTTTAAGTTTTTTGTGCATATATATATATATATATATATATATATATATATATATATATATATATATATATATATATATATATATATATATATATATATATGTATTTTAGAGGTGAAAGATGAGAATAAAACATTGTAAAAATACAATATTTATTAAAAACATCAAGAGTTCAAAGAAAGGAGCCTCATATCCTTAATCCATAGATTTTCAAAGAAAGTATTTCTTCTCATCAGAGGATGGGGAAACCGACAATATGATTATAAGTATTGTCAGCAACAATAAACTTTGGAAATTTTATATAAAGTAAAACAAAGCAGAAGTAAAGAAATAAGATTAGGGCCAGGGGTGAAAAGTCTTATTTTGAGGTGTGAGCGTAGAGTCAAAATGGGTGAAATAAAAAATAAAAACAAAAATAAAGGCATCCGTTATTTAGGGATGAATGTTTGAAAAAGAAAGCGATACTTAAATTGTTCAGGGGTCCAAAATGTTTTTGCAAGATGTTGATGGTAAATTCCAATTTATCCTGTGTAGTATTTGTATCTGTTTGTTGCTGGAATTTTTTCTTTTGTTATGGTTCGGTGTATTCTACACCTATACATTATATATATATATGTATGCAGCATTGAAGGAAAAAGGAAAAGAAGAATATAAGTTTATTTGTTTTATTTATAATTATTTCATTTTCATTTTTGTAAACTGAAATTTTACTTTCAAATGAAATCATTAAAAGTTATCATTATCTCAGTATCCGTTTCAATTTGGAATTTTGAACACGATACAGAAATAAACTAGTCAAAAGTATTCTTTTATGTTGACAATAATCAAATCAAACCACAATTACTATGCAAAATTACATAGGCATGGAACACTGGTTTCTGTAGGTAATAATAATAAATATTTATTTAATTTTTTTTTATTGCCCCTTTAATACAAAGAGAATTTAATAATAAGCAATTATACTAGGCGTAATGCGATGTTCCAACCATCTGTTGTTGGACACTGTTCGACTCGAACATGTATAGTATATACATGTTCGCTGATTTGACATTTGTAGAGTTTAAATTTTCTTCATTTTCATGTGAATTGGTGTTGGCCGAGAGGTAGAATATCAGACTGCAAGTCAGAGGTGATTTTGAAACTGGGTTCGAATCCTTCGACCGGCAAGAATTAACATTTCCTACACTGAAGTTTGAATAAGAATGAAATACTGGTGTCTGTAGGTAATTATAATAAATATTTATTAAAAAAAAGATTGAATATATATATATATCTATATAGATAGATAGATAGACGAAGAGTGATAAACATGCACGAATGTCCAAATTTATATCAAATTTTATTACAGAATATACCTTGCATTGAACAATCGAAGTTTGATATAAATTTGGACATTCGTGCATGTTTATCACTCTTCGTCCATCTATCTTTATAATTGCTCTATCTCGTATATTGAGCTTTTACCATTTCACTATAGGTTCTTTCATATTTATTCTATATATATATATATATATATGTGTGTGTGTGTGTGTGTGTGTGTGTGTGTATGAGATGCTTATACTGAGAATAATCGAGATAATAATAGCAGGGTGAATTTTAAACCCATATAACTTCCAAAATATTGGTAATGTTGTAAAAAAATAGTCTCAAATTCCCTTAATCAAATATGAAATATTAAGCAAATAAAAATACGCTTTTTGTGGACGGCTAAGTGAAAGGGAAGAGGTTAAGATATCAAAATGAAGCCTATGTCAGTCTAGAATTAAAAGTGGAACTGGTCAGAATGAGTTGGAATGTCTTAGATTATAATTTAAGACCTGTCATCTGCACTATTAATCATATTTTGGGATTCTTATGGTTAATAAATGTCTCATTGTATTGTTCTTTATGTCAGAGTGTTTTATGGCCTGCCTTTATGCCATATAGTCTTTTGAGCCTTTCGTCCAGTTGAGGCTGCTTATACAGTTAACCCAAGTATCTCAGTGTTTTATTTGTTACTAACAAGCAGTTCTACTTATTAAGACCTGCCATCTGTACTATTAATTGGATTTTAGGATTCTTATCATTAATACATGTTTTAATGATAATAAATGCTGTATTTTTATGACCTGCCTTTATGCCATATAAGTCTTTTGACTATTAAGTTAGATAAGGCAGCTTCAGTTACTGCTTTGCAACCAGGCATTTCTGAGCTACATTTTTAAAACTAAGTAATCAGTGTTTCTCTTTTTACTTACCTACCTTTTGATTGTTAACTCAGGTGAGTCATGAAACCACAATTGCCAGGACTTTACTTCCTGCCTACACAGTGTTACCAGACCTCACATTGAAGTTGGGGTTGTAAAAACAGGCACTGATTTCGTAAATTTCCACCTCTTATTCCACGTCCCCTATAGCCGGACCTGGTGCTACCAGATCAGGCTGTCTGAAGATATCGGCTTCCTGACCTAAAATGCACTAAAAATTGATGTAATTGTTTTTTTCCTTTCCCTTTGCAAAACTCAATCATGTTTTGCAGAGCCCCCCAAAAAAACAGCAATTTCCTCCACAAAACAACCAAACCAAGATATAGTCTGATGTTTTCTGTAAGTGTCTCTCTTTTTAAGTAAATATTTTTATAAATGAGTGGTTTTGTATCCGCAAACAAGCTAGAATCTGGGTCCACGATGACGAAACAGGTGTATAATGATTTATACACCCATCTGTAAGTGAAACTATTGTAGCAGTAGTCCCTACTATAGCAACCACAACAACGATGGCAGCCGCCGCAGAATAACGTTACAGAACTCCTGGCCGTGTGTCTTGCCGTGAAACACTTTCAGCATTTCTTCGAGGGTCGTCAATTTGTGATCTACACTGATCACCGTCCGCTTATGTTTGCACTGCGTTCTAAGTCGGATAAATATTCTCTTCGCGGAACTCATCACTTAGATTTTGTGTTAAAATTTACAAGCGATATCCGACATATCTCCGGTGAGCAGAATGCAGCGGCATTGTGTTACTTTAATTCTACACTATTACATATGAAGACTATTAGGTTCACACTATGTGCATTATCGGTTTGCAAAACTCTACTTTGTGCTGAAGCAAACATGTGAATAAGTGTTTTATTCATATTTCTTAGTATTAATCAGTGGCGATTGTATGGGGTAATGCTTTTACTATCATTTCAACTGGCAGAGGATAGCCCCCCCCCCTACCTCCCCAACCTCAAATGTTCCATCCTAAAAAAAATCTATCCTGTCAATAAAAATATTTGGTACCTGTATAGTTTATAACCCAATCTCTGACAACTTCATGTCAGCATCCTTCGGCAGGTTACGTAAGCAGCCAGAAGTGCCGAAGCGATTACCTAATCATTTGCCCTCCCTATGTTAAAAATGGCTTTCTAAATATTAACGTTATTATTTAGAAAGCCATTCTTGACATAGGGAGGTGGGGGCTTTTTTTTTTTTAACTATTCTATACTTTCACCTAACACTTCTGTCTGACAGTTTTTGCGTCAGCTTTTTCCGGCTGCTTATGTAACCTGCCGGAAGATGCCGACGCAAAGTTGCTGGAGATTGGGTTGTAAACTGTACAAGTACCAAATATTTTATATATTAATTCCTGGCATTTAAAAAAAGGGATCGTTTCACAAATCCTTACAATGATAAAAATATGAAGTTTTTGTCTTTGATGCAGCTTCTGTTTGGCCACAAGGGCATATCAGTTCTACTTAAACTACTACAAGAACTCGTCTAGTTACAACCACTGTAAATAACTCTCCTTTTTTTCTCTGTATCCCTAAAATCAAACAAAACTTCCAGGAACAGAGTTTCTTTTCCAAGAACCTCCCACCTGTGGAACACATTACCGCAGGGCTGCTTCACTACAACATCGTCATTTTCCAACCGAATATCAACAAATATCTGTCAAGTTGTTCTCTGAATTAATTAAACATCGTTCTCAATCCTTTCATAGTGCTGTTTCATTATCCAACTGACAATCAGGTTAACTTTTATCCTCGAGTGGCTTTTGACCTTGGAAAGTGGTGAACCATTGATATTTTAAAAAATCCACCATATGACAAATATCTTGTATTAATATTGAATCTAAAACGCTTATTTTATTTCAGGTTTACCAGAAAGTTGAATAAAATACTTAAATTAGACTTACAAAAAATAAATAAATAAATAAGCAGAAACAATTTGTTTTATAAAATAAAAGTATTACAATGAATTAATCCATGATGATACGACATGATATGATACTTTGCCTGGTGTGTCGTTCCATCTGTCGGCAGAGTTTCCAAAGAAAAAGTGGAGGCCGTAGCTTGCCGTTGATTGCCAATCATCACAGTGGCTATGGTCACCAGATAGCCGCCAGATATTGGGCATAATCACATTGACACACCGGTTCCCGTTAGATCACTGAAGTTAAGTGACGTTATGCCTAGTCAGTACTAAAGTCGGTGACCATTTGGGAATACCAGGTGCTGCATGTGCTCTCCACTTATCTCAGCATTGTTTCCAGTCGTCTCGCATTTCTACTTGCCACTGGAATCAAGCAGTGCTGATTCAGGAGAAGTGTGGTTACAGATTGTGCAACTCTTGCTTCACAATTACATGTGCAGATACCCTTACAGGGGGTATTCATTGTCTCTCAAGACTGAGCGGAGACCATGAATGGTCAGACGCATCTCTGGGTTTGCTAGTTAACCCCTAGCAGGGTTCTGTCTTAATAGACACAAGCTCATGTCTGCACACTGGCAAATTATGTGTGTCACAGCGACAAGGGACAGGTCCTCCGGAGGTTTCTGTTAGGGGCCTCACCCTTAGCCTTTAGAGTGGAGCTCTGAACCGCATTTAAAGTAAATACATATTTCGTTTAAGGTAAAAATATACCATCATCGCTTTCCAATCAAAATAAATCAGACACCCTGCACAAAGATCTCTGTGAAACAGACCTTCACCCTGATCAAGCCCGTGATTGTGTCAAGTGGAGACAAAAGTCCATCATTGCGGACCTCGCCGTAGCTCATGATTAACACATTAGAAAAAGTATTAAAATGAATGATATCACTCGTTTACAAGAAATAAATCTGCTTTAATGTAAACATGAGAATCCATTTGTTTTCTTAATTTTCATGCAGTTAATTCAGATGTCCAAATATCTAGATTATTTTTTAACCCATCTTGTTTTGACACTAATGCATATATTCATAATAGAATGTATTTATTTCATGCAATATTAAAAGAAATGCCATCTTACAGAAAAAGATAACTGTAGCAATTGAAACGAAAACAGACATTTATCAACTTTAAAGCGAATTAGATGTTTTGCATGTAGGACAACCGTTTTCAAGAAAGAAAAGAATTTGTGCCCATAAAGACAGATTTTTATAGTCGGAACTAATTTGCATGCGTGAGCAACTAATTTGCATGCGTGAGCAACTAATTTGCATGCGTGAGCAACTAATTTGCATTTGTAGAGACCAACTGACTTAAAAAAAAAAACGAATTCAAAGATAGTGGCAGTTCGAGTTTTGACAGCTGAGAGAAAGCGTTGGTGTTAGTTGAAGAGGAGTTCCATTCTGAAGTTTGGACCATCATTGTGACCTCATTACAGCAACAGGCGGTTTACATACATCTTTATTTCTTACAATAACATAGATAGAAAGCATTTACAAGAACTTTGGTGTAAAGAATGAAAGGCATTTATGTGTACTTACCAGACGTCTAAACCGGAATGGAAATGGAAAAGCAAATTGGGGTTTATTAGAAGAAATGACATTGTGATGAATTATAGAATAGATAGTTGGTTAGATAAAACGTAATGAGGGAAGGATAGTCATTTGGGGTTGATTTCACTATTGCTCAGTTTGTGTCGTGTTTTATTTTAAAACTTTTTGATCAAGGCCAAGAGCCACTCTAGGATAAGGATTAATGGGATGGAACAATTATCGGCTGCAATTGACCAATGCAATGAACTAAGTTTGATTACTTATGGGACGGTTTGCGACAAGTACTTGTTGATATTGGATTTGAAAATGACTATCTTGTAGTCTGCAGGTAAGCAGTCCTGCAGTTATGTGTTCCAGAGACGGGAAGGCCCTGGCAAAGAAGCTCTGTCTATGGGACTTTCTCCTGACACTAGGCACAGAAAGTTTTTTTTCATTGTGGTAAAAAAATCTTTTTGCTGTGAATGTTTTACAGGAAGAACCAGAGATTGGAGCTCAGTCGAGCCCCTTCTATGAAAATAACGATAGAGTATAAAGAGCATAGCAACATCTCTTCTGTGAGAATGGGGCTGTAAAGAAGAGAAGAGATGATCCGCCACTAGATTTTAGAGTCGGTTTTGAACTTAGTCCGGGCAATGGTGAGTGCTCACGGCGGTGCCTCCTCAGATGTGTGCAGTGCATTGAGTCGTGAGGTGAAAAGAAAATAAGAAAGAAGACGAAGATAGTTTAGTTGTTTTGTGATCCTGCCCTTCACACCTCTTTCATTTTTTTCTCTGCCTGCGTCTCCTTCGCATTGTTTTTCTATCACCTGGTACACAAATAACAATTGATACCAGATGTCACCTGATGAATGAATACATGTTTCTTCTGTTTTATTTTTGTCCATAACCAAAAGAACTAAATGCTACTATTATTAATATAATACATGATAGTACAGTTTAGAGTAAGATGTGTGGATGTAGGAGTGATTAACATTTAGATTTCTTTTTGATTGTGGAGAGCTGCCCCTGTGAGGTGGTTGAGTCACATGATAACCAATTAGCCTACAGAGATGATTAATTTAAACCGTCCGTTAAAGAACTACTTCCGGACCCCTTGAGATTTGAAGAGCAGCCCCAGAGATTTTGCCTACACCTACAAAGAAAGACGTCCTCTCTCTTGCCTCTGTCTGTCAACTGGACAGACGAGCAGCGCTATCTTCACTGAAGATATATTGCTCCAAGAAGAGTTTCGGCAGCCAACCGAACTTTCTTACTTTCTTACTTTAATTTCTGTTTTACATTGTCTTAACTTTCGACTACCTACACCGAACGTTGTATGTCAGTCAAATAAACATATCATTGTGGTTTATAAAAATGCTTTGCTTTCCTTTCGTTTGACGTCCATTCTAAGGTAGCCTCCTATAAAATGATGACCCCGATGTGATATGAACATGCAAGGCTCCTATATATTTTGTTGGCGGAAACATTTGAATCTTTTGGCTTTATGCCTGTATATATAAAAAAAATGTATATATAAAAAAAATGTATATACAAAAAAATGTATATATAAAAAAATAAAGGTGATGACTGAAAATAGATATCGTATATGTTTTGAACACCTAATTTAAATTTTTATTTTTTTAATACTTTTATTCACCCCAAACAAGGCATATCTGAATTGTAAGGGGCTATTATGATAGTGACCAGACTTACAAAAAGTGGGGGTATGCGGGGGGGGGATTGGGCAACAAGATGTTTGTTCACATTACATTTACATTCCTGTATGTTTGTACTGCCGGGGAAACAGGGGTCAGGAGGAGAATTCCAAAGGCAAGTGGTCCGAGTTAAAAGGGCTATCAGAGTAGAATATCTTCTGACATCTAGAAAGTGAGTTCTACAGTGAATGGGTGGGATTTTGCTGCTAGTCGTGTGGATCGGGGGTATTTTTGTTGATGGGGTACAAGTGTAGTAAGTTCATCAGAGTATATTCCATGGAAATATTTGTAAAACAAGCACATGTATGCAACACCGTGGCGATGCAAAAAGAGCTGGAGCTTGGCAGACAGTGCGGAACTTATTAGGTAAGAAATTATTTTTTGCATCCTGTCAAAGACAGAGAAGCTAGTGTTAGTGCATTAGCTCAAATGTGGCAAAAATTTGCCTCAAATTATATAAACTAGTGAATTAGCGAATACGATATTAAAATTAAAAATGTTTTGTGACAAAAACTTTATTATATAATCTACTAATTGGTATTTTTGATTTATTGACAAACAAATAATGAATCGAAGACTAAAACAGGAAAAAATAAAGCAAATTATTTTGAACCACACAACGTTCATCCTCTCACATTCTGGTTATGTCTGGCATGTATGTTTTCATTACTTATTTTTGTAAACAAGTCATGCCCATGATTAGTGTGATTTAGGATATCTCCTGAATGGAACTCAACCTAAAATTGATTCAGGATGTTTTCTTCTGATATGTTACTTATAGAAATGTTTACAGGCTAAGAATAAAAATGGATCATAAAAAAAAGTTCAGAGATGAGAGCAGGAGTACACAGTGATCATCATTCCAACGAATGGAGATCCTTGGGTTCTAATGTCATATAAAAGAGACAAAGCAAATTATATCAGTTTTAGCAATGATTAAACAAATAATTAATAAATAATTTGAAATGGGGGCCTACATTTTCCATCCTAGGATTGATGTTGTCTCCTGATATATTACTCATCCTAGAATCAGCTTTTTATCTCTTAACTTACAATGGGAAAAAATTGACTTCCTTCATCAAATTCGACATTTGGATCATTCACATGCATTCACTATTTTATGCAGACAAACCAAACTAAATTAAATCAGCAATAATTAAAATAAATAACTGATATGCCATTTGAAATTGAGCCTACGTTTTTAATTTTTATTTCTAAAATAAATAATTTCTTAGTTTTGTCTCAATTACGTCCTAACATGGAGTACTGATACTACATCCGGGGAGGTGCCGCTCCTGATGCAATCATCTACCTATATAAGAGTCAGATACGGCCTTTGTGAGTTGACGTGTTTCATCTGAGGTAGAAATAGATATGCAGAACATTGGTATGGTATGGCAAAAATGTTGCAACTTTCTTATTTCTTGGCAAATATCACTTTATTTCAAACGTTTATGTTGACAATGGTAGGAGCCAGGTTTCTCTGATGTCGGACGATTTTTAAAATTTGATAAATTATGATGACGGTTTATAACAACTGTTTATTAATATTAGACTTGAAGATGACCATGTTGTAGTCCTCAGTATAGCAATCTTGTGGTTACGTGTTCCACAGATAAGAACTTCTTGAAAAGAAATTCTACTCATGAAAATTCGGTTTGATGTTAGGCACTCTCAGGAAGAAAGGAAAGTGCTTTACAATGGTGGTAACAGGACGAGTTCTTGCTGCGAACATTTTACAAAGATGAACCAGTGTTTGAAGCTCAGTAGAGAACTTTTCATGAAAATGATGATAGCATAGAGAAAAACTGCCAGCATCACTTGTGAGAAAAGGGATTATAGAAAACAGAAAAGATCATCCCTCATGAGATTGCAAAGTCGATTTTAAACTCTGTCAGTGCCAAAAGAGTACTCTGAGCAGCATTAGGATGATCTCTTCTATTATTTACAGTCTCTTTCTCATAGAAGAGACGTTACTAGTCTCTCTCTACTCTGTTATTATTTCCATGGAAGATGCTCGACTGAGCTCCAATCTCTGGTTCTTCCTTGTAAAATATTCACAGCAAGAATTCCTTTCCTTCTACAATAGAAAAAACGAACTTTCATTTCTTCATCAGTGTCTAGCAGAATTTTCATGAACAGAGATTATTTCAAAGTGCTTCTCATCTGTGGAACACATTAATACAGGACTGCTTCCCTGCAGATTACAAAATGGTCGTCTTGAAATCCAATGTAAACAAATACTTATAAACCGTCCCTGTAAGTAATCAAACTTAGTTCATTCCATTACTCATTTTCAATCCTCTCATGATATTCTTCATCACTCGACTGACAATCGTTCCATCTCATTAACGCTTGTCCTCGATTGGCTTTTGGCCTAGATAAGCGGTGACTCAGTTGTAAAATTTTTTTAGGCTCTCAAATGTTGCAGTGTCTTTGCTGCTATATTGATCTTTTTTGTTCTTACACAAATAGTATCCACCAGCAAAGACAAACACTCATAATTCATTCTGCTGTTTAGATTTGATCTAAAGATAAAATCTCGCCTCTCTGCATTTCACACACATTTTCAAAACAGTAGCCTTTCTTCCGAATATTTTCAATCATCACGTTTTACGTGTTTTTTAAACCCATTATTGTAGGTTTTCAATCAAGCATTCTTAATCATCTCTATGTGGTTCAATATGAAATCTGATCTTTGTGCTTTTGTTTTACTTTTTTTATATCAAACTTTTCTTTAATTTTTACCAATTCTTGTTTTTCTAATAAATCTCTGCTACTTTCATATATATATATATATATATATATATATATATATATATATATATATATATATATATAATTATTTTATGTATATACACACAATATATTTTATAACCTTATAATATTATGTGTATAGATTTTCAATATTTACTTCAACTATGCTCAATACGTGAGTAGAGCTCAGTAGTAGTACTAGAATATATCTATGTCAACTAAACTACGAAGAGGCGTCCATGTTTTATCCCCGCAGGGAAGCCTCAGGCTAAGTACCCGATTTTTGTTATTGATTGTTTTATATATCTAAGTAGTGTTTAATTTAGCTAACTAACCAATAAGATTCGTTATTTCTCTCTCATGAATCAATGTTTGCATTGGCCAAATGTCGAGCTTCTTTTGTTATGGTGTGGTGCATCTCTTTTGTAAGTGTGTCAAATTAACAGGTAACCTTATTTTAGCACGTGCGTGATTGGGATAATTTCTTTTCTATTTATTTTGTTATTCGTTGTTACTTTAGATATTGATTTAGTTTTTTAACATTTTTTTATGTATATAGTTATTCTAAAGTGAAGTTTATTCTATGTCTACAGTTGGTTGTTATTTTGCTTCTACAGTTTAGTAAGTTTTAGGAATTTTTAAAATTTAAAATTTCAAACTTCTCATTCAAACATAATCTACACGTGTTGTCTAAATATTTACATTTACTGGATCATCATAATATTTTCCACTCGATTATTGGTGAGCGTCCACTTTCTTTGAGCTCCCAGTAATGGTTCGCTAGTGATGTTTTGAGTCTGTTTATTTTTTGTTATTGAATCTACTGCTGTGAAAACTTGGAAATGATAATCAAAGTACATCGTATTCGGTTTAACGTCCGTTTTACATGCTGGCATGTGTTAGACGGACATGCACAAAATTAAAATACGAAACGAGAGTAGTAAAAAAAAAAGAAAAGCAAAATGTGTAAAAATGTGATAAATATAGCAACAACAATAATAGCATTAAGAAGAACAATAACATAACCACAAGCATTAGTAACTCTAAAAGCAATCAATCAAATAGAAATAAGGAAGTTAATAATGAAGAGTCATTCATTCATTTCTTATGAATCCTGACAACAGAACAGATACTACATTGCCCCTTTCCCATAGGAAGATGTAATATCGGGGAAGGATTAGCCCCACCCCTTAAAAAGTTAGAACTAATCGCGGGAGGACGGTCTTATGACAACAGAACTGATACTACACTACCGACACCCATTAAAAGATAATACAATAATAGATTAAACAGGGTTGGATTTTTTTTTCATTCATTTAAATATGCCTAGTCATGAAAAACATTGTTTTGTATAATTCCTTGGCCTTTTGGCTAAGATTAAAATGTTATATCTGTTCACAGCATCCCACCAACATAAGACGTGTTGATATCAGCAGAAACTATTGCGTATATATAAGAAATAGGACAATGCAAATTACAAATGTATATTATAGAATATTGATTTATCGAAAACTGTTTACAAATAAATATGCAGATTAGCAATACTTAAAGCTGTTAATGAGAGTTTGCAGATTACTATATACACAGTAATCCAAAGTGTTATGCTACAACATAAGCATAGAATTAAATAAGCATAAACTGTTTTGATGATAATATAGTTAAGATAGGTGGAAAAAACTTTTGCATTTATTCATTTATGTATATATATATATATATATATATATATATATATATATATATATATATATATATATATATATATATATAAAAGCCTGTCTAAAAAGTATCCGACCTTAGTCCAGAAAAAATATTTCAAATACCTAACAGGGTTCGGACCCTAATACCCTTCAAAGTAGCCCCCTTGTGCTTGCATACACTTAGCCCACCAATCCATCTACTGCCGGAAACACATCTGGAAGTCTTCTTTTAGAATGGTGTTCATCTCCGCCGTCGCGTTCATCATTATCTCTTCACTAGTCTCAAAACGGGAACCTTTCAGTTGCGTCTTTAATTTTCAAACAACCAGAGTCGCAAGGAGCCATGTCTGGAGAGTAGGGAGGTTGGCGAACGAGTGGAATTCCATGTTTAGCCAAGAAATGTTGGATCAATTGGGATGAATGTGCAGTGGTGTTGTCATGCTGCAGCTGCCAGTTTTTCAGCATCCGCATGTCTGGTCTTTAGCACCGAACTGCGTCACGGAGACACCGAAGACCATCTTGAGAGTACTCTTTTGTCACTATTTGTCCTTCCAGTGCGTATTCGTGATGCATAATTCCACGGATATCAAAGAAGACAGTCAGCATCACCTTTATTTTGCTTTGCACCTGTTGCGCTTTCTTTGGCCTTGGAGATTCGGGATGCTTCCATTGCAATGACTCTCTTTTTGTTTCTGGGTCATACCCGTACACCCATGACTCATCTCCAGTTATCACAGTGTTCAGAACCCCAGGATCAGTGTTGGCAGTTTCAAGAGGGTTCTGTGCAACTTGAAAACGGAGGTCCTTTTGTTCCTGTGACAACAACTTGGGCACAAATTTTGCAGCCACTCTGTTCATGTTCAAATCATCACGCAGAATTGCATGTGGGGAATCTTTACTCACTCTGACCTCTTGGGCAATCTCCCGCACAGTTGAACAATGATTTTCCATCACCAAATTTCGCACCCTCTAAACAACAGCTGTATTACGAGAAGTTTGAGACCTGCCAGAACGCTGGTCACTTTCCACTGATATGCGTCCATTTTTGAATCGGTTGAACCACTCCTTAATTTGTGTTACACCAATCACATCTTCTCCAAACACCTGCTGAATCTTATGAATTGTTTTGCTTTGAGAATCATCATGCTTTTTACAAAATTTGATGCAGTACCTTTGCTCAGCACGTTCAGTCATCTTGAGAGAATCGGTAATCCGACGAACACGTTGTGTAGCACCTCACTCAGCGACCAACAGGCAGTGACTAACGTGCAGGAAGGTTTCTTCCTTAACTGTGTAGAGTGGCGCCGCCCTATCGTCTCTATTTCTTACAGAAAAATAAAGGTCGGATACTTTTTAGACAAGCCTCGTATATAGTAAGGTATGAAAATATATTTCTGACAATTAAGCTACACAGAAGTGTCCGCGTTTCATCCGTGTAGGGAATCGTCAGCTTAATTGCTATAAATATATTTTCATACCTTACTATATATATACTACCTTGCTCTACTTACTTATTGAGTACTGTTGAAGTAATTACTGAAAATCTACACATAATATATATTTCCTTATAATATTATATGTGTATACATGAAATAATGATAATATTATATATATATATATATATATATATATATATATATATATATATATATATATATATATATATATCCGTCCTGTAACACAAAAGTAAGCCATTAAATATCTGTCAGACAAATCTATTTCAAGTATTTAGGGCAATTGGAAAGAAAATAGCAAGTTAGACAATCCCCACCATAATGAGATGTTTTCTGTGTTTTTCTTTCTGTTTTCTGTGCCGATGTAGTCTTTATTTCTTTTTGAAACTTTTTGATTTGAGACGTTTTTATTTCTCTCTTTCTTATTTCTTTTTTTTAACTTTACCAGTTCATACGTTATTTTATATGAATATGAATATCATTGTGAACACTGGCGAAGGATAATTGTTTTTCCGTCGTTTTCGACAGACGGTCTACTCTATAAAAAAACAGTGTGTTTGTATTTTTACATATATATATATATATATATATATATATATATATATATATATATCCATTCTGGTATGTAAAAGAAAGCCAGTAAAAACTCCCGGACGAAACCATTTCAAGTGTTTAGGAGAAGGAAGAAAGCAAATAGCAAGTCAGACAACTTTCACCGCATGAGATATATTCGGAAAGAACTCCTTCACTCTATTTCTATAACGAGACGTTTTATTTCTTTTTTTCCTTTCTTCTTTTTTTTAAAACAGAAGTTTTCTTTCTTTCTTATTGTTTCTTTCTATTAACTTCACCGATTGTGACGTTACTTAATATGAATATGACTATTAGTGCGACCATTGGCGAAGCATAACTTTTTCTCATCATTTTTAACGGAGGGTGTATACTAGTTATCATATAATCTACTAATTGATATTTTTGCTTCTATTGAAAAACAAATAATGACAGGGAGGATGAAAGAGAAAAAAATACAACCTAATATTGGAAGATTATTCATTCTAAAAAAAAATCAATTTCTCTGTTTTGTTTCATTCTTTGAAACCATTTTGTTCTTATATTTTAAACCAGGTTAGCAAATGACCTGCATCAGAAAGAAGAAAAAACGCCCCCATAATTTATTCATCTGTTCAGATTTGTTCTAAAGAGAAAATCTTGCATTTCTGAATTTAACACATTTTCCAAACAGCTATATTTCTTTATAAAGCTCATATCCAGCACAGTCTCTATTTATTTGCCTCCCCACGAGGGCAGAGTTAGACACAAGGTCGGTTTTAATGTAGAGAAAACCCAGCTCCTCCTAAAAATGGTCACCCTAGATCGGGACAAAATTAAACATTGCCTCCGTTTAGAAAGATTCCTTACAGAAAAATTCCTTACAGTAAAAATTCCTACAGTAAAAAGATTCCTTACAATAAAAATACAGAATAGTTAACACTCGAGAACTCATAAAAACAACAATAAATAATTTATATAAAACGTATAAAATGAAATTCATTACTAAACCCACCTAGTTTTAATGTGTAGAAATGATTTGTAAGATTTTATACATAAAACGGTTGTATAGTTTGCTTAAAGCATTGTGTAGTGTGTACAAAGTTGCTATTTGAAAAAAGTGACAATGCAATATTAGGTTCAAGACACTGTTTGATAGAAAATCATAGAAGGCAAAGGTAGATAGAACAAGAATATTCAAGAATTCAATAATTATCAACTAAATATTTACCAACATATTTTATCGAATCAAAGATGTTATTGTGTCATTTTTTTTATTTCGAGGTAATACCACCTTCTCAAACAAGAAATCTCCATCCAAATTCATAATAAGAAATAACAATAAATATATACAGCAAAATAAAAATGAATTACTAAAACATATATCCACACTGATCAATCAATTACCTTATGAATATATAAAAAAAGTAGTTAAATAAATAACAATAATAATAGTTTTTTTGTAGAACTGCTTCAAGCATAATGCACAACACTTCCATTCTGGCTTATAGGCAAACACCCCTTTCTGAATGTAATGAATATTTCTATTTTGAGAAAGAGGTTATACCTCGAAATATTAAAAAAATATGACATGTGTTAAGTATAGTTTAATTTTTTTAAAATCCAGTTGGGGGCATGGATTATATTTTCCTTTGGGGACCTATTTATAATGAGAAAGATACATACGACTCCTTTACAACAATCTTCAAAGGTAATGGATCATACCTACAAGATTTCATGTTTCTATAAGATGACCATATTTCATTCAGCAGAACACTCTCAGGATGAGAACTATGAATGTCTTGAATTTGATTCCGTACTGTAATTCACTGCTTATGAGGACCCTCTGAGCGATTTCTTCCCAGACAGTGATGTACAGAAAGGGTTAGAAAGAATGTTCAGTTTGGAGTTTCTAGAGATAAGGGAACGAGAAATGTCCAAGTATGACAAACAGAAGATTGCACTCTTCCGGTAATCTATCTATCTAGGACAATAATCTATCTATCAATGACAATAAGTATTACATACAATTACTTTAGGAGTCTTAGAAGATATTGTGTGTCCCTTCCACCTATTCTGTTGCCATATGTGTATTAGACCACATGACATGGTGACTATCAGAACTATTAGGAGGTTTTCCATCAGCAGCAGCATATCGGAAAAGAAGAGATTTTCCTCCCTCTCAGCTAGTTAAGGGCTATATTGGGATTCCCCACAGGTTTGTTCTGAAGGCAGATTCCACTTCCGCTACTAAAATTCGGCCAGTTTTGAACTGCAGCCTTAAAACAAATAACTCCTCTTGTCTTAATGAGGCTGCCTACGGGGGAGTGAATCTTAGAGTGACCTGTTAAATTTACTGCTCTCTTTTCAAGTGAATAAGTATGTCATGTTGGCGGATATCAGGTAAGCCTTCTTAATGATTCACTTGAGGCCGGAGGCTGATAAGAATATATTCTGCTTCATGCTGAAGGACAGAGGTCCTCCGTGTTTCTCCAGGTATACCACTCCTGTATAAGAGTCAAATACGTTATAAGATGGAGTACTGTTACCACATCTGGGGAGGTGTCGCTCAGAGTACCCTCTCCTGTCTTGACAGAGTACAAAACCGACTCCGAAATCTAGTGGACCATTTCCTCTTCTCCACCCTACAGCCTCTTTCTCACAGAAGAGACGTTTCTAGTTTCTCTCTACTCTATCATAACTTTCATGGCTGGTGCTCAACTGAGCTTGATTCTATGGTCAACCCCTGTAAAACATTCACAACAAAAACTCGTCTAGTTACAACCACTGTCAATAAATTCCCTTTTTCCCTCTGTGTACCTAGGACTAAGCTGAACTTTCATAAGAAAAGTTTTAAACCTGGAACTGCCCGTCTGTGGAACACGGTATCATGGGGTTGCTTCCCGGCTGACTATAACATTGCCGTTTTTAAGTCGAATGTAAACAAATTCTAGTTGAGCCGTTCTCTTAAATAACCAATTTCTCTACCAGTTACAACCATCGTTACAAATCCCCTCAATGTCTTACCGTCCACTTGTCCAATCCAATAATCCTTATCCTCGAGTTGAATTTGGGCCTTAATAATAGATGATTCATTTGTAAAACCCCTTAGTATTGAATTGTGTTCTCTGCCATACTGCATAGTTTCCTTTGGATTCTTGCTGACACATAATGGAGAATTGGTTCTACATGAGAAATTTGGTGATAGTTCAGATTAGCTATGCAATTTATATAGCCCTCTCCAGGGAATGCCTGTAATAGGGAGATTTTAAGTTGCAGTCTTGCAGCTCTAAATGTGCGAGGATACAGAATAAAATGAGTAGGATGGTACTCTGAGCAATCATGAGGTTGATTGGGAAACAGGTGCTTGGATATCGGTACAGATTTCACACTGAAACAATGTATTGTTCCAATAAAATGTGACCCTAATGCATCCACAAAAGTGATAAGAGTCTTTGATCCCTGATCATTGTACTTGTCTATCTTGTTGCAAGGTCGTATTTTGCTGAGTAAAATATGGGAGAACAGCTTCGGATGGGATGAGCAGGTTTCACCTGAGTTTTATTCCAGATGGAAGAACCTTTCATCTGACCAACCTGTTTCTCTTCTGCACTGGTCAATTTATTTCTGGGGTATGCGATCGGATTTGACAATATGAATTATAAACAAAAAACCTACCCCCTGGTGCAAAACACACTCACACACACAAACATACATGCACACATACACTACGGCCAAACAAAAAAGTCAGTAAGTGTCTCTTGCCCCTCTCTCCCACATTAATTTCATTACGAAATTAAATTCAATCAAAATGCATTTCAGTTGAGTGATACGCAAGTCAGACATTTCATTTCATTCTTTTGTACATTCTATTGTAAAATAAGTCCACAGCTTCTCGTCCCACACACACACAAAATGCACACACATACCCTGCGACAATGCAAACACAATTATCTTCCAGCATAATGCATTTTGGTTCATGCATACACAAGTCAGATATTTTGTTAAATTGTAAATTAAATTGACACACGAGATCCGATAACTAGCTTACAGAGTCGAGAAAACGATTAAGAATATATATATATATATATATATATATATATATATATATTTGTGTATATAATTTCATATATTTTCAAAGCGTAATTTTATTACCTGTAGTAGTATAACTGCGGTAATGGTCCTCTGAAGAGAAGAATTATCTTTGAAAACTCATGAGCTAAGGACTTAAGGATACTTTGCTTGAACTTTGAATTCTAATAAAATTTGATTGACACCTTATTTTATTACTTCATTTTATATTATAATATTAATGCTCTATCCAGTATATTGAGCTTCAGTTTTTATCCGGATGTTTCACTAATTATAAGATATTAGTTGACGCTTATATCTTTTGTTGGATTGCTTCATATATATATATATATATATATATATATATATATATATATATATATATATATATTGTCATATACTGATAATTTCATAAAAAAGGATTGCTTTGGTTAAATCTTGCAATTAAACTTTTTATTTAAGAAATATATATTTCCCTGTCTTTAATGAGATATCAAATTACCCCAAAATATCAACCCTTCTGTTTACAAAAGAAACGAGATTAACATTCTTTGCCCATCCCTCAGCACAACAAATATCAGCCCTTGCCTTTGAGAGCAGTTTCTAAGAAAAGAAATACCACTTTCCTGTGAAAAGGACTTGACTACCATAGGAAGGCAGTGTCTCCAACCTCAAAGTAGATGCTTTATGCATGGGTGAACCATTTCCTAAAAAGAGCCCATCCTAAACTCTTCACTTAAACCCAGAGTCCCCCCCCCACTCCGAGAAAATCCATATATGGTAACCTGACCAACACATGACAAGAAATCAGCAGGCTCTCCCCCCTCTCGATGTTGTCCATATGTTCAGATCATGGAAAATGAATTGACAATTAGAGTTGCAAAGAATTAACTTTTCAAAACCAAAAACATCTTCCATCAATCAAGAACGGTTCGGTTTCAGTTGCCGAAGTTGGAAAATGCTGAAAGAAAGATTAAAGACACTGAAGACAGAGATAAAAGGGAAATATGTATTAATATTGTTAAATTAAATAACAATACATAAAAGTCTTGCAAAACTAATTGAGTTTGTGGCTTTAAGAAGTCCAACTAATAATAAAAAGTTCTTTAACGTCCAAGAAAATTAGGCGGCCCTCTAAATTGTTAAGGTTCCAATTGTCATACTCAAATTAAGGAGAACTATTCCTTACTTGTTGCCAGGACGAGATCATATTCAAAAAGAGGAAGATTAAGGTTTTTTTTTATATTTAGCCTGCCAAAATTAAGTGTCTGTTGATTGGTCAAGGAAAATCGTCTTGCCCAATCAAAAGGGCTTTTTCAGAATAAGAGGGGTGTCGTGATTGACAAAAAGAGAACAACTCAGGAAGAAAGGGAAGTAACCATGTTTTTAAATAATTTCTCGAATATCATAACCTCAGACACGCTGCATATCTTTCAACCAAAAACTGGAGCCGAGATTCGTTAAATATATATTTGTGAAGAGATCTTCTTTCTCCCAACTGATGCTCTTACGAAAGAAGATATTGGTCTTCAACTTTTTAATTCTGCCGGCGATCATCTTGTTAACGCAAACAAAAATCTTTTTCTCTCCTGCTCGATCGAGGGAATATAAATTTCCGAATAAACCATCGACATAACTTCTCTAAAGCTAAGTAGTCTTTTAGCTATTTCAATTCCTAAAGATTTTTTCCACCCATTTCAAAACGCTTTTATTCCCCATGCACATGCTATATTTATGAACTTGTTTTGCTCTTTAAAACCACTTGTTCCCCCAAACAAGAACATTGTCTCTTCCAGGCCGATATTTTGATATTCTGCATCTTTGTCATCCCCCAAAACTATATTTATCCCAAGCCAATTTTATCTTTTTTTCTCGACATTATCTTGTTTGTTCACTATTGTTTTTATTGTGCACATTTAGTTCACATCTCCAACTAATAAACCAAATATTTTTATACGATCCCTCATGTTACTGTTGTACGTTCAGCGTGTTGTGTTTATTGACGTTTTCTCTGAAAGCCAAAGCAGAGTTCGGAAATGGATAATCGCTTTTTTTATCTTTATAATTCTTTTATTCTCATTTGAGCCGGGGGAAAGTTTATTGGCTACGTTTGACGATAACGCGTTTCCTTGTGTAACATGTCGTAGCTGGTTCATAATATATATATATATGTATTTTTAATGAAAATCGCTCCAGGCAACACATGAAGCCATTTGATGTCAGGAGCTAACAAGAACGAAATATGACTATCACAAGAGATGCTTATTGGCCTTAGTTTTGAAAAGACCAAGGTTATAGGTAGGAGGAAACAGTCAGTAGAAATAAATTTCCACAAGCCTGTAGTTCTTGGAAAAAAATATTGAAATAGGAAGCTGTATTACAATGAGGTATCAAAACAGCGAATTGATGGAGACCACTAGACCAACGAATCAAACGAGCTGGAACAAAAGAAACAGGGAATAGATCACATAACTCTGAAGAACACATGCCATAATAGTATTTATAGAAAAGATTGAGACTAACATCATCATGCCTGTGAGAGAGAGGATGCAGAGAAGAAGAAAGGGGTATGGCCAATCAAATTACAGATACGTTTCTGCACCTTATCAAGAACCCTCAAATGGGACAGACTCACCAGCCCAAATATGACAACAGTACTCCATACATGGTCTGATAGTAAATTTTTAGAGATAGAGAATAGCCTATATATATATATATATATATATATATATATATATATATATATACTTCTTTGTAATACTAATTTTTCTGTACCAAAATAAATAAATAAATAATATATATATATATATATATATATATATATATATATATATATATATATATATATATATATATATTTATGAGAATAGATGGAGAGGTGGTTCAGCTTGAATGATACAGGGGAAGAACTCAAGGTACAGGTTTTTTTGGTCTGGCAACAGCCAAGATACAACAGGAGTTGGTGTCTTACTGGCAGAGAAATGGTTGGACAAGGTTATCGATGCACAGCGCATCACTGACAGAATCTTTCAGATCAAATTGATAATGGCCGACTCTGTAGTCACATTCATGTCTGTGTATGCTCCCCAAGTTGGCCTTATCGATGCCCAAAGGATTCATTTTATGAAAAACTGAGAGAGATGTCTTCAAAAATACCTGGCAGTGATCTCCCTTGTGGTGACTGGAATGGTCACATAGGCAAATATCCGGATAGCTATGCAATGATTTATGGTGAATTTGGGTTTGATACCAGAAACACCGAAGGGGAGAGAATACTGGAGTATGCGATGGCTAACACTTTGGTAATTGGTAATTCTTGTTTCAGGAAGAGTGACAATTAACTTATTTCATACGATTCTGGAGGAGTTAAAACGCAGGTTCACTACATCTTGCTGAGAAGAAAGGATCTTAAATGCATAAATAACATCAAAGTCATCCCTGGTGAAGTATGTGCAACCCAACATAGGCTTTTTGTGTTTCAGGGTAACGTCACATCCTGTTACTCACCATAAATTCCATCCTAAAATCAGATCCTGGAAGCTCAAGGACCAAGACGTGCGTTGCAAATTCAAAGATGCTTTTATTGAATGCATGAGGAATTACAAGACTACGAATGTAGAGGGACGCTGGCAACAACTGAAGGAGAGTTTCTTGAGCAGTGCTGCTAGCGTTTGTGCGTTATATGAAGAAGTGCTTATGGAGGAAAGTAACTTGGTGGTGGAATGATGGAGTTAATGCTGCGATACAGTGGAAGAGGAGCTGTTACAAGGCTTGGAAGAAAGGAGGCAGTAGCGAAGAGTACACAATTGCAAAAAGCCTTGCAAAAAAGATTGTGTATGCTTCCAAGCATGATGCCGCCTCAGCCAAGTTCAGTGACCCCAGAAGTTATTTCATCTACAAAGTGGCAAAGCAGATGGGTAGGAAGAACCAGGATGTTATAAGTGTGAAATGTATAAAGGATGATGATGGGCAGCTGTGTCTAAGTAACGAGGCTAAGCATAGAGCCTAGCAACAGCATTATGATACCTTGTGTAATGTTACAATCCCCTGGAACCCGGACCATCTAACGTTACAGCAACCAGTGCAAGGCCCAGCACCACAGATCAGCTCAGGTATGATAGAATATGCTTTAGACAAAATGAAGAATGACAAAGCTGCAGAACTTTGTGGTATAGTCAATGAAATGCTGAAAGCATCTGGTAGGGTCAGCATCCTAATGCTAACAGAAATAGCGAATGCTATCATAAGAGAGGAGCATGTGCCAGAGTGCTGGAGTGAGAGTTACATTGTCAGTTGCTACAAGGAGAAAAGAGACGCACAATCCCGAGGTAATTATAGATGATTGAAGCTCCTAGAAACCAAAATGAAAGTGATTGAACATGTAGCAGACTAAATCATCAGACAGCAGGTTGACATAGATTAGATGCAGTTTAGCTTTGTACCTGGTAAAGACACGATTGATGTCATATTCATCGTTTGCCAACTAGGAGAGGTATGTTTGTGCAGACAGGAGACACTATATGGCATTTGTGGATCTGGAGAAAGCCTTCAACAGAAGCCCCAGAGAGGTGCTATGGTGGGCAATGCGTAAGGTGGGCATAGAAGAGTTGCTTGTCCGTCTCGTACAATGTATGTACAGGAATGCTAGTAATAAGGTGGGGATAGATGACACTTACAGTGATAGCTTTAATATCAAGGTTGGAGTTCACCTGGGATCTCTCCTTAGCCCTCTACTTTTCATCATAGTCTTGGAGGCACTGTCAAGAGAGTTTCGGTCGGGCTGTTGATGGGAATTACTCTACACTGATGACTTAGTTATCATTGGAACAGTTAAAGTACAAACTAGAGATATGGAAAAACGGTCTGGAGATCAAAGATTTGAGGGTGAACTTGCCTAAAACCAAAGTGATGGTGTGTGGCTCTGGTCTACAATCCCTAAAGGACTCTGGTCAGTATCTATGATCTGTTTGTTGGAAGGGTGTTAGAAGCAATGCAATACAGTGTAACCTATGCCTACTGTGGATTCACAAAAAGTGCAGTGACCTGAAAGTTAAGTTAGCCGCGAATCCCAAATTCAATTGTAGGAGATGTATGAGACAGGTGCATCCTATTGATAGTTGTCTTCACAAAGAGATGGCACTCGATAATAATATCTTGGAGGTAGTAGACTCTTTCTGCTATCTAGGAGATATGCTAAGTGCAGGTGATTGGTTGTGAACTCAGTACAGTGACAATAGTGAGGGCAGCTAGGGCAATATTTTGTGAGTTGTTGACTCTGATAACATCGTGTGTTGTCCCTCTCTACATCCAGGGTAAGTTGTATAACAGCTGTGTCAGGAACGTCATGATATAAGGCAGTGAATGCTGGGCCCTCGCACAGTCCTCTCTCGCCTGTCTGCAGTGCAATGACAGTTCATGATCAGATGGATCTGCAATGTGAAATCTGACCAAACCCAACAAAGCAGGTCAGAGGATTTGCTGAAAGCACTACACTTGCCCAGCATAGAGGTTATCCTAAGGATAAATCGATTGTGCTGGTATAGTCATGTGTTCATCCTCCTGTATAAACCGTTGCAGAAGCATGAATGCATTCATAAATCGCAGAAAGGTTGGCCGACCAAGGAAAACTTGAAAGCAAGTGATTGGACAAAGTTGCACATAGTAGAATTTGGAGACTGCTGATCCGCTGAACTGTGAGAAGTGGAGAGTGAGCTTGCATAATATCAGAAAACGAACAAGAAGAAGACGGTGACAGCTATTCTCACAATTCGAGAAAATTGTGACGAATTTAGGTTGGCCGGGAGACATATAGGCATCACTATTACAAACGGTATTATGTGGAAAAGACCAAAAGACATACGCCAATATGTCAATGACCGATTGTGCCGACTCTAGAATAGTGAAAAAAATAATTTTAAAGTCATATGAGCTTGTACCGGATGCATATCGACAACAGTTTAGAGATCGTAGGAAGACACAGGTACAATCGTATGTCGAATTCTCCCGACAGAAAGAAATATTTTTGACAGGTGGAGCAAGTCAAGAAATGTTGAAAACGACTATGATAAAATGAGGGAATTAATCCTGGTAGAGGAATTTAGAAATTGCATATTGAACGATATTAGAACCTATTTGGACGAGAGAAAAGTAGACACTGTGTATGAAATGACAGTCATAGCAGATGAATTTGCGTTGACACATAAGATTGAAAAGCAACTCTCAATGATCCTCACAGTCCCAGAGTCGAGTTTGCCAATATGAAAAATCGATGAGCAGACCATAATTGTAGTCATATAAACAACGCTATTGATACCCGTAGGGGAAATTCAAACCTACGCAATAGAAATCCGCAATCAATGAACGGATATAATAGAAAACCCATGTCATGCAATTCCAACTGGAATAACCAACATCGGGAATTTAGAGAGAAAACCACTCTTATACCACAGGGCGTCGTAACAAGTAACAGAGTAGCAGCAGGATATAGACCATTTATGTCCATAGGATACATTTCACCAGTATCCGATCTTTCCAAACGCAAAACGATTGCGATCTTGAGAGATACTGGAGCGTCACAATCCTTGCTGCTAAATAAATGTATACCGAGAGGGACGAAAACTGCAACAGCCAGGTATATTCGGATCCAAGGCATCGGTAACACAACCGTGAAAATTCCACTCCACAAAGTAAATATCAAATCAAATATAATTTCGAAAGCGATAGTAGTTAGAGTGGTGGACAACTTGCCTATAAAAGGGAATAGACATGCTATTAAGTAATGAATTGAATGGTGAGAAAGTAAATATAATCTCACCAACCAAACAGAAAGAGAACACGTACGGGGGTCACAAAATTAAAGTTTCGAACCAGCAACCCTCAGACGCTATAACACGTGCACAAGCATGGAGGGAAAGAACAAATCCTTATAGGGGAGAAAACGACACCACAGTTGATCTATCCCAACCCATTTTAAGTGCATCACGATTTAAAATAAGGTTGGTAGAGGTGAACAAATCAGCCCACGAGCAGCTTAAATCGACTGAAAGCAAAATGAAGAGTCGATATAACAAACAAGTAATGGATAGGAAGTTCAATGTAGGAGACAAAGTGTTGGTCATAATTCCTACAGAACATCACCCACTCAAAGAACGATTCCAAGGTCCATACGAGATACTCAGGAGAATAAATTATGTAATAAAAACTCCTGATCACAGAAAGAGCACTCAGTTGTGTCATGTTAATATGATAAAACCCTACTTTGAACAAAGGAAGGATGAACCCGCCTTGTCGATTCATGAATCTCATAGGGAGGAGATGGTAGACCAGAGCAAGGAAGACATTGTTACCCAGCAAGTGATTATTCACACAAACTTAGAAATTCGGAGGTGAACATTCAGGATATCATACAATATCCCGCTCCGAATAATGTTCAAAGGCTGAGAAGATTCCTGGGAATGGCAGGATATCATCGGAAATTTTGCAGAAATTTTTCCGACATCGCCTCTCCTCTAACTAGCTTATTGAAAAAAAAAGCATAACTTCTTGTGGTTTCCGATTTGTCAAGACTCCTTCGAGAAAATAAAAAAATAACTTAATTTCAGAGCCGGTATTAAAGGCTCCAGATGTGAACCAACCTTTTTCTCTGGTGGTCGATGCAAGCGACCAAGAAACCGATGCGGTGTTGATGCAGGTAGATGAGAAGGGTAATACACGTCCAGTTAGCTATTACTCCAGAAAATTTCATCGATATCATAAAGGGTACTCCACGATAGCAAAGGAAGCCTTGGCCCTTTTATCTGGTCTACAGCACTTTGAGGTCTATATCTCTGCCTCACTTAAACCGACTGTCGTGTATACCGACCACAATCCACTAGTATAAAATTAATAAATAAAATGAAAAATAAAAACCGTAGACTCTTATCCTGGAGCTTAGCGCTACAAGAAAATGATTTGGTAATCAAACATCTTAAAGGTATTAACAATAAATGTGCAGACGCCCTTTCTCGGGTCTAAAAATCATAGTCGTTTCAAGAAAAATGAAATCAAGGAAAATCTTGATTTGATTTTTTTTAGAGGTGTGAAGATGTTACATGTTAGCACATTTTAGAGAATAAAATAAAACGTTAAAAAGAAACGCTAATATTTCAAATAAAAATATTAAAAACAAACAAAACAAGAGCAAACACACAAACACAAAGAAACGCTTGATCCTAAATTAATTTAACAGTGCTATGTTATCAGCAGCAGCGTAATCCCCTTCCTACCATAATAAAAGATATGAGTCCGAGAAACTGGGCAATTCAAAAATACGCGCACAGCAGCGTTTGTGATGGACGGAAAACAAAAAAATCTTAACGGACGAATAAAGACGTAGAGACAAAGAAAAACAAAGAAAGTCGTAAGTATCTGAAGAAATCTCCACCGAGCAAGGTGTAAAACTGAAAATGTCTTCCCAGAAGATCTAGTCGTTGAAAGCAATACAGCAACGAACTGAAAATGCATACGAAATTGCTCCCAGCGAAATGAAACAAGGCTGAAACAATGATGCGAGGGAAACACATGTGAAGCCGATGATCTAATAACACCAAACCAGAAGCGGCAAAACATCACGGATCAGAAATCAAAAGATCCTACTATGAAAGATATCGGAGTTGCAAGATCAATACGAAAGCACAAACGATCTTTATGAAATGAGACAAAACAGACAATCATAAAACAAAAACAAACAAAAAGGAAGCAATCAAATTCAAAGTAAAAACACCCCCCCCCACTCAGATAAGTGACATTTCTTTTATTGCCCAAAACATTCAAATTCTGCAAACCCGTTTGTTTTATTTTAATTGTTCATATTTAAGCTCCATTTATCACATGATAATAATTTCATTATTCATTTAAATAAATGTTATATGTATTTAAATAAATGTTATATGTATTTAATAATTTGTGTTCGTTATTCATACTTGTTGTTGTCAATCCCGTAAATATTCGAACCTGAGCAAAAACATTTTTTTTAATTTTTTTATATAAACGGAATCATTGTGCATTCCATTTACATCGCATAATTCCCTTGTGATGTGATAAAGCGATCGGGAGGTACCGATTCGTAACAATAGATTTAAAATCACCTTGGACAAGCATTCAGACAGTGTATAGATGCAATATCTTCTTACTGTCTTTTTACAGGACTTGTTTCCCTTTGCTATTATTTTTTTTCAATAAAATTGATCGATTGATTTATATATAGGCTCATGCATATATTCTGTCAGTCTGTCTGTTTGGCTATAAACCTATCCACATTTCTACTTACCAATTTATCTACAGACAAACGTGCATTGCATACGGATAGATACCATAAATACAAAACGTATACTCTTTCTTTTCCGGCGAATTCCAAAAACGGCACAGCGTATGAAATCAATACGCACGATGAGAATATCCTCACCTCCAGCAATGAACATTTTCTCTCTTGGATAAATGGCTAGAAATAAGGTTAGCTCAAACACTTGGCCATGGCTACAGCCCACGCATCTTTTTAAATAGTCATCCATTACATGCGACTACCTCGATCTTCTTACTTTACTATCTCTTGTGTTTAATTATGGGATGTTGAATCACATGACAGCTTTTAAGCTATGAGAATAAAGTCAAGTTCAAAGTATTACTAAGGTCGTTCCCATTCAAGAATATATATATATATATATATATATATATATATATATAGAGAGAGAGAGAGAGAGAGAGAGATGGGAAATGAAAAAGGAAAAACCAAAAAGGATGTTTCTTTTTATATATTCATCAACGTTTTGTCTTTATTTGTAAATAATTGATAATTTTATGAAAAATGTCATGCAAGTACGTGAAAATATTGGGTTGACATGATGGGTTGATGAGAAAAAGTAGTAGCCATTACTGGGTGCGCAGACCCAAGGTCCGGGCTTAGTGAAGTCAGTAGCATGGAATGAAATAAGTGCTACTGACTTCACTAAGCCCGGAGTCAGTCCTTCTGCAAGGCCAGCTACAACACTTTGCCTTTCAGTAGCAGTCAAATGTCGATTTTGGGGCATTTTTACAAACCTGCAATAAAGCGAGAAACAGTGAAAGTGGCTAACAAATATATAAATGTCTATAACTTTAGAAATATAGTATAGATTTGAAAAATATTTTGGTATCTTACCTACTTAGCAGCACTCTTTCAGTGTGCAAAATTTCAAACTTGTGCGATTTATATTATTGAAGTTATTAACAATATTATGATCTGCAATAAAGCGAGAAACAAAGTTTATATGTATTGCCAGTTATCCAAAGTAGTATAGGAATATACACATGGCAAGTGAGTTACACTGCAAATAGTTTGACTTTATGAAGTTTGGTTTATTTTTTAATGCTTGTATATTTGTATGCACAGGATTAACTCCTGATCGATCATTATAGATTATTGAATACAGTTGCTATGCGTAAAGGGTGTGAATGTGGGCTATATTTAGTTTCATGCAAAGGGAGTAATAAGAGGTAGAAGCCATTCATGAAAATTTAGATACCTCCGATTTTTGTGAAATTTGTACAATAGTTATTAGACATCAATTGATACATATTCCTTAAATATTAGTTTCTTTGGAGTATTTTAAAGGATTCTTAGGAAGCATAATATGGGCACAACAACCTCCCAGTTGAAAATTCGAATATATCAGATTTGCATTGGATTTAATCCAGCACGAGTCCTTGGCACAACGAATATAAGTAATAGTCTTCTGGAGGTTGAAGGTTCAATCCTCAGTACGGGCGATACTAAGAATACAATTACGAATTACTTAAGACTTCTACCAGGGCATGGCTGATGGAACGAGAGGAAGCTACCTTGGTGGATTAAATAAAGGGCTCCTTTCAAAATTCTGTACAGATTCCCGAGTTTGGCATAAAGATTCCCGACTGTGACATTAAGATTCCCAAGTTCGACAAGATGCATCTGAAGAAGGTCGGAGGTTACATTGGCTGAAACGTTGTGAGAATAACATCGAAGATGAGGACAGTAGTCTTAATAATCCAAATTATAAATCCTCATCTCAAAAATGTTGAAACCTAAAACCAGGGAGTTCCGATCCGAGGAAGGGTTGTCAGCAGAAGCGGGGGGGGGGGGGGGATTACTTTGGTGCCAGTAGGAAACTTGATGAATGCTGTGGATGGTCACAAGGCAATTCCTTTTTTATCTATTCATCTGTATCGTGGCTCGAAAGTGTGCCACTTTTGAAAAACGTGCTGAGTGAGAGTTACGCTGCTGCTTCTCCTCGAGTTCAGTTACGTGATATACAAATGTTCTATTTACGAATTACTCAAGATTTCTTCCTAATCATGGCTAACAGAATGTGAGCAAGCAACCCCGTCGTTTCTGTTCAAAATTCCGTACAGATTCCAGAGTTCGACATACAGATTCCTCAGTTCAACAAAACGCACCTGAAGAAAGTCGGAGGTTACATTGTGAAAATAACATCCAAGATGAGAACAGTAGTCTGAATAATACAAATAGTAAAGATTATCAATCCTCATCTCAAAATTTCCGAACATAATTAATACTTAATTGAACACGTTGATATTTTACCCATAGCTGGAGGGAAATTCTGATGATGAACAAACACCCTGTCTTTAACGCTGTGATGCTTAAGGAAATTGCACTACTCTCAACCATGATGGCTCTAGAATGTGCTGTGAGAATGCTACGTCATGTTACCACAGAAGGTTTAACCCCGAGGTTCACTTTTACAGCTCCACCATTTGTCCATCAATTTACAGCTTCCTTATTTGTAAGCTTGACCATCAGAGAGATATGGGTGGAACATTTAAGTAGGGCTAAGGATTGAAGAGTGCACTCCGCCACAATGCAATACAATGTAGTATAATGCATGGAATGATATCTGAGATCTGTTAGCGGCATGCTATATTTCAACCATAAAATTTCAACAATGTTTAGAGACGTGAAATAATAAATATTATGATAGACTTTTATGAGACCATTAAATATTTTTCTGTATCTGTATGTGTATAGTAGAAATCAGTTTCAGTTCATCTACCCAACTACATTTATATATATATATATATATATATATATATATATATATATACACACATTTAAATAGCATATGCATATATATATATATATATATATATATATATATATATATATATATATATACACACTTTTATATGTTTTAATCAGTCTACATGAACCAATACTTTCTGATCTATGTTCGCTGTTAAAAAGGCATGTTCTATCTTATTCAAGGAGTGCTAACCCTGAATCCACAAATTCCCTCAAAATATTTCCCCTGGATTTGATCTTTGAAATATTTTGATGTAAAATGGTGTCATGGATTAGAGGTAGGGTGAGGTTATAATGGTAAGGAGTGGTTGACCAGTTGAAAGAGCACACATGCATATATCTGTGATAATACAAAGCTCTTTGTAAATAAAACAAATTAAGCATGGTGAAGCGGTGGTCGATGTTTATATAAATAGATATTGTAGATATCATTTACAGCCACTTCTCTCATAGCCTAACGATTAGAGCTATTGACTAAATGGCTGAAGGTTCGATCCCGGGCAGGGGGAGATGCTAGTCTAGCCGCACTGAAGAGCTGTGATAAAGTGAAACAGTCTGTCTGTAGATGACTATATAAGCTCTCCTTCTTGGGTAGAGCACTGTCGTTGAGTGATGTCTTCTGCTGCTTCTGAGCATAATGCAAAGTACTTTGTAAATAAACAAATTGAGCACAGTGAAGTTGGCCATTGTTATGTTTCCTGATAAAAGTTGTTTATTTAATCAACGAGATGAGATAGGTTTTAACTGTAGGCACTTCAAACGGTTAACTCTGGTGAACAATCTAGAGAATTGAACATAAATAACTTTACAATATAGCATAAAAATTAATGCATCCCCGGATAAGTATAATTCGTTGTAATGTAGTAGAATTCCAGTAAACTAATAAAATTGGGAGGTTTAGTCTTAATTAAACTAAACAAAATTAAAAGTAGATAATACAACTATGATTATTTGTAAGTCCTTCAATATCTTAATACGAGGTAAATTTTCAGAGAAATAAGTTATAATATTACAGGTTTCAATCAAGGCCTATTGTTCTTGTTTTTTGTTGTTGTTGTAATAATAGAAATAATAGTAGTAATAATGATAGTGGCAGCAGTGATAATGGTATTAGTAGTAGTAGTAATAATAATAGTAATAATAATAGTGGTAATAATAATAGTGATAGTTATTATAATAAGAGTAATAATAATAATAATAGTAGTGATAGTAATAATGATAGTAATATTAATAATATTAATAATAGTAGTAATAATGGTAATAATATTAATAACAATAGTGATAATAATAATGATAGTAATAGTGATAATAATTATATGAATAATATTAGCAGTAATAGTAATAATAATAGTAATAGCAATAGAAATAATAGTAATAATAATAGTAATAGTAGTTGTAGCAAGCAATAATAAAATAAAAACGCGAAACATATATATGTCTATGGATATTAAAAATATTTATTTATTAATAATAATTATATATATATACATATATATAAATATGCAATATATATTGCAATCGCATGGAGTGTTATGTGTGAGGTGCAGTTGAAAAAGACATCAACCATAGAGCCTACTCACTGCCAGGATCAAACTGATGTACTGATATAGCCCGTTTGCTCCAGGTTCAAGTCCGCCTGGAGGCTGCGGTGGAGGCTCAGTCCGGCTTCTTCAAGTGAGCTGTATTTAGCAAAAGATCCTCTATTTTGAGAATACATCACTTATTGGCCAAGATATGATGTTTTTTCTTTCCTTTCCCAAAAAGTGTAAAATGTGTCTCGAACTCCCTGCAAAGCTGAGTACCCTGATACTGGAACCATGCTTTTCTGCATGAGAAAAAAAAAATTCGCATATATCTCTGCTATGAATTGGAGTTGGACTAATTCACAAATTATTCCTACCCAATATAGTAATTTCTTGTTGAGGCGTCCTCTTGGATGATCAAATTCTGCCCAATTTCCACCATCATTAAACAATTATCACGGTGTTGTCTCACCGCCCACCTGACACTCATTAACCCTTATCCTCGAATGTCCTTCGAGCCTTGATAAGTGGTGACTTTTTAATAAAAAAAAAAATGATGATTCAGCTTCTTCGAGAGATGCCACTTTGAGCTTAGTGTATTCATCGCAGAGAACATGATTCTTGTGTTTTTGAGCCGTCATAATCCAGTTGGTAATAAAGCTTTGGTGCCAAAGCAAATTATTCTCATAACAATAAACATGATTAATGCGAGTTGCCATTTGTCTGATTGTGTAGTTCCTTATTTAGTTCAATGGAACTTATTTTTAGAACTCTTTTTTTTCCTTCTTTTTTTTTTCGAAATAATATAAATTATTTCTCCTTGATACGATCTGCTTTAAATTCTTGAATTTGCGATTTTTAATGATTTTTTTTTATTATAGCCTTTAAATCTTTCTCGTTGATCGGCTTCTATACATTATTGGAATTTTTTTAACCACTTTTTTAGCATAAATACTTTTAACGTTCACTAACAGAATTGTTCTCAAAGACAAAATTTATATTCCTCACAGCTTCAGTTCCATTATGGCTTGGCTGGAACCGATGCATACATAAAATACAGAAGAGATGAGTCTCAAAGTTTTTGCACATTTACCAAAAAACAAATCTGCAATAAAAATGACTGGAATTTTATAAGAATAGCCAAGAATTTATATTATGTTATTGAAATAAAAATAAAATAAATATGAAACACAGAAGAATGAATTTGTTTTACTAGTAGCACATAGGGAAGGAGGTAAGAATATCTTGCCGATGAAAAGTGCCTCATTTACCATGAAAAGCATGTCTAACTCTGCCTTCAATTTAAATATTAGCCGGTTAATATAAGGCTTTTTTATATACGATTTCTCAACTGTTAACTATTCTGCACATTTACGATTTAACACGTTGTTCCAATTTAGTTGCCTCCCCCGTGAGAGTAGAGTTAGACACAAAATCAGAGTTAGACACAAAATCAGAGTTAGACACAATGTCGGTTTTTAATGTGAAGAAAATCCATCTCACCAAAAAGGGGCACTCTGGATTTAGACAAAAATAAACATTGCCGCAGTCTAGAAGGATTTCTTCATCACTGACCGAGGAGAGAAAAGATTAAGTATAGTATCAGAACAAATACTACACTTTAACGTTAATTCTATTTTGAAAAATAAAATAAAAACAAAAAAATAAACCGAAAAGAAAAACATTTAAATCGAGAGAAGAGTTAGACAAAAGCTCGGTGTTTAATAATCCATCAACGTTAATTCTATATTTAAAAGTAACAAAATAAAAATAAAAATAAACTGAAAAGAAAAAAATATTGTAAAGGCGGCCAATATTCAGCGGGGACGTAAAAATAAGCATCGAATTTTTTTTTTTTTTTAAATATTGAAGGCAGACGATTCCCTTGATGTTTAGATGGTTGCGATTGATTGGTTAATTTGAGTCGCGTGAGAGAAATCCTTGATTGTGATTGGTGGCGGCCACTGGCGGCCAGAGGCGGACATAAAAAGCGCTGCTGCACTTATCTTCTTCCTTCGTTCCATTCATCGGGTAGGGTGGGAGGTAGGCAGTTGCAAACAATCTTTGATTTTTTTTCATCATTTTATGATTTTCGAGAATGATTTCTGCTTCCCTGAATGAGAAGGATTATGTTTACATTCTCACTAAACTAGGACATAACACTGTTGTCATTGTCGAATTTGTGACCTATTTGCGTTATCACATTTTGCAAGCCATTATTTATAGACCATTATTTGTTTTTCAAAAGTAGATACTCAGTTTTAATTCAAAAACTTATTACAATATTTATAAAGAAAAACAGGTCCCTTCTTCCTCCGTTCTTTTTAGCCGAAGGGGGGGGGTTACAACATTTTTTTTCTTTTTGTTCAATCTTCTATATTCAATAGCCCATAATTATGCTATTTACTTTTCAGTATGTTTATTTACCTCCTGCAAGATGTCCGCATGGCAAAAAAAATCAACCTAAGCCTAAGTCCGTGTGATCCCTCCCCCCCCCAAAAAAACCTCTTCATGAATACAATTTTATAGGCAAAAAAAAACAACAACAACCTAAGCATAAATCGGCATGGAAAAAAAAAACAGCAACCTCTGTATGAATACAATTTTATCCACAAATTTTATAAAACAAATTAGTATTACAGACATAAATTGTTTTGAAACTGTTACAGGTTCCGATAACCTAGGGAGTTTTTTTTAGTCCGGATGCTTGGGCTTGGGCAGTGCCACTACTCTGGAGTGATTGGTCTTACAACTAAGAAACTAGACACAGGCAAATTACAGCAATGTCAAAGAAGAGAGGACAAACGCAGATGAACAGTTAAAATATAGAAGTTTATTTACCATATAGATAATAGCGTCATATTATTTACCATATAGATAAAGAAAGCTGAGGTGACGTCACTGGAAATAGGAAAGGCTGGAATGAGAAAGCTAGAACTTGGATAGCAGGAAGAATGTTTCCGGAACCTGAACAGCAGGAAAAGGCTGGGTCGACCGGAATCGGTGCTGCTGGAACAAGCGGCAGGAGCTGAAGCTGTGGTTGCAGGAAAGGAGCTGGAGCCGCTGAGAGGAGCTGGACCAGACGCTGCAGGAAGCTGGACCAGACGCTGCAGGAAGCTGGAGCAAAAGTCACTGGAAGGAGCTGGAGCATGCGTTGCTGGAGAGAGCTGCAACAGCAGCTGCTGGAGAGAGAGAGAGAGAGAGAGAGAGAAAGAGAGAGACAGAGAGAGAGAGAAAGAGAGAGAGAGAGAGAGAGAGAGAGAAAGAGAGAGACAGAGAGAGAGAGAAAGAGAGAGAGAGAGATTATTAAATTAAAAGCATATGATTCTTGAGTACAGACAATTATTTTCGTTTTTTATTAACCGTTGTCTTGTCCATGTTAGTAACTGTTGCGATACTTAGACTCTCATACTCCCCGTTTCGAGTGAAGAGGAAATGAAAATACCTAAATACCAAATGCTTAGAGACTCGTTTTTTGCTGGAGTTGTCTTTTTTCTTTCTTTCATTTTCTTCTTCGTTCATCTTTTCTTCCTTTTTTATATTCCCATTTTTCTTTTGTCTTTTCATTTTTATATTCTTTTTTCTAATTTGTATATTTTCTTTACATTCATCTTTTCTTTTTTTGTACACTTGCATTTTCTTCTTTTTTTTTTACATTTTTTCTTCTTTTTTATATCCCTGTTTCTTTTTTTGTCATTGTCATATTCTTTTTCATTTTTGTATATTTTCTTTTGTTTCAATTTCTACTTTGTATTCGTTTTAACTTTTTTATTCTTTTCTTTTCTGTAGTCTGTTTTCGTTCATTTTTTTTTTATCCATTCTTGTGTCCATGCCATCTTTTTATGCAACCATTTTGTTTTGTTGATGCAATTTCGCAACAGAATTTATTTATTTCTGGTTTTCATGCTCTTGAATTGTAATAATTGATTTCAATGCATTTGCTATTCATCAAGGAATTCAGGAAATCATAGGTAATTATTGTCGTGCTTTCTTCGCACCAACGCCCAGAGCAATGCAGAATTGGGTTATTAGAATAGCGCCAATTGTATAATGTCTCTGCCCATGTATAAGGAAATGTTGGTGTTTCAAGAGGAATCTGACATACATTAGAACATCTTACAAACACACACACACACACACACACACACACACACACACACGGCAAGACCAATAGATGGCAGACCACTGACGGAGATGGATACTGGTGACAACAAGCTGGAAGTAGTGACAGACTTTTGTTATCTTGGAGATGTGCTGTCATCAGGTGGAGGCTGTGAACTCGCAGCAGCTACACGTTGCAAGTGTGCCTGGAAAAAGTTTAGAGAGCTGCTACCAATCTGTTTATTAACACACTAACACGTATGCATTGTCTAAAATTAGAATTTTATTTAGCGTAGTTACCTCGGTTTGTTATCTCAAGAAGCACCAATATAATGCTTATGCACTAATGTTACCGTGTTGAAAAAAAATATCATGGTAACATAAGGGCATAAGCACCAAAAATATTTGTGTAATTTAATTTCTCATAGTATTTTTCTTTTCAGGTATTTTATTAAAAATGGCTGGAAAATCTGCAATTTCAACTTGCAGTAAATATGAAATGAACTTTTCAGGTCCACCTCTACCATTTAAAAAAACGGAGCCACCAATTTATCGACAAATTATTCAATATAGTTATTATTTAATAAATACTTATCCCCACCGTTCAAATTTTACTATTTCTAAATTAATAACAAAGGAAGTAATCGATATTTGGAAAGCTGTTAATCCACGTTTACCTTTATTAAATGAAATGACTATTATAAAAACGGTTAGTATACTATGCTTCAAGAAAGCAAAAGAAATAAATAGAAAATCTCTCCCTGCTTCCCAAATGAAATTTTTGATAGAAAAACTGGATTCATTATTTGATATTTCATCCTGCTCTTGCAAACTGCCAGTTTTAAGTTGTGACGACTATCATGTAAAATGCCATGAAGAAAACTGCAAAATTCAACACATTATTTGCACTTGCCCTCTTCAACAGAAAGTAAGTTATTTTCTATTTTTGTTTTTCCAATGTATTTATGAGACAGCCTTATATCAAGACCAATTTCCATATTTTATTATTATTCAAATATATAAACCATTTTTCCATTATATTTTTCATGCAAATTAATTTTTATATTAATGTATTTAGATGTATTTTTAATATAAATAAAATTTGACTTTTCAGGTTCCAGTTGAGGATTGTGAATACCTAAAGGATCAGAGAAGCAAAATAGGGCCCAAGGGCACTTTTCAGCTTGGCCCAGTAGATACAAATGCACTAAAAAAAGTAAAAAGAAAGTAAATGTGTTAAGAAAAAATTACATTCATCACCTTCAACATCAAATGTCCAGGATAATGTTTCTTCCCCCTCCTACTCATCTTCTCCAAATGAAGAACCAGAAGAATATTTGCAGCCAAATACTCCAACAGGGCCTTATAGCCTTATCAAATTTCCAAGATATGCTCTCAAATTAGTCAGGGGGGGGGGTATATCTTCTAATCTTGGAGCCAGCCTTGCCAATGCCTTCCTCTTAGATTTGAAAGCTGCGGGCCTTCTTATACCCAATATTAATATAAAAGATATTATTATTGATAAATCTAAAGTCGATAGGGCAAAGACTAAAGTGAAAATAACTGCCCAACAAAAACATGATGAAAGTGTGGAAAATATTATATGTATTGGAGTTGATGGGAGAATGGATAAGGACACATTGATGTATAAGGAAATTGTGGATGAAAATAGACAGAGAATTATGAAAAAAACTAAGGGACCAGAACACCATTTAACTTTTACAAAAGAAACACCATGTGAAAGTAAATATCTGACACATAGAGTTCTTCCTAATAGTGGTGCAACAGGTGCTGTTCATGCAGATCAAGTGGTGGATGTTTTGCATGAATTCCACAGTGAGAACAGTATCAAGGCTATACTTGTTGACAACACTAATACCAACACAGGTTGCGAAGGTGGAATGGTTGCAATTTTAGAAAAAAACTTTAAAAAAATCTTCACACAATTGGTTGCTCTTTGCATCATAATGAACTACCTTTCAGAGCCCTTTTTAAAAACATAGATGGTTGCGCAAAGGGCCCTACAACATTCAGTGGCCCTCTGGGGAAATTATGCTCAAATGATTGCCATGATTTACCCCAAATATCATTTTCCACTATTAGCAATCCTCTAGAATCAATTTTTAATGTAGTAAATTTTATTGTAAATGTGTATGCCACTTCATTGGTTTGAAATTAAAAGAAATAGTAAATTCCACAATCAGCAAGTGCACATTTTTAATATGATCCAGAGGATTAAGGAGCAGCCTCAGGAAATCCAAGATATCACATTTAGAAATATACAAGGTAATACATTTTGTTTACTGCCTGTAAACTTTCTATATTCCATGGTTAAATCTGAGGAGATTGAAGTAAGAGAAGAAGCTTTAAAAAGAATTTTTGCCATTAGGTAAGTAATATTTATTCATATATCTCTGACTCAATTATTTATTCCAATTTATAGAATGATTTTTAAAGATTTTATCTAATTTCACCATAATTATTAAAGCAGTACAGATTGGAATTTTTTAATAATTCAATTAATTAATTTATTCTTTCAGGAGTGAGGAGTCAACCAGAAAAAGATTAAAAAGAATACCACCTATTAATTTTATTGCCACACATTGGACACAATTAATAGATTTAAAATTATTTTTGAACCACCAATGACGGAAGATTTTTCTGAATCTTAACTTCGAGAATCGTTGATAAATGGAACCAAGCTTGACTTGCCAGATTTGCCCTCACATTCTCAGGGCGTGGAACGGGCAGTTAAGTTAATAACAGAAGCTTCACAAGCTGTATATGGTTTTGAAGCAAGGCATCAACACATTACAGCCAAAGTTTTGAGTCAGAAATTGAGACCAGCATTTTTGTCTAAGGGGTCTTATATGGAGCAAAATAAGCTGATTATAAAGGCTTTTCAAGTTTGTAATGCTACAGTGTCTGGAAAATCAAAGGAATATTCCAGCTTAACTCATAATCCTCTTATCACTTTTGGCAAAAATATAAGAAAAGAAAAAAAGAGGAATGTGGCCGATCACATATGACCCAATGAAAAAAACAATTCACTTTTCTCATATACATGATTCCTAGCCAAAATATGTTCAGTTCTCATCCTATCGTCAACAAGTGAGTTTCCCTGCAAAACATTCTTTCTGTAACAGGCCCTTCCATCTATTCTCAACACCATCAACTCAGAAGTGCTAAACGTTGAAATCAGCCTTTGAAAAATAAATCAAAGATTGCATTTTTGATTCAATCAGAGACTCCAATTTTAAAACATTCCACCTTTTGCTTTGAAACTATTTCATCCCGGAAACCCCACGACATATTTTCCTTCCCATGACACACACACACACACACACACACACACACACACACACACACACACACACACACACACACACATATATATATACATATATATATATACATATATATATATATATATACATATATATATATACATATATATATATATATACACACACATATATATATATATATATATATATATATATATATATATATATATATATATATATACTTTCTTTTGTATACATATATATAAAGGAAATATGGCTTCGAACTCTGCCGGCAATCCTCTCAACCACATAATTGAACAGTTTGCTTTCTTACTGACTGAAGAAATATTAATTTAATTTATCAGCAACCAACACTCGTCTCCATCAAAAAGAAATATTAATTTCTCATCGACTGGCACCCATCTCCTCCAAAATCGTTTTTCATTCATAATGATTGTTCATTCTAAACCAAAACATTATTTAATTTTCGTGACTTAACAATTTTTCAGTTTGCCTTTGATTACCAAACCTGAGTCTCTCCAAACCAGAAAACTATTTTTTTCCTTGCCATTATTTTGTTAATTCTCCCCTGTTATTTTATTAATATCTCTATCAATAAATTCTATACTTTATACACTCTTCTCTGTCATTGCTGTTTCTTTCGTATGTTGTGTATTCTCTGAGACTTAAAATGGAGTTCGAGAAGGGATAACCACTTTTTAATTTTCAAAATTATTTCCATTTTAATATGGAAAATTATTTGTCTGTGTCTGGCAATAACGTATCTCCTTGTGTGACATGTCATAACTGGTTGGTAACAATGTTAATACTCGACAGTATGGTTTGGCCACAAGTTATGGAGCACTTTACCTGTCTTGATGCAGGTGTTAAAGAAAAATAAAACAATATTAGCTTGACCTTTGCAACAGTATATGAACATCATGAACATATAAGTCGCACTGCAAAATCGAAATAACAAAAAGATTTAAAGATCAAGTGACCACAGTCGGGTGCATGCATGAAAAGTAAAGAAAACAATTCGAATCGGCCTCTTTTCAACCCATCAACAAACAGAGCTCTTGGAGATAGAGGATGTAACAAAAAGTTTATTTTGTAATACTTAGTCTAAGGGGTTGTTTTATTTTATACCGAGTGAGGCCTAAACACCGTAAAATTAAAACATTTCTAAGCTCACAACTTCAGGCATGGAAGTGCAGCATAGCTGGGGTGTTCTTTAATCCCAACGGTGCAGTCACTTCGTATTGCGGTGGTGATGTGGCAGTAAAAGTTTCCATTCTTCTTTTGCAAAAAATAATATATTTACAATGTAATTCATAAATATTGGTCAAGTAAAATAACGCCAAATATCCAAACTCGGTCGGACATGGATCGTCGTCGTCGTCGTCTGGTTTTGGCATTTAAAGTGCTGCGAGTGTCCCTACTCTGGGGTGGGAAACACCAGGTAACGTTTCACGCCTGCTCTCCATGCGGTCTGATCCAAAGGGTCGATATCAGTCATGCTGCATACAGTCAAATCACTTCAATACAAGAAGAATACAAATCTTCAATACAAGAACAACTAATATCTCATTATATAAAAATAGGAATAGTTCAAGACGAGCGGTAGGGGAGATAGCATTTGATATTGTAATTTTATTACAGTTGGATTTTCTGAAAAAATTTTTAAAAACCATACTTAAAGTTTATTTTAAAAAAATTAAATATTCAAATGTTTTTCAGATTGTTTTTACTGTACAAAATTTCAGATTGACTTACATATATTAGATCAACATTTCGCCTTTTGGTTCGGAGCAAAGTGTAGTATCTGTTCTGATACTACACTTCATCTTTTCTGTTCTCAGTCAGTAAAGGAGAAATCCTTCTAGACTCAGGCAATTTATTTTTTTTCCAACCCAGAGTGCTCCTTTTTGGGGAGCTAGATTTCCCTTACATTAAAACCCGACCTCGTCAAGGGGTGGGCAAGTGAATAAGGACATACATAATTAGATTAACAAAATCTGAGAGCTTTCCTCATGGACACTTTGATTTACTTCCCTAGATTTCAACTGTGTTTCATAAGAAACTTGGTATTGGTGCGATTTTGGATGCCTTACACGCTAGTTTGGCCATCTACCACATGCCAGCTCTTGCATCAACTCCATAACATGCCTGGATACCACTGGCACTAGGGAGCTTGGTAGACCAAGAAAAACCTGGCTTGAATGTGTATGAAGTGATTTGACAGCATGCGGAATGACTGATATTGAACCTTTTGATCAAACCCCATGGAGAGCAAGTCTGAGACATTGCCTGGTGTTGCCCACTCCAGAGTCCGGGACCATCGCAACACCTTAAATGCCAAAACATGATGATGATTACTCCAATCCAAACTTGAATTTACTACAGAAGCGTCTCTCAAATCAGTTTTTATCACTTCCTCCCATGTTTTCCTTGTGAGCTGACTCTGCTACCTCAACTGTTCTACATCTACTAACCCAAGAACTCTTATCCATTCTTTTAACGTGGCTAAACCATCGAAATTTCCTATTCTGCACACATTTCTCTATACTGTCCAGATTTAATCTTCCTCTGAGTACATCAGATCTAAGTCTGTCTTTAAGATGCATATTACACACCCACCGTATAATTCTTGTGTCATTTCTCCATGCAACACATGTCATCAACAATCACTGACCAAGTTTAACTTCTATACATCATTATGCTTTTTACACATGCCTGTTAGACTCTTCTCTTGGTGAACAGTCGTAACGCAATAGCAGAAGTTCTCTGAACTTACTCCATTGAAATAAGATGCAATAATAATTAGGCGAAAAGTAATGAAATCAGGTGCAATAATAATAATAATAATAATAATAATAATAATAATAATAATAATAAGGCGAAAAGTAATGAAATAAGGTGCATAGCCACAAGGAGTCAATCAGAATCTTGTATGAAGCAAGTTTTCAAGAGTCAATCAAAATATTACATTCAGATCGATAGCATGATTACTGACTCACACACATATTGGTCTGTGCATCGTAAACACACACACGCATCATGTGTGACAGAAATGAACTATAACTAATAGTCCACTTTACTGACATTGTCAGCAGCTAACACAAGACTGTTTCAATGGAATGGATCTTGACTGATCAAGACACTGTTTTGAATCTTGCTTTGTATAAGATTCGGATCACTTCCTGGCAGCTATGCGCTTATCTCAACAAGTCTGTTTATCGTAAAATCACACACACACAAACAAGCTGCTGGATTAATGCAAACATTTAATCCATGATCTTGCATATACAGTCGCAATTTCTCCTCCTTCAGCGAGACACCCACGACAAGATGTGTATTCTCATGTGAATAAAGCTCCTTGTTATTCATTCATCGAACGCACATTTGTATCCTACCATAGTCTCACTAAAGATACGAAAGTTCTCAGTGCGATAAGCAGGTAATGTAATAGATAATGGCACTAACTGTGGGTTTGTCATGGAGTGTTCAAGTTCTGTTGGAGATTCCAAGTCACTTGCACCAATATATATATATCGTACACTTTGTCCACTACAAAATAAATGCCTAACCAAAAGTATTGTATACCAAGCAACAATATTTGCCAAAGAAAGACCTAATAACAAGAAATACTATGTGGGTATGACCTCCCTAGATTTTAAAACTAGATATTATGACCACAAAAGCACATTTAAAAACAGAGAACGTCGAATTAAAACATAACTCGCAAACCACTATTGGGAGCTCAAAGAAAATGGCCGCTCACCAATAATTGAATGGAAAATAATACGACAGGCCAGTACATGTAGAAATTTAGATGACCCGTGTAGATTATGCCTGAATGAAAAATTTGAAATCCTAAATTTTAAAGATCCCCGAAATCTATTAAACTGTAGAAGTGAAGTAGCAAACAGCTGCTTATGCAGAAATAAATTTACCTTAGGCTAAAGATAAATAAATAAATAAACACAAATAAACTAAACAAAAAACTTAACAATTTAAAAATCAAAAACCTAAAATAGAAATACAAGGAACCACGTGTTAAAATAAATTCACCCATTACATTGACACAACAAAGGAAACAAGATATAGGCAAATCTATAGAAAACAGAACAATAGAACAGGATAAAAAAAAGAAAGTAACAATAACCACACCTTTGTTCGTGGGAAGCCCAACGATTGGCTGAGAGAACAACAAAGAATCTGATTGGTTAACTAGCTAGCCATGTATATAAAAACACCCGGCAAAAATAACTCCATGCATTTTAGCCTGAAGATTCCCACCGAGGATGAAACGTGGGAGCCTCTGTGTAGCTTAATTGCCATAAATATATTTTCATAGCTTACTATGTATATATATATATATATATATATATATATATATAGAGAGAGAGAGAGAGAGAGAGAGAGAGAGGAAGACATACAGACGGACGGAGAGACGCTGCATACTAAATATACCAAAATTTTTCACTTACATTTTATTATATTACAAAAAAGGAAAAATATATTCTTTCATTTTCTTTTTTTTTAATGGGGGGGGGGGGGTAGAATCGAAACAGCCCACTCGATGTTTTCTATCTGATACTTTCCCAAGGAAACAATTCAGACATTTGTTAAGATTACTTTCAAAATAACGCTCATAAGAAAAATAGGATATACATATTTTAAGTTTTAAAGAGATTCTGTCCCCATGAGTCACAGAGGTACGGATACGTAGATATTCGGCACATAAGGACGGACCTAAAGATTCGGGACCACTTACATTGTCTTCCCCGGAGAATTTTATATCTATGATATAAGTTTCATAAAAATAGGATATATTTGAAGTTTTAAAAGAAGGTTCGGTCCTCATAGCTCTTTTAGGTTAGGACGGCGCTTAGAGATTTGGGATCCCTTCCATTGTTTTCCCCGGAAAATTTTATACATATTATTTAAATTTCATAAAAATAGGATATATTTTAAGTTTTAAGGCGGTTATGGACTCATAGCCCCTTAGATAAACACGTAGAGATTCGGGAACACTTCCATTGTCTTCCCCGGTAAATTTTACATAAGAATGCACTTTTGATTTTATATAGACTCTCTAACCTTTCTTTCTATATGGAACATACAAACATCCCACACATATGCATACACCACACAGGCTTTGAGTTTATATATATATATATATATATATATATATATATATATATATATATATATATATATATATAATAGCATGAATTATACTATGACAATTAAACTACGCAGAAACGTTTCTGTTTCATTTGGGAGGGAAATCATCAGGCGAATTGCCTTATAAAAACTTCTCTCTCTCTCTCATATATATATATATATATATATATATATATATATATATATATATATATATATATATATATATGTTGATAGCTAGAAGCATAGATAGACACATATTTTATAATTACAAAATTAGTATCAGAAATATAATATGCTACTCTCAAACAGCTAAATATTTTAACCAAACACAATATACACTATATAGCATCACATGCTTTGGAATAGCTGCCATATTCCCGTATACATATGCACGGAAACAGACAGAATTAAAATGCATAAACTAAACACACACAAATACGGTCTGAACTTCGATGAGGAAATATGTATGAATGAATATATAGAATGAAAATATCAAAGACAAGTAATTAAGTGTAGCTCTCCAATTGACATTTTTTGGAATTCTACTCCGAATAGGTAATTAAGATATGACCATTCTATGTATTTTTATAAAAATAGTTTAAAAAAAAATTTTGTTTATGATTAAAAAAAATCGATTAGCAACTGATTTTAATATAATCGTTACTCTTCTATACTCGATCGAACCCTGGAATGTGTTTGTGATTTTCATGTGAATTTCATATGTTTTACCTGTCCCCATTATTGAAAAAATGTTTTATTTGGTCCCTCTATCTGGACTTTGTTTTGTTCTCGAACTGGTTGTGGATATATCCAATGGATGTTATCTGAATTGTAACTGATAAATTCTATATGCTGATGAGGAAAATAATATAAGTTTTTCAGGCTTTACTCTGATGTAATAATTATAATAAAATGTTTTTGTTTGAAACACGCGTACATATGAATAAACATTGTTAAGTGTTTATTTTCAGAGCTTGATTATAATATTTAAAAATTTAATTAATTATGTTATAAATTTTATAATCTACCTAATTATAATCATATTATGCATAAATATACTTGAAGGATACCCGTCCCAGGACGGATAAAATTCATCCTCAAACAGAACAGTTTTGCACACATTTTGTTTAATTGGTTTCTTATGTCTATGGATCGAATTCAATGCAAATATGAGATATTTTAAATTTTAAATGAGAGGTTGAGCCCATATTATGCCCCCTAAAAACCCTTTAAAATACCCCAAAGAAAGTGATATTTAGGGAATATTTAGTAATTGATGTTTAATACCTATTGTTAACATTCCACAAATATCGGAGGTATCTGATTTTCCAAAGAAGGGTTTCTACCTTATTACTCGCTTTGTATGAAACTAAATTAAACTAAATATAGTCCCCAGTTCATAATGATCGGCTGATTAGTTTAGGAGTAAATCATGTACATACACATATATAAACGTATAAACGTATCTAACTTTATAAAGATAAAGATAATATATAGAAATGTGTATGAGAGATACAGGGAGAGAAGCAGAGAGTGTGTGCATGTGTGTGTTGGAGATATAAGGGGAGTATGTGAGTGCAAGAAAGAGAGAGAGAGAGAGAGTTTGTGTGAATATTCGTATGCAAGAGAGTGAAGAGATTTGGGCTTGGATCAAAGTGTGGTATCTGTTTTGTCCTCATTTAGAGGAGAAGAAATCCTCTTAGACTAATGAAATTTTAAACTTTGATTTCCAGTCCAGAGTTTCCCATTTTGTTGAGCTAGAGTTTTCCCAACATTAAAAATCGATATTGTGTTTCACTATGCCCTTGTAGAGAGACAAGTAAATAGGAGATATTGGAAGAGACATTGTACATGGATGTACATGTGTGTATGAGAGAGATAGAAAGATAGGGATAGATAATGTGTGTGCACATGTTTTTGAGAGAGAGAGAGAGAGAGAAAGAGAGGGAACGACAAAGAGCAGAGAGAGAGAGAAATTTGTGTGGATGTATGTGTTGGGGACAGAGATAAAAAGTGTGAGTGTGTGAATGCGTGTACAAGAGATAAAGAGATATGTGTGAGTGTGTTTTAAAAAAATAAAGAGATAGTGAGAATGTGCGTTGGTGGATGTGGATGTCTGAGAGAAAGATATGGATAGTGAGTACATGTGTATATGAGAGAGAGAGAGAGATTAGGAGAGAGACATAGATGCATGTGGATGTGTGTATATGAAGGAGAAAGAGAGAGCGCTAATGTGTGCAGATGTGTGTGTGTGGGAGAGAGAGAGAGAGAGAGAGAGAGAGAGAGAGAGAGAAAGAAAGAAAGAGTTGTAGATAGAATGAAAGAACAAAAGAGATAAAAATAGAGACAGGGACTGTGTGTGCATGTGAGAGAGTAACAGAGTATTATGTGTGTGTGAGTGAGCTGCAAGAGAAAGAGAAAAAGAGAATGAAAGAGAGAGAACGACGGAGAGAGAGCGAAAGTGTGAGTGTGTGTGTGTGAGAGAGAGAGAGAGGGGGGGGGGTGAAAGAGAAAGTAAGCGAGAGAGAGAGAGAGCAGATCTGAAAGCAACAGAGCATTTTTCAATCTTTTGTGCCGATGCAGTGTTTTAAGTGGTCATTATTTCAGACATGTCGTAACCTAGTTCCCCTCACCGTTGGTTCCGTAGAGTTTATTCACAAATATAAACTTCAGCAAGATGAGTCCAAGAATAAAAATGCAGACAATGTCTGTACGAGAATAATGCTGCACATGAAACATTTGAAGAAATTCTTTCGTTTTTACTTTTTTCTGTTGCATATATGCGAATATCTCAAAGTCTACCACAGATATTCAGACTACTGCATCTTTTATTTTTTAAGACTTTTATTTACCCAAAACAAGGCATGTTACCACTGAAGCTTGTTCACATTAAATTTAAATTTCTGCATGTTGGTACAGTAGGAGAAACAGGGAGCAGGGATGGAATTCCAAATGCAAGCGGTCCGAGTGTATTTACAGAAGTGCAGAATAGTATGTTACAGAAAGTCTGAGTCCGATGCTGTGACTATGACTGCCACCATGATTGCTATGACACTTCATCATAACTCTATTCATAGTCTCTGGAAGAGTCCATCTACTTCTGAAACAGAGTAGATCACCATCACACCATAACAAGTAGAAAGTTTTCCAGCATCTGGTGACCTCTACAGTAAAGGGGTGGGATTTTGTTGCTAGTTGGGTTGGTCGGAGTACAAGTAAGTTTGTCGGAACACATTCTGTGGAAATACTTGTAAAACAAGGTGTGAAAAGGTGTGAAAAGTTTTCTAGCCCGATTTGATCGAGGCCTGGCTTCTTTGCAACAGACTTTGCAGTATCTTCTATGTATTCATTTCAATTCATGTTGCCTGTGAATGTAGGTTTGAACATTGGACTCTCAGAAAGGGTATTATCAGCCATGGCAATCAGTGGTTTCTTATAATTGTTAAAGGAAAGGAGCTTTGTATCGATACCATTGAACGTAACCATACATTTCTAGGCCCCATTCTACTACAGACTGGAGGTCATCTTTTAAAGATTCAACCATTGTCTTGGATATGTGTGCATTCGATTTGTACACATGTCGAGAATAGAGTATGGTGTTATAAGCAAATATACCGATATTCGACGCGATTGCATCAGGGAAGTCGTTTATGAAGATCAGGATTTATATAGGTTCAAGTATTGACTCCTGGGACACATCCACATTAATGTGATGTTTGGATATACAGCCATCGAGAACGACCTAAATCTTTCTTTTAGCTAAGAAGGATCTGATTATATTAAATATGGACTCAAACTAAAAAAATACAATGTTTCTTTTTTAGTTTTATTTATATTTATAAACCGCTCAATGAAGAAGATGCGGATGAAGTCTGTTGTAGCAGCAATGATGGGGACGAGTTTACAGACGATAATACTAACAATAGTAGTAATATGGAAAATAACGTCGGATCCGTGGTAAAATCAATGAGTAAAAACGGACCGACTCCCTGAGGAAGACGGTGTTAAATAAAAACGGACTATTCTTCTCAGAAAAGTGTTGTATGCAAAGATTGAGGCGGGATAACAGTAATAACTGCGTTGTTTCTGTAGCAGAAAAAATTAATCTTCCACCTCTTCTTTCTCTACTTCGTTATCTTCTTCTTTCTCTTCTTCTTCCTCTCTCTCTTCTTCTTTCTCTTCTTCTTCTTTCTCTTCTTCTTCTTTCTCTTCTTCTTTCTCTTCTTCTTTCTCTTCTTCTTTCTCTTCTTCTTTCCACGTCGTCCCTCGTAGACTACGCTCTCAGCCTTCCCCGTCTTGCCTCCAGCGACCCGTTTTTATATCAAACTGGACTCTCGTCTCCGCGAGAGAACACGAGATTTCACGGGATTACCTGGCGATATTAAGCCTAGGACGCCATCTTGCCGCTCTTTGGGCGGTCCAGCCCTGCAGAGCACGCATCGAGACCGTTTGCCAGGTAATCCCATGTTTTCACAATTTATAACACACTCCCCCCTGATCTCATTATCACAGAAAGAGCAGGGAGGCCGTGTCCTTTTTCTTCGAGTGCTTCTTCGGGGAGGGGGATTCGGGGCCTCATCGTCATCCGTGCTGTCTTCCGTGGCAGGAAGGTCAGCGAACCTGAGGCTGCGCATCGCAGCATCACTGTCCGGGCTTTCATCAGCAGTAGGAGGGTCAGTACATTCAAGGCTATCACTCTCAGTGTCGCTGCGCGATGAAGCCGTCATGAACCAGAATGATGGTTCGCTGGTCACGGATTCAATGTCATTATCCTTGTTAAATGGCAGCTGCGTTTGGAATACCGATCTTAAGTCTTTAATGTGACGGGGTACTCCATCAACTCGCACTGCCTGCGGGCTGATCACTTCAGTGACACGACCGGTTCCGTAACGAGTCGTGCACTGGCCTCGGGGTTTTTTAACCCAAACGACATCTCCTTTTTTCATTTTCTCCTGTGGAGGTTCTGGTTCGGGCAGTAAGCTGCTCTCCAAACCTCTCGCCTTGACATGGTATGTATGTAGCGCATTAGCTGGCGCGGTGGAGGGTGAAGTATCGTCCTTAGGGGTGACGTTATACCAATAGACTGCTTCAGCCACCGTACACCCCTTCCGCGCTGCGATGGTCTTGATAGTCCTATGGTTGCGCTCAATAATTCCGTTCCCACTGGGCACATGGGCACACCGAAAACGCAGACGGACACCCCAGCCATCTACAAACTGTTTGAACGGTGCACTAACAAAAGCGGGGCCATTGTCGGTCAATATCTCAGAAGGAGGGCCACGCTCAAGGAACACACTTTCCAACTCATGGACAATGGCAGCCGTATCCTGCCGGCGAAGGGACCGCCACAATGCAAATCGGGACGGTCCGCAGTCAATAAGGGTCAAGAAATTCCCCCCGTTGTAGTGAGTTATGTCCATCGCAATCCTATCCCAGTTATACTTCACACCGAGTGTGCCCTTCTTCCACCGGACAGGTGCTGGGTCGATCGATTGGCAGGTGTTGCAACTTCTCACAACAGATTTCACAGCCCTCCGTGACACAGAGGGGTCAACCAACCTGGCGAAGTAAAAGGTTCGGTTTACACCAGGGTGCCCGCTTTGGCAATGGACATCAGCGATACGCTCTGGGCTGAGTCTACGTCCCACCGCAGCACAATTTACAGGTGCTGGTTCGTTCACTTCTTTCTGCAGGTCCAGCCAACGGCGAGGCACTCTGGTCAATCGATCCGCTCGATTCAAACAGGACTGCACCAGTGTCACATCTATGACCAAGTTGTATTCATTGATGGTTTCGGTTAGGGTAGCAAGCCGCCTCCGGATTAACATTTCGGCCGATGCCTTCGTTGTCAGCCGTGCTTTTTTGTTCAAGGCATCGGTCATCCACCGATGCACACACGTGGAATCCGTGATAACGTGGAGGACGCTAGCCTGCCACTGAAGCGCTAGATTGACTCCTTTCAGTGTAGCATCGAGTTCAGCTAGGTTTATGTGCTTAGCGTCATTCTCTGGCCGGAGCCAGCAGGCATCTTCTACTATACTTCCGTTGACTGCCAGAGCAACGCCAAGGGCAAGTGAGCTGGCGTCCACCCAAACTGTAAACTCACTCCCATCGACGCACCAGCTCCCTCGTACAGGATCATCATTGGTCACTCTGGCCACAGCTTCCACCAGCATGCTTCGCAGGGAAGGATCATGCACCTCATCGTCCCATCCTGTTGACAAAGAAGTTGCCCGTCGCTTTATAGCCGCCACAGCCACTCGGAGCCACCCACACACAGGGAAGTGACCCACCAGTTTTCCACACACGGAAAACGTGCTCCGACGTGTGATGGTAGATGGGATTTCCGGGATTTCACCGCCCCTTCCCCATTGGAGGCCATCTGCACTTCCGCTCACCTGCAGCCCGAGCACTTTCGCCCCATCCTGCAGCCGCTCCGGTTCCTTGCACGACAACCCGAAGTGCTCAAAGTGTTCTTTGACCGCCTGGGCAGACAGCAGGCTCTCATTGACAAAAATGTCGTCTATATAAGATGATGTCGCCTGTTGCACAGCTTTATCCTGACGCCGGATCGACCGCATGATCGCCGTCATGATGCCCGGGGCTACATTCAAGCCGAACCCCAGCCTGGTCAAGCAATAGCGAGTTCCTTTGATTACCACCGTCTGGAATGGCCACAGCGATTTCTCAACACGTATTTGTAGGTAAGCTCTTCGCAAGTCCAGTATGGCCGCTTCCGCACCCTGCCGTCGCCACTCTCGCAGTTTATGAGCACAAACGTCAGCCCCCGAAGTGTACGGGTCAACGTGTTCATTGAGTTCCCGGTAATCAAGAACAGGTCGAACTTTCTGCTTGTTCTCTTGTCTGATAGCCATCAGGGGAATTAGCCCCCGCGGGGGCCCGAGCTCATCCTCTGGGTATGGAATTAACCAGCCGTTATCCAGCCACACTTGAAGTTCTGCCTCGTACTGCCCCCTAAGCCATGCAGGAGGGGGATACTCTGTCAGCCGATTCCGCAAAGACACTGGTGGCTGGTCGCCTGCCCACTTCCAGGACGCTGTCCATGTGTTTGTGCCCTTGTCATATTCTGCGTGGAAATCGGGTTCGTCAAGAGTGATTGCTGCACACATTTGTTTGTCTGGTCGAGGGAATCTCACATCACCGACGCTGTTTACAGTAATTCCGCCTAGCTGTGTAATAGTGTCCATTCCAAGGAGAAGGTCATATCCGAGCAGCTCCCCATCGACCACCAACACCGTCACAGCCACCGGGGGGCCATTGTCAATGCTGATATGAACAACACTGGATCCACAACACACTAATGAGCCTTTGCCGACAGTCAGGACGGGGATCTGTCGTTTCTTCCATGTGGTGCAACATTCCTTTCGAAGGAGGGTTTGGGTACAGCCGGTGTCAACCAGCGCTGAACGTTTACACCCATCAACTTGAACTGTCACTGCAGGAAGCGCTTTGTTCAATGCCGCTTTGGGGAGGGTGCTAGCGCTGCGGCGTCCTCCCCTTGCCCGTTTCCCGGACAATTCCGTGCTATGTGGCCTGGCTTATTGCATTGGTAACACCGTATTACTTTTCGTGCTCCATAATTTGGGGTGCGCCTTGTGCCGTCTCTGCAGTCTCTGGAGAAGTGGTTGGGGCCACCACATGTATAGCATCGTAGGCCCTCTGCTGGCGAGTCCAAGGTGTCAACCGCTGCAGAGACCAATTCTCGATCGTCCTTCAAGATGTTTCGTGCTCTCGCCAACAACTCCACCAATTCAATCTCTGTGAGTCTCAATGATGCTCGCAGCAGTCGGCTTGCATCGTCCGGAAGTCCAGACAAAAAGGCGCATGCCAATATGCGGTCACTCGCACCGCCGAAGGGAGCAGCAAGCTTTTTCAAGTCGGCCATGTAGACGTCCACTGTCTCCCCCGGCCCAAGCCGGCGTTCGGAAAATTGCCTCCAGGCAACAAAAGGATCTGCACCAAATGCCCCGTGCAGCGCCTGTGCAATCTGCTCCATGGTCGCATCATTACTGAGCTGCTGGTACACGGCGTAAGCCCCCTTAGTGAGTCTCAATGGGATGACCATAGCTGGGTCTTTAATTTTGCACAACCGGCAAACACGCTCGGCCTTCTCCAGCCATTCGACCACCGATGGACCAGCAGGAGAGCCGTCGAATTCCGGAATCAATCTGATGTCGAATTTTTCCATAACAATGCCGGAATAGCTTGTAGCAGAAAAAATTAATCTTCCACCTCTTCTTTCTCTACTTCGTTATCTTCTTCTTTCTCTTCTTCTTCCTCTCTCTCTTCTTCTTTCTCTTCTTCTTCTTTCTCTTCTTCTTCTTCTTCTTCTTTCTCTTCTTCTTTCTCTTCTTCTTTCTCTTCTTCTTTCTCTTCTTCTTTCCACGTCGTCCCTCGTAGACTACGCTCTCAGCCTTCCCCGTCTTGCCTCCAGCGACCCGTTTTTATATCAAACTGGACTCTCGTCTCCGCGAGAGAACACGAGATTTCACGGGATTACCTGGCGATATTAAGCCTAGGACGCCATCTTGCCGCTCTTTGGGCGGTCCAGCCCTGCAGAGCGCGCATCGAGACCGTTTGCCAGGTTATCCCATGTTTTCACAATTTATAACACAGTTTCTTCATCGAATAATAAAAGGAAGAATTACTTTTGCTGAGAAGACCTTCGTACCAAACCTTGTCAAAGGCTTTGGATATATCAAGCGCTACTGCCTTAGCTTTACCTACCTTTTGCAGTGTATGGTATATGCATTCTGAGATGACCATTAAGATATTCGAAGTAGAATGGGATTGCCATACTGTTAGTCAGAAAGAATTTTAGCATTTTCGAGGTGGTGGACTATTGCTTGATGGATAAATGATTCAAAGATTTTAGTGAAGAGTGGGAGGAATCTTACGGGGCGATAATTTTGCAGGTTAGTTTTTTCATCAGAGTTTTTGACAACTGGTACCACAGAGGCAATATTTCGGCTATCAGATAAGCAAGATTCGGCAAGGCATTTGTTGTAGAGTTTGAAGAGGACAGAAGCCAGCACAGCAGAGTATTTCTTTATTTTTATCGCTCTTTCTGTTTCATTCACTGTTTTCTTTCATTCTCTCTTTTCTCCTTTTGTCCTCCTGCTCTTTTACCCACCTCCCTCTTTTGCTCACTCTTTCTCGCATGTATTCTATCTTTTCTTTTCTTTTTTCTCTCCTAACTTTTTCTATTCTTTATCTATTTCGTGCTCTTTCATTTTTTCTCCCTTTCTCTTTCCCCTAATCTCAGTCTCTCTTTATCCTTTTCTTTCCTCCTTCTCTTTGACCTTTTCCATTTTCTTTTACACATTCTTTTGCTCATTTATTCTCTCTTTTCTTTCTCTCTATCCTTTCCTTATCTCTTTCATTTTCCCCACACTATTTCTCTCTCCCTCTACCTCTCTCTTACTTTCTCTCTCCCTCTACATCTCTCTTACTTTCTATCTCCCTCTTTTTCCCCAACTCTCTTTTCCTTTATTGCCTTAGTTTTCTCACACTTTCTCTTTCCTCACCCCTTTTCTATCTATTTTCTCTATATATATATATATATCTTACTTTCTCTCTCTCTTCCTCTCTTTCCCCCATTCTCTTTTCTTCCCATGTCTTCATTCTCTATCCCTCGCCTGTTTCGTTCTTTCTTTTTGAATCCTCCTTTCAGTCACTTCCTTCAGTTAAAAACCTGCTATAAAAGGAAAGATCATATTGTCTAGCAGAGTTTATAGTTCAATTCAAATGATTACAGACTTTACATTATACCCATACTCCCACCCCTTTTATTGTGTAATGGAACTATATTGAATATGAATGCCGGATGGTATTGTCTCTTTTTAGTTTCATTTCCCTCTTTGTCCTTCCTTCCATCTTAACACAACCGGTCTTATAAAGTTAGAATATGGTTATGGTGTTAGCAGATGTTCTTAGCAGCAGACCTGAAGGCCTGTAAAGATTTGGTTCGGATTGTGAATGGAATTTAGGTTCTGGCACCAAAGATTCACAAAGCAGTTTAACTAGAACTATTCTACAATTCATTATTTACTCATTTCACTGCCTAATTACAGTTCACACTCATTTCCGTATATCATGCATATTTCGGCCGATGTAACCTCCAACCATCTTCAGGTGCATCTTGTCAATCAAGGAATATTTATGTCAAACTCAGTAACCTATATGGAATTTTGAACCGAACCCTATATTTAATCCACGAGAGTAGCTTGTCCTCGTTCCGTCAGCTATGAGTAGACCGCTTAAGTAATTCTTTATTATATCCTTAGTATAGCCTAAACTGAGGATTGAACCTTCAACCTCCAGAATACTATCACTTAAAACTGATTATTATTTAGCACGTTATCCGTTGTGCCACTTGCTGTCCATATGACAGTAGTCCGAATAATCCAAATAATCAAAATTATTAATCCTCATCTCAAAAATTCCGAAGCATATTATCTGTTTCTGTTTTATATCACTACAATTCTTTTATTCTTGTCGAGTAAATATGTGGGAAAAAAGTAAGAAAATTGATGAAAACTTATGTTTTATAAAAATGGTTAAAAAATGAAAGCCGGCGAGAGTTAGCATGATGTTTGAACGTCATTGAGGGCGCATCCACTTCTCACAGCATAATGGAGGCTTTTTTCAAAGCTGTTGAGTAACTCTTCTTTTCCCAGGTAAAAGTAAGGAATTTTTAACTAATATATCTGCTTTCCACAGCAAAAGTGTTAAAAATATTTTAACACTTATAAATGTATATCAACTATTCTTGGGTCTGCTTCTAACAAGGCTATTTTTACCATCACGGAGATGAGTTGGTTTGCATCAGTTTGCAAAATTGTTTCCTACTTTGTTTCTAAGATTTGAGTTCTCATACCATATTTTTCTGGTGGAAAAGGTAAGCTGATACAGTGTGTTATTTCAAAGATTTCCTTTTTCTAGACTTGTTGTCTAACCATTTACCAAGGCTTGGAAGTCTAGTTTACTCTGGTTTTATTTGATGTCCCTATCTTAAAATATGCTGATGATCGGTCTGAGCCAACGAGGTATATTCTTTTTAGTCTCCTCTCTGTTCTTACCAAAGTTTCTGGAAAGTTTAGGCCTCTTTAGTCATGTTCAATATGGCTTTCGTGGTTTTTGTTCAACTGCTAATCTTTTAACTGCTGTAGCTGAGTGGATCACATCGGTTTATGGATAATTCATTAGACGGTAGGGACATTGCACTTTACATTTCAAAGGCATTCGACAGAGTGTGGCATTCTGACCTCCTACACAAACTTCAGGGTTATGGTATTGGTGGTGAGGTTCTTGACATTATTAGGTCTTTTCTTTTTGATCGAAGCTTGCGAGTAACTTGTGACGGTGTCTCTTCTTTCTCTTTTCCTATCAATGCTGGTATTCCTCGGGGCTCTATTCTAGGCTCAACACTGTTTCTTCTCTATATCAATGGTCTTCCTGAAAAAATTGTTCAGAAAATTAACATCTATGCTTATGATACCACTCTCTATTCTGGTGTTGCTTTTCACCCACCTCCCTCGGATCAGTTGAAATGTGCAGCTGATCTAGAAGCTGACCTGCGTTCAGTTGTGGATTGGGGTACAAAATGGCTTGTTTCGTTTAATCCTGTTGAAACTCAGCTTGTGTCTTTCAATCTTATGGGTGTCCCTTTTCTTCCTGAAATTCTTATGCATGGCTCTGCTCTGGAGGAAAAATCCACTCTGAAAGTTCTTGGTCTTTCTTTCTCATCAAATCTTTCTTATGCTTTTATTGGAAACGCTCCAAACACTTTCTTATACCTGAAGCTATTCTCTATCTCTAAAAATCTACTCCATGTATGGAGTACTATTATCATATTTGGATTGGCGAATCTCTGTCCCATTTGAGGGTTGTTGATAAGGTGCAGAAACGTATCTGTAATTTGATTGGCCAGACCTGTTCTTCTTCTCTGCACCCTCTCTCTCATGGACGTGATATTGCTAGTCTCAGTCTTTTCTATAAATACTATTATAGCATGTGTTCTTCAGAAGTGTCTAATCTTCTTTCGTTCCAGCTCGTTTGACTTGTTGGTCTAGTTGTCTTCATCAATTCGCTGTTTTGATACCTCATTGTAATACAGCTTTCTATTCCAGTATCTTATTTCTAAGAACTGCAGACTTGTGGAATTCTCTTCCTGCTGACTGTTTTCCTCCTACCTATAGCTTTGTTTTTTTCAAGACTAAGGCCAATAGGCATCTCCTGTCTTTGCGATAATTATCTTTCGTTCTTGTTAGCTCCTTACATCAAGTGGCTTCATGCCTTGTCTGGAGCGATTTCTATAAAAAATTGAAATACTGTCAATACAGGAAACAGTGAACAAGCGGCTACGTCAGATTTTTTTCTTTTTTCCTTTCACAATGAATTCTGCTTTTAAGTTTGGAGTTACCTAAATCGTTCAACCCCCACCCCCATTTACAGCGGAATAAATACCTGGCAATATCTAATGTTCACTTAATGTATTTTGACAATCTCTAACACACATACACACACATACACACACACACACACACACACACACACACACACACACACACAAACACACATATACTGAGCCCTCCAAAAAGGAGCGCGCTCCAGGAGGACGCTCCTTTTATATTCAGCAGGAGTGGAGCAGGAGCAACTCCATTTGGGACTAAAGAGCGGTGGTTTTATCGCTCCGCGCTCCTCGCTCCAAAATTATTTGATTTTTTTGTTTAAACATTAGTTTTTTTATTCAGCAATAAAAAGGAAAAGAAAAGAAAGTTATTTTTTAAAATTATATCTCTGGTAAATGTATATGAGAGAGTGAGAGGGAGAGGAAGAGGGAGAGGAAGGGAGATGGAGGGAGAAAGAACGCGAGAGTTATGCTTGAAAACAGAAATTTTCTACATCTACATGTTAAATTTTTGATGGGACAGTTTTCTTAGGGCAGGAGACAATTTTATACATCTGAGGAGACCTAATTAAAGGGGTCGAAATAAGTTATTATGTGTACAACCTTAATGTGTGTATAGTTTTTCTTTTTATAATTCTGTTTTGCTCTGTTTAAATTACATTGAGCTCTGTTATTCAGATTCTCAACACAAAATTGAAATCTACACACTATATATATATATATATATATATATATATATATATATATATATATATATATAATTCCTTAAATTCACACAAAAGTTCGGTTAGTAGCTCAATAGTGCAATAGTGTATACACTACCAGAGCTCAAAATATAATATATAATAATTCATTTTGGGGGCTTAATTGTGGTTGTAAAATAAAATTCACTGATGAAGCCTTTTTATAATATACCTTGAATTTTGTTATCAAGGGAATGTATATTTTGAAATGGGCACAAACAAATGTTTGAATTTAAATGTTTTTCTTTTGAAACAAATTTGGACCATTTACTAAATTATATATATATATATATATATATATAATCAGGACTTTACACGCTCCACTACTTTTGAGGCTGCTTCTGCTCCTGCTCCAACGCCCAAAATTGGAGCTGGCTCCTCTCACGCTCCCCATTTTCAAAAAGGAGCCGCTCCTGCTCCAACTCCTATAAAAAAGGAGCGGCTTTTTTTCAGCGCTCCATAATGAAAATATACCTTCTTTCATAAACGTTCTATTCTGCCACTGAGTGGTCGAAGGATAGGGGTGGGCGTCAAAGGATCTCGTCAATATGGGTGGGGATGTCACTTTAAGTGTAAGACCGTAAGATAATATTTGACAAAATCTCGCTAATATTTTGAGAGTTATAGAACGTGTTGGACGAAGTATAGGATTATACATAAATTTTGGTTTCCTAGGGTATAAATTTAAATAGAAAAATCCCTGAAGTATTTTAAAACAATTTTAATTTTCATTACATTAACAACCTAGGAAAGGAAAATTTGACCCGATATTTTTTCTATTTATTTTGGAAGGTAATTTAGATTTGTTTGAAGTAAATAAAGTTTTACTTTTAAACATCATTAGTGATTTTCTTTTTAAAGAAAACATTTCTCTGGGAGAGGAGAGACAGCCAGAGCAACATTAATCGTAGTGTGGTTATTTAATATTTGTTTGTTTTACGAACGTAACTATATTGTATAATGTATATTATTATTTACCCCAGAGAAACGCGCAAGTACTTTCAAACAAATCGATTTATCCATTTTTTTTTTTCACTATTACAATTTGGGGCGAAAAAAAACCCAATGAAGTTTATTTTTTAAAGATTTTTCATAAGTTGCCCAAAAAATATCAATAAATTGTCAATAATCAATTCAGAGATCAATTTAATGTCTTAAAATTTCATACAAAATATCTGGCCTAGACCTTGGGAGTTGAAAAAATATCGGGTCAAATTTTCCTCCCCCGAAAAATTAACTGGAGCAAGTTTTCCTAGGTCGGGCAAAAACGTTTATTAAAATTAAAAATTTGAATAAAAAAGGTAAAAATGTCTATATTTGAAATCTCTAACAAAAAAAAACTGTTTACAATTTTAATATTCGATAATAGATATGTTAAGATAAAGAAAGATATCTAATCTACTTTCGGTTCTAAAAAGACAACAAATTAGTCAGAAAGTCTAATTATTTGCTTTTTAAAATTAAAATTTAATATATTTTCTTTAATTTAATTAAGTTTAAACATCGGTTTAATTGTAGAATAGGGGCTGCTCTTTTCTTTCGTTGATTTTGCTTGGTATTCGCCCAAATTTTGGATGAAACTGATTGTTGGTCTTAATTATATTTTTGGTCCTGAAATAAAATTCTCATTTACTTTTTAAAGTGTTGAGAATCTAATTTTAATTCCAGGTTATAATCGCTGGCGGCCATGTTGGTTTTTATTGGGTTTTTTTCCTTGGACTAAATATATTTTTCCTTGGACTAAAGATATATTTTTCTGCTTTAACATTTTATTACACACAAAAAAACTTTGAACATTCTATTTACAAAAGCAAGTTTTAACGAAATTTAACGAATTTAAAAGCAAACATGAAAAGGTTAAAACATACTAGTCGTGAATTTAAGAATAACAAAATGTCACCGAAAAGACGACAGGTAAAAATGTGGCATAGAAGTTCAATTTGATATATGCTAAAATATAAATTAGAATTTTTTGTCAGGACAAAATGCACCATTTCACCCCAAAAATCGATGTTATCGAACATTTGGGTGAATACCGAGCGAAATGGGCGAGAAAATCCATATATAAAAATATATATATATATATATATATATTTATGCAAATCACTCCAGACAAAACATGAAGCCATTTAATGTAAAGAACTATAAGAAAAATACTACTTCAAGGTCAAAAACTAGCCAACGATAAGTGTTTGGTGGATAGATTCCGACCTAGAAAACAGCAATTCTCCCCTCTTTGTCAGAAACATCGCTCATAGAATGTGAGGACTAAAGGACAAAATAAAGGAAGTGAGAGTTACGAGGCTGCCGAAATTAAACCCAAGATCCACTTTTTATATATATATATATATATATATATATATATATATATATATAAACAGCGTTGAGCCTGGCCAGTATTAAATGGGTGTCCATTTAGGAATATCAGGTGCTGTATGTGCTCTCTGCTTATCTCGGCATTGTTTCTAGTCGTCCTGTAGTACTACTTGCCATTGGAATCAAACAATGCCGACTCAGGAGAGCGGTTGTTGGAGATTGCGCAACCCTTGCAATTACAAATTCACGTGCGGGCAGCACCTGGCGGGGCACTCATACATCGAAAAATCGACGGGAGAGTCTATCATATATATATAGCCCATTAGTAGCATGAATAAAATTCATTTCGATTTCATTTTTTTCATGATTTATATTAGGAGTAATATTAATGTAGATATATTTTATCTTACATATCAAAACAGAAGCATGAGCTTAAGCTCATACGAAAAATGTTTCATAATTTTTTCTTATTAGTAAATAGCTAATTATATCTGTTTGCAATAAACTTACACATATTTCTTTTCAACTTAATAAGAGGTAACATATTTTACTTCTAATTTCCACATAACTGGTCGTTTCCATTAAATGCAGCAAAGAGTAAATTATTTTGTATGCTTTTTATTCAAGGATATACGGGGCCTTCCAATTTTTTAATTATGAATGCTTCATGGCCGCCATCTTGAAATACACAGATTTTCATTTGTTTTTTTTATCATTTAACTAATACAAAACTAACTACAAAACGATTTTTTTCTTTTCAACATATTTCTGGAGGTATATCGCAATAATAATATTACAATAATTCGTTAATTTTTCATAGAATTTTCATAGAATTTTAGCAATATACGTTTTTATCTGTAAGCATAATATCTATTCATAATACAGACATCACGTTTCTTTTTCCCGAGTTTACAAACATGGGGGAGGGGGTAGGAATACTAACATTCAAGTATTTAGAAATAATTATATTAATAAAGTATTAACTCTTCATAAACACTGAACGAAAAATAAAAGAAATCAAGGAAAGCTAACTCTTGCTAAACGAATAAGAGTTATTCCACTTGTCAAGAACAGCTAACAGAAATAGAAACTTCTTACGTCTAATAATTCTATATAGAGACATTAAAAATACCTTTAAAAACTGTAAAAAAATGCATAACTAAAAATATAAAGTTTTTACTTTAATTTTTTAAGTAAGTAGCTGGGAGGCAAGTAAATAGATAGAGCAGAGGATAGATCTAGCAGGTCATCATCAACATCATCATCATCATCATCATCATCATCAGCAGCAGCAGCAGCAGCAGCAGCATCAGCATCATCATCATCATTGCTGTAACGTCTGTTTTACATACTGGCATGTGTTGAACGGATTTTAGAAATTGACTTCCAAATTAACCAATCTCTGGCCAGGTCTTATTTATCCCTTTTTTTCTCAAATCCATCCTTAATACTTACGCCCATGTTTTCCTTGGCATTCCACTATGAACATACCCTGCTACTTAAACTGTTATATATCTACTAATCCAGGAAGTCTCATCCATTTATTCAACATGGTCATACCATTCAAAGTCTCCTGTTCTGCACACATCTCCCTCTACTGTTTAGATTTAATCTTCCTCTGAGGTCATCAGAACTAAGCCTGTCTTTAAGACTCACATTACACATCGGTTGTATCATTCTCATATCATTTCTCTTTATGCAACGCATGTCCTCAACCCTCACTGGCCATACTTCACTCCATACATAATTACACTGCATACACATGCCAGAGAGACTCTTCTCTTGGTCGACAGTGGTAACGTTCATCTGGTTAGTAATGGCAGAAGTTCCCTGAACTTACTTCATCCATTCCTAACTCTTTCAAACACACAAGCACCTGCTCGACTATGTGCTGCAATAGTATCACTAAGGTAACATTTCTCTACAACCTCAATAGCTTCACCATCTATATATACTTTGTCCACATCTGAGTTCTCATTAATCCCCATTGTCTTACACTTCTTGCACACAAACTAGTTATCATCTCTCAACTACCTAACAATTTCACTGCACTCCTTGTACCCAATGCTTACAAGTACCACAAAAGATTGACTTGAACCTGACCCCATGTCCACAAACTAAGCAGGGAAACTTTCCTCTTTTTAGGAGCTTTCCAACACTACAACCACTGATCATCACTTTGATCTCGGTAACATTCATTCCCAGACCTTTACTTTCCATAGCAGTCCTCCAAGTCTTTAACTTGACAAGCAAGTTTTTGATTGTTTCACAGACAAGTACTAAACCATCAGCATACAGCATCTCTTTTAGACAATCCATACAAAACTCCCTGAACAATGCCTCTAAGACACCAATGAAAAGCAACGGACTCAGTACAAAACCCTGATGAACTCTTACTTTAACATTAAAGCTGTCACTAAATGTGCTGTAATTCCAACACGACTTTGAGCATTTCTGTACATTGCTTGAACAACCTTCACAAACCAGTCGTTTGTCCCTAGTTTATGCAAAGCCCACCAGATAACCTTTCTTGTCACTCTGTCAAAACCTTTTTCCAGATCCACAAAAGGAAATACAAGTTCTTCTTATCATTGTACTTCTCTTGCATTTGTCTTGGGATAAATATAGCATCAGTGGTAATTTGCCCAGGCATAAAACCAAACTGCATTTCATCTATGTTTATCTGACTTCTTATTTGTTGCTCAATTATTCTCTCAATCACTTTCAGGACTTGATCCATAAACTTTAAGCCTCTGTAATTACTTCTACCTAGTGCTTCCTCTTTACCCTTGTAACAATTCACATTCTTTTAATGGAAATCGCCCCAGACAATGCATGAAGCCACTTGATGTAAGGATCTAAAAGAACGAAAGATGATTATCACAAAGACAGGAGATTTCTATTAACCTTAGTCTTAAACAGACCAAGGCTAGATGTAGGACGAAAATAGTCAGTAGGCAGAGAGTTCCACAAGCCTGTATTTCTTGGAAAGAAGCTACTGGAATAGGTAGCAGTATTATAACAATGTATCAAAACAGCGAATTTATGAAGACCACTAGATCAACGAGTCAAACGAGCTGGAACAAAGGAAGCAGGGAATGAATCGAACGATTCTGAAGAACACATTATACTAAGTTCCCAGTCTTTCAAGATAACCTCTTCTTTTATGATCTGATTTGTCAAGTCTGTTTCACCCATAGTCTTCAACATTTCTGCAACAATGCCTGAGGGCCCCTTAGCCTTATGCTTTTTAATCTTACTCACAGCTTCCCGTACCATTTCTTTCTCAATTCTTGTAGCTGGACCAGATACTGCTTCTGCAACTACTAGATTTTCATTGCTCCATAAAAACTCAGTATTCGACAATTTCTCATGGTGGCATTTCCAAGCATCTCTCTTATCCTGTTCATTTGTTGCTAACATTCCATTGTCATTTCGAATGCAATTTTCTCCAACAATATCCGTATTTGTGTGTTTCCACCTTTTTAGCTATTCTGAATACTTCATTCTTTTGCTCATCCCTTCATAGTATATCTGGAAACCTGGCTTTCTCAGTCTCCTTCTTAGCTTTGTATATTGCTCTACTGGCTCCCCTCTTTGCTTCCAGATACTTATTGTGAACCTGCATGCATGCATTCACTGCACTAGCCGCGATCGTCCCCACATGTGCTGGTCAAAAGTTGTCATTCGATTTAGTCAGCGCTCTAACAAAGAATTCCTATTCCAAGTAGAATTACAACTCCAGTTTATAAACAAGTATCAGGTTTTTATTTGTTGGATGTTACAAACACTACTTGTATTCCCCGGTTGAATGACAGACTTGCAAGATGAGATCCTTGTCCGATCAGAAAAGATAAGTCCAGCACAATCCTTCAGCTAAGAGACCCAGATGAGCCCATCCTGCCTGGGGAGGCACCCCTGCTTAAACTGATCCAGCCTGGTATCAGAAAAGCCAAGTTCCTGTCATGCCTAGAGGGCCAGGCATCTCCCTTCAATCGCTTTCCTCCTGACCAGAAATATTAGATTCCAGTACTTCTCACTGACCAGACCACACAGTCACTGGCTACTTGAGATATCCATTAGAGATAACTACCAGACAGTCTACTCAGGAGGACCTTATCATGGAGACTATCTAAGAACATTACTTTTCGGTCTGAACATTATTCTCTGTTTTTAAGAGGCACTTATTTTATTTAAAGTAGAAATAAGATTTTGGGTGGTCCTATATAAAATCAGAGACATTTTCAAATTCCTCTGTGCCCTCCCCCTTCTTCCTCTGACCAAGCATCTACGTCTGCCATTCGCATGCATCACTAAAACATGCAGCCTACTGCATTTTTACAATATCCTTATTCATTAAACCTTTTATCCATTGACCCTTACGCTTCTGCTTTTCTTTGATACACTCCTCAATATCCTGATTCCACTATGACGTCACCTTATGTCTTGGTGGCCCTTCCATCCACCGACAAGTCTGGTCTGTTATCTCTAACAGAATATTCTTCAGCGTCTTCTACTGTGCTTCCCCACTTCCTGTAGTGGATTTTGTAGGCGAACGCTTCATCCCTACATTCGCTTTATGCATGTTTTTCAACCTTCACATCTTTCTCTTGTGGATAAACTTTCTCTTTACCTCACGAGCTTTCTTCAGCATGAATTGAAAATAATCGGTTTGTGCTGTCTCACAGTTTCCTCACTGAGTATTACTTTCACATCATTTAAGAGCTGTTTGTTCTTTTTTCCTACTCGAGTTTTTGCTGTACCAGATTCATATGTAACGAGATGGCTTTCCTTTTTCCTAAAAAAGGTTTTTTGCTACCAGCATGTCCATTGCAAAACCAAATTCTAAAATTATTTCTTCTTCTCTATTCCTATCACCATATCTATTTCCTCCATGCACATAGATATACTTAGGAAAGTATATATGTATTTTTGACGATTTAAATAATTTTAAAAACATATTCCAAATAAAGAGAATACATAAAGATATTATAGTTGTTTACAGCCGTTTTAAGACAGTGTTTATTTTAAGTCATACAATGAAACATAACATTTTTTAAAGATCGGATCATTTTCAGAACAGAAAACAAATCAACAAAAATGTACAAAACCGTTCAATTTCCACCCAAAACAAAGCAAAGATCACAAGCAATGATTCATTGTCGAATACCTCGGTAAGTTATAAAATTAATTCTACATGACAATGCATATTATCTTAGCCCAAAAGAAAAGATTAACGTACACCAAGATCCGGCATTCAGCATTTCGAAAAAACGCACAGTAATTCAAGGGGCTTAACTATAAACTACTTTTATTAAAGGGAGATAAATACAGATTGATTAATATTTATTTATTGAGATATTGTTATAAGCCCCATTCCAATAGGATTTGGGCCTCTTTAAGAGACTTATAATAAGCTATCAACCTAAGAATAATGCAATGTTCCTACGTCTGTAGTTGAACACTATTTGACTAGCTTTCTGTATTCATTAGCTGCCTCGACATAATATAGATCTTAATTCTCTTTTCTTTCCCATGATAGTTCTTGGTGGCCAAGGAGTAGAATGTCGGGATGCAGAGTAAGGGGTGACTTTGTGACCGGGTTCGAATCCTTCGACCAGCTGTAATTATCTTCTACACTGATGACTGCATAAGCAAGAAACACTAATATCTGTAGGTTAAAAAATAATTTATATTTATTTATTAAAATATTGTTATATATATATATATATATATATATATACTAATCATAATAGAATTAACGATAAGTGAAATATCGTAGAGTGATCTATCTCGATAAAATAAAGCTCAATACGTTGAGTAGAGCAATCAATTTTAAAGAAAGAAAGATGAAGATAAAAAATTGTACAAAATTACATAAAGTTACATAAATTAATACAAATTTTATTACATCGAAAGTTCAGATGCAAGGAGTTACATTAATCCTTAAACCATGGTTTTTCAAAGATAAAACTCTTCTCGTCAGAGGATAAAATCTGGTAATATGGTATTTATAACAATTAAATATTACCTAGTTCCATTTCACTTTGAAAAATTGAAGAATAAAAAAACAAAAAGGTTGGGGATAAAGAAATAAAAGGCCGGGAAGTAAAAAATTAGCAGTATTGCGAAGTGATTTTTGAAGACGAAAGAGACGTTATGGTGTAGATAGTTAATAGTAAAAGTAACAGTTTGTAGAATTGAAGAAAGTTTTTTTAACAAATAAAAGGTGGAGGGTTTATCTTTCTTTCTTTAAAATTAATATATATATATATATATATAAAATAATTTTTTAGATATTATTATCATTTCTTATGTGTCATTACATTTACAATATAGAATGACAGACAGAAAAAATGATAAATAATCAGACATTTGATAACATTTTTCTATGTAGGTACAGATACGAATAATCGATAATGCCAGATAATAAGTGAATTACATTTTCAACATAAATTTGAAACGATGAGATACACTTGATTGAATAATTTTTAAAATCTTAGACTTCCATGTATTCTTAGCATCCATTTTCTTGTATTTCATTGCAAATTTTTCTCCAGAGAGAAATGTGCCTGAAATAAAATAGCATTAGATGTCTGGAGCTTAAATGAGACGTGATTTGCAAATTTTGGCGTATAAATTGAGTATTCATTCATATCAGTGGAGCAGTCAGAATAAAAATAAATACAAAAGTTCAATGAAATACAAATTGTCTGTTTAGTTTGCGGTATTACCCTGATTCTGAAATATCAGATGGTCCAGTAGGCAGAGGACTGGAAAAGAATCAGACCGGATCAAATGTGACCTTCTTACAGTTATAGAATTAACACTCACTTTTCTGCTCATGTTGCTAAGGAATAATATATTCACATCTCTATAAGAGGCTTTGTTTATAGGTTCGTGCATCATCATCATCATCATCATCATCATCATCATCATCATCATCATCATCATCATCATCATCATCATCATCACCATCCTCATCATCATCATCCTCATCCTTCTCATCATCACCATCCTCATCCTCATCATCCTCATCATCCTCATCCTCATCCTCATCCTCATCCTCATCCTCATCCAGCTTTGGTCTTTAAGGTGCTGAGAGTGTCTTTGACTCTGGGGTGAGCTACACCAGGCAATGTCTCACACTTGTGGTCCGATCCAAAAAGCCATGTTTCACGCAGTCAAATTATTTCTTACGCACTCAAGACATATCAAGATCATGGGCAAACTACCTGAGACACTGAGCGAGTAAGGTATCCATAATACCATCAATGCTAAGTTTCTGATGAAACACGGTTGAAGGGATTCTTTCCTCTAGTTTGCAGCCACACATACACCTCGTCATGGCACGGCCATTATGCTGAAGCCGCTGTAGATAAGCAGCGTTTCGTTTGGGGCCCTTGTCTCATTGTCATGCAAAAATGGTAGAGGGAACACAGACCGAAAAGACTTTACATCGAATCTTGAAGGAAATGTGCTGAGATGTAAGGATCAGCAGCAGCTTGCTGAAGCTTCCTCAAGCAACACACTTTATTTTGAAATCGGCTTTTCATCGCTAAATTCACTGATAAAATGGACTATAAAAGGTCTGTCTATCAGAATCACACACTTTGAAACAGGATTTGCAGCAGTTTCAGATAGGATTTTTATCAGTCCGTATCGTTCCAGTTTAAAATAGCATTTCCGTTAGTCTGTCATGTTTCACTTTAAAATATCATTTTCGTTAGTCTGTCATACTTCAGTTTGAAATAGCATTTATGTTAGTCTGTCATGCTTCAGTTTGAAAGCGCATTTTCGTTAGTATGTCATGCATAAGATTGAAATAGAATTCTCATTAGTCTGAAATACTTTAGTTTGAAAAAGCATTTTCGTAAGTAGTTCCTGCTTAAGTTTGAAATAGCAGTTTTATTAGTCTGTCATGCTTTAATTTTGGTTAGGCTGTCATGATTTAGTCTTAAATAGGATTTTTGTTAGTTACTCATGCTTCAGTTTGAAATAGAAGTTTTGTTAATCTTTCATTCTGTAGTTTATAAATAACATTTTCGTTAGTGTTTCATGCTTCAGTTTGAAATAATATTTCTGTCTCAGAACGTGCACGTTAAATGGCCACATCTGATTTTAAATTCATCCAAAAATCTTCAGAAAACGTTATGTGCATCAGTCTTTCAGTCATGCTTAAGTTTGCAATAACAATTTTATAGAAATGTGATACTTAGAAGGCAATACAATGCAGAGGTGTAACGGATAGACACAAGTTGGAGCAAAATAAGACATATAATGGTGGAACGGGTTAAATGGTTTCACCTTTTATACAATGTATACACACACACACACACACACACACACATATATATATATATATATATATATATATATATTACATACACACATATATCTGTCTATTTACACAATGTTACAATGTTATGTAATACCTGCATCAAAATGGTCTGGTGGAAACTTTGTACGTTATTATAATATTTCGGGAACACTTCCCTTCCTCAGATCTGTGTTCAACTCAAGTTCAAATGTGCATATGAAGGAGCAGTGAGGACGCAGTCTCGCAGAAAATACTGGTGAAATTTGAAATCTAATCAGATTTTAAAAGTTTTATTTTATTTATTTATTTATTTATTCTTTTTACTTCATTTATTTATTTTTCCCCTCTCACTCTTTCAATTAATTTCTCTCCCAAATCTAAATATTTTTTCCTTTTTTATAAACTTTTTTAGGATCTTTTTTTTCTTAAATTTTAAATCTAAATTTAAACCAAGTCTATTGTTCGTTTAAATTAATGTGTCGGTTAATATTGCCATTAAACATTGCATTATGTGTTGTTCGTTTTATATTATTATGTATATTAATATCTAATTTATTTATTGTTTTTTAATTATGTATATTTTATTAATTAATTTAATTCAAGCTAGTATTATTTGTTCATTCATCGCTTGTATCTGTCTAATGCTAATTAGAACAATGGAAGGGAGGTAATTCAGCTGGGTCTGTTTAATGATGCTTAAGTCGCTTTTGAATTTAGTTATTTCTAATTATGTTAGGTTAAATAATATTATTCTCATACAACGAATGTATTTCTTTTTTTTTAATTAATGTTATTGGGTGTTATTCTCGTCGGTGTTATTCTCGTCGGGGTGGTTTCGATATTTTTTTTCTTCTTTTACTGTTGTTGTTGTTGTTATTATTATTATTATTATTATTATTATTATAATCATTATTTATTTATTTTTATTTATTTATTTTATTTTATTTTATTTTTTCATTCGGCATTTAATGTCGATTAACTGTTAATGTTGTAAATTGAATGTTCACTCATGGGCGGTCTCAATATTTCTTATCATTAATTCCTTATATTGTTTTAATAATTTCTTTATTTTTATTTATTGATTTATTGATTGATTTATGCATTCAATGTCTAGTGAGTACTTAACCTATCTTGCTATATTATTATTTATTATTGATATCATTATTATCATATACTATTATAGGTGATGTTTTGTTGTTAGGTTAAGTTATTACTATTATTAGTTTATAGACTTTATTATTGTTTTATTTTCTATTTACTTATTTATTTTATTTATTTATTTACTTTTTTATTTTATTTATTTATTTATATTTTTTCCTCTGTTATTTTGTGTCGAGTGAGTATTTGCCCTATGTTACTATATTATTTGTTATTATTATAAGGTGATGTTTTTTTTTGTTAGATTATTAGTCTTTAGTATTCATTTAAGGGTTAAATTAAGATCAAATCAATACAAAAAGAGTAAGATGTGAAACTGTATCAGACTAGAAATGATGATCCTAATTCGAGTCGGTGGTTTATCTGGGGATACAATTTTGCTATCAGTATCGATTCCTTTATTTGGAGGTTGCCAACGTTTCTCTCCGTGGCCAGGATATCAATCTTGAATGATTTGCTGGTGTTGTCACATGCATGGATGTGTTTGTGGAAGGAAGAGGTGCGGGTTGTAGGTGTTCTTTGACTCTAATATGTAGGGGCCTCACCATACTAAGAATGTATATTTTGTTGCATGTGGTGCACTGTATACGATATACAATGTATGTGATGTGGCATTGGTCTATGGTGTTCATGGGGCAGTTCGCTAGGGTTCAGAGAGTATTGTTGTAATTGGTATTCCATGTCAATTGTTGTCGTAGAGAAGGACTGGTATGTTTTAGTTGAATGTCGAGGTTCTCCCTACGTATAGCTTTGCAGATAGCTGTGGTGATCCTGTCGTTGAAATGCGGCAACTTCAGGAAGCAGGTGTTGGAAAGAGCATGTTGCGTCTGTGTTTGGGGTTTCTGGGGTTTCCTTAGGTGTTCAATGGTGGGTTTGGGGTATCCATTGGTCTCTAGTACCTGTTGGAATTTCTAGCTGCAGGTGATTTTGTCAGCCTGCATTTCTTATGGATGCGAGTTAGCTTGTTCCCAGCATAGCCTATTTTAGCCTTACGAGGGAGGGCCGATCTGTTATGTATGAATATGTCTCTACATGCGGGCTTCCTGTAGAATTTAGTGGTTATGGTTCTTTCTTCAGAGATGTTGAAGTTGAAATCTTGAAGTTTTTGTCAATCTGTTAGGCTTAAATGTGAAATAGCTTATAATTCATAAGAGACTTTGTCACTTAATTGGTCGGTCATTTTACATATTTCTTTAGATAGAATTTTCGTCGTTATCATGCCTAAGCTAATTAACTGATCAGTATAAATTATGGAATATATATTCTAGGTAACACGGTGAGTAATGTGGGCACATTATTCTTTGTAAATTTACCATTTAGGTGGGGGTGGCGATGCCCCATAAACTCACTCTCCTTAAAAAAAACTTTTATGATAAGCAATATACAAAAATTTAATACAGAAAATAATTATTCTGCACCAAATTTTGAGTTATTTTATGTAATAAATTTTTAATGAAACCTGTGTGCATCTTCGTGTAGGTGAGCAATAACAATTTTTATGTTTGAGGATAAACTCCTTAACTAATGACTTTATCATTATGAATTATGGGAGACCTATTCTAGACAACATGGTGAGTAATGTGAACACATTGTTTTGTTTTTGTAAACTTTACCCTTTAGGTGGTGGGCATTCAAAACAGCCCCCCCCCCCCCAATAAAAAATAAAAATTAAAAGCTAATGCTATACATATTCCCTATAGCCGTCCTGTGACGGGTATTTTTCTAGTTTTATATATATTTAAGTGAAATGTGTATTTAGCAAGCATATATGAGAAAGTGTGTGGGTATGTATTTATCTATATGCATGAAAAGATATAGAGTTTTCTGATCAGTTGGATATTTTAGCCGCTGGCAAAAAAAAAAAATTTTTTAAACAGTTCACTAAATAAGGAAGAAGGAACACGAATTTCCAGGGGATAAATAAAAAAGCCATAAAAATATAAAATATAAAATTTTTGTTTCTTCATTTTTTTTTTTTTTACAAAAAAATTTTTTTTTTCAGAAACAGGATGAAAACAAACAAACCAGAAAACATTTAATATAACTGAGGAATAAATAAATAAAACAGAATATTTTACAAATTATTTTTAGAATTTATAGTTTCTATAGATTTCCATAACAATTTCCGTTTAGATGTTTTTATGGATGTGTGTGTGTATGTATGTATGTATGTATGTATGTATTTGTATATGTTTATGTAGGTGTATGTTAGTGTATGTGTAAGTGCATCCCTATAACATAACAATTTTTCTCTTCCCGTTTATTCCTTTTTATAACGTCGCACCATGTAGATTAGATACATAGTTTAATATCTAAGAGTTGGAATATATATATATATATATAATATATATACATATGTATATATATATATATATATATATATATATATATATATATATATATATATATATATATATAATATATATATACATAATATATATATATACATATACATCTATATATATATACATATATATATATAAATATATATATATATATAATATATGAATATATATACATACATATATATACATATATATACATATATATATAAATATATATATATACACATATATTTATAAATATATATATATACATATATATATGAATATATATATATATTCATATATATATAAATATATATATATACATATATATATATATAAATATATATATATATAAATATATATATATATATATATATAAATAAATATATATATATATATAAATATATATATATATATAAATATATATATATATATATATATATATATAAAGTGGTGAACTAAAAGCGAACTTTTAGGAAAGGTAAAACCTATTGTGAAAAGTATACAGCTCAATATCCAGGATAGAGCAGATAGAGCCTTGTTGCATCCACGAACGTACCGTTTATTGGACCTTTTACCCTCTGGATTCTACCTATCTTTGCCGCACCTGAAGATGTGGTTTTTTGGAATTTAACTTTGAATTCTATCTTGTCACTTCTCGTGCCTTTTAACGACCTACCTATCTACATTTCACTTTCTCCGCTGGACTTTTTGACACCGGACTTTTTTGCAATCGGACATTTGCTTGCACTCGGGCAGAGTTTTGCCTTGTGTTTTTTTCCCTACAATTTTTATTTTACTTTCTCAAATTTTAAATTTTGGCCTTTGCCAACTTATCTATCCCAGCGTCTGATGATAAGATTTTGATCTTTGAAAAGCCTGGCTTAAGGAAAAATTTAACTTGAATAAATTGCCTTTTTGCGGAATATACCTTGCTATGAGCAACTGAATTGAAAAAAGATTTGACTTTTGATTTTCTAATTCCTTTTCATCCTTATATATATATATATATATATATATATATATATATATATATATATATATATAAAGAATGGTATATTATCACATGATATTTAATTTTTATGAACGTTTCATCTTAGGATAGAATTACCTATTCAACATTTACCTTAAATAAGAATCATCAGAATAATACATGTGCTAAAAGTTTGCAAAACCTTTTACTTGACCTCTTTGTAAAAATTAATGTGATACATATAATGATATTTGTTTTTATATATATATTGTTTAAGAACTTTTCGTCTTCCATTATTTGCTAAAACTTGAAGCTCGTTCCTCATGAAAACGTTGAACAAACAAATAATAATTTTTGAAAAACGTATTAAGTTAAATTGTTGAGAGATAATTGATCTAAGAACTGGGGGTAATATAATAAACCAATATATATATATATATATATATATATATATATATATATATATATATATATATATATATATATATAATAGCTTCATGCGAGATCTAACACAGTTTGTTGTTGTAAGACTACTTTCACTGCTCGTTGTAAAATATTCGCTGACTCGGTATTTACAAAGTTAAATTCCTCCTTAATTATTAGCTAATTCGCTGTGGCCAACGGGGGAACGCTCTTGACTACAAATTAGTGATCGGAGTTCGTGCCCGCTGACCGTTGAGAATTAACTTCCTGCACTGAAGATTGCGTTAGCATGAAACATCGATATCTGTAGGTAATAAATAATTAATATTTATTTATAAATATTATTATTATTATTATATATATATATATATAATTATAATATAAAATAAAGTAATAAAATAAGGTGCCAATCAAATTTTATTAGAATTCAAAGTTTGAATTGAACTTTGAATTCTAATAAAATTTGATTGACACCTTATTTTATTACTTCATTTTATATTATAATATTAATGCTCTATCCAGTATATTGAGCTTCAGTTTTTATCCGGATGTTTCACTAATTATAAGATATTAGTTGACGCTTATATCTTTTGTTGGATTGCTTCATATATATATATATATATATATATATATATTGGTTTATTATAACCTTCATTCAAGTTGAGAACTTTGAGAGAAATATGAAAAGTTTCTAATTATGTAATATTTTAAACTTTCTCTGCCTTGAGAGATGAAACACTTCTTGAAACTTATATTTGTAAATAAAATATTTAATATGACTGTCACGGTGGCCGAATGTTGGATTGAAGTTCAAATCGTTCGACCAGCGGTACAGTTATATAAGCTACACTGATGGTTGCTAGTGAACATGAAACATATATGTCTCTGGTTAACAAATATTTATTTATATAAATAATTACACACACACACACACATATATATATATATATATATATGGTAATCTAATGAACGAATCTTTATGAATCATGTACATACAAATATATAAACATATACGCATACCTAACTTTATGTAGATCAGTATGTCTGGGTGTGGCGTGAGTGTGAACGCTTATATGTATGGACATCCCATGTGTGTGTGTGTGGCCAACCTCAGTGATTTACCCCCATACGCATGTACAATTACCCAGAAAAATTGACAATATTGAAACAACGATTACTGTATAGAATATCCAAGAATAAATACAGCTCTTATATACATAATTGATGAACCTGTCTTATTTCCTCCTAAACAATAAACTTATATATATATATATATATATATATATATATATATATATATATATATATACAAATTTGGAAAAGTTCATTTTTTAAGCATCTTTAGAATTTTAAACATATTTGTCTAAAGCTCTATCGAGACTTGTTATATCAAGCGAAATATTAGATAAAAAAGTCAAGATGAAGAAGAAAAACATGTTTTTATTTTTTATTTTGATTTTAATAAAAAATATCTTCATCTAACACATGGTTTTTATGAAGGCATTTTGCCTCTATCTTTATGTTTATATATATATATATATATATATATATATATATATATATATATATATATATATATATATATATATATATATAATGGTATAATTGCCACAACAGTATAAAATTCACCGCAGAACACTCCACCACACGCATCCTATTTTTCGACGTCCTTGTAAAAATCACCAACAATCAGATTACCAAATCACTCTACACAAAACCCACCGATGGACATGGTTATCTTAATTTTAACAGCTAACACCCTATCATCATAAAAAGATCCATCATCTACAGTCAATGCCTGTAGATCAAAAAGAATCGGCCCAAACATACAGGTAGAAATCTTAGCTAACTAGAAACTACACCTCAAAATAGTTAAACAATCCATAAGAAAAGCATCAATTATAAGTAGAGAAAATCTCCTAAAATACAAAAACAACAAAAAATTATCCCCACAAATACCAATGGCATTTGACCACAACACAACCCCTTCAAAAGGATATTCCAACAGCTAAAACATACCCCCACCATCAACACGATATACAACAAGCCACCCATTAGTGCAAAATGACATCCCCCAAACATACATTCTATACTAACATCAATCAAAATTCACCACACCATCGCCCCTCAAAGAAAACAAAACATGCAACAAACCTAGATGTAATATCTGCCACCACATCACCATCAACAACACATTCAGGCACCAACATCCAACTTAAAATCCCCCTCTCACCTACGATAGTCCCAATGTCGTTTACTTAATATACTACACCGTATGCACAAAAGGCAACTACGTTAGTGAAACAGGCCTTTAATTCCAACAACGTTTTAACAATCATAAACAAACCATTAGAGACATATCCACACAATATGCAGTAGCCATGCATTACAATCTCCTGAACCACAGCATAGAAAACATTAAATTCATCCTCATAGCCTCCAATTTTAAGACACAACAACACAGACGAACATACGAAATTAAACTCATTCTGAGACTCAACACCCACATCTCTAGACTGAATAAACATTTGAAACCATTCAACAATTATTCATTCTACAAACATACAAACTGACCAACAACATTTTCCTACAGGGGAGGAAATGTGTGCGTGGTGGGAAAATGACTTAGCTTTTCTTCATCAGAATATTTCCAATTTTCTCATATTTTCACGTTCTTCATGTTCTCACTTCTTTCCTGTATAATATATATTACATTTTGCCACTCTCTCCATAGACATTTATCATCCATTTTATTATACTGCATTTCAATCTAATTAATTTCACTTAATCCTCCATATGACTTGTAAAACAGTTTTCCATGTCCGAATGTTATCTTGTAATATATATATAGATTAGACCACACGCATACGGACACGCGCGCGCACGCAGACACCACTTCATTTTTGGAGACGATAAAAAGCAATAAAAAGTATTAAATTTCAAAAGAAATTCTCCGCACCCCAGGAGGCTGAGATGACCGATGGATCATGGATGGGTAACACGCACTTGACCAAGAGAAGCAGGAAAAATGACAAATAAAAAATAAAAATCAAAATCAAAGATACCCACACACCCGCAAACCCACGCATGCGCAAAAACAATAACAAATTCCTCAAATGAAACAACATTTGCTCGAATCGAAAGACATTTCTTCAAATGGATTTTCATATCTGATGAAAGCGGGCCACCACTTGAAACGCGTTATATATAAAATCATAAAATGGTAAAACAACAAAATAATAGATAAATGTTGAAAAAAACAACAAAATAATAAATAAATGTTGAAAAAAACATGCTACAAATGTTGGTAGCCTTACTCCTTTACATATATATATATATATATATATATATATATATATATATATATATATATATGTAGAATTTTTTATATATATTCAAATATAAATGTTATAACATGAAGTAATTATAATACCTCAATCAATAGTGTAAGGCCAGAGCTATGTTATATTCAATATTTTTTAATTTAATTTTATACCATATCAGATTCCCGTCATTTTATAAAACTTGTTTTTTCATTCAACATACAATTTTTTCGGCTTACACCAATATATTTCCTGTGCATTTATTTCTTTGTGTGGTTATCTTCAGTGCTAATTATATAAAACAAAGCAAAAACAATGAAAAACTAGGCAGGCAGAGCCAAACTTACAATCAGTACTCATTATCAACATTATACCTTTTTTCACATGGAACTATGATCTCAATATATCCTGGTGGTAACATATACGTATCTTATGTTTTTCGCTGTTTGTATTTTTAATCATTCATCATCAGCTTAAATGTTGGCCTAAATATTCCTGAATTAAGACTTATATTTTCACTGACCGTTTTTCGTTGTTTCGCCCAAATATTTCCTTTTTTCCTTATTTTATATTTCCTTTCTTACATTATACTTTTTTATATCCGTAAATTTAGGTGACTTCTGTTTTTCCTGAGTCACCGGAAGTATGCAGACTTATCCATTTCTTGTTCATCTAACTACAATAACAGCATTTAAAAGATTATCGGTAGTATTTAAAATATTTTTAGAACATATTTTTATATTTAATTATAAACACTTTTCATATAATTAATAAAATTAGGTGTTATAATTAACACTGCCTCCTTTCATTTAATATTTTTATTTTCGCCGTCAGTAATTGCAATATCTGTCACATGGATATCCCCCAATGCTTTTTTAATTGTATTAAAGTATAATATTTATGCAACTTTTGATTTAATTCTAATTTTATTATATATATATATATATATATATATATATATATATATATATATATAATGAAAATAGACAAACAGATGCCTTTGGAGATCACGTTTTGAGATACAATATTTTACAAAACATCATTTAAATGTTGTTTTTTTCTTAATTTTCTTTTTTAATTTCGAATGATAAAACATTCTTCTTCAGATAGATTTAAAGGCAATACCTTAGTATTCTGTGAAGGTAGCTTATCTCCTCGATGTTATCGGAGACTTGTTCAGACTTCGTTGCAGGGTGATGAAATGACAACGTCCTTTTTTAATTTTGAACTTAAACGCACCTGATTACTCACGTGGATAACAAATTGAAAGTTCTTGAAGAATCTTTAGAATTTTAAGTAATAGAAAATAGGCAAACAAATGCCTTTAGAGACCACGTTTTGAGATGCAATATTTTATTAAAATATATATATTCTATTAATATATATATTTTTATTAATTTTATACGTACATAAAAGTAATCCATGGAGACGTGTTTCTGGCTCACAGTCGTCATCAGCATGGCTAACTTAGACAAGGATCGAACCTTCGATATTGATGGCTATAGTCCAGCGTCTTACTATTGGACTACGACGTTCTGCCTAGAAATAAGTACAATTTTTATCACCTAAATATTTAATGTACTTTCATGTAATTGTTTTTATTGGTGATATATATATATATATATATATATATATATATATATATATATATATATATATATATATATAATGTCCGTGGATAACAATTGAAAATATTTATTATTAAATAATTACTTGATAGCTCCCTTTACAACTGGGCCCTTTAACAGAAATAAAAAATAAGCCTCTGAATTAAAGCAAAATGCGAGTTCTATCCAATTGAATTTGTAGAGTATTCAGTCGTAACTTTAATAAGCTCGACATCCTCAGGCCGATAACTCTATTCTTTATGGTTTAATGTTATGGGATGAAGCAAAATTACTTTCTGTAAGGGTCACGTGACTAAATTCAAAATACTTTTTGAACAAACTTACCATTAAACTTTAAATTGTCATCATTGTCAAATCAAGGGTAAGTTCGTTAACATGAGATTTCTACTGTCTGTGCAGACGTATTTAAGTGGGTCAGCCATTGCGCGATTGACACAAATGACTTGGTATGTTTGTTGGGGAGAACCTTATCGTTTTCTAATAAACTCTCACACACAACATACACATTTTTTTTATATATATATAAAGGAATAGACACTTTACGTAAATGTAATTAATAAAAATGTTTTTTTTAGAAACCTGCTTCTATGAAAACTGACATGGTTGAATAGTTATTACTGAGCACAGTTCAAATATTTGAAATCACAATTAATATGTATGGATTATTCGGACTACTATTCTCATTTTTGATGTTATTCTCATAACGTTTCCGCCGATGTAACCTCCGACCTTCTTCAGCAGGTGTGTCTTGTCGTACTCTTGAATCTGTATGGAACGGAACCTTCTATTTAATACACAGGAGTAGCTTGCTTTCGTTCCCTCAGCCATGACCGAGTAGAAGCCTTAAGTAACTCGTAATTACTGAGGATTGAACCTTCAACCTCCAGAAAACTGTCACTTAGAACTGATTATCAGTTAACATTTATATCCGTTGCGCCACATGACCTTTCGACAGGACGCACCTGAAGAAAGTTGGGGTTAGATCGGTCGAAACGTTGTGCGAATAGCATCCAAGATAATGACAGTAGTTTGAATAATCCACATAATACAATTGATCAATCCTTATCTAAAAAATAATTAATGTGTTTTGAACTATACACCATATATATATATATATATATATATATATATATATATCCGAGGAAGCGTTGTTGAACGTCACGGAACTTTTTCGCTTGTAAATCTTCTTTGTGAGGTTCTCAAATCGTCGAGCTATCCTTCTGGTTTCAGGTGGCAATCCGTAGAGTATTTCCTCGATTGTTTTTAATTCGGCCATTTTTTTCGAGCGCTTTCGACTTTCTTAGTCTTTATTTGAACTATATTTATATCAAAACAACTTAAGCTTATTTAATTGAATTATACAGGGTGTTTCAAAAGTCTTGGGAACATAACGATTTTTAATAACTCAAAAACTATTAGGAGTTGAAAAATGAAATTGGTACCGTTGGAAAGGTTAAAGTTTCAAGTTTTGTGGGGAATCTTCAAAGTTGCTCAATATGAGCACCATTCGTCACACGGCAGACATCTAGTCGATAGTCCATTTCCTGCCAAACGCGTTCCAGCATCTTGACGTCAATGGTTCCCACAACTGCCGTTACTCGAGCCTTTAGTTCGTCAATATCTCTTGGATAGGGGCGGCACATAGACTTGTTGCTTGACAAAGCCCCAAAGGAAAAAGTCACACGGGGTAAGATCTGGAGACCTAGGAGGCCAGGGCATGAGAACGTCATCACCTCGCCCAGATCTCCCAATCCATCTACCAGGCAGCCTTGTGTTAAGAAACTGCCTTACTCTAAGACTCCAGTGTGGTGGTGCACCATCTTGTTGAAAAATGAAGTCATCAGATTCTGCTTGTTCCAACTGAGCCATTAACCAGTCTTCCAGCATGTTGAGATAGGATTCACCAGTGATAGTTGCCTCTTCAAAGAAGAACGGTCCATAGACACCTTTCTTGGAAATTGCACAAAACACGTTCACTTTTGGTGAATCTCGCTCGTGCTCAAGAAGTTCATGAGGATTCTCAGTACCCCATATGCGAGTGTTATGCTTGTTAACTTTGCCATTCAGATGGAAGGTCGCCTCATCGCTAAAAACAAGCCGGTCATCAAAGCCGTTATCTTCCAACTTCTCTTGCATTGCAATGCAAAAGTCACGGCGAAGTGGCTTATCAGTGTCCTTCAACTTTTGGACCAACTTGAGCTTGTAAGGTACCATTTGCAGTCGTTTTCTTAAGACACGCCAGACAGTTGCTGGAGCAAGCTGAAGTTCCCTGCTGACTCTTCTCACTGATTTACGGGGGCTCCGCTGAAAGGCTGTCCGAACTTGCTCAACTGCATCTTCTGAAGTTGAAGGGCGACCTGTTCGCTTACTTGGGCACAAACACCCATCTTTCACAAATTTAGCATGCCATCTGACAAGGGATTTCCTTTCAGGGGCTTCTTTTTTAAATTTCCTGCGAAATGCACACTGAACACATGTCCACGATTCAGTCTTTGCAAATTGGAGGACGCAAAATGCCTTGTCTTGTTTAGAGAACGCCATTACTGCACCTGGAAAGATTACACGAAAATCATTAGTATGACCAAAAACTTGATTAAGCAAGCTTTAAAATGGCACCAGTTTCATTTTTCTACCTGGAATAGTTCATGAGATATACGCATTTGTAATGTTCCCAAGACTTTTGAAACACCCTGTATATTAAAATATTCCCAAATACCCTATATATACCTAACGGAACACTGCCGAAACACACTCTTCCAGATACTTCATTTGCATATAATTTTATAAACAGTCTCTAACAAAGTAATATTCTGCACGATTCATTTTTAATTTTGATCTCCGATTTTCTTATATATAAGCAATAGTTTTATTCATATTAATATTATTATTAGTAGTAGTTTTAATATTAATTACAACGATTTAATGTAAAAGTTTAGTATTCAAAATGATTATTTGGAAATTCTAATGATAACTTCCGGTCACATTTACGCATGTATATGTTTACACGAACCAACAACTTAGCTTACTTTGGAATAATTTATTTGAAAGAATAAACTCCACATTGAACGCAATAACTAAAAATGTGGTGCTTATTCAGAAGCATGGAGACATTGGAACAAAATAAAATAAAACAAACTGAGGAATATCTGTTTGATGTACGTACCTGTCACGGGCTAAATATATCCTATACCAAAAATCACGTAAATTAATCAAGTAGTTTTTATGTTATAAATAAAAATTAAATTTTACTGATACACGAATGAATGTACGCGCTCTTGCCATGCGTTTGCTCCCACACCGCTGCCCAAATAAACCCCGTATGTAATAGTTAAGGTTATCTCCCTTGAATATCCCTTGAATATGCCGTAATAGCGACCGTATTTCCCCGTCATTCGGATTTGGACGAATTATTTAAATGCAATAAAAACGTTTGAAAATACTTTGGTTTTTATGTAAAGAAGGCCACAGTTAGATTAAATTCTGCCCGAAGAGCAGTTAGTTTTTGATAGTATATATATAAAACTGAATGGCTGTGTGTGTTTATGCGTTCTCTATAAAAAGAAATGTTAGAGAATCTACATAAAATCTAAAAGTGCATTCGTATGTAAAATTAACCGGGAATGTTCCAAAAACTCTAAGTGCACCCTTAAGAGGGCTATAAAACAGATTTCGGCATGGGGGAGGCGGTGGAATTTTTCAATGTAATTATGTAATAATTTGGAAATAAAACTCTTCAAAGTGAGAGAGGACAGGAAACTCAAAAAGGGTTATTTTAGTAGTGCTCTGGAGGCATCCTTAATTTTATTTGGGTGGTTTCAGTAGTGCTCTGAAAGCCTCCTAAGTTTTATTTTTCATCCTCACTTAAAAAAACGGGAGCAATAAATGTAAGATTACAGTATTACATTTTGTAAGTGGTATATAGTAATCCAAAAGTTCTCAAGATCCAAACAGAGCAGGTGTGTTTAGACCGGCTAAAAATTTTAGATTTACATACGGTGCTTGATGTCAATTGAATAAAATATGTGTTTTTTTCATCAGTCATGGCCATCGGTTTCACGTGTTGTTAAAAACAATTTTTTAGCTTCAACCAATTTCACTGATTTTAATAATGAATCCTTATCAATATTTTATTTTTATCAGTCATAAAGAAAGCAGAAAAAGCTTTTACCCTCTCACTGTCCTCACGAACACCGGGAAAATATTTAAGATACAATTTTTTGATATTCACCATTTCATTCGCTATTACGTTCTCTTTTCCCTTCCTTTTTGATAAGTGACTGACATACATTCGACTTTAAAGGGAGAGAGAGGGAGAGAGAGAGAAAGAGAGAGAGAGAGAGAGAGGGGAAAAAGAAAAGACAGTTTGCTTTATGTATCTAATAGCATCACTATTTTGTTCTTGCCCCTGTGGATCAATTAGGTTGAATTCTATACTTAAACAGAGATTATGAGTTCGAACGTCACCCGTGACAGTATTATTTTTACTTTGATTTTGTCCCAAAATGAACTTTGACATTTCAAATTATAATATTAAGCAGATTGTTATTTTTTTTTTCTGTAATCTATGTAATTTACGGAAATTACAATCCCGGGCGACGCCGGTTATCCCTGTTTGTATATATATATATATATATATATATATATATATATATATATATATATATATGTATGTGCGTGTGTATTTCATCTATGTTTGTATCTAAAGTAAAGATGGAAATTAACCAATATTGCTATGCAACAAGTCTTGTTCGTCTTTCCTCCAGATTTTCTTATAATCACCACTAAGACTTTAATTCCGAGTTTAGCCATTGGCTCTTTTAACCGAAGTGAACATAATAGGAGTTCAGCTCAAATCATGCACCCCCTACACACACAAACCTGAGCATACTTCAGTAATTTTTTTGTTTACTGTCTCAATTTGAAACTTCTCAGGTAAACATGATTATGGCATTCAGGTGAGAACAATCAAAGTCTATGGAATTCTTTCCTTCTTTGAATTTTTAATATACATCAATGCATTTTATTCTCTTTAGTCTATTTTGCCAATCCTTCCGAAGAGCCACAAATAAAAAAGAAGAAATATAGCAAAAGTTAAAACTGTTAGTAATTATATACGTCGATTTCACTCCTCCATAAGAAAGGACACCCCCCACACACACACACATATATATATATATATATATATATATATATATATATATATATATATATATATATATATATATGTAATAAATAATTAATGTTTATTTATAAATGTTATTATATAGCCCCTTCACTAAGGCTGGACACTCTGAGTGAATTTAATAACAAGCAGTACTACTAGCTTCATTGCGAGATCCAACACGATTTGTTGTTGTTGTCGATCACTCTCTGCCGCTTTCTGTAAATACTCGCCGACTTGGTATTTACAAAGTTAACTTCCTCTTAAATTCTAAGCTAATTTCTGGTGGCCGACTGGTAACTCTCCTGACTGCGAATCAGTGTCAATTTGTGATCGGAGTTCGCGCCCGTCGACCGTCGAGAATTAGCTTCCTTCACTGAAGATTACATAAGCATGACACATCGATGTTTGTAGGTAATAAATAATCAATGTTTATTTATAAATGTTATTATATATATATATATATATATATATATATATATATATATATATATATATATATATATATATATATATATATATATATATATATATATATACTAAACGTAATGCTATTCAGCATAAAAGAAGAATGGTAAATTCATTCAAATACAATTTTACACATTTATTTAAATGTTGACAAGTGCAAATGGACATGTAACACAATCTTAGAACATAGAATATACAGAGTTGTAAATCACGACTTGTTGTGGAACCCTACCAGGCACGGTAGGTTACAAATCTCTGTAAAGGCCAGAGCTTCTTCATATCAAGAGCCCCATGGAATTACGTCCAGTCGTGGTGAATCTCCCTCTCTCTCTTTATTGGATATAACCAAGGGGAATAACCGACTGGTGTCCTTTGAAACGGTGTCATTCCCAGTTTCTTTCCCTACAAAGCCAAAACGAAAATACCATTGCAAATATAATATGGTCATTACTAAAAGTTCTTTATGTGAGCTATTTGCATACTCACTTATTCTTTTAGTCTTTTGCATGTTCATTAATTCTTTAGTCCTCTTCTTCTTTTTTAATTGTAATCAACAAGTGTTGAAATGTCCCTCGTATAAGTATGTGTGCGTTGAATACCTTTTTCTTCATTAGTTTCTCTTCTTCACTTCTTTCTTTTTCCCCTCCATCGTCGTCGCCACATTAATTCTTACGTCTAGTGGTCGCTGCCTTTTTCATTGACTTCTTCCCTTCTTTGACCGATAATCGTCATTAGTGTGGCTAGAAATTCCTGTGCAAATAGAACTTTTTATCTCGTACAGAAAGGAAACCATAGACGGCAGATCTAAGAGTGTTTAAGTTTTATTGACAGATTAAACAATACTTTTCGAGAGAGAGGCCAAATTTCTTATTCTTAATTACTTAACAGCTAACTAGTCAGACGGACAAACGGATGGAAAAACATATATCGGGCCTCATCTCGTTTTGACGGTTTCAACATTTTTTAACTATTACATCATATTATTAAGCTTCTGTGAAGACCATATTTCCACCACAAACTGGTCCTAAAAACTTCTTCACCAACTTGACGAATGTGACATCATCACCCATGTCCCCCAATATCTCTTTGTGGCTGACCTATTGTAACCTCACACCTCGAACTTAACCTTACCGGTCATCTCTTCCTATTATTTGTCCTGGGAACTGATTTATTTCCCAAACTTTGTGTCACTTTGACCTCATTGGTTCGTCTATTTAAAAATCCGCACTAGCTGATGTAACCGCTATCTAACTTATGTCCATCTACAATGTAACATCTTTCATTCACCTTTACTCTTCGCAACTATTTTGTGTAGTACCATCCGAAGCTGGGGCCACCATATATTTTTTTTGGAGAGGGTGGGGGGCAATTAATGGTAGTTTCAGTTCCGTTGGGCTCATTTGATGATCTTCCCATGTTTTTGTTTTATTTCTATTTCAACTGATTCGTGGTTGGTTAGTATTCATAGTTTTATTATTATTCATCATGCCATCATATTCAATTTAACGTCCGTTTTACATGCGTTCTACAGCTTTAAGAAATTGACATCCAAACTAACTTATCTCTGGCCAAGACTTTATTCATCCCGCTTTCTCTCAAGTGCATTTTTATCACTTCCTGCCATGTTTTCCTTGGCCTTCCCTGTGAAATGGACCTGCTACCTCAACTGTTCTACATCTACTAGCCCCAAAACTCTCATTCATTCTTTCAACGTGGCCATATCATCACAGTCCCCTGTTCTGCACACATCTACCCATACTGTCCAGAATTAATCTTACTCTGAGCTCATCAGAACTAAGCCTGTCTTTAAGACTCATATTAAATATCATCTTATCTTTAAGCAAACATTACTAAACATAACAGAATTCCATTGCCTGATTATATCTATTTTTATTTTTTCAACTTTTTAATAATTTTTTTGTGTCAAAATGAAAAAAAATTAATGAATGTTCCATAAGTTTCACTAGCACTTTCAATTCTTGGTCGAATCATCTTCAGACAATAAAAAAGAAATGAACAAAAAGCTGGAGAAAAGAAGAGATTTTTTAAAAACAGCCGAGAACGCCGTATGTGAAGTCATTAGATGTCAAAACAACAAACCAGTGTAGTTCCAAAAGAATGTTTACAATTTAAATTAGCGTCACAGGAGAAATTGTAATTTCGTTAAACATTTTAAAATGTTGTTACTAGTTTCATACATAATGTTATTTACTATAGGTCGCTGGGGTTTTATAAAGATAGCGTCAAATTAGTTTCAGAATGCAATATTTTCGTGTTGTTAACTAAAATCTGTCTTAAATCAGTTATCTTTTTTTAAATGCTGGTAAATTGAACGAGAGTTTACCAGGTGCAATGTAAGTCTACAGTTATTATGAACTCATATAGACTTTTTTATGATCTGAATTGTCTGAACTTGATAAATTGTTAATTAGTTATGGCTGTATGTTAAATGTTTTCCTCTACTGTGGGCTTAACATAGCTATGGAAATTGATCCTGGAGTGACACATCCGAGGGCAGAGTTGGTACTGAACGGTTTATGAAGCGTTGATATTCTGCCAGTGTCCACAACGTTACCTTTGATTTGTTTTGTGGAGTTGACATCGATTACATGTTTTGCTATTGGTAATCATTCATTGATGTCATTTGTACATTGACTTTCTTTGTACTTGTTTTAACTTGCTCTGATTCGTGTTCATGTCGTTGCTACTATTGAATTGCACTCTATTGAATTCTATTGAATTCTATTGTCTTGTATTATATCCTGTTTGATTGTATTGTAATGCATTGACTTTAACCATGTTTGCTTTCTCAAACCAAAGAAGAACGTATCCGTTGGTACAAGATTGAGTTAGCACAACTAGATTTGAAGAAATTCAATATTTATTCATTTGTTTGTTAAGCCTCTTTGGGGATCTTCTATTTAACTATTTTCTCAATTCCACCCTTAAAAATATATATTTTTTTATTTTGCCCTATAAATATAATATAAATATACGGATAAGATTCGGCTAAATATTTCATCCAATAGTCCCCCCCCCCCAAATACTAAATCTTAATTCTTTTTTTAAACAATTTTTTCTGAATTCATTAAATTCCATCTCAAAATGCTCTGCGTTATTGCTGCTCTCAATCTGATCCGGCAAATTGTTCACAAAACACACAGACATGACAGAAATAAATAGACACCCTTATTCTTATTAATAATGAAGACTGCTGTCAGAGGGTCTCAATGGACCTATGCCAAATAATATTGATTAGTTTCCATCAGTGATTAATTGGACAATCATTTAGTTAACAGTGGAAAGTAGAATCCCGAGGTTTGCGACGATTTGATGCTGATTAAGTCCACCTTCAGATTACCCTATAATATGGCTCCTCTGAACTCTGAGAATTCTAATGCTTTTTTGACCTGTACCATACTTAAATATATGATAGATACATTGATATCTAAAACACTTAAATGTCACTTAATATAAAATATCGATGGTTCAAACTTTTACTGATGCTTTGTATGGCTCTGAGTATTGACCGTCGGCGAAGGAAGCAGAAACTTTAAACATGTATGAATTATTTGTATGGCTCTGAATATTATGACTATTCTTGTTTTTGATATTCATAAATAACTTATATAAATTCATAAAGCGTGTTCATTTCATCTCATGTGCGTGTTTGGTGGTTGCAGCTTTTTGTGTATACGCAAAAGTCGTAACCATAAATTCATAACAAGAACTATTTGCTGATTATGTTAAGCTACTATAAGAAATAACACGCATGGATCTAAGTAAGTTGTCCTATTGGGGAAATAATCGGAAATTAAAATTAAAAATAGAAAAATGTAAATGTATTGGATCTAGGAATATTAAAGTTGAAGATGTATTAAACAACAAAGAAAGTAAAAAGATAAATGAGAAATGCGTTTTGGGAGTTGGTTTTGATATATTTAAAGCTAACAATCATATTTTGTCTATTGTATCGAATGTAAATTGAATAATTGGATGGATGGTTAAAAATATCATTCCAAGGAAGCCAAACGTTGTTTTAAAGATACACAAAGCTCTTAGACTTCATATAGACTGTTGCAGCAACCATGATAATTGGAATGTAATATTGAGATTGGAAAGCATACAAAGAAGAGTGGTAAAACTGATAAAAAAGTAAAGTCTTAATCAACATCCTAGATAAAGCAATCCTACGTACAGTGTGAGAAAGATTTTCCCTGTATTTTGTTATACTATTATATACTAGAAAAGGTACTCTGTGTTTCTCGGGAGTCAGTGTTCAATATCCTAGATAGAGCAGATACTATGCTTCAGTGGCAATATACTTTATTTGGGGCAATAAAAAAAATTCTTCCTACCATATCTTTACAGCTACAGGTTAAATAATATTACCTCTGTTCTGATATTCCCTTTTGTTTATTACAGACTATTCCACTATTATTATTTTTTCTTTTTTTTATTACCTTCGACTATTAATAAACAAAGAGAGAAAAAGGCAGAAGGGAGAGTGATAGATATCGTATCAAATAAGAGTTAGAGGTAAATAAACATATCGTGAGAGAGGGTGAGAGTGATAGGTAGAAGTTTAGTAAGAGATGGGTCATTTTGTGAGTTAATTGTAAATTACGTCTAATTAGAACAATTAAAATAGAAGTTTTTTCAGGCATAACTCAATCCCAAAACTGAGGAATATTTTAGCATGTATCTTGTGTGATTAAAATATATAGGAAGCAAACGTTGATTAACTCAGCTTTAGTATAATAATAGATTATTCTTAATATTATCAATATTAGGTTACAAAATAATGTTATATAGTGCATAAACATAAACGCTCCCCCATACTCCTATTCCGTGTCGTAGTTGGTAACGAATGGTTGGTATCCAGCATGCAGTATTCTTAGACTGATGAAGCCTGGCGGCACTTATTGCTCTTTAAGTCATTCAACAGCTTTTGAACAGTTTCATTGTACTCAATTTCACTCACAAGGCTTGAGTCGACCTATAACATATGGTTTTTCAAAGGTGCCGCTAGGTTGAATAGAACGCATAACCAACTGATTTGAATGCAAGCATACTAACCACTCGACCACATGCACCTACATATCTTTGGCCGGTTATTTTTAAGGTTGGATAGATTGCTGGAAACGAGTGTACACATTCATGGATACGTGCATTAGTTCCTATTTACTTGTCTCTCCATAAAAGCAAAGTTAGACACAAGGTCGATTTTAATGTGGGGAAAACCCAAACTGAGCACTCTGACCGAGGACAGAACAGATGTAGTGTAGTAGCAGAAAACAATACTACACTTTGCTCCTAGCCAAAAAAAAGGGTAAAGATAAGAGCATTAGTTGCTTTCCCGTATTTTATTTACTCAGGTTTTTTTTTTCATTCAGCAGGTTGGTTTGGGGCAGTTTCATTCTTGAATCACCATTGAGAAAGTTTCTTTATGATAACTCACAGTTTGCATGGGTATTGTCCTACTTGTCAATGAGTTGTCATTTGCACATGCATCACTAGAAGCCACAGTTAAAACGCAACTGCGCAAATTTCAAATCTTCACTTGAAAATCTTTCCACATGATTATTATGAACTCCTCAATGCTTTTCTCACGTTTTGTAGATAAGAAATGGTACATGATTTTGTGTTCTCTCCTGTCGAAGCTCATGGCTCTCTAAAAATCTGAAATACAAAATGTTTAACAATACATTATTTACTGTACAAGTTTGACATATTATTTACTCTACAATTAATGTACATTATACCTGAATGTTTTAGATGGTGGGAGCTTTTTTTTTTCAAATTTCACTGTATGAAATGTCGAGTTCTGTTCAATTAAGCTCATTTTAGCAAATAAATATGATCACACGAATCGAAGGAAATATCTTGGTTCAGCTTTAATGATGCGTTTGTGTAATCTTGCCACTCGTAGATGACTGCATTCCATACATGATTGTGCTCCCCTTCCATTTCAGTCGCATAATCCACAGGTATCTTGACAGACATTTCCCTGATCAGTGGATAGGAAGAGGTGTACCACTTACATGGGTTCGATACTCACCTGGTCTTAATCCTTTGGATTTCTTCCTTTGAAGCCATTTGAAATCAAGTGTTTATTTAACTCCAGTAAATGGTGAGGGGGAAGCTCCACAATTGAATTATAGAAGAGTGTGAGACCATGCGAAATACATCAGGAAATTGGGAGTGTATTTGTGCTTTCGTGAGGTGCCATTGTGATTCCTACGATACTGTAGAGGGTTCAGTTGCTCTAATGCATGCTAAGATATTGCATATCTCAGGTGTTTATAATAAATAAAGTTGATCAGTATTTGTTTCAATAGGCTAAAACTCGCAAAACAAGCGTTTCCGGACTTATGTTTATCAAAACTTTTTTTCATTATTTTGCATTTATCCTAGAGTTATGTCATCGATTTTCCAAACATGCTGTATAGAGTGCTAAATATTGGTTTTTAGAGCAGTAATGGACCATATATACAGGGTGGGCAAAAATAAGGGTCCTATTTTAAAAAATTCATAACTTTTTTATTTATTGATTTTTTTTTTTTTTTTTTTTAGAATAAGTAAAGGACCCCTTCCGAAGCAAGCATGAGCCGTATTAGCCCTAAGGAACGTACCCTCATTTAGAAAACATTATTTTTGCTTAAAAAACTCAAAACAGTGTAAAAAACAATACTTTAGTTTTTGTAAGTTTTAAGAAGTGTTTTTCGGCTAAAATTTGTTTTGTTTATTTCAAAAAATCTCGGAAGGGTCAGTCTACACACACATAAAGTTTGGTGAG
>OY744520.1:99032946-99510446 GCA_963556195.1 Sepiola atlantica
CTTCCCTGCAGATTACAACATAGTCGTCTTCAAATCCAATGTCAAAAAGTACCTGTCATGAACCGTCCCATAAGTAATCAAACTTAGTTCCTCGCATTAATTAATTTCGGCTGACAATCGTTCCATCTTATTAACACTTATCTGCCCTTCGGAGTGGCTATTCCATATCAAAATCAGGCATGCTATGGCTGCCATGGGCTTGTTCTTTATCGTGTGAGGTATGATCCTGTGCAGTTCTAGAAGGTCCACCCTCTCAGGCTTTACTTTCTTGCCGTTTAAAAGGGGGTTAGTTCACTGCTAATCGCCTGAGGTGGCTCTACCGGGGAATGCTGACAAGTCTGACCAGGCAATTTTTCTTCGGTCAGAGTGCTCTTCCCTCAGAGTGCTGGCTTTTCAAATCCCACTTTCCTGACCTTGTGTCTAATCTTCCCGCCGTGGGAGGGAGATAAATAACTTAACACTTATCCTCGAGAGGCTCTTGGCATTGATAAGTGGTGAACAAAAATTAAAATGTGGCTAATGTGTCTTAATATTGTATTGACAGATAAAAGGCTGCTGCTTCTGCTGCCAACTTTACAATCGGTCTAAGACCTGTCAGCTATAACAGTTACAACTAAGGTCTATGTTAGTCGATTTCTCTGCCAAAGTGATCATTGATACTTGACGACGCTTTACTAAGTAACTAGTAATACCTGACCTTGTCAGATATCATCATCAAGATGCAGTCAAGCATAAGTGACCGCCAGTTCAAAGAATAACACATTTTATGTGGCTTCTTAGCCTGAAGTGGTCAAGCTACTTATGGCCAAAGTGGAAATAAATACCCAGCCAAGTGGAAGTGACTACCAGGATGATTTCCCCCCCCCCCATTCCCTACAAGCCACCAGGCCAGAATCTTAGCTGGCCTTTAAGACAGGCTGTCAGAAATTGTTGACATAGTTACATTATGTGTCTTGACTATTTCCATCAGCCAATGGACAAAAATTCTACCATTATCATTTCGCACAGTTATATTAGAAAGAAGAAATCTATTAATAATGGAGATTTGGTATCTGTCTGTCTAAATGCTCAATTCAGCCATGTGTAATCCTCATCGTCGTCGTCGTCGTCGTCGTCGTCGTCGTCGTCGTCGTCGTCGCCGTCGTCGTCGTCGTCGTCATCATCATCATCATCATCATCATCATCATCATCATCATCATCATCATCATCATCATCATCATCATCATCATCATCATCATCATCCGGTTTATTTGTTGAATCATGTCACAATTAATCCTTTGATGAGGGTGGGGCCTCATTGTCTAGTTGTATTCCAACAAGACATAGTTTTTGAGGCAGTTTTAAGGCTGGATACCAATTCTTCACCAACTTAAAATATCGCGAGTTGAAAAAAAAGAAGTTCTTTCTGATGACTTTCAAAAAAAAAAACACCAACCGTTGACTTTACGTTTTTTTTATTTTCTCGCTTTAATTTTCTTCCTTTAGTTACTCGGGGGTGGGGGGTGGGGGGCTTGGCATTATAAAGAAAATGCCGTTGGACTTTTTAACATCAAAGACGTTAGCACAAATGAAATGAAAAGAGAACAATCGTCGCTCATATCGACATCTTAAACGATTTCGCCCGAAAACTGACTTTCTATGTATGCTACTTAACTTTTAAAACAAAAAAGTTTTTAAAAAAAGAAACAAGAAATAACAAAAACGTCTCAAGCTGGAAAGTTTTAAAAAAGAAAAGATAAACGTATACATCGGTATAGAAAACAGAAAAAGAATAAAAAAGAAAGAAAACGCTCATTATGGAAATAGATTACTTTCTCCCTTCTCTTATGTGGTGCTGGTCTAATCTCGCTTACATGCCCACATTCCGAATTCGTGACCAACGGTCATAAACAACGTTTTAAGTGTAATTTAGACGGTTTCAAACCGATATAAATGGTTTTGCACACTAAAAATAATTAGATTAAATAAAAAACTTATTATTAAATATTAGACACCTTTAGTTTCCTTTTTATTATTAGCAAATTTGAACTTTGACATCAGCTTTTAATAACCTTTAGTATTGATTATATGTAAAAAGGTTCAATTGAAAACAATTATCATGAAAATTATTACAATTTGCTGGAATAATTCTTTAAATGAAAATTAAATATCAAGTAAAAACGGAATTTTTACTTGATTACTGAAAACCATCAAATAATTTGAATAAAAAAAAACTTTTCTTTTAAAATTTAATTATTTTTAGTGTACAAAATCATTTATATCGGGTTGAAACGATCTAAATTACACTTAAAACATTGTTTATTTCTGTTGACTACGAATTCGGAATAGCGCTGTGTGAGGGAGATTTTCGAGGGCAGAAATTTGGTACTGTTCAAATACACCAGCACCTTTACGCTTCAGACGGGCGTGTGTGATGGGACGAATATATATTTACAAATAAATACATATTGCTCTTTATTATGAAGTGGAGGATGAGGAACAAACTGGCAAAAAACAAAACGAATGATCTTTGTCTTCCAATGTAAATATTTGATATCTAAACTGATCTATATATAGGGTGATATAGTTTGCTCAAAGCATTGTGTATAATATATAGAGAGAAATACAATTTTGATTGATTTATTTATTTTTCAAATCTTACTTTCAGTTTCACTTCGTTCACTAGACATGTACATGTGAAGTCTGGGGTATATTTTAGTGTAACTAATAACAAAAAAAGAGGTGAAAGAATAAATATGCAACACATAAATGTTACCAAAGGCAAGATAAGTTACTCTTCTACCTACCTGGATAAGTTGTTTTTTGTGTTTTAACTTATTTTAAAGCGATTTTTTCGTTCGAAACAAACCCATTGTCTACTCTGTTAAGTTAGAACGAAAAGAAAATTGCTGCTCATTTGATAATCGCTTAAAAATCGAAAATAAAACAAAATACTGGTAGAAACCCATCAAATAAATGTCACCAATCGTGCATAAATGTAATGTTCTACTAGTATTTGTCATGGAAGTTGCTCGATTGAGCTCCGATTTTTAGTTACTCCTTGTAAGACAATCACGGAATGAAATTGTCTCTCTACCACAATGGAAAACGACTTCCCCTTCTTCCTCCATGTTCCTAGCATTGGTCAGAATTTCTATGGACAGAGGTTCTTTGTAAGTGCTTCCTGCCTATGGAACACATTACTGCAGGACTTCTTCCTTGCAAACTACAATATTGTCGTCTTCAAATCCAATGTCAAAGTTCTTGCTGTGAATGATTTTTCTTCTTTTGACCTTCTGCATATCAGAAGAAGGTATACCAAAATTTCATATGGAATGAATAAAACCATTCACGCATAAAACGATTTCTGTAGTAACCTTTATACTATACTGTCAGATATTTTCCCCTTTTTTCTGCTGCTACTACTACTACTACTACTACTACTACTACTACTACTACTACATCATCATCATCGCTTTTATCACTTCTGGAGAAAGAAACCTCTCCCTGGTTTCCTTTCACCTTGTTTTGTCCCTGGCTAGGCTTGGTCACGTAGGACTCAGTTGGCTGTCGAGGATGTCTACCTACTGTCTGTATATGTCAAAAGGTGACCTACCCATCTATGTTTTGTCATTGGTACGGTGGTGATCATATCGTTCACCACTTTCCTGTCTGATCCAGATGTTTATTTTTCTTTCATGTAGACTGATGCCAAGCATAATGCGTTCCATTTTGAGTTGTGCAACTGTTAGCATTATTGGGTGTGCATGTTTCTTTACCATATGTCATAACAGGCATAATGTATTCGTTGAACACGTTTAGTTTAATATTCATAGTGTACTTCTTACTTTTCATGATGTTTTTCTACATATGTATATATATATATATATATATATATATATACTAGAAGAATGCCCGTCCTAGAACGGGTAAAATTAATTCCCTGAACAAAACAGTTTTACACCATTTTTATGTCCTCTTGCGAAGATTAAAATTAAGATATGATAATACTAAACCTTATGTCAAGAATCCTTATTCCAATTTTGATCAAAATCCATTACATGATTTTGATTCTAGAAAATGTCTAAAATTTTAAGGCTTAAGCTTAAGGGTCTTAAGAAGAAATTGAATTTCAGGGAATTATGCTTAATGACTATGAACCAAATTCAATGCAAAATACTATGGATCAAATTCAATGCAAATCTGAAACATTTGAATTTTCAAATGGGAGGTTGTGCCCCCTAAAATGCTTTAAATTACTCCAAAGAAATTGAAATTTGTGGAATATTTATTAATTAATGTCTAATGTTTATTGTTAAAATTTTATAAAAATTGAAGGTACCTGAATTTTTATCAAAGGCTTCCAATCCCTTTTTATCTTCTTTGCATAAAACTGAATGAAACTAAATTTAGTCTCCATCAGCTCTGTTCCAAAATTCATAATGATCGGTTAATTAGTTTAGGAGTGAATCCTGTACACGCACATATATAAACATATACACATATCTAGCTTCATATATAAACTAGCTGAAACACCCAACGTTGCTCGGGATTTAATGAGAAAAACTATGTACGTTTTACTATGCGCATAACACCATATTACTTTCATTTTCTTTTTTTACTGCCCTCCCCTCTTTCTGCCCCCTAATATTGATGGAAAACACTTAAATTTTGGAAAACTCTCTGAATTAGTGTCTTATACATATGTTTTAAAATTGGATAGACATATTTGAAGTTTTAAGGGAGTTCTGACCCCATAGCTCCCTTAAAGAAGGAACATAGAGATTCGGCACATTGAGGGGCATGTAGAGATTCGGAACCACTTCCATTGTCTTCGTTGGATAATTTTATGCATATGATTTAAATTTCATCAAATCAGAAATATTGTAAGTTTATCTCTTAGGTAAGCACTTAAAGATTCAGAACCACTTCTATTGTTTTCCTCAGAAAACTTTATACATATGATATATTTGAAGCTTTAAGGTGGGTTCTGCCCTCATATCTTCCTTAGGATGACACTTAGGGATTCAGGACTCTTTCATTGTCTTTCCCGGAAAATTTTACATATGAATACACTTTTTATATTCATGTAGATTCTTTAACCTCTGATTGAGATCAAAATAGAGAGAAAAGACATAATGGTGTTCTCAAAAAATGAAAAATAGCATTTGACGATGTTTATTATATGATGTATTGTTTTTATTTACATTGTTTACATATTTTAGACTGTTGTCCTCGTCTTAGTTGGTTTTATGTTCACAATACAACATACCTTTAGTACTGTTGTCTTATTTGTGTGGGTGAATCTCTGTCACATTTCAGGGTTCTTGATAAGGTTCAGAAACGTATCTGTAATTTGATTGCCCTCACCCTTTCTTCTTCTCTACATTCTGTCTTTCACAGATGTGATGTTGCTAGTTTCAGTCTTTTCTATAAATACTATTATGATATGTGTTCTTCAGAATTGTCTGATCTATTCCCTGCTTCTTTTGTTCCACCTCGTTTGACTCGTTCGTCTAGTGGTCTCCACCGATTCGCTGTTTTGATACCTCATTGTAATACAGCTTCTTATTCCAGCAGCTTCTTTCCAAGAACTGCAGGCTTGTGGAACTCTCTTCCTGCTGACTGTTTTCCTCCTACCTATAGCCTTGGTCTATTCAATACTAATGTCAATAAGCATATCCTATCTTTGCAATAATCATATTTCGTTCTTGTTAGCTCCTTACATCAAGTGGCTTCATGCCTTGTCTGGAGCGATTTCCATAAAGAAATTTTTTTTTAATACTTTAAAAGGCATAGAATACGGAATGAGAATGGTCAATCCAATAGATTAAATGATTGGCTCAGCTCGAAATACTTGGATGACACAAATGCACAACGGATGAAACATGAACAAAACAACAACCAAGATGAAGAAACCCATAAAGAATTGAAATAAAAGAAAAATATGTAAATAATTGGAAACGCTTATGTAAGCTCATTCCATTCTCCTTTGCGAGTAAAAACAATTTCAATCAAATTGTTTGACCAATTATAACACAATATATGCACTTGACTAGTTCTAACGCAGAGGTGGAAATGGTAGATGAGGAGGGGTGGATTTTAATCCGGCTAACAAGGAATTCACTGCAAACGGTTTTGGCAAGTCCAATTCGGCTTTTGGAAATTGCTGGCAAGAATTTTCACTTAGTGAAAATCGTGTAGAGAACAGAAAAGACTGTCTGGAAAGAAGTCAACTATTCATTTCTGCTTGGTTTAATGGTTTGTCGATTTAATCTTGGGACTTGTATGGCAATGGCTTAATAATAGTGATAAATTGGAGACTTTCCTTTCTGTCATTTGGTTCAAAGATTTGGTTCCGCCACCATCCACTTCGACTGGCTCGCATGCTGCATTGCCTGATTGTTCAGTATGATGAGGATTGGAAGGTTCCTTTGTGATAAATAGCGTTCCAAATTCTAAAGCAAAATGTCATTATTCAAGGGGTCAGTCAGGTTAAGATTTTTGCCATTTTCTTTTTACCACAGGATTGTACCAATTACAACCAGCCTCACCCAGATCTTACTATCAATACAAACAGGGACCATATCTCAGATCATTCTACATATATAAAAAAAGAAGAATGACGATTAGAACTGCCATTTTAGGAGTTAGCAGTGGTGAAGTGACAGATCAGCATGTTATGTTCAAGTTCTGCCGGGTTCATAACATCACTTTAATTTATGAATGTTGGCAACCTTCACGTGGTTCCTCTTGTGAATACCGATTCTCAAAAGAATTGGGGGGAAAACCAATGATAACAAAAACGGACCTGATCTCAGATCATTCAACACATAATAAAAAGAAGAATAACTAATATAACTTTTGCTAACAGCAAAGTGTAGTATCTGTTTGGATACTACACATCATCTTTTCTCTCTTTGCTTAGTTAATGAGAAATCCTTTCAGACTGAAGCAATTTTAATTTTTTGTCCCAATCCAGAGTGTTTTGGTACAAGGATGGATGCCCCTTTTGTTAGTGCTGGATTTCCCCACATTGAAAGCCTTGTACCTGACTTTGTCCTCGTGGGGAGCCAAGTAAATCAAGCAAAGTGTGTTATTGCATTAACGGCTGTGTGATGACACCGCACTTTAAATGTCGGCTTCGTGTCAGAGGGCCGGATTGTTTATAAAAACATTGACATTGTCAAAGTAATCAGGGTTGACAGGCGCATCGGATGGGACAAAGGTCAAATAAACTGTTGGTTAGCGCAATACAGCCAGTGAGTGACTCTAGTTTTTCTATCTCTCTCTTTTTTTTCAGCATATGTATTTTGTCTCTTGTTGAATGATGTATTCCTCTCTCTCTCTCTCTCTCTTTCTCTCTCTCTCTCTCCACTGTTGACTGTAAGAGAGAGAGAGAAGCAGAATTCAGCAGTTAGTAGTTTACTTCCTCATGCAATGGTCTCGTCATGAGCCAACTCTTGAGTTTTTTATATGTTTTTTTGAAGCTGAAATAAATAAATTATATATTTTTATAAAGGAATGGTTGTTCGCTTCTTTGGTGCAAACCGTTCTGTTTTCAGCCGATGGTCCCCTAATGGGTCCAGATAATTAATTCTCTGAAGACAATTAATGACGCTCAACATGCTAAACAAACCAAACCGTACAGCGACTCAATCATCCATTCGGATGGCACTAGGCTATTGCGTTTAAGAATCTTACAACACTGTAGGCTTGAAGTATAAGCAATTGCATTATTGAGCTATTACAATTGCTTTATGTTATAAAATTTATATGTTAAATATAAAAACTTTAAATATAAATATATACACATACGCAAATACACGCACACACACACACACACATACACACACACACACATATATATATATATATAATGTGAAGTAGGAAAATAAAGATTAAAATTATATCTTTAAATTATATACCATCTTGAATAGTCAATGCTCGATATACGAAATAGTGCAATAGTATAAGTAGATAAGTTATAAAACTAAAAATTGGTTAAAATGGCATATTTATTAAATCATCAATTGTTCAAAACAAGGGTTACATATTAAAAAAAATATTTTTCATTCCTTAAACTATAGCGATGTAATCTTATCATCGGAGGTAATTCGACAAATAAGTCAGTAAAATAAAATTTACTCTAATGCCAAAATTTCAAAGAGTGTAAAAATATAAAAGAATGTAAAAGATATAAAAGCAAAGAAAATCACCGTTGAAGATGTGTATAGAGTTCGTATAAACAAATCTTAGAATTAAAGCATGGGGTTATGGATTTAAGTGTTTCAGACATTCGGAGTTGTAAAAATTTCCAATTCAAGGAGATAGAGATATTCAGATCCTAGAGAAAAGTTCGTTGGTAGTGAGGAGAATGCCTCCAAAACGAAACAGAAGTATCTGTCCTGACAAGATTAGTAAAAAGTTACTCAAGTAAAAAAGCAGGCGTATCAAAAGCCATAATTAAATTTCTTCCTGGTCTTTTAGAGAGAATCGTTGTCAATATTCAGACCGAGAGCAAATGGAGAAGTGTTTAATTCAATCAAAATCTTAAACAATCTCTTTGAATTGGAAACACTTCAACCCATAACTTTGGATGTCTGAAACACTTCAACCCATAACCCGGAACTTACTCCATGCTTGAATCCTCGGATTTGTAATCCGGAGATTCCATGATGTCTGTTGTATGAGGTTTTCTGACTTCTGTTCATTTCCGTTGCTGGATCGATGATGGAAAACTTTCCAACAAATTCTCTTCATAAATGAGTTGATGGCATGAATCATATCCATCAAATAAGCCATATGAGTTGAAATCGCTATGTTTTGAGTGGAGAAAGTTATTTCCTCCCGAGAACACATGTTGAGAGAGTTTGACAAGGTTCAGCTCAAATACGAGTAAATAGTATATATATATGTATATATTTATTATTAATAGTCATACTGTTAAGATGTAAGCTCAATAGATGTTAACCTACGATCGAGCATTTTATTAGTTTCTTTCAATTAATTTCTTATGTATATATATATACTAGCAGGGCTACCCGGCGTTGCCCGTGGCGATAAAAAAAAACAAAGTAGTAGAAATTAAAGAGTGTGTGTAACATCTTTATATACAAACTTCAATCTCTCTTCTTAACAAATTCTTAGTTCTTTCTTTCCCTGGTCCTCATTATTTCCCTCCCTCCTTCAACCCTCTATTTCCCTATTTCCCATATGATTCTTATCTTGTTTAAATTTGTTAAAAACTTATAATACGTGAGGTATTCACGTAAATTCTTTTTACTAAATATGTATTTTATGTAACTGTGGATTTTCTTAAAGTAATATGCTATGTAAACAAACAAACATTTTGGATGAAAGTTATTAATTATTCTTACATTGTATTTTTGATCCCGAAATAAAATTATATTTTATTTTTTAAAGACTTTAAAATCGAATTTGAATGCAATGACTTAATCGCTGGCGGCCATGTTGTAATTTCCTATAATTTTCTTTCGTAAAATAGTAGCAATAGTTTGATTAGCGTTTGTCGCTTATTTAAAAAACAATACCAAAGAACTAAAAATTTAGAGGCGCGTCCCTGGCGCTAAGAAACGTTAAATAAAATTAAAAGTTATTTCAAATTATTAGGTAATTAAATTAAAATATGACTCAGGATTTTCAAATTACTATAAAATATAATGAAAAATAACTGAAAACAGTGCCCCCCCCCCCCGATGAAATCTGCCCCATGGACCCCTAAGGGGTTAGGTTATAGATTCGGGAATACTCCCATCACCTTACTCTGTGAATTTTACATATAAATGCACTTTTATATGTTATCTATATTCTCCAACCTTTTTTAAACAAATCTAAATTGTATTCTTAAACGTGAGCTATCGTTCTTCCTTACCCATCCTCTAACAAATAAATTTCACTAAAAACCATGAATTGTTTTATGTACTTGAGGTATAATTTGCCGGACAACGCCGAATACTATTCTTATATAAGATATTATAAAATGTACATGTACATGTATTTGTGTACGTACAGAGTGGCGGCTAGTGGCGGATCTTCAATAGTTTCTTACCTCCCCCCCCCTTCATGTAAATAGAATTGACGCTAAGAAACGTTAAATAAAATTAAAAGTTATCTCAAAGTATTACGTAATTAAATTACAATATGACTCAGCAATTTCAAATTACTATAAAATATAATGAAAAATAACTGAAAAGCACCTCCCCACATCTCTGAAGAAATATGCCCCATGGACCCCTAAGGGGTGGGTTTATAGATTCAGGAATACTATCATCATCTTAGTCTGTGAATTCTACATAAGAATACACTTTTATATGTTATGTATATTCTCTAACCTTGTTTTCAAAACCTAAATTGTGTTTTAAATGTGAGTTATCGTTCTTCCTTAGCTATCCTCTAACAAATAAATTTTATTAAAAACCATCAATTGTTTTATGAACTTGAGGTATTACGTAATTAAATTACAATATGACCCAGCAATTTCACATTACTATAAAATATAATGAAAAATAACTGAAAAGCCCCCCCCCTCGATGAAATATGCCCCAATGGACCCCTAAGGGGTGGGTTTATAGATTCAGGAATACTCTCATCATCTTACTCTGTGAATTTTACATAAGAATACACTTTTATATGTTATGTAAAATTCATTGGCCCGACCCCTAAAATTTCCCCCCTCCACCCATCTCTCTAACCCCACCCTCCAAATTTGCTTTTTTATTCTACACCAACCCTGAGAAATATTTTAAGTTAAATAAAACAAAAACAAAAAAAATTTGGCCCGACCCCCTAAAAAGTTTGGCCTGACCAATAAAAACTTCCCCGACCCCTCAATCTCTCCAGCCCCGCCCCAACTTTTTTTTTACTCTCCCCCAACCTTGAGAAATATTTTAAGTTAAAAAAAAAAGAAAAAATTTGGCCCGACCCCTAAAAAGTTAGGCACGACCCCTAAAATTTTCCCCGACCCCTCAATCTCTCCAGCCCCCCCCCCCCCAACTTGTTTTTCACTCTCCCCAACCCTGAGAAATATTTTAAGTTAAAAAAAAAGAAAAAGATTTGGCCTGACCTCCTAAAATTTTGGCCTAACCCCATAAAGTTTCCTTGACCCCTCAATCTTTCCAGCCTCCCCCCCCCACTTGTTTTCTCAATGTTGTAACCCATTATTTAGAGAATAAAGGTACGAATATTAGCGTTTTTTTTACTTATTACTTTATCACAAGATTATTCAACATTTTTATTTAAACATATGAGATTCAACCGTTCTTTTAGGCAAGTACATGTGAACAATGAAAAACTTGGCAGAAAGAAACAAAAACAATTATTTTAGAATTTAGAGTGAGGATTAGTTTCACATAAATTTAATGTAGAATAATCCTATCTTTCAGGGCCATTATAGCGTTTTAGGGCATTAATCATTTTTTTCTATAGGAGATGAATCCTGTGCGTTTTTCTTTTTTTGGGGGGGGGGATCTCCTTTGTTTTCTGTTTTTTGGGAGGGAGGCGATTATTTGTAGTTTCAAGAGGGTCTTTGTAGGAGGAAGAGGAGCTTGCCACTCGGACCTAGTGTTAGTGGTAGGGCCAGGTGCTATTACGTGTGAACACCTTGAAAACTAAGCAGAAAGAAAACACAGTTTAGAATTTAGAGTGGGGGATTAGTTTCACATAAATTTAATGTAAAATAATTCACCATTTTTGCGCCATTTTAGCGTTTTAGGACATTAATCCATTTTTTCTATGGGAAATAAATTCTGTGCGTCTTTCTTTATGGGAGGGGGGTCTGCCTAACTTAATTTTTCAATCCGTTTTTTTAAAAACTAAAATTTCATAAACTTTTCTGACATTAAAATGTCTGACATTAAAATGTCTTAGTATTTATAGAGAGCGTGGAAATGAAAATGTCACGAAAAATACACTAGTGACGGCCACGTGTTTGTTTACATTCGGCATAATATACCTAACTCATAATTTTTCAGTCCGTTTAAAAAAACAAAAAACTAAAGTTTCATAAACTTTTCTGACGTTAAAATGTCACATTCTTAATATAAATATTAAGAATGTAGATAAATGGAGAGCGTGGAAATGAAAATGTCACGAAAAATACACTCGCGTTTTGTTTACACTCGGCCGAGTATAACGCGTAATTTTTCAGTCCGTTTTTTTTTTAAAACTTAAGTTTCATAAACTTTTCTGACGTTAAAATGTCACATTCTTAATATTTATGGAGAGCGTGGAAATGAAAATGTCACGAAAAATACACTCGCGTTTTGTTTACACTCGGGCGTATATAACGCGTAATTTTTCAGTCCGTTTTTTTCCAAAACTAAAAGTTCAAACAACTTTCCGGCTATTTAAATATTATTCAAATTTCACATATTATATATCAAAACAATTCTAGATCTATTTTCTATTTAAAAATATTTGCAAATAAGATGCGTACCTTATAATTTTTTAAGAAATGTCGGTTGAGTTTACTCTATCGTGTTTCGCCTTCAAATGCTCTAAGAAAAAATATAACTGCCTAGTTATAGTTTAAGGTGTGTTCTGATTGTAGAATTTTAAGAATATTGATAAATATTAGCTGCTTTAACTTTGAAAGCAAACGAACGTGTAAAATTGAGTCTAAAAAAAAAGCTCATATTTTTGATTTTCGGCTGTTTTAAGTAAAAACCGTTTTAACTCGCTGTAAAAAATGATTCAATGAATAAAAGCACACACAAATTACATATTCGGAAAGATTTTTTAAATTTTATTTCCAACCATATATATATTCTTAAATTTGGACCAGAAATAAGCGAGAAATTGCGATTTGAACGCATTAAGGTACGAAATCACAAATGTCGCATGATATTGGCAGCAGGCTGGGAATGCTAAGTAAAGTACTTAATCGTAAGTTCTACAATATATATAGAAGCCCACCACATACTACCCCCCTTCCAAAACACGCCCCCTACATTCCCACTCGATATGAACAACACCACAATCTCGCACCAACCCTGGAATTATCCGTCAGAGCATATTATTACATCTCTTCTACATTATATAAGACACCTAATATATGGATAAACCACCTAGAAAAACATAATAGCCACGATTTTATGCATTTCCCATAATTTAACCTTTTAGCTCGGCCCGACTTTTCGTAAGGTCCTTGTCGTCATTATACACCGGATCTTGACAATGTATACCTGAGCCAATCCACAGATATCTGAAATTGAAAGAGAAAGAAATACAATAAGTATATAAAAACAGACTCTTCTAAACGTACGCACCTAAAACACGCCATAAACACTAATATAAACGTCCTCTAAATTTGAATAAAAAGTAAATAAAATACTTTTAAAAATACCCCTTAAATACACAATAACAACAAATAGCCATAAACGAACATGGATATCCAATATCATAAAGTAGAAAAACAATGCATATTAAAACACCTTTACACAAATACACCTAAACTCGCTATATGAAAAATTATAAAAGGCCTCTTAAATGAAATAAAATTAAATTAAAAAAAAACATTTAAAAAAACCCTTAAACAACCGATTCAGACAGCATCTTGCGAACACGGATTATATTTTACAAAGTGACACTGAAAGCGCCTAGTGAATAATTTTCTCAATGTTTATTCTCCATTTTCCTCAGAGTTTTTCGACTGCTGAAAGGTGCTGATCATTTGATTGGACAATAACAATACGGTTTCTACCACAACTACTGTTTGTCCAGAACGATGAAACCCCGGTACACCAAACAGACACTGTAATATATTTTAAAATTAAAAATAAAATACTATATATATATATATATATAATAAGGAGAATATTTAGAAAAAATATTTTGAAAACCTGGATAACGCATTTATTTATGTTCTTTAAAATAAATTATTTATCAAGAAGGATTAAACGAAAAAAGAAGAGAATTAAAAAATTCTTATACTTTTGACAAGCGTGTATATCACCGAAAGTACTCAAGTTTTTAAAGTAAATAGATAATTTATTTTAAAGAACAAATAAATGCGTTGTCCAGGTTTTCAAAATATTGTCCTTATTATTACCATTTCATCAACGCTTCCAAGTGTGAATTTTCATTCTACCTTATTCATGCAACCGCGTGTTACACACAGCGGCATATCAACATTAATCGTCGATAACATCAAGACGAATTTCAACTTGACTGCGATAAATATGTCTCAATCAAGAAGGATTAAACGAAAAAGGAAGAGAAAAAAATATGCTTATACTTTTGGCAAGGGTGTATATCACCGAAAGTACTCAAATATTTTAAAGTAAATAAATAATTTATTTAAAAGAACATAAATAAATGCGTTGTCCAGGTTTTCAAAATATTCTCTTTATTATTGCCATTTCATCAACGCTTCCAAGTGTGACTTTTCATTCTCTCTCTCTCTCTCTCTCTCTCTCTCTCTCTCTCTCTATATATATATATATATATATATATATATATATATATATATATATATATATATATATATGGGCGTGTGTGGGTTGGTGATAGAGATCCCCTATATTTAGAGTGGGCACTGTGCAGGCTGTAGTGGTAGTAAAAAGGCAAGACTATTATCAATCAGTAGGCTTGGCTCTATTTTCATTTTTCTTTGTCAATTATTATACCATTCTCCCTATAATTTTCAAGGAAGAACCAAAGACTGTAACTCAGTCGGGCTTCTTCCAATGAAATAACGATAGAGTAGAGAGGGAATAGCAACGTCTCGTCGGTGAGAAAGGCAAGAGAAGAGAAGAGATCACCCTACACTAGATTTTGAAGTCGATTTTGTACTCTGTCAAGACAGGTGTTATATCATCACTCTGCTAAATGAAACCGAAATAATTACAATACTGCAATTCTGTCAAAATGATTATCAAGAAAATATAATTTTCCATCGCTTTAGAACAATCTAAATTTAGACATTGAATAAACAAGACAAAACATCTTTCATCGCTGTCCGAAATTGGCTTCCAAGCACCGTTTTATAGCTTTCAAAATAGAAAGACTTCTACAGCTTCCCAACACTTAAGACTCTTCTGTTTCCAAATTCAGATCAGGAAAATCTTGATTCATACAAAACAAATCACCAAGTGACCCATCTCTTACTACATGTCTGTTTATCACTCTCTCTCTCTCTCTCTCTCTCTCTCTCTCTCTCTCATGTTTGCAAGGACACATAGTGCAACAACAAAAGAAAAAGATGAAGAAGGTAAGACGTTGTGAGAATAACGTCCAAGATGAGAACAGTAGTCCGAATAATCCAAATGATACAAATTATCAATCCTCATCTAAAAAATTATGAAACAAAACAGATCAAGTTCTTTGTTTTCTACAAGCAGACGACCATGGTGTTAACCGGGAATGACGGAGATTGCATTTGTACTCCTGCTCCAAGCCCTGGACCCCACATTATAATAAAGTAAAACGTTTTATTTGTTACTTATAGATTTTCTACCACAAACGCTGACTCCGCAATATCATTGTAAAACTCTCTAATACAACATCATTGGAGTCTGTGTAAAAATAATACTTGACAAAAGATGTATTTGATCTTGGTATAGGGCTTTTTTCGATTGCTTGCCCATACAGAGAGAGAAGGAGGAGAGAGAGACAGAGAGGAGAGAGAGAGACAGACAAAAACATAAAAATCTAGTATACTATGTATTATTTTGACTACTGTTCTCATCTTTTCACAACGTTTCGGTCGATGTAACCTTAGATCTTCTTCAGGCGTGTCTTGTCGAACTCTGGAATATTTATGTCAAACCTGTGAATCTGTACGGAATTTTAAACAGAAGCCATTATTCAATCCATGGGGATAGCTTCCCTCGTTCTGTCAGCCATGTCGGGTAAAAGTCTTAAGTAATCCAAAATGAGACCAGTAGTCCGAATAATCCAAATAATACAAATTATCAATCCTCATCTCAAAAATTCTGAAATATAACTTCTAGTTGACTCCTGGCGTTAGTAACCGGTGCAGCAGTCACGCTGAACAAGTTGAGCCAGCTTCCTCCTCCAAAGGAGGAACTTTCTCGGAAATATTAAATTCACAAGCATGTATATGTACAATTCACAGTCGCATATAGCATCTCGGGAAGAGACACGACTACAGCTGTGCACTAGACGGTTAAAGAATGGCTCCCTCCAACTGACATCGGAATCTCCCCCCCCCCCCCCACCCCTTTCTGAGACTCTCCGTCCCGATTCTAAGGCACCCTGCTTCCAGTGGAAAACATTCAATCACATGAGAACGGGAATGGGGTGATCAAAAGTTGCTATGACTAGATGGGGCTACAAAACTGACCCAACCATCTGTGAATGTGGAGAGGAGGACTATATGATGCAACACTGCCTTGTCTGCCCCCTACTTGCCCAAGCGGTGCAGCTTGAAACATCTTGCGGAGTACAACAAAAATGTAAAGGACTGCGTAAAAAAGTGGGAAACTGTTGTATTATCACATGCTTCAAAGACATGCAAAGAAGAAGAAATAGCATGTATATCCCAGTCAGGGGAGATGACAACGTTAGTTGTGCGTGGTTCATTAGGCAGTCTGTGATTAACTGAGACACATAAGATCTTATGGCAGTAATCAACAATGTGAGTATCAAGCAGGAGTAGAATATAGCTATGTACAAAATGAAAGCCAGTGGCCTCATATGTCATATCTGCAGCAAGACTTGTAAAAGTAAATCAGGGCTGCAGAGCCATTTGCGCGACCACAACCGGACATTGCAATCTTGTGGGGATGGCTTTCTTCTGTAAAGAAGTTGCAATCACTATATATATACACACACACACACACATATATATATATATATATATATATATATATATATATATGAGAAAGGAAGGATGAGAGTAATCCGACGTCATGGGAAATGAAAAAGGAAAAACCAAGAGATATTTTTTTTTATATATTCATCAACGTTTCGTCTTTATTTGTAAGACTTCCTCAGCCCCTCCAAATCCATGCCACACCTCACCACGACAAAAACCTCAGCATCCCCTCCCCTCTCTTCTACCCTAAGACAAATTTACTAACACTCCTAACCCCCCCCCCCCCCCCCATCATTTCCACTTACAGCCATCCACATTCATTTCACTCCCTGCCACTGAAATCTCTCAGCCCGGACCTTGGTCCAGTGCTGTCAGTAGCCACGGCTACTACTTTTTCTCATCGACCAATCATGTCTACCCAATATTTCGATGTACTTGCATGACATTTTTCTTAAAATTATCATCCTGAGGAAGTCTTACAAATAAAGACGAAGCGTTGATGAATATATAAAAAAAAAAATATCTCTTGGTTTTTCCTTTTTCATTTCCCATATATATATATATATATATATATATAATATTTTTTATTCAATTTTATCTCATATCCAATGTTTTGAAAGACAGATTCCCATATTTCACAAAATTTAGTTTCGTATTTAGCATACAATTGTTTCGGCATACACCAAGATATATGTAAATGCTTTCATGCATTTATTTCTTGGTGTGAATATCCTCAGTGCTGATTATGTAAAAATCAATGAAAAACAAAGGCAAATAAAGTCCATAAGTTACAGTCAGTATTCATTATTAAATCCTTTTTTTTTCTAAATGAACTTGTTATAACATATAGGCATCTAATATTTTTCACTGTTAATATTTTAATCGTTCCTCATCCTCTAATATTTTGATCCAGAATCTACTAAATTAAGCTATATATTTACTCACTACCCTTCCTTTCTTGTTTTGTTCAAAATGTTATTGATTTTTTGGGTAATTGTACTCGATTTTCCCTTATATATTTACTTTTTTACATTTGGGATCAATGTGTGAATGTGTATTGACTAAGATGATAGAGGTGTTTTTACTTAGTTCGGGGATATGTCGATATCCCACTTGTACTCGTTAAATCCCACGTTAGTTGACAAAAAAGGATGATTCTGTCTTCAAATCTGGTTAGCAAGTGAATCCAAGCTTTTCGTAAGAGGGCTTTCTCGACCGAGCGAACGCTTCAAAATATTTTCTCTAACTGACTTCTTCTTAAAATTCTTCAATTTCCCGCCGTGGTTTTGACCCAGAAATTAGCATACTGTACGCCATGACCACGCGTATCCTTCTCTATTGTTTTATTATATCCTATTTACGGGATGTTCCTTTGAAACTACATTCGATCTCAACTGCGCGACAGAGGAAAAGTGATTAAAAGGACAAAGCATATATATATATATATATATATATATATATATATATATATATATATACAAAGCTCGATGTGTGTGTGATGTTTATGTGTTCCCTATGGAAAGAAAGGTTAGAGAATTTACATAAATCAAAAGTGTATTCTTATGTAAAATTTATCGGTAAAGATTATGGAAGTGTTACCGAATCTTTAAGTACACCTCTAAAACTTCAAATATATCCCATTTTCATGAAATTTAAGTCATATGTATAAAATCTTCTGGAGTAGACAATAGAGGTGGTCTCAAATCCCTAAAATGCCCCCTAACCTAATGGAACTATGGGGGCGAGCCTTCTTTTAAAATTTCAAATATATCCTATTCTGATGAAATTTATATCATATGTATAAAATTCTCCGAGGAAGACAAATGAAGTCGTCCCGAATCTTTACGTTGCTCTCTATGTGCCGAATATCTACGTGCTCCCACCTCAAAGTGACACATAGACAAATTTTAATTACGTAAATCAAATTTTTCTTATGAGTGTTATTTTAAAAGTCGACTTAACAAATGTTTGAATTATTTAGTTAGGAAAGTATCAGATTGAAAACATCGAGTGTGCGGCTTTGATTCTACTGTCCGATTTTCGAAAAATAAAATTATATGACATCAAAGAATATATTTTCATTTTTTCATATAATAAAATGTAAGGGAATAATTTTGGTATATTTAGTGCGTAACGCCTCCACTTCTGTCTGTCTGTCTCCTCCTCCCCCCCTCTCTCTCTCTCTCTCTCTCTCTCATAACACTCTCTTTCTTTCTCTCTATCGTTCTCTATATATCTAGATCTATGTATATATTCTATATGTTTCATATAACAATAAAGAGCGTCTGCGTGTGTTTGTCTGTTTATAGAAAGACAGATTAGAGAATGTACCAAAAATATAAAGGCGTATACACATCCAGTATTTTCCTAGAAACATAATGGAAATAGTCCTGACTCTCTAAGCGCCTTTTCAAAATTAACATCCAACATTTAACATCCAACATTTTGCACATAAAATAAGAATTTACTTATAGGTAATATTTTTAAAAGGGCTTAACAAATGTCTGAATTGCTCAGTTGGTAAAGTATCGGACTAAAAGCATCGAATATGCAGTTTCGATTCTGCCCACGATTAAAAAAATGAAATTGAAGAATATATATATATATATATATATATATATATAAACAATAATATTTTAATAAATAAATATTAAATATTAAAATACCTAGAGACATCGATGTTTCATGCTAACGCAATCTTCAGTCTAGGAACTAATTCCCGACGGTCGGTGGGCGCGAACCCCGAACACAAATCGCCACTGATTCGTAGTCGGTGATAATAAAATGTAAGTGAAGAATTTTTAATACTTAATACGTAACGCCCCTATGTCTGTTTATTACAGAAGATCAGAACAACATCGGTACCGTCGGTTTCAAATCATAACAAAGGAGACCTATAACGAAACTGATTGTAACTATGTTATTCTTATCTTCTGTAATACATATATGAATAAATATTACGTTCTCATTTTTGAATTTGCTTAATAATCGAGTACTCTGCTGAAGTTCTCTCCAACTAACCTTACATAGAAGTATAGCTTCCACCGGGAGTGACAGCGCTCTCGAGATTTTCCATGGAAGACAGACATAAACAGAGGCTGAAGAGAGTCCCGTAAAATGGACTATTATAAGTCCCCTTTGTTAGGATTTGAAACCGAGGGTACCGATGTTATTCTGATCTTCTGTAATATATATATATATAAATAAATATATATATATATATATAATTAAATTCAAATCATTGGGATAATTTTAAGTAGAGAAGCATAGAGTAAATGTGGTGACTCCCGATGTGAAAGTGATGGACAAATGGTCAAGGAATGAAAGTACTTGAACGAACGGATTAAAATGCGTCTAGTTAAGAGTAGAATAGACAGATAATGACCAACGACACTCTCTACATTTATGATGACCTTGTGCCTTATTTATAAACCTTTATTTGCACATACATAACTCTAAGTTCTTAGGTTAGTAGATGTAAAAGAGTATAGGTAGCAGGGGAATGACAAGGAAAACATGGGGGTAAATGGTAAGGATGGACTTGAGAGAGAGAGGGATAAATAAAGACCTACCCAGAGATAGGTTAGTTTTAAAGTCAATTTCTAAAAGCCGTCCAACACATGTCAGCATGTAAAACTGACATTAAACCGAATACGATGAAAATGTAGCATCTGTTCGGCCACAGAAGGCCATCCTCCAATGCATTACATTTTCCTTTTGGATGGGAGATGAGTTTATTGTCTGTGCACTGGATGGATGTATTGCTCTGTCTTTGAGTGAGTGATTGTTTGAGAAATGAGTTGTTGCAAAGAATGAATTCTTGTGACCAAATCTCATCTAGAAGGAATGATACAGAGTTTAGTTTCATCTTTTCATATATGTTTGATTGGAGCACAGGGAGGAGCAGATGCTAGTGTGATTGCAAGGATTAGGAGTGGATGGAGTAGTTCGAGGAGCTTCTGCCATTACTAACCAGCAGAGGGTTGCCAGTGTCGACCAAAAAAAGAAGATCAGACATGTGTATGCAGTGTAATGATGCATGCGAGTGAAACCTGGCCAGTGAGGGAAATAAATGATATGAGAATGATATGATGGACGTGTAATATGAGTCTTAAAGACAGGCTTAGATCTGATGACCTCAGCGGAAGATTAAATCTGAACAATATAAGGAGTTGTGTGTAGACCAGGAGACTTTGATGGCCACATTGAAAGAAAGGATGCGAGTTCTGGGGTTAGTAGATGTAGAACAGTTGAGGTAGCAGATTCAGTTCACATTGGAAGGCCAAGGAAAATATGAGAGGAAGTTATATTTATACCAACTAAACGAATTGCAGCTTTAAAAGACAAAGACGTAAGAGAGATAGTTCTCGGTGTACAATTCTTTAACCGAGCTGCATGAAAAGCAGACAATTGAATGGGTAGCTTAACTACATGACGTAAGATAGATTTTAAGATTGAAATCAAATTCTGTTGCTGCCAGAATTTCAGCTACGTCATATGTCCTGTAAGGTAAAAATGCTGGTTAAAATCTTTTTTTCTATTTCTAAATTGTGTGCCTGTAAGCTTCCTCTAAGGAACCATCAGCCATTCTATTTTTAATGGAGATAAAAATGTATCTTTCTGTTTGATCTAGTAGCGGTGGAAGTATGAAATCTTTATTTTGCATCCTCATCCTTTACTTTTTATCTTCACTGTCTTTCCTAACTATACCGAATATTACAATGATCAAAGCTCTCTTGATATCTTTATCATCAGCAACGATTTTAATGCAGCATCACTATTCCCATCATGGTTCCATCATCACCGCCCACCCCACCAAAACTTGACAGCCATTGATTATACCTGCTCTTAGAGGCTTTTTGCACTGTTATATTTGCTTGACGTCTAATCGACCATGTTGATTACAAATACACGAGGACAAGATAAGAGAAAAAGACATTTCATTTGGAGAATTGCCATTGTCTTGTGTCAGAGGCCATACAAATGATGACAAACATTCTTCTTGTTCTTCTCCATCTAATTTAATCAGAGAAACTTTCAAGTCAGATGCCAAAAACGGAGTTCAGACACCAACGGCATTTCATAAGAGCATCCGATTTTGTCAGACATCGTTACAGAGAAACTGAACACAATACAGATCACAAGTAATTCCGTCTCTTTTCCATTTGCACGAAGAGAGCCAGACATTTGCAAGCGTATCAACAATTTTGTGACACATCCTGTGCTATTCAATAATGAATTAGTTTATGAAATATTGGTAACTAGCACGGCGTCATGCGTTGCCCGGGATCTGATGCGGAGAGTAGTGTCTAAAGTACGACAAAAGTAACAGTCGATTTCTTGCGGTCAACATTGCAGATTAATTATAACTGACAAATATGTCGACATTTTACTGTCACAATCGCGATCTACTTAAAAAATGAACACGTTCGAATGGATTAATCTGAAAAAAAAACCAAACCTGCTAGTTGTTTAAAATTAATTTCAACTGTAACAGTCGATTTGGTATTTTCATCAGCATGAACAAATAAAACTACTAATGCACGCGTTCCAAGTCTTTATCTGAAAAAAAAAGAAGATTTTGAAGCGGTAAAATGGTAAAAATATTTAACAAATACTGGATGCTATATATATATATATACATATATATATCAAGGGACGCGCGAGAGCGCTCTATCCCTTAATAGACTAAAAAACGGCCTATGCTAGAAATCTAATTTCTTTGATCAATCATAACTCAAAAACCAATAAACCAAATTAGTTAAAACTTTGCACAAAATTTTTTTTTTATAGGTTCAATAAGTGTGTAGAATTTCAGCATCATTAGTCAAGGCAACCCAGAGATCCAGAAAGGTCAGGCATAATTTTGTGTTATCCGTGTGTACGTACGTATGTATGTTCCACCCTATATCTCATCAACTATTTGATGGATTCAGCTGATTTTTGGCAGAGATATAGGTTCTAGGGTCTAGTTAATGGCATTTTAATTTCAGTTGACCATATACCTTAGTTTTCCAGAAAATTGTAAAAAACCTTAAAAATGACCATTGTATTGAGGCTTAGCCTTTACAAAAGTAGTGACATTCCATGAAAAATGCCAGTATACTGAAATCATATGCCCTTAATAGGGTTAAGATGAAAATTCATATACACTAAATGTACAAAAGCAAGGAAATTCCCAAATTTTTACACTTTTATTGTCATTAAGGGTATGCGAGCACAACAGGGCTATGTATTTTACTGGTAGGAATTTTCCTTCAGCGCACCTCACACACTTCATCCACTCATGCATAGATTTATACTGTAGTGATATGATAATGAAATGGTTTGGTTGATATATAGTCATACCCTTAATTAATGACAATAAAAGTGTAAAAATTTGGGAATTTCCTTGCTTTTGTACATTTAGTGTATATGAATTTTCATTTTACCCCTCTTAAGGGCATATGATTTCAGTATACTGGCATTTTTCATGGAATATATATATATATATATAAATGAAAAATGAATATATGCGAAAGTTTGGCTCATTTCTCACACGAACGTTAAAGTAAAAACGGTCTATTTCCAATTAATTCAACTTATTTAATGAGCGCACCATCTTGTTATATACCGTCCATATAGATGTGATATCAGATTCTCAAGGTTAACTAATTTGCATATTAGTTTTGTAAAAGTTAATTTTATCATTAACTATTATTTCGTATTGTTTTTTAAGTCAATGATTTTTTAAATTTTGATATAACAAATGTTCTGTTTCGCAATATTGTTTTATTTTCTGGACATATATTCAGCATTTGTGTTCAAACGTTTTCTAACGTCGTTTAAGTGTTTCAAACATCGATCGCTCTCAAGAAAAAGCGACCGACTCGATTTTTGTGAATTGCCAGTGAAAAGACAAATTTGTTTCTTCTCTCTTTTTTCTTCTTTAGGTCACATTTAAAAGGTAAATAAATGTTTCGAAATTACCAAAATGTTAACGTTTCGTGTTGTAAATGTTTATTATTTTTAACTAGCAGGGCTACCCGGTATTGCCCGGGGAATAGTAATTTATTTTTATCAATAACAATTTATTCCATACTGTTGTCACACGCGAGGTAAATCTTACTGTACGAACCGAAAACAACTAATCGAAGTGAAACTTACCCCCCAATCCCAACCCCAACCCCAACAACAACAAAAATAAATAAACGAATACGCGAGTTACATCTGACTAAAAAAGAAATACCCGAGTAAAGTTTAAAAAAAAACGCGAGATAGGTTTTACTCAAGAAAATAAACTAATCTCATCTAATCTCTTTCTCTTTCTCTCTCTCCTTTTCTCTCTCTCTCCTGTTAACGACGCCGTATTATTATGTTATTGTTTTTTATTATTGTTTGAAGCAATAGTTTCGTCGATAGTAAAAGAGTAAATGAGATGCTGAGAACAGATACTACACTTTGAATTATTTATTTGTACAAAATATAAAAATTTAAATTACGAACAAATTAGGCACAAGGCGATCAAAAGTGTGGGAAAAAGGGGGGTCGTTGGTTATCCTTGCTCAACAGTTATAAAATGTCTGTCTTACTCTTAACTAGAATCATCCCAGTCACTGAAATACCACATTTACTCTTGTGGGGCATCCGACTTAAAATATCTTCAAATTGTTGAAAAAACTTTTTTTTCATGAATACATTTATTTACAGAAATTCATTTAATTAAAATGGAGATTGAGATGTTAGGGAAAAGACCAAGACACCATAAAAAAATATGTGTTTATAACTCGGCATTTATTAATGAATTACCCACCCACCCCAAAAAATTGATTTAATCTATTATTGTATAATCTATTAATGGATATACGTTAGTGTAGTATCAGTTCTGTTGTCATATGACAGTCCTCCCAGAAATGACCTCTTCCTTTTTTAAATCCCCCAGGTCTTTTTTCATGAGACCATCTTCCCAGGGACTACCTTCGTTTTTGGGGTTGGTGGGGAAGGGCAGGTGGTAGTGTAATATCTTTTCTGTTGCCATGATACTATATTCACAGGCATTACCTTCTGCTTTTATGGGGAGATCCTCCTAGGTATTACCTCCTCTATTTTGGAAGGGGTATTGTAGTACCTGTATTGTTGTCGCGATACCATCCTACCAGAAATTACTTCCTCCTTTAAGGATTAGTGTAGTAAATGGTCGTTAATACCTACTACTTTGGGGTTCAGTGTATGTAGTTCACTCATCATGATTTCATCCTCCCATCCTAGCAAAAGTATGCTCTCTCCGATCGCATACTTTTGCTAATATATATATATATATATATATATATATATATATATATATATATATATATATATATATATATATATACTTCAATTCCGTCACGTAAAAGTTAGCGATTAAAACATATACCTATTTCTAGCCCGATCCAAACGAAACCATTTCAAGTGGTAAGGGGAAGCGAGAAAGCAAATAACAAGTCAGACAACCACCTCAGACTTACTCCACCACTTGAAATGGATTCGGAAAGATATCGTCCGCTATATAATATAGTCAACGGTTGATGTATTTTTTATCATGTCATCAGAAATGATAATAATAATTTATATATGAAAAATTAAATTACTGACGTCATTCTATAATTTTATATGAATATTTTAGTAATATATGGATAAATAGCGAGTGCGGACATTGGAAAAGCATATTTTTTTGCCCGTCATTTCTGATGGAGGGTGTACACTAGTATATATATATATTTGTTTAGCACTGAATATAACCTATACAACTAAAGTATGTGAGATAATTTAAATAAAGACTTTTGTTTTCTCTGTAATAACAGACGTTTACTCTAGTGATCGATTTTTATTTTTACAAAAATGGCAATTTTGAAATGAAGTGAAAACAATACACCTGAAATATAGGTAATCCTACAGATATCATAAACAGAATGTTAAAAGAATACAAAAAATACAAAAAAAATGACAGAATTTGAAATGAAAAATGAAATACAAAAAATGCAAAAAAGTATATATTAAATACAAGAAAAAATGCAAAGACTGACAGACAAAATTTCAAGTAAGTAAATACAAAATAGTTTTAAAATTTGATTATTTTCTCATGGTTGGCCTTTTGATTTTAAAAGCTAGATTTGCTGGAAACTGACAGGTTGATTCAATAAAATGCTATTTGTTATATAATTGATGGAATGCAACAAGCCATTCACATTTTTTTGCTATGGCTGATGGAAGCCTTGTTTAGATATTTTGTAGAACCAATAGAAATCCACTAACAGCCATTAAAGCCTGCTATTGATCCTGCAGAAGGAAAAAAAATCTGATAAAAAAAAATAAATGTTTATTTTGTATGTATTTGGTGTGCACAACATCAGCAAACATGATGCAATCTGCCATTACCTTTTTTCCCGCCTTTTATTCCTTATATTTACTTGATTTCTCGTCCATTTTTTTCTCTTAAAAAATACATTTTCAGTTTATTTTTATGATTTCTTTGTCTTGTTCTTTTCTTCCTCCATTACTTTACTGCAAGGGAGAAAAATATGTCGTGTATTTTGTTGGTTCAATTTTTTCATCTTTTTATAATTTGTTGTTGTCGTTTTTCACGTTGTGTGATACTTACTATTTTCGTGCTCTTTCTGTCTTACTCAAAAATATTTAATCTAATTTTCTTTTCTTGCTTGATTTTATTTTTCTAAACCGTTGTGTTCAATTTGGGGGAAAAAAAAGAAAATAGTCTAGATAATGTTTTTTTTTCCATTTGTTGAGACTTCATACTTGAATTGAATTGGTCTATATTTGAATCAACCTTATTTAACAAGAAGCCATCTTTTTTCTTTTACAATGGATACAGCGTGTATAGTGTTATATACTGCATGTGATTTCAAGATGTCTCAAAATGGCTTTGCTTTTATTTTGTAGTCGTGTATATTTTTTGTTGCGTTGGAAAATACCTATCACAAATATCCGGAATAATGACTTCTCTAGGAAATTTCACAAAATTCTTGACAGTTCTATGTGGTGTTAAGTATAGTTTGCGGCTGTATATTAAATAAAAAGAGAAAATAAGAAAAATAAGTAAATTTTATGAAATAAATAAAAAGCTAAAAAAGTATATTGGTAGATATATCCACTCATAATATAAGGGGCACTTTCTCTCTGTGTGTGTGTGTGTCCGTCAGTCACAATTTTTTAAAGAAATATCTTCACTTCTTTTAGAAATGGAAAATATTGCATTAATACTAACTAATAAATTCCAAACAAATAAAGCGGATGACCAGATAACCGGAAATCGAAACCGATATCTTGAGTTTGATATTCTACAAACTGAGCTATTTAGATTTGCTTATAAATGGATCTTAAGACATTACATTAACAAAATAATTATAGCTTTGACGTGACGTCATAGATTTATGGTTTACATCATGTTTCAAAACATGAATTCAAACATAAGCGATAATATAAATAAATCAATCAATGGTTAAACATTATCAATAGCGTTGGAAATTCTTTTAATAGTACAATTCAATTTATTTTGCTTTAACTACGTATTGGCGTTAAATACTATTTAATATATAATCTAGGCCCAGAGAGTTTAGTCTATACTATATTAGTGGTGTCTGTCTGTCCGAAAATTATAACTTAAAACGAGGCTCTATACCAAGATAAAGTACAATTTTTCTCAAGTAAAATAGTACAAGATATCCAATGATAATATTAATTTTTGATGAGCAAACGTCAGAGTAATGTGATGGGGTCATAAACAGCAAATACAACATTTAACTTGATTGTAGTTTACTTCTAGCTTGAAAATTGAAAATGATAGAAATAAATAAAATGAGAATAAACATGGTAACATGGGGTTCAGGGATGGGAACGACAGTACACAGGGGTCCTCATTCAATTTTCGGCAACATAAAATTCATGAAATAAATGAAAAGCTGAAGAAGTATATTGGTAGAAGAAGTGCATTGATTCCATGTATAGCTATACTATATTCATGGTGTCTGTCTGTCCGGAAATTATAACTTAAAACAAAGTCCTATACCAAGATCAAGCAGAATTTTTCTTAAGTAAAATTTTACTAGAAATCCGATGGTAATATTATTTTTTCATGGCCTTTTGGCTATGATTCAAGTGTAGTATTTGGATAGGATGTTAGTTAGATGAGGACGACATAGACTTTATATCGTATCCTACGTTCAAGTTGCTAGATCAATCGGATCATAAACTAGTTATGGCCCTGTTGAATTTAGGAAATAGGCCTAAACTAGCTGGGTACTGGAGGTTGAATTCCCTCTTGATGGAGATATGTTACCTCCTGGGAGAAGCTACAACTACTTATCCAGCGGGTTTTAGTGGGGGCGGTTACCGGGAGTAAGTGGTGGGTTAGCTTGAAAACTAAGATCAGAAGCTTCTCCGTCAAATACGCTTACTGTCTCGCACTAGATAAGGCCAAGGCAAAGAAGCATTTAGAAGAGAAACGAACCTGGGCGGTGGCTGGGGGATATATTGTAAGCATAGAACTAGCTAAGCAAGACCTACAACGCAAGGCTAGAAAATGTTACGAGGGGCAAGTCGTTAGGGCTAGGCTAAGGAAAGTTTCCAATGAAGCTGTAAACTCTGATGCAGATGAGCGTAAGGAAGTTTCTATGCACGGCTCGGATAGGTACATTGGAAAAGTCAAGCACCCGGATGGACGTACCTTGGAATCAACTCGGGAGATCTGCGAAGGATTTCAGGAACATTTCAAGGAGCGCTTCACCCAATTGCCCAACTTCCCGGTCCAATAATTTGGCAACTATTTGGCTGATTCTCATCGCCTCGATGTGGCTAGAGCAGCTGGTTGGAAAGGCAGGGTCACAGAACGTGAAGACTTGGCTGCGTTGAACCAGGTCGGCTGCAATAAATCGCTGGGACTTGATGGTCTGCCCTACAAATTGAATTTGAGGCTGTCGCACATGTTTGTACCGATTCTAACGGATGTGTTCAACCATTGGTTTTACGAGGGTTCTATTCCGGGTCAAGTCATAAGGAAAGTGATCACATTGCTGAAGTTGCAGAAATGGCATGATTTGGAGGAACTGGACGATTACAGGCCCATAACCCTGCTAAACACAGCGTTAAAGATTTTGGCCAAGATCTTATCAAACCGGTTGCAGGGTGTTATCGGAGAATTGATCAAACTCGAGCAAAACTACACTGTGAAGGGGAGATCGATTCAGAACAATTTGCATCTGATTCGTACAATCATAGAGGGGATAGAGAACGATATGGCGCCGCGCTGATCAACTTGGATCTGTTCAAACTTTCGACAGGGTCGAACATCGCTTCTGTTTTTCTTCTTTATGTCGGCAGAAATGATGATGAAATTTTTCATATGAATAATTTGATACTTGTCCAGGGTTTGCGCCTAATTTCCGTGACTGCCCGGCAGCAGCGAGCCGACAGCTAACGGAAGCGTCCGAGACCTGCCGAGTCGAAAACGAGGCTGGCGTTGTCGACGCTGCATAAACAAAACTGCAAAAAATCGTTAAAAAAAATGAAAGGCTCGGCAGACGACAACAATATAAGACGATGAATATACGAAAAGAAGAAGAAATGCATATATTTTTATAAAAAAATGAAATAAATGAACAAACCCATAGCTGAAATAAATAAACTTTTTTTTATTATTATTTTTTAACCAATTTTTTGGGGTATTTTTTAACCAATAATATTTTTAACTGTTTTTTTTTTTTTAAATTAGGCATTTTTAAAAACTTTTTTTAGATTTTTTATGGGTGAGTGGGGGGAATTTCGGATCTTTTCCCGGAGGGGTAGTGCTTAGATTTTGGGGGGCTTATCGAAATACAGGCAGAAGAGGAGGGTGTGGAAGGAGGAGGAGCAGAAGATTGTTGGTCGCCGACGGGATAGAGTTCGGCTATCTGCAACAAAATGGCGTCGAAGGGGTCTTTCTTGAATGTCTGACGCCACATGAATTCCCGCAGATAGCCGTCTATTAGGGTCCTGCTCGTCCTGCATTCTTTTTTGTTCCTCTGCTTCGCTTCCTTCCACATTCTCTCCACATGATTGGTGCAGGCACCCATCGTCGGGTCCACGAAATGTTCGGTGTGATTCACCGTAAGATGTCGATACCCCTCCTACTCTCCTAACCTGCTATAACCCCTCCAGCAATCGGAGACGACCGTGATCCCAGGGGCGACGTACTGTCTGATTATTGGAAGGAGGGTTTCGGCATTCCTGTTTGGTACTGTCACCAGGAAACCCTCCTTCTCTGCGGGTCGTATCCCCCGAAAACCCAGAGCGGCTGGAGAACACGGCCGACGTTGTGTTTTCGACGGTTAAACAGACTCTCGTCTATCTCCACCGTATGCCCTGGGCCTCCGAGTCGTCTGGGGTTGCGCGCTAGATGGTCGGTGCACACCTCCCGCAGAAAATTCTTCCAATCCACTTGCATGGTTCGAGACAGTACACCGCATTCTTTTTTTAGGATTTTACCAGTCGCCATATCCTGGGTCCACAGGTAGATCATCTTTAGAATGGTCGAAATCTCTAAATTTGATCTAGAAAAAAACGTCCCCGATCGCAACGAAATCCAAGCCCGGCATTCCTGGGTGGGGCAACTCCAGGCATATCTGTCCGCTATACTTTTTCTAGCAGCTAACCGGCAAAGTCGGCCGCATCGCCTACAACGCATTGCTTTTGCCAGCAGAGCTTTCTGCTGACAATAATTAATGCAATCCTCCGGAGAGTCAACAGAGCTGCAAAGTTGCTGAAAATTCATTTTTGTTATGTTAACAAGCGTCTCCTTCAAATAGTTATCGGCTGCTTGATGCAGCAGCCTGATTGGTCAGTTTTGTTTACAGCCTCGTTTTCAACTCGGTAGGTCTCGGACGCTTCCGTTAGCTGTCGGCTCGCTGCTGCCGAGCAGTCACGGAAATTAGGCGCAAACCCTGGACAAGTACCAATAATTGAATTGCTGACATAATTTGTTATGGTACCGTATTTATAACGGACTTTGGACTCTTCCATTCACAATAAATACTGGAAGCATATGCTTCCCAGTGTTGAGTAAACCTCAGTCTATACTGGCAGTCAAGACTGACGTACAACTACTCTTGTTTATCTGTTGTATTATACTTTTCTTCAATATACTTGTTTTCGCTAAACCTAGGCCCACAACAACTGGCGATGAGATATCTGAACTTACACGGTACACAACTGCAACATTAAGGATTTTTCTTTGGAACCTTTAAAAAAAGGACCCCACAACAATCGATGACGTGGGATTTCGAACTTACACTACCACAACGACTGACGACAAAGTTACAGTAAAGGATTATAGTTCTAAAAACTGGCTTTTACCGGTGTGTGTGTGGGGGAGGGCATGTAAAGACTAATTTTTTTTTCTCTTATTTGAATAATGGTCAGTGATTTTTTTTAATTGCTATTCCGTCACTGTTGTTAATCTTTAACAAGAAGGAAATACATGATTTTTTTCTTTTCTCTCCAAAAGAGTAAAGTTTACGACTGCTGAAAGAAAAGAAAAACGTATTTTTATTTTTCTCCTCGTAGCCACCGAATTTACGGTTGGCACTTTAAGTGCCAACCGTAAATTCTGTGGCTACGAGGAAAGCGTACTAAAAAAAGTGATTTTTTTCGGGGAAAAAGAAAAAGGTTTTATATTCTTTTTACAACGAAGATTACATTCAGGAAACGTAATCTAAAAGAAAGAACTTTCTAAAATCGTATTCTAAAAAGACACATTCAAAAAACCGTATTAAAAAAGGACACATTTTAAATATGGAAGACGTTAAATATACAATGACAGAATTGGTGAAGCATCAAATGCAAAAGCAAAAGAAAACAGAAGAAAGACTGCACAAAGATTTCAGCAGCTTCTATTAAAACAAAAGAAAGGATCCGAAGAAAAGATTGAAGTATTAATGCAAACAATATCGATTAAGGGTTGCAGTAACGAAAACGATAAGGATCTCTCGAAGAATGCCGTTTGGAGCGCGATTGACAATTTCACTTATTCCACAGACGAGGATAAAGCCGTTGCTTCGTATTTTAGAAGATATGAGGACCTATACAAAATAGATTGTTAGAATTGGGCAGACTCTAAAAAGGTTTGCCGAAGATTAGGCACTACCGGACATACATGGATTTCATTTTGCCCCGAAAAACGAGCGATTTGACTTTTACTGAAGCTGTAAATATTTTGACTGAATTATTTAACCCTAAGACTTCTTTGTTTCACAAACGCTGGAAGTTTTTAAACCTGGCAAAAAAGACAAAGAAGATTATTCAACGTTCGCATCAGTCATCAATAAACACTGCAACGATTTTAAATTAGCCGAACTTTGTGCTGATAATTTAAAATGCTTAATTCTCGTACAGGGATTGGTATCAGGAAAAGACGCTGATATCAGACAGGGGGTTCTAAATAAATTAAAAAATTAACCGAACTCAACACTACAGAAATTAGCTGAAGACTGCTAGAGATTTATAAGTGTTAAGCAGATTCGGAGGACATCGAAGAGTCAGACATTGCACACATTAGAAAAGTACATCAAACATTGAAATTCAGCTCTCCCTCGAAGTCAATTCAAAACAAAAATATATAGAAATTTTCGCGCCTCAGCACAGAAAAAAAAACAGGATAAATTGCTGCCGATCCCTTGTTTCCTCTGTGGTAGCCTGCATTGGTTTATGGACTGTCCATATCGTTTTAAAACGCGCCTGACTGACAAAGTCGGACACAAAAGTTCGCATTGTAGAACAGATAGAGGAAATAAAATGTGGGTTCAAGCCATAAACACGAATGAGCAGAACTGCATTATTATAAGGAAATATGTGCGCGTAAACAAATCCTGGATGAAAATATAAAACTACAATTAGATTCACACTATGGCGTGTCAATAATATACCTACATACGTGGAAGAGGTTGAATAAACCCACCCTGTAATGAACCAATAGAATAGCCAGTACAGTGACTGGTGAAAGAATTAAATTTGAGGGTGAGATAATTACAAACGTGACTCTAATGGGAACTACCAAAAAGTTCAAAATACTTGTGTTAAAAGACACTAATAACCTTTTTGGCACTGATTGGATGCAAGCATTCACTTTATGGGAATTACCAATAAATACGTTTTGCCAAAAAATAGATAGTTGGACAACTGAATCAGAAAAACTTTTCCCTAAGTTTTTTTTCTGCCGGCCTTTGTCGATGCACAAAAATGGCGGCCAAATTTCAACTGAACGAGAACTTTCAGTCCGTATTTAAGAAAAAAAAGAAATGTGCCTTTTGCCTCGGTAGCCAAAAATATGAGGAATTGGACCGACTAGTGACGACCGGCATCTTATCGAAAGTGGAATACAGTCAGTGGGCACCACCCAAGTCTATGTAAAGAAGAAATAAATTTTTTTTAAATCCGCGTGTGTACAGATTTTTCAAATGCAGCACTAAAAGATTATCAATACTCGCTGCAGAACCCGGAGGAAGTTTTTTCAAAATTAAATGGAGGCAGATTTAAAAAAAAAAATTCTCAGTGAAGCGTACCTCCAAATACTCGTGGAAGAAGAGAGTTCTAAACTGGTGTGTATAAATACAAACTTTCTGGTTCAAAGTTGCTCCCACAGTTCTTCAGCAAGTGATGGATACCATGTTGGGCGAACTTGATCTTGCTATTGACGACATCCTGATCAAGAGTAAAGCCATAGAACAACACCGGGAACATGGCAACAAAGTGTTTTTGCGAATCCGGGACTACGGGTTTGAAGTTAAGGAAGAAAAATGTGATTTTTTTTTAGAAAAAATCAAATATATGGGTCATGTAATACACAAGGACGACAGAAAGCCGGACCCAGAACGGACCACCACAATTAAAAGCATGCTGCCACCGGAAAACGTCACAGCACTACAGAGCTTCCTGGAACTGGCAAATTACTACCAGGTTTTTATCCCAGAGAGGCATAACTTCCGTGCCCCACTGAATGAACTATTGAAAAAGAATAAGGTTTGGGAGTTAACGCCCGAATGACAGGAGGCATTCGACAAAACTATTGAAATGCTGACATCAGATTTATTCCTTATGCATACAACCCAGACTTAGACATAATGCAATACAGTAAGAGAACTCCCAATGACTCTACATGAAATTAAAAAGGAAGTCTCCAATAATAAATTGATCATCAGTACAAAAACTAAAATGGCTGATAAAGGCCAACATTTTGCAGACAGTTTTGCATTATGCAACGATGTACTCTTGTACAACGAGAGAGTCGTCACTCCAAAATAATTACAGAAGAGAATCCTGAAGGATTTTCACATTGGCCATCCGAGGACAAATAAGATGAAAAGTTTGATGCACAGCTTCGTGTACTGGCCTAAAATGGGCCCGGACATTGAGAACATCGTATACGTGTAAAGGTTGTTTCTTGGCGGCAAAGGCATCTCATATCAAACATAGTTGGTCAAGGATACACCTGGATTTTGAGGGCCTGTTAGAGAGATTTTACTATCTAATTGTAGCCGATAGTTTTTCAAAATGGTCCGAAGTGTTACAATGTAAAAGGCCCACTACGAAGGTAACAATAAACTTCCTGCACGAATTGTTCGCCCTTTTCGGGGTAGTCGATTGGTTTGTCAGTGACAACGGAATACAATGTACGTCCTCCGACTTCAAAGAGTTCTGTGAGATTTTCCAGATTCGACACATCACGACTCCCCCCTCCCCGTATAATCCTAGTTCAAACAGCCAGGCAAAGCGTTTTGTGGACACTCTCAAAAGAGCCCTGAAAAAAGCCTGCAGCGCTTCCACAGAGACGGCCCTACAGCAGTTTTTACAAGTGTACAGGATCATGCCAAACATTAACACACCATCCTCATTATCTTCTGCAGAGATGATGTTTACATGAAAAGTGAGATCCGTTTTTGAAAAATTACTGCCTAACCAGATCAGACGTGGTCGAACCTCTATTATACAAAAGACAAACGATACATCTCAGGGAATAGAGTATATTTCAAGATCTTAAAAATACACGTCTTTCTGGGAACTTCATACGATAGAAAAAAGAATTGGAAATATGGGTTACATAATCCAAGGACCTCAGTTCTCTCATAAGAGACACCTAAATCAAATTAGGAAATGATTGTCGGATGACACGGACAGCATTCCTGGGGTAGAAGAAGAAGAAGAAGAAGTTATGTACATCATATACGATACGTTCGACTTACCAGTACACCAAGCAGCACTAGAAAAGCGGCAATCTAAAAGGAAACATCGTAATCAATCCCAAAAGGAAACGATATTAATACTCCTGAAGAGGTAAAAGTTGGTAGGAAGGTGTTATGATACCGTACCTATAACAGACTTTGGACTCTTCCATTCGCAATAAATACTGGAAACATATAGTTCTCAGTGTTGAATAAACCCAAGTCTATATTGGCAGTCAAGATTGACATACAACACCTCTTGTTTATCTGTTGTATTATACTTTTCTTCAATATACTAGTTTTCGCTAAACCCCATGTTCGTATTTTCATTTCAGCCCCTAAACAGGTCCACAACATAATTTTGTGATTTTATATGAATATTTTAATAATATATCTAGATAAATAGTGAATGTGAACAGTGGCGAAGCATTATTATTTTTCCTGTCATTTTTTTACATAGTATGCACACTCGTAAATTGTTGTATATATGATAACACTGTCAATTGGTTTATACTTTCTTGTAGTTGTCACTATATTGACATGGAGAACAACAATTACTACCCGGATTGTGTCTTTGAACAACGGAATTATTAAGTTAAGTACCTAAACCATGTATTCTTGTTACCTGTGCCGAGGAAGTTACGTTTTCAGTCTAGTCTGTTTTTTGTTTGTGTACAGCCTAGCGTCCACATCGCTTGACCAATCGTCACTAAACTTGGTCAAAATATGGGTCATGGTCTAGCTGATAATTGATATAATTTTGGGATGTCTAGGTCAAGGTGACGGAAAAGGTGAAAGTTTCACTTTTTTTAAATAACTTTGGTTTTTCTACTTGGCCTATATTGAAGTCAATGAAGTCTTGCATCTTATATGACTTTGATTTTCACCTTTGACCTTGACTGTGGATTTTTATTTGAGGAATTTCAACTAACGGTAACAACCATGAAGGCTTTCAATATGATCAAATAAATAGTTTTTGAGTTATCAACGTTTCCATGGCATAACTTTGGCAATACTTCATACAATATCGAGAAGTAATGCCCAAGTAAGACTTTAGCAAAACCTTTACATTGCCAGGCAGAGATGCAGTTTCACGACTGACTTATGTTCCTGTTATTATTATTGTCTTTACTGGTGATTTTATGACACAACCGATTAAATAAAGTTTGGGTAGATTTCATCCAAACCCTTTTTTTTGTATTTATAACTGAATCCTTTTTGCAATTGAAAATAGTGTAGCATATTTCTATTAAAACTTTGATATCCCTCTTTATCCGTCTCTCTATCTTTCTTTTTTTTATCCTCCCCATTTCCCCCTCCCTCTTCCTAACCCCCTCTTTCTCCTCCGTCCAGCCGTTTCCTGTCTCTGAAAATACACCCACGGATACACACAGACACCTCTTCTTTATATAGATTCCTTGAGGAATGAGTCAACATAAGGGAATTAACTCTTTGGAAGTTAAGCGATGTTGAGCCGGGCCAGTACTTAATGGGTGACCATTTGGGAATACCAGGTGCTTTATGTGGCCCGGAGAAGACATGGGCTCCACCAGACTCTATCATGCCCACTGAAAAGTTAGGACAAATAGAGTATCTGCTTGACTCCCCGACCACGTCCCTTGACGTTATGGGACATGGAATGGAAGCAGGGCGACCTGGCGTTGTCTGAGGCCATAGAAAAATAAAAGAGGTTAAAAATGTACCATAATTCTATTTAAAACCTTTATCTCTCTACATCACTCTATTCGTCTCTCTATCTTTCTCTCTTTGTCCCTTTCCCACTGTCCTCCTACTACCCCCTAAACCCCTCTTTATCCTCCATCCAGCTCATTCCTCTCTCACGTTTTAATGTATTGAAAATAATAATAATAATGTAAGTCATTTATCAGAGCATCCAATTTTAAAGTTATTGTTTCTGGGCAACATTGAGTTTCTGCTCCCCTCCTTTAAAATATAATGAAATCTATATTTGTTTTAAAGTATCCCCGGGCAACGCCGAGTTGTTTATCTCCCTCTTTCCTTAATAATATAATGAAACCTATATTTGTTTTAGTGTATTCCCCAGCAACTCTCAGTATCTTCTCCATCATATACAACTGACCAAGTGTAATAATGTATTTTTACACACACATGCTCTATCTAGCGTATTGAGCATTTTCTTATTAAGTATATATCTCTTACTAAGTTTAGCATTATATCATTACAACCACCTGCTCTATCTAAAGTATTGAGCATTATTTGATTCGACATATACCATTTACTATAAGTAATATTGTATTATAACATACTACTATTCTATTTAAAGTATTGAGCACATTCGAATTCAGCATTTACCACGATCGAAGTGGCCTATTAGATAAGTACATCACCTGCTCTATCTAGGGTATGTAGCCCAATTTGATTCAGTATATACCACTTATCAAGTGTCTTACTGTATTATAAATTTATACAGACAACTGCCCTTTATATAATAGATAACCCTCAAAAGGGTTGATTTATCATTAAAAAGCAATTAATCTTTTGCAGTAGGTATTTTGTTTTGACATTAAATGCCTGCCATAAAATGCACAAACCAAGTCAATCAATGTATCATGAAAATAAATATTGTGTTTCAACATTAAATGACCCCAAAAAGTTGATTTGCCATAAAACAGGCCAACGAAACCAATCAATGAATCCTTTACAATAGACATTGTGTTTTGGCATTAAATAATCTATAAAGGGTTGATTTTGCCATAAAAAAACACCAATCAAACTAAATTAAATCAAACCATGAAATTTTATTTTGTACCTACTACTGCGATATACAAATAATTAGGTTTCAAAAATCTACACAGAGATGAAAGAAGCAAAATGAACATTGATTAATAATGAAGACTGCTATCAGTAGGGCCCTAATGGACATAGGCAAGATAATATTGATTATTTTCTGATAAATTGGACAATTAACGGTTAACAGTGGAAAGCGAAATCCCAAGGTTTGCAGAAATTTGACGCTGATTACACCTTCAGATTACCCTATAATATGGCTCCTTTGAGATTCTAAAAATTCTAATGCTCTTTTCGCTTGTGTCATACTAAAATGGTGATATATCATAGATATATCATAGATATCTGAAACATAAAAAAGTGTCAATTAGTATAAAATATTGATGTTTTAAAAATTTAAGGAAGCTGACACTTTAAACATGCATCAATTATTTTTGTGAGGTGTCTATTTACTTCTTTCATGTCTCTGTAAATGTTTCCTCATTCACTCTTCCATCGCCTTTCTCTTGCCAAGTCCGATTTGCGTTGTATGTTTGTATATCTTGCATTCTAAGCGGAATTGTAGAAACGATCATAGATGTGCACAGTGTGTTATTTGGTGCATGCTGATTCAGAATAAAGAAAACGTTTTCTGCCTGGATGTGCACGCTGTTTGTTATTTCAGTGCAGCCGCAAACACAATGGCAGCTTCTCTTTTTTTTCGTGCATGCCTTGTCGATATCTGTTGGCAAGTCATGCAATCTCTTCTTTTTCGTTCTTTCTTTTCTTTATTTATTTTTGTTGTTTTATTCTTTCGCAAGAGTGGGGGGGGCCTGTGGATTTTCTATGCAGGTGAGTGTATATCTCAAACAATGAGTGCATCGCAAGCAGGTAAGACATTTCATATGTGAAAGCAACAAAAGGGAGATGCTTCTCTGTTTCTTTCTGCTCATCACATTGTCCAGTTGTAAGTTTTCATCCACACTGAAGAGCCGTGATATGGCGAAACAGCTGTCTATGAATGAGCAAATACATTTTCTCTCCACCCTCCGTGGCTTGAGCTCTCTGGTAAGGGGGATTACTGGTTCCTACAGTGTAAAATACACAGCTCTACATAAAAGAATAGACCACTCTAGGTAGTGATAATTGCGAATATGTAAGCATTTATAGATTTTGCTTCCACATAGTGGTAATGGTTTTTGACAGCTGTTAAGGCTACACTAAAGAGCCATAATATGGCAAAACAATATATATATATATATATATATATATATATATATATATATATATATATATATATATATATATATACATATTTGCCTGACAGTAACCTCTTTTTTATTTACTGTTCCAGTATTTAATCTGTTTTACGTGAAATATTGATAAATTGATTTGAGATTCCATTCTTGTTTTCTCTTCTCGTTTGTTTTTGTTCACTTTCTCCACCTTCCAGTACCTATATCACATTGCTCCAGCCTCGGATTACAAACCTACACTTATATTTACCAGCAATGCTTCAAGCAAACTACAATCTCCGTTTATATATATATATATATATATATATATATATATATATATATATATATATATATATATATATATATATATATATATCGTCTGATACAGAGTAAAGATGTAAACAATAGATAACAGATAAGACTAATAGATTCATTTTTTAAACAAATATTTTAATAAAAATATATAATATAAAAACACAACAAGATATAAAGAACAAATATAATTAATATACTATACTATTATAATATGACTTGACTTGACTTGACTTGGTCCCTTAACCCCCTCCTGGGTCGTAGGGGCGCTGCACCAACGAACTCCACACCAGCTGTCTCCACTTCTGACGGTCATGGGCAATGGACTGGGTTGTAGCGAAGTTGTAGCCTGTCCACTCTCCGATGTTGTCCGTCCATCTTTTGTGTTGTCTACCTCTCCTTCTCTTGCCTTGCACTGCTCCCTGAAGACTTATAGTTAGAATAAATTATTCGGAGTATGGACCGTATAGACGATAATGGTTGTTTAGGTATAGCCGATTGAATGTGAAAGTGTGTATGGGGCTACTATTAAACAATGTCATTATGAACTTTGAATTAGAAGCATGAAAAAATTACTCAAAATAGGGTAGATTAAAGCCTAGAAGAAGGGGAAAAAGGCGAGGACGGACACAATAACGATTAGTTAATACATTTATCTTATAGTTATCTGTAGTTAAAGGGAAAATGTATATCGATGGCAAACGATAGAAGCAATTATGTTGTTCGGTTAAGGCACATAGTACGAAGATGCCACGATTTGTAAACAACTTCATAGAAGAAAAAAATGAAAAACAAGATATTTCAGGGACTAATATATGACGAAACAGAATATAAAAAAATAAATGAATGCGAAATGCAATACAGTTTTATTCCTGTCTGGAGGGTTACCTTCTTTTTTTACGAGCGCTGACTATGACCTTTCAAGAAAAAAAAATACCTCATTCGTTTCTGTGATTTAAGATACAAAAAAATAAATGTTGCCTACGGTAAAAATGGAATAAAATGTTGAAGTGTGTGGACCGTTTCGCATGGAGGGCACTCGAATTTCAGAGGAAGAAAACCTTGTGTACATGGTAGATTTTTTATAGGTGACATTCATTTGCATACGAGGAGAACAACTGATTTAAGAAGGGACGTATTAGGGAAGACAGCAATTGGGTTAGTGACAACAGAGAGTGAACAGTGAACAGTGAACAGTGAACAGTGAACAGTGAACAGCGATAATGAGATTACGGATTACGGATTACGTTACATATATCTTGGTGGTAGACCGAAACAACTGTATGTAAATAAAAAGCAGATTTTTGGTGAATTTGTAAGAATTTGTTTCCTACATTTGATGTAGCTTCTATGATATTAAAAAAAAACATTTTTATTACAGTTCTAGTTCTACACTATCGAGCTATTGGAAAACTTTGTGTTATAAAATTTATATTTGAAACACACACATATATATATATATATATATATATATATATATATATATATATATATAAATATATAATATTTATAAATAAATATTAAATTATTTATACCTACAGACGCTAGCGTTTCAAGCTTATTGCCCTCATCAGTGCAAGAAAGTAACAATTTCGGACGGTCAGGAGGTCTATGAACCAAACTTTTGTGTGAATTTAAAGGAATTTATATATATATATATATATATATATATATATATATATATATATTTATATATATATATATATATATATATATATATATATATATATATATATATGAAAAAATGCTTTTGAAACCATGTATATGATGCAAATATTTTTTTACTAAAAATCATTCAATCTTTTTTCCTGACTTTTATCTTATAATTTTCGGATAACATATCAGAAAACAAGTGTTTCACAACAGAAGTAAAGGTATTACCATTATTTTTTTAATTCGTAAAGTCCTTTCCTTTTAGTGTTATCGAAGCGTCCGTCCGATGATATTTTAACAATTTAGAAACATCTCTTTATATATTAAACTTTGATAGCCACTAGAAGGGAATAAAAACGGAAAAAATTCTTTTGAAAGCATCTTTTAAAAATTTAAATTCAAAAAGTAAAATGCCGTTGAAACTATGTATAAGAAGGAAATATTTATTTTAATGAAAATCATTTTTTTCCTGACTTTTATCTTATTAATTTCGGATAACATACCAATCTTCAGAGAACGAGTTTTTATATATATATATATATATATATATATATATATATATATATATATATATATATATATATATATATATATATAACATTGGTGACAATTTACATTACAGTTCGTGTTTCAACGCCTCAGCGTCTTCTCAAGGCTGTGTCTGAAAATAAAAAATCAGTTTTGAAATCCGCCCAGAAAACCCAAGATAAAAAAGGGGAAATAAAAGAAAGGGAAATAAAATAAAAAAGGGGAAAAATTTAAGAGGTCGCGTGGACAGCTAAAAATTAAACGGTCATCCCCACACAATTATGTCAAATCTGAAAAAGATATTCATATTAGAAAATTATAGATCCTATCCCTAGCAATCGAGGGGCAGTACTTCCATTAAACCCTATTATCATTATACGGGTGTGTACAATATTTTTACTATTTGAAATCGACCACTTTTCTTCATCCTCGTAATTAAATAAATGGAGGGTAAACATAAAATCCTAACTGTATTATGAACTATCAATTTAATTCAAATCCTGATTGACCCAACCCCTTTATTACTAATGTATTAGTTCACTTTAAAGTTACCCCACTTTAAAAACGTAGAGATCATGCCGATAAACCTAACTGTATTATTAATTTTTAGTTTAATTAAATAATTAACCTCCAAATATATTGGTTAACTTAAATCCTACTACACTACAATTATTTGATATTATTCCGTACTTATTAAGGTATGCTTAAGTTTTCATGATATATTTTAAGGTTAATTATGGTGGACTTACAAGGTTATTACCATACTTATCCAGGATGAACCGTTCGAAGTGCCTACAGCTAAATCCTATCTCATCTCTTTGGTTTAGAAAACCATTATTATCAGGGGACATAACAATAGCCAACTTCTCACTAAAATAAAGAAAACAGGTGGGGTTGTGTAATATAGGTGTTGAGGCCTTTTTTAGAATGCTTAATTTTAGTACTGATACTATATTCTTTTTTTAGAGATAGTATATAGTTAGATAATGAGGTGTCTGTTTTACTATCTGAGTTATTGTTGTTGGCCGTAATGGGTCCGTAAAGAAGACACGAACTCGTGATTAAGTGAAACAAAGTATATTGTCGAAAGTATAAATACAACTTATAAAGAGAGTGGTTGAACGCCTGTCTGACTGCCAGTATTAGATTGGAGTAGTTCCGACACCGAGAGGCATGTGCTCCTGGTATTTATAGTAAAACGGAAGAGTTCATGTAGTCTGTACAGGTAGGTACCTTAACACTCCCTTCCAAGCATTACCTCCGCAGGAGACTCAGTATCGTTTCCTTTTTGGATTGTTGCTGTTTTTAGGCTGCTTGGGATATCAGTATTTCGAAAGTGTCGTATATGGTGTCCATAACTGGTTCTTCCTGGGGAGTGCTGTCTTTTTCTTGTGATTGGGTTTTTGATAATTATTTTCATTTCTAGCAACAAGTTTCTCATATCATTGATTAAATGGGATCTTTCTTCGCGTTTTATTCCCTGTAGATTGTTTTCACATACTTGGTATTTTGGTTTGCTAATGGTTGGTTCGGATTTTTTTGTTATGTCTGCATGGGTCTTTGTTTCTACCAACTTTCTGACTTCTGGGAACGGAATGTTCTCTTTCAGTTTAAATTTTACTGACATCTTTTTTACATCGATTTAGACCGTCAGAAAAAACTTCGGGAAAAGTTTTTTCCAATTCTCTCTTCAGATTTTCTATTTTCTGGCAAAACATGTTGATTGGTAAATCCCATACATTGAACTGTTTCATCCAGTCTGTGCCAAATAAATTGTTGGTATTTTTTAATACGAACATTTTCAATTCTTTGGTAGTTCTGTTTAAAGTAACGTTGGTAATAATTTCACCCTCGAATTTAATTTCTCACCAGTCACCGTTCTGACTATTTTGTTGGTTTTTAAATGGTTGGTTTATTCAATTTTTTCTATACATGGAGGCTGATTAACGAAACGTCAGACCCAGAGTTGTAACTTGACATTTCTATTCAGGATTTTAAATTATACGTACTTTCTTATATTTATGCCGTCCTGTTGGTTTGTTTAATTGGATTTAACCCAACTTTTATTTCCTTTATTCGTTCTGCAAGGCGAACTCTCGTGTACAAGTTAGACCGGTTTTAAAACGGTATGGACAATCCAATACCCAATGAAGGGATCCACAACAGGTCATTTTTCCTGTCTTTTATTGGGGTGGTTTGTTTTTGTAGGAGTGTGAAAATAATCTTTTTTTAGTGTGACTTGTTTTTGAAGGAGAGTTTAAATGTGATTTCTTACATATCTTTTTTATGTGAGCAATGCCCGACTCTTCAATATTATTAGAGACGTGTTTAACACTTAAAAATCTCTGGCAGTTTTCGGCTAATTTCTGTAAGGTAAAATTTAACTCAGTTTTTAAATTGTTTAGGACTCTGCATCTGATTTTTGCTAGTTTGAAATCGTCACATTGACGCGAAATTCAAGTAGTGTTCGCTGTTTTTTCTGATTAAGTTCATGCACTTCCACCTTTTGTGTAATAGAGAAGTTTTAGGGCTAAATAAATTTGTTAAAAGTTTAACCGCTTCAGAAAAGTTAAGTCGCTGGTTTTTCGAGGTAAAATATAGTCCACGAATTTGGTATGTTCGGTGGTCCCTAATTTTCGGAACAGTAGGCGAACTTTTTTAAAAGTCTGCCCAGTTTTCACAATCTATTTTGTATAGATCCTCATAACTTCTGAAATATGAAGCAAAAGTTTTATATTCATCTGGGGCATTAGTGAAATCGTCAGTTGCACTCTAAATGACATTTTGAGAAAAAGCATTTTTGTTCTGGTATTTTTACCCTTATTGGACATTGTTTAATAATGAGTCTGCAAACTTTTGCTGCTTTCATTCGTTCTTTTGTAGTCTTTTGTCGTTTTTTATTTTGTTCCAGTAGCCTTTCTTCGGTTTTTTGTTGTCTTAAGTCTTCAAACTTTAGCTATCTTTCTACGATTATTTGATTTTGTTACAGTAGTTTTTCTTCGTTTTTGTTGCTGTATAGTAGAAGTTTTTGAAATCTTTCTTCGTTTTTTAGTTGTTATTGCATTTGGTTTTTGACGAGTTCTACCATAGTTGATTCAAAATCTTCCATGTTTAGATGTTTCTTTATAGAATATGGCTTTTAGAAGTTTTTTTTCTTTTATATTACGCTGCTAACGTAATATTCGTTGTAAAAGAGAGAAAGAAAATGTATAAAACCTTTTTGCCGACAAAAAATTCCTTATTTAGTAAGTTTTTCACGTAGCAGTATTTTTTACGGTTAACACTTTAGTCAACAGTAAAAAATAAGGTTCATAATTTCGGCGGTGGTACTTTTTCTTTTTTGGAGAGAAAGAAATAGAAAAATTAATGTATTCCTTTCTTGTTATAAATCAACACAGTGTCGGAATAGAAATAATGAAATCACTGACTTCCTTCTTTCTTTGAGGGAAATTAGTTAATTTCTTTGTAAGACAAAAGAAAAAGAGGGAAATTATTTTGACTAAAAAATTCAATTTATGAGATTTGTTTTTCTATTGGTTCGCCGATAAAGCCTGTTTTTAGAACTTTGGGGGTAATTTCGCCGTTGGTCTCTTGACATTCGTCCTTTTTAAGGTTCTCAAATGAAAGTCGCCAGTTGTTGTGGACCTGTAAGGGGTCCGGAAAGAAGACACAAATTAGGGATTAAGTGAAACAAAGTATATTGAAGAAAGTATAAATACAACATATAAAGAGAATGGTCGAACGTCTGTCTGACTTCCAGTATTAGACTGGGGTAGTTCCAACACCGCGAGCCATGTGCTCCCGGTATTTATAGTGAAACGGAAGAGTTCATGTAGTCTGTACAGGTGGGTATCATAACAGTTATTAAATGATATTTTGTAGTTTCTGTATCTAGCTTTGAAATCAGTACTTGTACCCCTAACTAATTTTTTTAGTTGGGATTGTTTTCTAGGAACACAGTTCTCAGATATACTATACTTTTAGTTTAACAGTTTTCTTGCAATGGACATTCACTCTTATTTTTACAGCTACAGTTATTATTGCTGTTATTATTATCTTGTGTGTTGTTAATTTTATTGTTATAATTAATTTTTTAATATCTGTCTATTATGACTCTTAATTATTTTTCTAAGTTATTTGTACAGCTATAACTAAGTTTAATGGCGTTTTTATTAAATATTTTATGTAACGGGTTATTTGTTGAGAAATGTCTATTTAAAGATTAAGAAACATATGTCCAATTTTAGATTTTCCTGGCGGGTTGAACGGGAAGGGGTTATATCATATAGTTTTCTGGTGTATATCTCTTCTTTTTTTCGTGGTATTCAATGTTGGTGTCAACATAACCACGATTTCGTATAGCTATTATTAAAAATGTCATCATTGCAAAAATTATAGCTAATTTTATGATTGATTGATATTGGGATATGATTAATAACGCAGTGTGGATGATTAAACTTGGGATTAAAATATATTGGATCGTAATTTCCTTTCAAATATGGTTTATAATTGTCCTGGTTACGGTTAAATGTTACATCTAGGAAGCTAGTGATATTTAGTATTGCTGTGATTTCAACTTTCGTAAATAAACTTTTTAATTCTTTCAGCCTTGGGGCCATTATTATTTCTGATTATAGTTAAGCAGTCATCTCTATACACTATACGCTGTTAACTCCTGTTTCCATAAGTTTATATAAGATAAATATAAGATAAATGTCCCACCAAGCCAGACATTTCAGCTGAATCTAGTGAAACCATCCCTACATCAAAAGAATCCGTAGAATCCTTTTTCATCCATTGTTTATCATTACAGATTGATACTGTTTTGCGGCACTTGTATATTGCTGGTAACATCCATATGCCATTGCGAAGTCCAATTCCTTGAAAATAATTCCTTTGTGAGTGAAGGGTAGTAATCCATAATGTTGAACTGTAGAAAAGCATAATGGTTCTTTCCTTCTATTTTGTTAAACTAATTAATAGTACTGGTGGTGTTAATCCATTGTTTCAGATTCAATTTTCCCTTAATTGGTATTTTCAAGGCTGGTTTTACTGATTTTTTTCAATTTCAGGCCTGGTTGCGTGGCTCAATCTGATGGCAGGCTTATTAAAAAAAATATGGCTTGTGGTCCTTCAATAATATATAAGCATCTTTTGGTTTCAGTTGGTATATATATATATAGCCTGACGATTCCCCCCGGGGATGAAACACGGGAGCCTCTGTGTAGCTTGATTGCCATATATATTTTCATTGCTTACTACCTAGCTCTACTTACATATCGAGCACTGTTAAAGTAAATACTGAAAACTGATACATAAAAAATTATATCTCCTTATAATATTTTATGTGGATACATGAAGTACTAATATATATATATATATATATATATATATATATATATATATATATATATATATCGCTCTCTCTCTCTATATATATATATATATCATCATATATATACACACATATATATATAATCATGTATATATACACACATATACACACATATATGTATATATACACACACACACATATATATATATATATATATATATATAACATTACGTATGTGCATATGTTAAATATATATATATATGTATATATATATATATATATAAATATATATATATATATATATATGTGTGTGTAGCTTGATTGCCATATATATTTTCATTGCTTACTACCTAGCTCTACTTACATATCGAGCACTGTTGAAGTAAATACTGAAAACTGATACATAAAAAATTATATCTCCTTATAATATTTTATGTGGATACATGAAGTACTAATATATATATATATATATATATATATATATATATATATATATATATATATATATTTGGTTGGCCAAAAAGTTTGTTAGTTTATTTTAGGAAGGAGGAACCCAAACATCAAGTTTAGAAACATAACCGAATTTATTTAATTCATTTTCTATGCTCGATTTGGAAACCTTGAAAATGTCTTCGATTTGTCTAGTTGTCAAACGGCAATCTTTTTAACTACAGCTTTCACTTAGTCACTGTCGATTATGTTTGGCCGGCCAGAGCGAGGAGTATCTCTCACTGAAAAAGTTCCTTTTTGGAATCGAGCAAACCATTTCTGGCACACCCATTTTGTAACAGCATTCTCTCCATACACATGGCATATCTTTATGAAGGTTTCTGTAGCTTTTTTTGGTTTTCTGCAGTAAAAAAAGCATCAGATGTCGGTAGTTTTCTGCTTGATCTTCCATTTCAAGGCCTAAAATACAAGCAAAATTGTAAGAACTTCTCTGCTCGGAGTCTTATTACACACTGACGTCAACATACTAGCTACACCAAATACAGGATTTGAAGAATAGGAATATAAAACGATCTTTAGTAGACCGGAAAGATGACATTAAAAAACGAATTAAATTTTTGGTCAACCCAATATATATATACATATAGTTTTAAAGGTTCATACTTTTTTTTTTATAAGCATCCGTTTGAAATTTAGTAAAAAAGAAGTGTGGTAAATTAAATACCATCAAAGCTTGTTATAGATGCAATATGTATTTTATAAAAACGAAAAGACAAAATCGAAAACGATTTTTTTTTTCCTTTTTTTATAAACTAACATTATGTATGTAGTTTATAGTTATACAGATATTTCGCTAATAAAATTAGCCTCATCAGTGTAGTTGAAAATTCCGATGTAATTGGAAAGCCAGCTTCTGTTGGTGTGAGTCGGCGAATGAGATGTTGTTTTTTTCTCTCTCGTATGAAATCACGCAAGCACGTGGAAGGTTATAGTTTTAAAGGTTCATACTTTTTTTTTTATAAGCATCCGTTTGAAATTTAGTAAAAAAGAAGTGTGGTAAATTAAATACCATCAAAGCTTGTTATAGATGCAATATGTATTTTATAAAAACGAAAAGACAAAATCGAAAACGATTTTTTTTTCCTTTTTTTATAAACTAACAAGTTTATAAACTAATAAGTTTATAAAAAAAGGAAAAAAAAAATCGTTTTCGATTTTGTCTTTTCGTTTTTATAAAATACATATTGCATCTATAACAAGCTTTGATGGTATTTAATTTACCACACTTCTTTTTTATATATACATATATATATATATATATATATATATATATATATATATATATATATATATATATACTGATAAATACGAACATTGATATTTTTGAGTGGGCCAGTTTTATTTACACTTGTATATCGTGTTCGATGCCTTCTCAGATAGAGTTTAATATTACATAAAAAATAAGTTGTTTTTCACGTGCGTGTCATACAATCTAAATACATGTGTGTGTGTGCATGAGGTATATTTAGAAGATGATAATCCGATAAAATTTATAGGTAACAAAAATGGAAAGAAGGAAATAAAAAAGAAACCAATGTATAAATATTAATTCTTTTAAACAACCATTTAGTAATGAAATATTAGATAAAATCATTACTCTGTGTTAATCTTTTGGGGTTTTTCGTCGTTTTGCTTATTTCCTTATTTTCATGTTATATACACACACATATATATATATATATATATATATATATATATATATATATATATATATATATATATATATACATACATATATTTATATATATATATATGTATATATATATATATATATATATATATTTATTTATACAGGGTATGTGGAATGTAAGTCCCTATTAAGTGCTCGTAATTTATTACTGAAATATAATTCCTACAAGAAATGAATAAAATAAGAAAGTGTATATCTTGAGGTTTCATTTAGAATACAACATGCATCCAGTATTCGCCATCAGCTTCTCAAGTCACCTGGAAACCGCATCAACTGATTTCACAAGTAACTCATTTTTTTTACTAATGAGTCACCACTTATCAAAGCAAAAAAACCCACTCAAAGATAGGGGTTACTAAGATGGATGTATTGACAGTTGAACCAGCAATTATTCCCCTTTTGTAAGAAACATCGTTCATGGAATGTGATTACTTACTGCTTTCTGGGTAATCTGTTATTTTCAATAGATGGTATGTGGAGATGTTCAATCCTCTCATAATATTCATTATCGTTTAATAAGTAAAAAAAGATAGTGACTTGTGAAATCAGTTGATTCAGTTTCTAAGCTGGTGGCAAATGCTGGCGCTCATATTGAATTCTTCATAAAACCCCATAAAAAAGTGCAATTTGAATTCAAGCCAGCTGGAATATATTGCAGCTCAATGCTACACGTGGTAGATCTGTCAACGTGGGTTTGATGAGTTCAAAGAGAGACTGAATCATCAACTAGACACAGAAAACGCCTAAAACAAGATGAGTTAAGGGATCTACATGTCTTGGTTTTTAAAATTATTTTCCATTTAATTACTGGTGTTTTTGCCCCAATTAATTTCCAGAAGTGTTGGATCAAGAACCCAGCAGCCCGATACAACCAACATTGTGGAGGCTGCCTGTCTCATCATTTTTGAGCCATGATTGAAATGATGTTAGTCAAGTGAGTGTGCATGGCCATCGCATAGCCACGACCACCTAAAACAATATACCCAGCGACTGGCATTCTGTCGTTTTCTTCACCTCTTTTAATCCTTAATCCTCTGTGGCGACAGTGCCGCGGGTGGCAGGGGCAGGCCTGGAATGCTGGAAGCCTTTCAGCTCACAACTGCACGCAGGTGGTAGCTCTAAGATGGTCGCTCTTTGGTGACTGTGCCATGACGCCAGAGTTCGGCAGCTGGACTCGTGACTGGGCTGGCTTATTAAGAACCAACACAGCCCACTCTATATGGGGAGACCTCTAGAAAAGGTTTGGCAAACCTCGGTCATGGCCAACCCTTCTAGCCAGCTTATTGCGGCTGGCAGACATCCCATCAATGCGGTCACAATAACAAGAAACAGGAAACAAAAAAAACTTTTATCTATAGCTGTGTGGAACATCCATACCCTCCAAGATGTAACAAACATGAACCACCCTGAACGACTTACAATCTCCGTCGATGTTTCAGCCCTTAGTGAGACTAGACTATCCGAACAGGCAATATCAGAGAAGCTGGAACAGGATACACCATATTCTGAAAAAGGAAGGCATCCAAGGAAGCAGGCATACATAACATCAGCTTTGCTATCCGGTCTCAGCTCATGCAACAACACAACCTCACTCCCACGGATATCCTTGAGCACATGATGACTATCCGCATTCTCATCATGCAGGACAGACACATAACCCTGATCTCTGTGTATGCACCGACTTTGATTTTAACTGACAAAGACAAAGCTGCTCCTATACCCAGTTTGACCACACCATCCATGCAGTGCCCACTAATGACACGCTCGTTGTGCTGGGTGACTTTAATGCCTGAGTAGGCAATGACCATCGCCTGTGGGAGGGGGATAATTGGTCGACATGGTATCAGAAACTGCAACGGCAATGGTCAACTCCTACTGGATCTATGTGCAGAACACAGACTTGTGATAACCAACACTATCTTTAGGCTAGCAGAACGACAGAAAACAACGTGGATACATTCCCGATCCAAACACTGGCACATACTGGACTACGTCTTAACCAGAGCCAAAGATTGAGGAGACGTTCGCATCATCTAATCCATGCCTAAGGCGGATGATTTCTAGATGGACCACAAACTCCTGATCTCTCGACTTATTATAACAATCCTTCGACGACCTCAAAGGGTACCTAACAACGTACAAAACTGACGCTTTGACTGTAGCAAGCTCTGCAACCCACAACTAGCAAAAAACTTCAAGGTATCATGTGAATTTCACCTTGCAGACCCTGTGGGTCAGGACACAGTAGAGCACCACTGGACCACCCTCAGAGATGGTATAGCCCGTGGCGCGGACGAAACCAGCAACTACATAACTAAGAAAAGACAGAACTGGTTCGACAAGAGTGATGGTACCATCTCCTCTCTGATCGAAGCTAAATGTCAAGCATGTTTGACTCAAGCGAACCAGCCTACAGCTGCTAATAAAAGTGCTCACAAGCACAGCAAACTGTCAAAGAGGGATCCAAGAAGCCCAGAACACCTGGTGGCAAAGAAAAGCTGTAGAGATACAAAACTATGCTGACTAGCAAGATCTGTGCAGCTTCTATGCAGCAACTGTCATCAGTAGGTAGCTTGAAAGACATGGATTGGGCCACAACCTTCACCAACAGTAAGATGGATGTCCCACTTTGAGAATCTTCTTAACAATCATGTTGACACTCCAGATGATCTCTTGAGAATGACCCCTCAGCATCCTGTCCGTCACTGGATGGCACTTCCATCCACTGGAGCTCTTCACTCACGGTGGCCCGGAGCTGAGAAACCATCTTATGCTCTTCAAATTGAAGATCTGGGAGACAGATCATGGCAGCCTATTCTGCCTTTTTTCGATCAAACTGCCATTATTCAAAAACCATGCACTGACGATGGTCACTAAAATCATGGTCTTCCAGGCAGTAGTTCTATCCGCACTTCTATATACGTTCGAAACATGAACTGTATAAAGAAGCGATATAAAAATTCTAGAGCGCTTCCAGCAACAAAAACTGCGACAAATTCTAAAAATCCCCTGGAGAGCCACACACCTAACACAGAAATCTTTCATCGAAACTCAGTGACCAGCATTGAGGCCACCATCATCCACTAGTGCCTCTTCTGGGCAGGCCATGTCTACATAATGGATCAATCCAGGCTCCCCCCAAAAATGCTCTATGGCGAGCTTGCAAATGGAATTAGACGACGAGGAGGCCCGAAAATGTGTTATAAAGACCAGTTGAAGTGCCCCCTGACCTTAATCAATATAGACCCGTCCTCGTAGGAACAAATTGCCAGGGACCGGAACATGAGGGGAAAAAACAACACATCAAAGCATCACAGATTTTGAGGAGAAGATGAAGGAAAATGAAGAGGCAAGACGTAGGAAAAGAAGAGAGCAGTGTGAACAACCTCATCTGCAGTTCTTCCACCATAGACTGGTCCTTGGAAGTCACACCATTAATAAACATTAATAAAGAGGATAATAGACAGACAACGGAAGTCAATACTCGAACATGAATGGGAGCCACCACCGACGATGAATGCATATATGTGAAGATATGAAGGTGTGCTTGTGTATGTATAGAAACGTGACTGTGTCTATGAGGATGTATGCTTTGCAACCTACACTACTCCCCCCTCCCCTACAACCAAAATGATATGTGAGAATGTAATCTGCTCATTGCTTTCAGTAAATGTATAATGGCTCGATACTGGACTTCGAATAATGTCGCAGTTGAAACATGTATGCACATATGTAGCCAATAATGTTTGTAGAAATAAAAAAAATTATACTATAATATAGCTCTACCTGGTATTGAGCACTATCTTATAAACACTGAAGTTTTATTGGATTAATATCTAGGAAAGAATAACAATAGAAGTACTCTCCCTCTGTGTACCTAGAACTAAGTGGAACTTCCATGAGCAAAGTTTCTTTCAGTGCAATGCACATCTGTGGAATACAGTCCCACGGGGCTGCTTCCCAGCTGACTATAACATTGCCGTTTTCAAGTCCAATGTAAACAAATTCTTGTTGAGCCGTCGACAAATAGTTACTTTATGACCAGCTACAGCCATCGTTACTTATCTTCTTGGTGTTTCACCGTCCCCCTGCCAAACTCAATAACTCTTACCCTCAAGTGGACTGTGGGCCTTGATAAGCGTGGACTCGATTCTAAAAACAATACATACATATATAACACATCACACAATACGTCCAGGGACTTGCATATAGATAGCACTACAAAGATCAGTTAAGGATCCACTGCAGCTCAATGCTACACACTGTAGATCTGTAGACATGGGTTTCATTGGCTTCAAAATAAGTGAAGAACATTAATTTTCCTTTCTTCAATCGACCAGTTAACTCTGGTATAAGTATGTCTTTCCTGTGGTCTCTTGGTCTCATGACAAGAATTCGACTGAGCTCTAATCTATTGTTCCCTCCCTATAAAAAAATTTGAAACTAAAACTCGTTTAGCTACAACCACTGTCAATAATTTCCTTTTCTCCCTCTATGTACCTAAAACTAAACGGAGTTTCCATGAGCAGAGTTTCTTTCCTAGAACTACTCATCTGTGGAACACAGTACTGCAGGGCTGCTTCCCAAACGAATACAACGTGATCGTTTTTAAGTACAATGCAAACAAATCCTTATTGAGCCGTCCTCTTTAATAACCAAATTCTACCGAATTTCAACCATCCTTACCAATCATCACAGTGTTATCAATCGCCCACCTGACAAACTCATTAACGGTTATCCTCGAGTGGTCTCTGGACCTTGATAAGTGGTGACTCCATAGTAAAAAAAAATTCTGCATGTCGGTGCAGTCAGGGATCAGGAAAGGAGTTCCAAAGGCTAGCAGTTTGAGGAAATAATCTATTAGAGTAGAAAGCTCTTTGGCATTTGGGGACCTCCACAGTGAATGGATGTGATTTAGCTATTTGTCTGGTTGGTCGGGTGTATTTACGTTGAGGGGGTTTATTGATAGTTTTAGATATTTTATTGCTTTTATAGAAATGCTTATCTATTATTTTAAAGAATATTTTACCAATTTCTGTTTATACTTCCTTCAGCCAGATTTTTGTAACCATGAAAACAATGGTAATTTCAAGGCAGCATTTTTTATTTTTTATTTTTTAAAACTTTTATTCACTTCAAACAAGATGTAAGGGGATATTGTGAAATTAGGGGTCAAATTTATAGGAAAATCCTAAGTGGGGAGTTGTGCAGTGAGATGTTTGTTCATATTACATTTAAATTTCTGCATGTTGGTACAGTCAGGGAAACATAGAGCAGGGAGAGAATTCCAAAAGCAAGCAGTTCGAGGAAAGAAGCCACTAGAGTAGAAAGCTTTCAGGCATCTGGGAACCTCTACCGATTGGTAACAGTGATTAGTTGTACTTTTGTTTAATTTTCGATTTTTCAATTGTTAACCATACTACATCGAACCTTCACATAAAGTAAAGAAACGGAAGCCACCTTGAATTCCGGCAATGGAGGCCTCCGAGGTTGCAATAGTAATTCTGACATTATAAACACTTAAAACATGTCCAAAACTGAAAAGTTCCGCAGGTCGATAGAAGATCAAATTTTCTTGCGTTTGGTAAAAGTTATTTGTTGTAAATTTGTTTTATTTTCACACCTTTTTAGTTGTTAACTATAATGCACCATTGCCAAATCTGGTTGATTGTTTTAAAAAACATGTAGAAATATTATGAAAGAAATATCTCGGAACATAGATAAAAATGGAAAGCACCGATGAAAGTCTCTAGAGATTCATATTTAACAAATAAACAAAGAGAGAAAAGGGAAGGCAACTAACCAATGTGCTGCATGTACACATTCGATGCTCATGAGAATCAAGGGAGATAACTATGTCAGGGGTTTCTTATGCAAATGAGGCCATTAATCATTCAAGCAATCTTATAACTGATGCATTGTGGGCCAGATTAAATCACTGCCTCTGACTAAGTTTCGATAAAATCGGAATAAAAATCAAGATTTATAGCAGCTAAAAGAAAAGATCATATCTTCCTTTTGCGAACCTTTATCTTTTCCCGGTCATTTTTAGGTGAAATAAAGATGGGCATTTTAATTCGCTATGTTAATTTTTTTCTCTTTTAAATAAGACTACCTGATGTTGCCCGTGTATTATATATAAACAACGAGCTGGAAAACTTGAATAAGGAATACCACTTTTATCACTATGCTCATAACACCATATTACTTTCTTTTTTTTTTACTGTCCTCACCCGGTTTCGACTTCTAATATAGTCGGAAGAAACTGAAATTTTAGAAAACTCTGAATTAGTGTCTTACACATATAGTTTGAATTTAATTAAAAACGGATATATGTATTTGATGTTTTAATGGGGTTCTGCCCATATAGCTGACTTTAGGGATGGCACATAGAGATTAGGCACATTAAGGGGCACATAGAGATTCAGGACCACTTGTATTGTCTTCTGTAATTATTTTACAGATCGGTTAAATTTCATTAAAACATGATATATTTGAAGTTTTACGAGAGATTCTGCTACATAGCTTCCTTGGGGGAGGGGTAGAGATTCTGAGCCACTTCCATTGTCTTCCCGTGAAAATTTCACATATAAATACACTTTTAGTTTTCATGTAGATTCTTTAGATTTTTTCTATAGAAATATATATATATATATATATAATATTTGTAAATAAATATTAATTATTTATTACCTACAGACATCGATGTTTCATGCCAATGCAATCTTCAGTGCAGGAAGTTAATTCTCAACGGTCGGCGGGCCTGAACTCCGATCACAAATCGCCACTGATTCGCAGTCAAGAGCGTTAACCCCTCGGCCATAGGGAATTAGCTAATAATTAAGGAGGAATTTAACTTTGTAAATAGCGAGTCGGCAGCTAATTTACACAAGCAGTTGAAACTGTGTTTGGATCTTGCAAAGAGAGAGAGAGAGAGAGAGAGAGATATAAAGAGAGAGAGAGAGAATACCAGTGATGAATAAGAAAAAAATGATTCAATTGTTTACACTAGAAATCTTAGCAGAAAAAATGTAATCAAATCCCACCCACCCTTATTTAGGATTAGCCCTAACATAGAGTATTGCTGCTACATTTGGGTTGGTGCACCAACCACATGCCTCTCCATCTTGGACAGGGTGCAAAAAAGAATTTCTAACATAATAGGTCCCGCATTGTCAGCCAAGCATCAGTCTCTATCACATTGCCGCAGTGTTTCATCCTTGTGCTTGTTTTACAACTACTTCCATGGAATGTGCTCCGATGAACCTACTGCACTTGTACGCCCTCAACGAAAATATCACGACTCTCCGACTAACAGCAAAATCCCACCCCTTTATTGTAAAGGTTCCTAGATGCTGGAAGATTTTTTACTCAGATAGCTTCTTTTGTCAGACCGCTTGCTGTTGGAAATCCCTTCCTGCTCATTGCTTTCCCAAACATACCAAGATGAAGAAATTTAAATGCATTGTAGACAAACATCTTGCTGCCCAACTACTTATACAGATTTATCCTCCATATATCTGGCTTCTATCACAGTAGCGCCTTGCACATCAGTGGCAATATGCCTTGTTTGGTGTGAATAAAAGTTTTTAAAAAAAACAGATAAATACTTTGAAATTTAATTTCTTTACTATTAATTTAAATAAATATATTTAGTATGTAGAACTTTGTTTAATCAATAGCGGCAAGCGACTATTTTGTTTGTAAAAATATCAACTCTTGATTGGATAAGAGTCTTAATATAGAAATTTTATTTCGGCCAATGAAAAGTGAAGAAAATATACACTTTCCCATATTTAAAAAATGAGATTGTGGAATATTGGCGCCATGTGCTGGGAGTCAGCTAATTTGATACTTAAGCTAAGCCCAACAAACATTTCACACAGTCTGTCCGAAAATCTTCCATCACGCACATCACTTCAGATTCAGACTGTCCAGTTTACTGCTAATCTCACATGCAAACCAATTAACTGTCCAGGCATGAATGCTAATGTGCTGTTTCTGATACCAAGTCGCTATTCTTGTTTTCATAGTTTGCATGAGTCTCTAGCTTACTCGTTTCTTACCAATGACTGAATATTTTACTATTATTCCAAATTCGTTGTCTGTCGTCAATAGAACTTAATTTATAAGAGGTTAATGTAGTTTGCTTGAAGCATTGCTTAGTGTGTATATAAAGGTAATTTATAGAAGGCAGTACACTTCAGAGGTTTAACTGATAAACACGAACTAAAGCAAATTAAGACATTTTTGATATATGTCTTATGTAATGGTGGAATGAGTTTTGCAGTTTCCATCTTTCTATTAATACAATATATATATATATATATATATATATATATATATATATATATATATATATATATATATATATTACAATCTTACTTGTGTCACTGTGGTTCGATGGAAGTTCCATATAATATATTTCGAGAAGAAAATTTCCCTTCTTCAGATGTGCAGAGGAAAACTGTTGCTGGTGATGAATTTTCAGCAAAATTTTGATTTTAATTTCAAATCCATCTCATTTTCTTCCAAATAGTCCTTACTGGCAACGGTCTTCTTATGCACGTTCGAATTAAGGTTGAACACACATCTGAAGGAGGGAAGTTTTCTTCCTAAAATATATTATACGGAACTTCCATCAAACTACACTGACGCAAGTACGATTGTAATATAATATATATAAAAAAATATATATATTGTATTAATAAAAATGTGGAAACTGCAAAACTTATTCCACCGTTATATATTTGAATTCATCCGTTACACCTCTGCATTGTATTGCCTTCTATAAATTACTTTTATATAAACTTTATTTTTTATTGTAGGGATCGACTTTGTCATTCTGTTTTTAACATTGCCTTTTCCTCTAAAAGTGCTAATATTATTATTATACTGGATGAAGTATCCGTCTATGTCAGGTTTTTAAACCTTTTTATCAATTTTTTAGCCAAAATTAGAAGTTAAGAATATCTATTGACTATTTTTAATCCATTTTTCATTAAAAAATATATTCAGGTTTATGATGATGATGAATATCGGTTAGGAAATATTTGGAATTCTATAGCAAAAAACAAAACAATAATTATATAGTGTGAAATTCGAACCCACGATGGCATAAAATCTTGGAACAGAAGTTAAACACTTTATCCACAAGGCCACCAATCTAACAAAAATATTTCGTTTTTCTAACCTACTTAAATCAGTTTTTCATAGTTTCTTTTTACTTCTCCACATAGATATAAAATAGTTAAAATGTCTAAAATAAAGAAACATAAGGAAACATAAAGAAATATAAATATAAAACAACAAATTCTTATTAATGTATAAAATATATTAGTGAAAATTTATCAAATATTTAAAAAATCTATTTTTAATAAAAAACGATAGATGTTTCCTCCTCAAAAAAACCAATACGTCAAATACGTACAATGATTTGACATGAAGAGTAGTTGTTTGGTCGGCTAAAAGGGAACATTAAAAAATGTCGAAACATTTGTTTCTGATGTTTTTTTCATTTACTTTAAATTTGAAAGCATGAATTAAAGAAAAGGGTTAAAAGAAAACACTTCTGATATAGATAACGACATCGGGTCGAAGGTGCTGATTCCAAATTTGCTGTTAGTTTGGCTCTTAACCGTTTAATTGTGATGCTGAAAGATACATACAGAAAACTTTGCTTTATATATATATATATATTAGGGGAGGTCGATTTTGAAACTGTAAATTATCGCACTCGAAGAAAGTTGCCAAATAATGTCAAAAGTTACAACAAGAAATATTTTTCTTCAAAATTTTGTATTTATTTGAGCATTGCAACTTTAAGATCAAATAAATCGAGATTTTTTCTCACTGCCGAGATTTCACCGGCAGATGTGTCGCCTTAAATTAAACCCGGGTTTTAACAAAAAAAAGTAATACATTACTTAATAATAAATATTTTAAAGTTTATTATTATTTTTCTTAAGAAATTAAATGTACATATTCAAATTAAAAAGGAATAAAACACTATGATATTTAATGTTATATATAAATAATTATTTGTTTACATAGGCGTTTTATTTATTGGATATTTTTTATGGTATTCACCGGTTGAAAATTCATCGGGCGAATTTGACTTCCCGTGTTGATTGTCTGTTTAATTATCACACATATATATTGAATTGTCGAGCGCTGGCTTATCTAATCCCACTTTCCCGACCTTTTGTCACACCTTACCTTGTGGGAGTTAGATAAATAAAAACTAGTTCAGCCAGGGGGTTTTACCCCACCAAATAAACCGGTATCGTCCGGGCCTTTGGGTCTGGATTTACGCCCGTCTATTGGGGCTTGTCCGTCCTGTGCAATTCTAGGAGGTGCATCCTCCCAGGCTTTGCCTTTCCTCTTTGGGGAGGAGTAAGTTTATTGCTAACTGTCTGAGGCGCCCCTACAGGGGAATGCCGACGGGGCTGCCCAGTCAATTTTTTAATGGCCAGAGTGCTTACCTCTATAGCGCAGGGTTATCTAATCCCACTTTCCTGACCTTGTGTCACATCTTACCTTGTTGGAGGTAGATAAATAAAACTATTTCAGCCAGGAGTTTTTACCCCACCTAAAATATATGTATTGGAGTTGATGGGAGAATGGATAAGGACACATTGATGTATAAGGAAATTGTGGATGAAAATAGACAGAGAATTATGAAAAAAACTAAGGGACCAGAACACCATTTAACTTTTACAAAAGAAACACCATGTGAAAGTAAATATCTGACACATAGAGTTCTTCCGAATAGTGGTGCAACAGGTGCTGTTCATGCAGATCAAGTGGTGGATGTTTTGCATGAATTCCACAGTGAGAACAGTATCAAGGCTATACTTGTTGACAACACTAATACCAACACAAGTTGCGAAGGTGGAATGGTTGCAATTTTAGAAAAAAAACTTTTTAAAACTCTTCACACAATTGGTTGCTCTTTGCATCATAATGAACTACCTTTCAGAGCCCTTTTTAAAAACATAGATGGTTGCGCAAAGGGCCCTACAACATTCAGTAGCCCTCTGGGGAAATTATGCTCAAATGATTGATATGATTTACCCCAAATATCATTTTCCAAAATTGATGAAATACATGATCTTAGTTCTGACCAAAGACTCCTTTATGAATACACAGTAGGTATTTCTAGAGGTAAGGTTGACTCTAGATATGCCTCCTGGAAAATTGGTCCTTTAAACCAAGCAAGATGGTTAACTTTGGCCATCAGGCTTATGTGTTTATGGACTCGTGGTGCATACCCACAAAGGCACACAACAAAACTACACTATGTAGTAAATTTTATTGTAAATGTGTATGCCACTTTTTGGTTTGAAATTAAAAGAAATAGTAAATTCCACAATCAGTAAGTGCACATTTTTAATATGACCCAGAGGATTAAGGAGAAGCCTCAGGAAATCCAAGATATCACATTTAGAAATATACAAGGTAATACATTTTGTTTACTGCCTGAAAACTTTCTATATTCCATGGTTAAATCTGAGGAGATTGAAGTAAGAGAAGAAGCTTTAAAAAGAATTTTGGCCATTAGGTAAGTAATATTTATTCATATATCTCTGACTCAATTATTTATTCCAATTTATAGAATGATTTTTAAAGATTTTATCTAATTTCACCATAATTATTAAAGCAGTACAGATTGGAATTTTTTAATAATTCAATTAATTAATTTGTTCTTTCAGGAGTGAGGAGTCAACCAGAAAAAGATTAAAAAGAATACTACCTATTAATTTTAATGCCACACATTGGACACAATTAATAGATTTAAAATTATGCGGCATTTTTGAACCACCAATGACGGAAGATTTTACTGAATCTGAACTTCGAGAATCGTTGATGAATGGAACCAAGCTTGACTTGCCAGATTTGCCCTCACATTCTCAGGGTGTGGAACGGGCAGTTAAGTTAATAACAGAAGCTTCACAAACTGTATATGGTTTTGAAGCAAGGCATCAACACATTACAGCCAAAGTTTTGAGTCAGAAATTGAGACCAGCATTTTTGTCTAAGGGGTCTTATATGGAGCAATTTGACTCTCTATATTAAGCTTCATTAAAATAGTGTTAGGTTTTTCCTTATTTCTTTGCTTGTTATATTTTCACTAATAACAGAAAAAATCATTTTTTTAGGTATTCAAATATTACTGTTTAATTCATAACGTTAAAAGGTAGTTTACAAAAGCAGATACTGAAAATGAGGGGGGGGGGCAAATTTTCAATTTGAAGATTTCTTTAATTCATATCATTTTTATAAAATAAAAGGACATTCCCTGCTTTTAAATGCTAAAATTATTTGGTTTTCACACCAATATTCAAGCAAATCTTGCAAAAACGAGGAATTTTCAGTATATTCTTGTCTACGATCTTTGATACCAAACGCTCAAAAAACCGCTGAAGTTTTTGATCTAATTTTTTGCATGAGTATTTAATAGGTCTATATACAACTTTCGGAACGTGCCTTTTTTTAATATTTAAAAAAAAGTGTAAAATCGACCTACCCTAATATATATATATATATATATATATATATAGCTATTTTTTAAATTTGCAATTCGCTCATATGCTGTTTACACATATCCATTTTTTCCCCATAAAACCGCACTATGGAGATCCTGAATAAATACATATACTTTGTTTTAGTCTAAATATTCTAGACGAATGGCCTTTATTTAAATTAAATAAGATAGCATGAATAACTGCTTCATATGCAAAATATTTATTTTTTGAATGCTTTTTAACTTCTTTGTTTTTGTTGGCATTCTTTATCTTAAACGTTTTCACTGACCTAGAAATTTTTGCATTCATGCATAAAATCGAAAAAATTTTTTTTAATAAAAAAAATTATCGTAAAATGAAATGAAATAAAACAAAAAAACTTTTAATCGAAATAGAATTTTTTATGGCAAAGTAAGAAATGAAATGGCGGAGAAAATGAAAGATGGTTAAAGTCAAAGGTATTGATTGATTGAGCGGGCGAGAGATGACTCAAGATTTATGAAATTGAGGCTAGGACTATTTTATGGAAAAGAATAAAGAGAACAAATAGATGTAAGATAGAAAAGCAGAAGACAGAAAGAATCTGAAAAAAAGTCTTTTCACAAAAAATCGTTTAAGATATCTTTTGGGTCATCTGGAAAGTTCTAAGAATTTTTGAAGAATGGAATTAAGATAAATTTATTCATAACACAAAAATCAGGCATGTGTATGCAGTATGATGATGTATGAAAGTAAAACTTGGCGTTGCATGGAGAGAAATTATATAAGAAAGATACAATGGATGTGACTTGTGAGTCTGAAAGCGGGGCTTAGATCTGATGGCCTCAGAGGAAGACTAAAGCTGGACAGTATAGGCAGATCTGTACAGAACAGGAGACTTTGTCGGTTTGGTCACATTGAAAGAATGGATAAGAGTTATTGGGTTAGTAGACGTAGAACAGTCGAGGTAACAGGGTCAGTTGGCAGTGGAAGGCCAACGAAAACATGGGAGGAAGTGATAAGGATGGATTTGAGATAAAGGGGGATAAATAAAGACCTGGCCAGAGATTGGTTAGTTTGGGAGTCAATTTCTAAAAGCCGTCCACCACATGACAGCATGTAAAACAGACGTTAAAATGATGATGATGATGATGATGATGATGATGATGATGATGACGATTTTCACTAAGTATTTATACATTTTGGAATTTTAGCTGGTTTAATTTGTAAATGTTGGATCATTCAGAATATATTAAACGCTTCTAGAAGAATAATTTATTCCCATTAAAATAATGTTTACTTTTTGAATCTTCCAACATCTCTGCAAGATCTCTCGTAGTAATGCTTGCATCAACTTCAATATTTACCTTCAAAAGATTATCATCCAACCTTGAATGGTCTTCCAAAGTGACTTTTATTTCTAAGCTGTAGCGAAGGTCGACAACACAAGGTCAATATTCAAGGTCAATATCGGAAGCATAAAAGAAGACAATGAATACAAACTGTTCTGGATGTTCACAGCAAGCTTTTATTGTAATCAAGGCATGATTGGTTGATCAGGGACTAATTTTCGCATAGCATTTTTTCGATAAAAGAGAATCCATATATGAAGAATTTGATGTTAAAAGCGATGAAGACCATTTTCAAAATTGTGAAGCTATCGCTACAAAATCTGTTGCATTTCAACCGTTTACCACACCCCAAAATGATATCGAAATAATTTATTGTTGCTTTCAATAAAAATAAACTTTTAGTAAAAAGTCTAGTTTTGATCTGATTTATTGTTTACTTTTTCAATTTAAAGAAATTGGATTTATCCCTCTTTGCATTTGAACTCTTCATATGCTTCATCCTTTTGCTTCTGACCACAGAAGGCGCTCAAAACACGAGGTCACTTATTTCTTGTCTACTCTCACACAATAATCTCTGATAAAAGCATTACCTGACATAAATGCAATTTTTAGTTATTCATTTTTGCCATGATAAGAGCTGACAAAAGTACAAGATAATATTGTCACTACCTGTGTACATATCTACGTCATCCTGTCAACTTTTCTTTTATTAATGGATCACTGCTTATCAAGGCCTGGGGGCCACTCGAGAAAAAGGATTAAAGAAACACATCAGTTGGCCGTTGAGTGCCACCGGGCGAGGATTGGAAACAACCATGGAATGGGCAGAAGATTTCTTAAGAGGAATAGATTATCTAAGAGAACGGATTAACAAGTATTTGTTTAAATTAAACTTGAAGACGACCATGTTTTAGTCAGTTGAGAAGCAGCTTCATGGTATTTTGTTTGACAGATTGAATTCTCTAGGAAATAAACTTTGTTCATGGAAGTTGCGATTGGTCTTTGGTATAGAGAGAGAAAAAGGAAAGTCCTTTGCTGTGATTGTAGCCAGGCGGATTCTTGCTGTGAATTTTTTACAGGGGAGACCAGGAATTGTAGCCAAGTCGAGCACCTACCATGAACATAATGATACAGTAGAGGGAGGCTAGCAACATCTCTCTTGTATGAAAGGGGTTGGACAGAAGAGAATAGATCATCCTTCACTAGATTGCAAAGTCGGTTTTGTTCACTGTCAAGGTAAGAAAGAGCAGAACCCGCTCAGATATAGCAGTAGAACTCCATCTTAAGATGGATCCGGCATGGGGAGTGAGGTACTTTCTGGAGCGATAGAATAATTCAACAATTTTTCCAGTGACCGTAGCAACAGATTTGATGTAAGTTTTCCATTTCAGGTCTAGAGTAAGTATCAGTCCAAGGAGCTTATCAAAGAAGGGGCTTTCTTTAAGGAGAGAGCCATTCATTTCAACTGGAGAGAAATGAGGATCCGAGTATTGGTGGTGAAAAGAGAGAAGCTTGATTTTGGAGGCGTTAAAAATGACAAACCAATTTGTTCCCCATTGTACTACATGCTCCAAATCGGAAGAGGAAGTCAGAAAAATCTTGGTCAGCAGTGCTCTTCGAAGTGATGCTATAGATAGCTGTGTTGTCATAGATATCAACGAATTATCTTGAGATACGATTTGGAAGATCATTTATGAAGATCAGAAAGAAGGTAGAGCCAAGAATGGATCGCTGAGGTATGTTGGCATTGATATTTTGAGATTCGGATTTCTGCCCGTCAACAGCTACTTTAATAGACCTATCAGAAAGAAAAGATTTGATGGTTGCGAGGACATTTCCAGATAATCGACTTGAAATGGTCTATGTTAGGTAGAGCAGGGAAATACAAATCAAACAAATACAAGAAATGCAACCTTTGCACTCTGGAATCATATCATATAATAGTATCCAACGATAACTTACTTAACAAGAGGCAGGAGGTGGCCCAAAATTGTTTGCACGGATCCGGATATATACTTTCTCATCTCAAGCCAGATTAAATAGCTGAGGTATAAACTTTCTATGATTGGAGATCTGAATGTTATTGACACAATTAGGGACTGTTGGGTGGAAATCTGCACATTAGAGGTTAGATAATGATATTGAACATCTGGGGCCTATGAATTAAAAAAAAAAATTTGATGAAAATAAAGCACTGTAGATGTTCACAATTAAAGAATTAAAAAAAAATATTTCTTATATATTACGAAAAAAGCCCTTAAATTCCGTTTTAATAAAATCAATATAACGCGAAGAAAAATAAATTTCTCGAATTAATGATATTATCATTGAATAAGGCATTGTTCAAGCAATATTTTCACTAAAAAAATAATATAATTGCAAAAAATATTTTATGTGATTTTAATGATAACAGTTTCCGGGAAAATTTAAAACGCAATATTATTACATTTCTCCTTCGCGCATGAACGTGTAATTATCAGCGTAAGAAATTTTTTTTATAATCTTCAAAATAAAAAAATTGTAAATATTGAGAAACTGGGCCGTTCCAAAAAAATTAATGTAAAAAATAGGATAATTTCTACTAACGATTTAATTGAAGATGATTGCAATAAATAGATGAAGTATTGCAATAAACAGATGAGATATGCATCACCATCCGCCGTCATCAAAATGAAAAAACAAAAACAAACGGCATGTGTTTATATAACAAAGCCATTTTCATTGCGTCTATTTTGCTCAAATCTAGGATAAAATTGATTGTTGGTCATAAATGTATCTTTTGACCAGAAATAAAATTGTAATTTACTTTTTAAAGTTTTGAGAATCAAATTTTTATTCACCGTTTTAATCGCTGACGGCCATATTGTTTTTCCATGCATCAAAATATTATTAGGATATGAAAAGTTTTATTACATAGAAAAAAAGCAAAGTTTTGGACACAAAATAAACTTTGAACATTTTTTATACAAAAAAATCGTTTAAAACAAAATGAAAAGGTTAAAACTAAAATATATTGGTCGATATTTAAAGAATATCAATATCACATTGGGAAATAAAATCTCATTGAGCCCAATGAAATATTAAATGGCATTAATAAGTAAAAAGAATAATAAAGAAAATATGGCATGATAATTATACAATTTCTATAAACTATTACAAAACCACATCTTCTTTATAAATGTAAAAATAATAAAATGATATATTTAACGTTTAATATCTCCCATATAATATCTGAATGTCGCTAACAATCTTGTTTACATTTAATTGCCTACAGATTTTATCATTACTCTGACATGTTTTGGATAATTATGCAATTTTTTAGTAAAAACTGTATGTACATTTTTTTAATTCAGCGTGTTAAGATTTTAATTTACTGTTTATCTTCGAAATATATCCAGAAAATTGATATTTATCTTTCAAAGAGATTCTCATAATACATTTTTTAAAGTTTCAATTTCACTGAATTTTTTTATTTTTTAGTCGACGTGAGAACAGTTTTAATTTTTAAATTTATTTTCACGCGTAAAATTACATTTTTTTAGAGATTTAGTTTAGGCTTTTATCTTTCAAACAAAATCAAAATTTAAATGAAAACTAATTAAAATAATTATGATAAGCACGTCTTAACAATCGTAGTCTGTATAAGCCCCGGTCATTTTTGTGTATACCTAATATATATATATATATATATATATATATATATATATATATATATATATATATATATATATATATATATATAGCTAGTTCCGCTCGAGCGTTGAACACTGTAGACAGCAATGACATTACCCCCGCATCCTGGGTAAGTGTATATTAATTTCAATTACTGTCTGTGTCGATTTCTCGCTACCGTGTGGTCCTGAGCGTTTGTCTCGTGATTCTCGCCTGAATGTATGAACTGCGTTCGAGCCCATGCAATCACCTGCTACCGCCACTTTTGCACGTCCTCTGTAGGTGAAAAACACTTTAATATTTAAAAAAAGTATATTTATAGTATATAAATATTAAAAAAAATATATATATATATATATATTACACACAATGCTTCAAGCGAGCTACATCAACCTCTTAATAAACTTAAGTTGAAGCTGATTAACTGGAGATAAAAGCACGACATCATTTTCTTATCAACCTAATAAATTAACACAAAATAAAAACATTAAGGGTTCTACGCATATAAAATTGTTCTATTTACTCGTACTATTGTATACAAATTCCCATGCGGCGTTTATCAACACAATAAGATTCATTGATGTTTATCTAATTAAAAAAGTGATAGACAAAATGCAACATTCCGTATTCATGAGAAACAATGTTTCCGGAAAACAAGATAATGATATATATCCGTTGGGAATGAATAACAAAAATTTGCATGATGAAGAGAAGACAATATGTCATCAATGCTGACGATAGATACGGAAGGAGGAAATAATTGAAAAAATAAAACACGTTTATTTATTTGTTTTTAGTATTTAGTGCTTAGGAAACAAAGACGGTATAGTAAGAAAAGTAGATGCTTATTATACATACATACGTAAATATATTCATACATATTCAACTTGAAATCATAATTATATATATATATATATATATATATATATATATATATATATATATATATATATATATATATATGTATATTTCGGCAGCAAGTCGTTTATTAGACATATGTCGTTGAAGACTACGGAGTTCTCCCTCTTTATGATCTTTCTGGTCAGTTTCTCGACTCTGCGAGCGATTCGTCGGGTTTCAGGTATCAATTGATGGATCATGGCGCCTAATGTTGTGTCTTGGGCCATTTCTCGAGCACTTACGATCTCGCGACCGTCTTCAGGAGGTTATGTGTTGTTGTTGTTTGTAAAGAGCCGTATTTATGGTCTTATTTTTGGATATACATATATAATTATTTGCATATGTATATATATATATATATATATTTATTCTTTTATTTACTTATTAATTAATTTATTTATTAATTTGTTTTATTTATTTTATTTTTATCTAGTATTATTATTATTATTATTATTATTGTGTATTAATTGTTGAAGACTGATAAAGCGTTAGTAGATATATATATATATATATTTATATATATATATATTGTGTATTTAGACAGCATTTTCTCATTTATGCAAACATTGTTAAAAATAACAGAATTCGTCTGTTTAATTATATCTTTTCTATTTTTTCAATTTTTCTGATGGTCTTTTTTTATTAAAATAATAAAAAAAAATAAAGCTAATAGCTACATTGGTTTTACAAACACTACCCTATCCCGACACCTCACCATGCGTCTTGTCAACTATAGCTCAATTTACCAATATCTACAAAAACATAACTGCCCTTCCTCTGATTTAAGACTAATTTTAGTTAATAACACTAAAATTATACATTCCGAAACCAATTTAATAAAATTAAAAATACTGGAAGCTATTTACATAAAAACACAACCACCTAAAATTAACAACATAACATATGAAACCAATGGTAACATTTTAAAATGCTTAACGTAATGTGATTTTGTTCTGTGATGCCATCCAGCGTTGCTGAATTTAAAGCGTCAACGACTTCCTGGAACAATGCGAAAAACGTTTTCTGTGCGTTTCTCCACCGTCTTTTAAAAAAAAATTTCTTTTGTTCATTTGCTTTTGAGACCTGAAGATGATTCGACGAAGAATCGAAAACGTTCGTGAAACCTATGGAACATTTATTAATTTGTTTGATTTTAATACAAAAAAGACAATCAGAAAAATTGAAAAAATAAAAAAAGGTATAATTAAACATTCTGTTATTGTTAACAATGTTTGCATAATATATATATATATATATATATATATATATATATATGTATATATATATATATATATATATATATATATATATATATATATATATATATATATATATATATATATATACTAGCAGGGCTACCCAGCGTTGCCCGGGGCCATAAATAAACAAAATAAAAGTTAAATAGTGTGTGCAACACTTTATATTAAAACTTATATATTTCTCTCTCTCTCTCTCTCTCTCGTTGTTTCTTTATCTTTCTTTGTTCCCCCATTTTTCTCTCCCTCTCCCTAACCCTCTCTTTCTCCTCCACCCAGCCCATTCCTTTCTCTTGTTTTAATGTGTTGAAAAATAATCATAATGTAATTCATTTACCGGAGCTATCCCTTTTAAATGTAATATTGTAATATTACATTTATTGCTCCTGGACAACGCTAAGTAGAACAAACCACAATGACATTCTTGATACCGGGTAATTGTGTTCCTCCATCTGATTTCACGATAATATGAAGAGAAATTATGTTGATAATGAAAATAGTCCAAAGAGATTTAAATGTTATACTGTAATTTACACTTATTGTTTCCGGACAACACCAAATAGAATAAAAGATTCTGTTACCACCCCTCTCACTCAGCATATAAAATCATCAGTGTCTCAGGTTGTCCCACATTTTTCCTACTAACCCAAATATAACCTACTTTCACATTGTCATAATCCAAACCCATTCAAATAACATAAATCAATGTGGACTTTACCATATTCTAATATATTTAATTATTTAAATATATTAAAAAATCTTACTAGTTAAATACCTAGAAATATATTTATCAAGTACTCTTAAAAAGTAAAAAGATATATATGACCAATATTTAAATCTAACCGATACACCCAGGCCCTCTGACAGACATATAAACGTAAACTAATTAAAATACAATGACCTCACATGATCTCATACAGGAACCACTACCTAAATATTATGGAGATAGCAAGCCTATAATTACCCATCCACTTAATTAAATACCTCTTAGGCCAGCAATTTTCGCTGAAAAGGATAACCAAGCCCGACCTTCATACCTTTGCCTAATGTTTAGAAAGAAAACGCTCCTTTAAGTCATAAACTACAATATAATACTCCTTTTCACTCAAACATAAGAACCTGCCAAGAATAAATATATAAATATAACACATCATTTCTTTAATGACATTAATATACCCCTATTCTGTTAATTAATAACCTAATTTAGAATTTCTAACCTAAGAGGTCTTGCATTGTCTGCCAAGCACAGTGTTGCATCCCTGTGCTTGTTTTAGAAATACTTTCATGAAAGAAAGTATAAGAATTAATAATTGAGTATTACAGTTCTCTATTGACTTTCATATTTTGACATACGTTATTTTTTGATTTTCTCGTCTCACTCTAGTGGTGGTTGTGAATGTGCTACCAATGCTCACTATTGTGTTGTTTGGGAAACGTTCAGGAAGCTGCTGCCAATCCTTACATCTAGACACATTTCCTTCAGGACTCAGGGCAAGGTCTCTTCCGTCTGTGTTCTCTCCGCCACCTTGCATGGCAGTGAAACATTGGCCCCAAACGCTTTTGACTGGCAACGGCTTCAGCGTGTCATGATCAGGTGGATGTGCAGCAGCAAACTAGAGGAGAGAATCCCCCTCAGCCATGCTCTATCAGAAGCTTGGTATTAGTGGTATTTGGGATGGTTTACGTACTCAGCGTCTCAGGTTGTTTGGCCATGTACAGCATACCACCCCCTGCATCAATTCAATAAGAAGCATGGATACCCCAGTCACGAGGGTGTGTGGAATACCACGGAAAACCTGGCTTGAGTGCATACGAAGTGACTTGACTGTTTTCAACATGACTGGGATCAACCCATTTGGATCAGACCGCATAGAGAGCAGGGGTGAGACATTGTCTAGTGTTGCCCACCCCAGAGTTCAGCATACTCACAACACCTAAAATACCAAAACTGGATGATGATGATGATGATGATGATGATGATGATGATGATGATGATGATGATGATGATGATGATGATGATGACTTGAAAATATCCAAATGTTTTTGTGAAATCTCCAGATTTATCAGTGTCTTTGCTCATCAGACATTAGCTGGTCGGCTTGAAGCTTAAACATGTGTAGAGTTACTTAAGCCTTTGGTCCACATCACTAACAAAATCAGAAGAAAAATAAAAAGAAAAAAGAATGTTGGTGAGTAAACAATTTGTTCGAGGAAACAGTCAAAGTTATAAAATACTAGAACAATACCCATCACATTCTACATTCATGCTCTTCATGTACATACAACTGCGATAAAGATGTGCATATGTACAACTAGAAGGATACCCGAAGATATCAGCATCAATGATTCGATAGTCTGTGATGGTATACGTTATGCTAAGAATGCACACACGTGTACGTCTTAAAGAAACTTAATTGAAAAGTAATTTTTCAATGGAAAATCGAATACACCAACATTTTTAAAAGGATGAAGAAATGTTCATAATCGATACTTCGAAATCATTAAAATTCATTCACAGCTGTTCAAAGGTGAAGTATTAAAATGCAATAGAATAGAAACCAATTTTGTATAGTTGCCCACTTTTTTCAGGGGGGGGGAGTAGGGAGAAGCGAGGCAGATCAGACCAAAGAGGATAAAGGAGGAACAGTCTTTAATCCTGTACATATTTTAATACGCATCTCACATCTACCCGTATCCTATATCTCTGGATCGGAATGGACTGAAAAGCAAACCAGTGTATTAGTAAAGGGGATATTTGAAATTAAAAAATACAGGATATAATAGAAACCATACTAAAACAATACAAATACTTTATCACGTGACAGTATTCAAGAATAAAATGTTGTATAGCTTTTCATGACAACGCACGTGGGTGCCTGTCTACCCCGCTGTGATCGCCGCTGTTACCACCACAATTTGTTGTAGAGGCTGTTCGTTGCTGTTGTCATCATCACCATTGCCGTCATGAACAAAAGTATGCGAACGCCGTGATGGGTTTTCAACTGTTTATTCCGATATAACACACTTGACAGAATTTTTGTGTGGGGTAGGAAATGAAGAGGACTCCAGGGTGAATTAGAGAAAGATACTATATCACTTGGGTCAACTGTGTTCATTGGGGTTTGCAGGACGACCACTTTTTACGTCCGACTCTGCTGGTGACATGAACAAGAAAGTCGACAAAGCCTCCCACCATCATGACGTCACTTCTGATTTCCGTTTTGGCTCCTACTCCCTTTCAGAGAAAACTACTCTTTGCACTCACTCTAACAAAAAGAGCTGGTAACAAACCAAACAATGAATGCGTTTAAAAGACTCCTTTCTTTTAACAACTATAAGAAACCTTTCCAACCACCGATTGTCATTGACGATAGCACCCTCCTCGAGAGTCGAACGTTCAAACTCTTTGGCTTGTCATTCTCATGCAACATGAATTGGAATAAGTATGTAGAAAATGCTGCCGAGTCCGCTGCAAAGAATGTAGGCTTCCTCTGCTGGGCTTGACAACTTCTCACACCTGCCAGATTCTTATATCTCTATAACGCAGCCATTCGTCCATTCGTAAAGTACTGTTACCACATGCTGGTGCACCAAGCACTAGCCTCTTTCTTTTGAACAGAGTGCACAAAGAAATTTAAGCCAAATAGATCCTGCATTGTCTGCGAAGCACCATACCCTTTTGTATTGCTGCAATGTTACATCCATGTGCTTGTTTTACAAGTACTTTCATGGAATGTGCTCTGATGAGCTTACTCCATTGCTCCAATGCCAATAATATCACTAAGGTAACCAAACTTTTCGACAACCTCAATAGCTTCCCCATCCAGATATACTTTTTCCACATTTAAGTTTACATCTATCTCCAGCTCCTATAGATTACAGCAGGGGATGCCAACTATTAAACATTAGGAAATTAATCAACACAGGGTTTAAAATGATAAAACGACCTGTGACGTTTTGGATCACACACTTAGCATTTATTTTAAATAGCTAGTATTTATATTATAAATATTTTATTTAATCTTCTATATATATATATCCCAATGTGCGTGTTGGTGTAATGTTTGTGTGTTCCCTATAGAAAAAAAGGTAAGAGAATCTACATAAAATCTAAAATGTAAAATTTACCGGGGAAGACAATGAAAGTTTTCCCGAATCTCTAATTTCACCCCTAAGGAAGCTATGACGGCAGAACCCCCTTAAAACTTCAAATATATCCTATTTTTATGAAATTTAAATCGTTTGTATAAAATTTTCTGGGGAAGAGAATAGAAGTGGTCCCGAATCTCTAAGTGTCCTCCTAACCTAAGAGAGCTATGGGGACCGAACTTACTTCAAATATATCATATTTTTATGAAATTTATATCATATGTATAAACTTCTCCGGAGAAGACAATGTAAGTGGTCCCAGACTTCTATGTTACCCTCTATGTACCAAATATCTATATACACACACCTCGAGGTGACCCATAGGGATAGCACCCTGTTTTATACTTCAAATATGTATCTCTGATTTGAATGAAATTTAAACCACGTGTATAAGACACTAAATTAGAGAGTTTTCCAACATTTCAGCTTCTTCCGATTATATTAGGGTGCAAAATGGAAGGAGGGTGTCAGTAAAAACAAAGAAAGTAATATGGTGTTATGAGCATAGTGAAAAAGTACATAGTTGTGATCCTCATTCAATGTCAGGTCTTCCTGATAGTACTTTTATAAAATTCATTGCCTCTGACAACATTTTATTGACAACCATGTATTAGCGAATATATGTGCAATTATTTGCAATTTGATCTGAATATTAATTTTTTAAAATTATATTTCTTTAATATTGTAGTTAAAAAGGCATTTATTAAAAATAATAACAAATATTATCCATATATATGTATCAACTTTATTTAGCTTAGTTGAATAACCAAAAGTAAAGAGTTAAAAAGAAAAAGTTAAGAAATGTTCAAAGGGTCTAGGCGAAGAAAGCGTTGTTTCATCTGTATGAATGTGGATTTTTGAGTGAGTTCTTGAGACTGTGTATAATTTGTCGCTACATTTGGTAGTCCTTGACTGTGACATGTGTTCGTTTGCCTGATAAGAGTATGTATAGCAGCTAGTAACATCTTGGCGGGGGGGGGGGTCTAAAGTAGGGTTACAGTTATTTCATTACTTGTTTCACCTTCACTATCATGTTGAAAATATAATAAATTATAGAAAAACGATACAGAATTCTTATTACTCGTGTCTTAAAAGAAGTTATACATTTCATGAATTTGTTTTTTATTTATAGGAATTTTGAACTGTGAACAATGGCAAACAATTACAATACAGAGCAAAGAAAGTGGATACTAAAACAATATTGGTATAGGTTGAAAGTGGACACTTTGAACACTTAAGAGATTAAATGTTCAATATAGAATGTATAATATGTAAATATTATGTATGGAAATAAATGGAAATAATTGTATTTTTTTTATTGTGTGCTTTAATTATAATTTCTAATTTTTCGCAGCAACAGTATGACAGTTTTAAGTTATTTTTATTGAATATTTTGTGGAAGGGGTTAGTTATGGAAAGCCTTTGTGTAGTTTAATTGCCATATATGTCCATACTTTACAAATATATATATATATATATATATATATATATATATATATATATATATATATATATATATATATAGAGAGAGAGAGAGAGAGAGAGAGAGAGAGAGATAGAGAGATTATTTATTATAAGGAGATTATAACATATAATGTATAGATTTTAAGTATTTACTTCAATAGTGCTCAATACGTGAGTAGCGCAAAGTATGAAAATATATTTATGCCAATTAAGCTACACAGAGGTATCCGTGTCTCATCCCCATAATGAATCGTTAGGCTAAGTGCATGGCATTCGTGTTACTGATTAGTAACATGAATTCCATGTACTTAGCCTGGCGATTCATTACATGGATGAAACGCGGACGCCTTTGTGTAACTTAATTGCCATAAATATATTTACATAAATTACTATATATATATATATATATATATATATATATATATATATATATTCTTCACAGCCGTCCCTTGTGAGTCAAGCCCAAGGAAGATCAGTATATGAACAAATATTGTATAATATAATGAACTGCAGTCATTTTCTTTCATAATGGAATCTGCTTTTTCACAGTAGAATTAAAAGATCTCTCTTCGTTTATTCAACAAATAAAACCATATGTTCTCCACATGTCATCTACCATTATTTATTTTTTGTTGTCCTGTGTTTCCTGCCTTTCCCGCACTTCTCTAAGAGCGGGCGCATTTTAGAGACCACCAAAGCTGGCAACAGCATTCCATTTCTTAAATAAAAGCAATTTTGATCCGGCGAATGCAATTGACACAGCGACACAACGCTGCTCCTTTCTTGCCATGTTTAGGAGTGGAGAGCTTTTAACTTGAAAGTCTCTGCATACCGCTCACATGAGACGCGATGGAATTACTGATGGATGGTTCAGAAGCTTTCCCCGGTGTCCTTTTAATGTATGTTCTCTTCTTGACATTGTCCAATGAAAACAGAAGAGAACTGGAATTTCAAATGCAGGGACACAAAATTCTAGGGCCTAGGTGGGGATTGGAATTCACTTTATATATTTTGGTTTCTATCATAAATCTCAGACTCTCAAAGTCAAAAGGTTTATTATAAACATTTAAACGTGAAAACAGTATGGCTAATTTTTATGAGGATATATTATTTTAATTAGATATAGATTGCCTCCAAAATTTTCAGTCTTTCAGTACATATATTTACATTACAGCCTGACTTGTATAAGTTATGTAATACTAGCAAATATACTCTCCCTCCGGTCGAATATATTTTCTAGCCTGGGAGGATGATATCATGATGAACGAACATATAATACAAAGAAGGAAGTAACGACTGAGAGGATGGTATCATGACAAACGCCCTCCCCCCCCCCCAAAAAAAAAGAGGGGGTAATACCTGGGAGGATTATATCATTAAAACAGAACAGATAGTACACTAACCTCCTCCAAACAGAGAAGATAATCATAGAATAATTGTATTGTGAGGAACGAACATATACTATAATGCCCCTCCCCCCCCAAAAAAAAAGAGGGGTAATACCTGGGAGGATCGCCCCATGAAAGGAGATAGTATTGCCTGCGAGTATGGTATCATGACAACAGAACAGATATTGCACTACCCCCTCCCGACACACACAAAAGGAGAAAGTAATTCCTGTGAAGATGGTCTTATGACAACAGAACAGATACTACATTACTCCTCCTACACGGAGGGTGTAATACCCGGAAGGATTACCTCCACCCCTTAAAAAGGACGATCTTATGACAAAAGAACCGATACTACACTTCCCACCACCATTAAAAGATAATACAATAATAGATTTAACCATCATTTTTCATTCATTTAAAAATGCCTAGCTATAAAAAAAACATTATTTTTTTGGTCCTTGGCGTTTTGACTAAGATCGAAGTGTAGTATCTGTTCTCAGGATCCTGGCGACATCAGATGTATCTGTTCTCAGCATCCCAGCGACATCATACGTTTTACTGTTTACAAAAATATTGCGTATATATAAGAAAATATTACAATGCTAAATTATAACTGTATATTACAGAATATAAATTTATTAAAAACTGTTTATAAAATAAATGTACAATTTAAGAAAATCTAAACCTGTTTGTTGGTATTTCCAGTCTATTCTATATACAGTATTTCCAAATGTAATCTTGTATCATAGAATTAAATAAGTGCAACCTGTTTTGATGTTAATATAGATGGAAAAAACTTTCGCATTTATTCATTTAGATTTTTGGGGAATATACGTTTGCATTTATATATTTACTCCTTTCTTCACGTTGTTTACATTTTTTTAACTACATCGATTACACTCTGATGATATGATTGTTGAAAAAATAGAATTTGGTCCTTTTTAAGAGAATTAAACCGTTAACTTTAGCATAATGAAATGTTCCTTCATCATGAATTGAACACTTTATGACATGCTTTTTATGTTTGTTCGCCTCCTTGACAATATAGATCCTAATTATCATTTATTTCTCGTTGTGATTGTTGGTAGCCATGGTGAAACATGCCGGGCTGCAGAGTCAGTTTGCCTTTGTCACCTGGATCGAATCCTTTGACAAGCAGTAATTATCATATCTCCTACACTGGTGACTGTGAAAAGCAAGAAACACTATTGTCTGTAGATAAAAAATAATTAATGTTTATTTATTAAAAATATCGTTTTATATATATATATATATATATATATATAAATTTGAAAATACGTTATTTGTTCACGTTTTGAATTGTTTTTTTACTAATAAGTCACCGCTCATCAAGTCCCAAAGGCTACTCGAGGACAAGAGCTAATGGTTTGTGTCACGTTGATGGTGAGACAAAAACCTTGCAGATTGCAGACCATGGTTGGATCTGGGCTGAAATTGATTACTTAATCGGACGACTCAACAAGAATTTGTTAATATTGGACTTGAAAACGACCATGCTGTAGTCAACTGGGAAGCAGCTCTGTGGTATTGCTTTCCACAGACAGACAGTTCTTGGAAAGAAACTCTGCTCATGGAAGTTCTGTTTAGTTTTATGTACACAGAGGAAGAAAGGAAAATTATTTAGAGTGGTTGTAGCTGGAGAGAACCAGAGATTAGAGCTCAGTCGGGCACCTACCATGAAAATAAGTAGGGAAAGACTAGCAATGTCTCTACTGTGAAAAATAGGCTGCAGGAAAGACAGGAAGACATCCCATAATAGATTCCAAAGTCGATTGTGTACTCTGTCAAGGCAGGAAAGGTGCTCTGAGCGGCACCCGCACAGATGTGGCAACGGTACCCCATCTTAGGCCGTATCTGGCTCTTATACAATTTTTCCGGAGACCTTATCAACAGATCTGATGTAAGTCTTCTACTTCAGATCTGGGGTTAATGTCAATCCTAAAAACTTATCAAAACAGGGGACTTCCTCAAAGGGAGCTTCAACTACTTATACTGGGGCAAAGTGAGGATCCGAACGTTAGTGGTTAAATGAGAGAAGCTTGGTTTTAGATGTATTAAAAGTAACCAGCCACTTTTTTTCCCATTGCACATCGTGTTCCAGGTCAGAAGAGAGAGAATCAGAAAGATATTTAACATTTATGCTTTTCGAAGTTCTCTCATAGATGGTTGTGTCATCGGCACAGATATCAACGAATGATCTTAGAATGTGATTCGAGAGATCATTGCTGAATATCAGGAAGAGTGTTGGGTCCAGAATGAATCCTTGAGGCAGGCCAACGTTGATAAAATGTGCTTCAGACTTCTTACCATCAATAACTACTTTCTATCAGCAAGAAAGGATTTGATGATTAAGAAGACATTTATAGATATTCACTAGTTAGCAAGCTTGTGAAGCAAACCTTTGTACCAAACCCTATCAAAAGCCTTTGATATATCAAGAACTATTTCTCTAGAAATGAAACTTCCGTTAATAGATTCACTGATCCTGTTTGATATTACAGTCAGAACGTCAGCTATTGATCTTGCAGGAAGAAATCCATATTGTTTGTCACTGGGTAGATTGTTTTTGCTAAGGTGGTTGACAACATTTTGATTTATCACAGATTCAAACAACTTACTCATGACGCATAGGAGACTAATTGGTCTGTACTGAGAGGCAGAAGACCGATCTCCAGTATTTTTAAGTACTGAGCAAACCGATGAAGATTTACAAGCGTTTTAATGACATCAGGTAAGGTTTCATGCTAAATCTATTCTTTTCAGCTGTCAGCATGAATGGGGTTTAGCATTTGCATATGGTCTGAAAAAATATTTTCAAATTTCAACTTTCAATTAGATTCCTTGATCCTGAATTGGTAGGGGGTGCTTTATACTTTATTCCCTTCCAACCCTGCGTGTATTATTGTATAATTATAATAGACGATTAAGCCATTAATAATTTGCATTCATTTATGCAAACAAAAAGGAAAATAAAACTAAAAAGAAACAATTAGCATAAAAGCCATTTATCATAAACACTTTAAGATCATCACTTTTTGCTACCACAATCTGAACGGCTGATTAAATCTCAACAAGCAAATACTATGAACTGTGCATTCAAGTAAAACCAGCTATTAACAACACGCTTCACGCCGGAACGATTGTTATTAGTAGCAATTATTATTCTGGTGAGACTTTAATTTCTTTTTACAATATTTGATTCCAAAATACGAAAATTTGCATATCTATGCCTAATGTAAATTTGGTCTATGTCTGTCTGCAGCCCAAATTATACTATTACTTCTAATAATTGTACTGTGAATTTTATATTTCCAAGAGGACTAAATTACTACCAGTGTAAAGAATTTCGGAAACAAGTTAAAGTATAGTTTACATATTTTTTAAATGTTCGTAGCTTAGTCATGGAAAATGTTGGAACGAATATATGCATTGAGAGAAGAGATTCCTAGTTTTTTTAGAGATTAAAGTTAAAAATAATTTTCATTTTCAGGATTCACAGTGGATTGTCAAGTTAGCCTTTTAGTGGACATTACGACACACTTTGAACTTTCACGTTTCAGGAAAAAATAAGTTTGTATTTTTGGTCAAATTATTGCTTTCAAAGGAAAATTTAAAATGAGAGACTACCAACTTTAGAAAGGGAACTCCTTTTTATAGACTTCCAGCACAAATAAAGACCTTATTCACTTGAATCAAAATAAAATATAATTATCCACCTAGCTTTGGTAATGTAGTTTAAGAATATATATCGTTATGGAGGTCTATCTCCAAAACGCTAGGAGGAGTTTGTGTTATATTTTGTTTTTATGGATATCTAGCACAAACACAACCTCCCCAATTGTACCCTCTTTGATTAAAATGAAATATACTTATCCAAGTACACAGGATTGTGCAGTTTCAGAATATATATGGTTATTAGGATCTATATAAAAAATTGTAGGAGGAGTTTCTGACCTATTTCTTTTTTATGGATGTCTGGCACGAATATAGATCCCACAATGTTTTTGGACCCTGTTGAGCATTAGCTTCTTCTTTCTTAGAGCAGTAAAAGTTTATTGTGTGGGCATCAGGACGCCCTCGTTACTCCCACCTAGAGTGCCCCTTCTTGGGAAACTGGAGTTTCTCCTACTTAAAAACAGTAAATACGTAAAATTTCTTTCTTTACCCCCCTTTCTCTCTCTCACTCTTTCTTTCTGTCCGTATCTCTCTTTCTCTCTCTTTCTCTCTCTCTCTCTCTCTCTCTCTTTCTCATCTCCTGATTCTGAGTTCTCGTTTTGTTTCAAGAAGAAAGAAGGAAATGTAAAAGAAAATGTAGAAATAAAATGGTCAACATGTCGTCTGCTTATTTTAGCAGATGACATGTCAACCATTCTTTTAAATTCAATAATTTTTCATTTGGACAAAATACTTCTAAAATAAATCATTGAAATAAGTTGAACAACTATATAAATGTTTTCTTTGCACGTGCTGTCCCTCTCTCTGTCTCTGTCTCTCTTTCTCACGAACTCTCTTTTGCCACTCATCATCTCTCTCTCTCTCTCTCTCTCTCTCTTTCTTTCTGACTCTCTCACTCTCTGATTCTCCCACTCACTCAGTATTTCTTTCTCTCTTTGACTTTTTCTCATTTCCCTTCCCTCCTCTCTCTCTCTCTCTCTCTCTCTTTCGCTATTGACACTTGGCGAATTTGACATAAATAAAACGGGTTTTAAGAATGATTTTTTTAAAAACTTGAGTTCACCCCAGACAAGGCATACAGCCACTGAGACGTAAGGGGCTACTGTGGATTAGGTGTCAGAAATTAAAGGAAGAATCCTAAGAGAGGAGTTGTGCGGCGAGATGTTGGTTACATTGCATTTAAATTTTTGCATGTCGGTACAGTCAAGGAAAGAGGAAGCAGGGAGGGTGTTCCAAAGGCTGGCAGCCCAGAGAAAGAAGCTATTGGAGTAGAAATCTCTCCTGCATCTCGTGAATTGATGGGGGTTAACTGATTGTCGAGTGGTCAAGTGTATTTACGTTGAGAGCAGCAAGTTCATCGCAGCACATTCCATTGAAGTACTTGTAAAAAAAGCAAGGGTATGCAACATTGCGGCGATCGGACAGGGGCTGGAGCTTAGTGGATAGTGAGGGACCTATTTGTGACCCTGTCTAAAAAGGAGAGACTAGTGGTTGGTGCATCAGCCCAGATGTGACAACAATACTCCATGCATTGGCGAACGGTGGTCTTGTAGAGATTTAGGATACTGGTCGGTGTGAGAGGTTTTCTAGCACGGTAGAAGGATCCCACTTTACTTGCAGCAGCCTTGGTAATGTCTTCTATGTATTTGTTCCAACCCATGTTACCCGTGAATGTTAGGCCGAGGAGTTTGAACGTTGAACTCTCAGGTAGGGTGTTATTATCCATGGTAACCGGTGATTCAAAAGGTTTCTTGTAGTTGTTGAAAGAAAGGAGCTGTGTTTTAATGGCATTAAATGTTACCATCCCTTTGTGTTCCCATTCAACTACAGACTGGAGGTCATTTTCTAAGAATTTAGCCATTGCCTTGGATATGTGTGCGTCTGTTTTTTCCCACATGTCGAGAGTAAAGCATGGTGTCATCAGCATATATACCCATCTCAAACTCAATTTCATCAGGGAGGTCGTTTATGAAAATCAGAAACAATAAAGGTCCAAGAATCGATCCCTTGGGTACACCAGCATTTATGTCATGTTGCTTGGATGAACGGCCATCGAAAACAACCTGAATCTTTCTTTTGGAAAGGAAGGATCGATTTAATAGCAATTGAAAATGATATGCCTTTCCTTGCATTCATAATTTCTGATATGCATGCATTAATCTGATCCCAATTTCAGGAGAGATGCGATTGAGGATACTGCAACCTTTGCTTCACTATAGACTCTCTGTATAGGCATCCTTACAGGGGGCATCCATTGTCTCTCGAAGCAGAACAAAGGCATTTGTTTTTTACATATAGCAAGATAATAACCTCTCAAAATCGGAATACAACCGAATGCATACAGTAGATATTGGACAAATTTATTATTTCTGACACAACTATCTCGGGTCCACGCTAAATCCGATTATTTCACGTTTGGAAGTGCGTGTTGTATAGTTTCTAACTTCTAGCTAGAGAGAGAAAGAGAAAGAGAAAGAGAGAGAGAAAGAAAGAGAAAGAGAAAGAGAAAGAGAAAGAGAAAGAGAAAGAGAAAGAGAATGCAATTTTTCTTTATTTAATAATTTACACAATGACCCATTAACTAAATATACCAATTAAAACTAAAGAAGCAACAGGACTCTTTTAACCATCATTCATTAACCTATTTTTAATAACAATTAGTATTTTTATTCATCTAAAATATATATACATCTTTCCTGTAAAATATTCACAGCAAGAACTCACCTTCTTACAACCATTGTAAAGAATTTTCCTTTCTTCTGCGTACCCAAAACCAAACAAAATTTTTATGAACTAAGTTTTTTTCCAAGAACCTCCCATATTTGGAACACATTGACACGAAACTGCTTCCCTGCAGACTACACTATAGTCGTCTTCAAGTCCAATTTCCACAAATACATGTCAAGCTGTCCATTTAAGAAATCAAATTTTGTCCATTCCATTTATTGTTTTCAAGCCTCTCATAATATTGTTCATCATCCAACTGACTATCTCCTTCACCTTTAGTTGCTTTTGGCCTTGGTAATTGATGAACCATTAGTATAAAAAAGACATCTTTATATGCTTTTTCCAGATATAAAACTCTCGTTGTTAATTTAATTAATCTGTCAAATATGTACCAATCCTAGACGAGCAATTTGTTTCTGAAAGTAATTCGTTTAGATGGATTTTTTAGGTTGTCTTCTTAAAATTTGTTTGGCGATTCAATACTGGTCTAATTCTTCGTTGATTTTGATCTTTTTTTTAATTAGGTGAAAAAAAAACATCCTCGTTCCAACCCAATTTACTTGAATGAAGTTATTTTCATCATCCCTTCCTTCTAATTAGTGATTTATATTTTTTATTTTCCATTTCGACACAAACAAAGATGAAGGTGCGATAGTTGAGTTAGCAAAGTGGTTTAGAATTAAAAGTTAGTTGCAGGCTACAAACAACAGAATTGCACCAAATTTAGCATGAAAAAAAACCACTGGTATGTGAGGTGTATTATAGGAATGTCAAAATTATACTACTACTACTACTACTACTACCACTACTACTACTACTACTACTACTACTGATAGGCTCCAAGTCTGCAGGCAAGCATTCCACCACATTTTGTATGATGCAACCTTGTCATGCCTGATATTCACAGGGATGATGAAAACTTACAGGCTATACAGAACTATAATTTCCAATTGCACCAAATTTGGTATTTTTTCTTTATGAACGTCGCTCCAGACAAGACATGAAGCCACTTGATGTAAAGAGCTAAAAAGAACAAAAGATGATTAACGCAAAGACAGGAAATGCCTATTAGCCTTAGTCTTGAAAAAAAAAACAAGGCTGTAGGTAGAATGAAAGCGGTCAGCTGGAAGAAAGTTCCATAAGTCTGCAGTATTATAACGAGGTATCTGAACAGCGAATTGATGAAGACCACGAGACCAACTAGTCAAACCAGTTGGAACAAAGGAAGCAGGGAATAGAACATATGCCATAATAGTACTTATTGAAAAGACAATAATATATATATTGATGATCGATAATTCACAATCTTTTCTGCAATCCAACCATGTTTGGTACCAAAAAACTGCCTTTTATTCCTGACCTTACCACCATGTTTTAGTCATGAATGCCCAACAGTTTTTGTTTTAAGTTGCTGTGGGTGTCCCTGACTCTGGGGTGGGCAACACCAAGTGCCGTCTCATGCCTGCTCTTCATGCTACCAGTCAGGTTCCAAGCAGTCAAGTCACTTCGTATGCATTCAAGCCAGGGTTTCCTTGGTCTTCCATGAACCCTTATGCCTGGGGTATTCATGCGTGTTATTGAGTTGATGCAAAAGGTAGCACGCTGTACAAGGCCAAACCACTTGAGACGCCGAGCATGTAAGGCATCCCAAACTCCACCAATACCTTCTGATAGAACATGACTGAGAGGATTCTCTCTTCTAGTTTGCTGCTACACATCCACCTGATCATGGCACGGTCATTATGCTAAAGCTGTTGCAAGTCAGAAGCGTTTGTGGCTTATGTCTCACTGTCATACAAGATTGTGGAGCAAGCAGGCCGAAGTACGATGTGAGAAAAGTTGTCACCAAATATGACACACTCCTCTCTTGACACTGGACTGATTTGGGTTGTGATTCTCTTCTTCATTTCAGAAAAAGTCTACAGATTGTTTTTCATAGATATTAACCCCACATATAAAGATGGTTCAATTTCTGTGAGTGTTAACTTTATTCAGGATTACACCTCCTACTAATTAGATGATCACCAAAGTGTCCCCGCATACCGTTGAACAATGACAGGACAAAGACTGTTGGACATTCATGACTGTAACTTGGTGGACAAGTCAGGCATAGATTGATTTTTTTATTATACCAATTGGATTGCAGAAAGAATTGTGAAATTTAATAAGGATTCCATGGTGGTGGTGGGGGGGTCAGCCTGTATATATGGGACCAGAAAAATAAAATGTTACAATACATAAAAGAATTGTTTACATTATTTTAAATATTGCTCCAAATTAAAATATATGATGTAATAACAGGAAGTATGAACACTGTATAGAACGTTAAATAGGTATATTTCTCTTCAATTTTATAAGGTTATCTAGTCCGGCATTCGAACCTAGCAACTGGTGATATAGCCTTATCTAGCCACACTGATGATTCTTCATGAGAGGAAAAATATATGTATGTGGATAAATAGATAAAATATTTATTATAAAAGTATTTATTCCTTCAAAGGTAAAACACTCAGTAGGGAAATATGAAAATCTTCTGAATCAAAGCAATATTGTGTTGTTTGCTCCATTTACCAGGAAGTATGAACACTGTACAGAATTTAAAATTAGTACATTTACCTTCTATTTCATAAGGTTATCTCAGTGATTGAGCGGGCAAAGATGTTAGATAGAAGTCAAAGGAGACTTTATACAGCGTTCAAATGCATTTATTCATTTCTCGGGGATGTTAAAAATAGACTGTCAAAAAAGTCCTAATGCAAAGTTCCGAATACGTTCGTCCAACACTCTTGACTAGTCTTCTATCTGTGCCCGCTTTTAGGTACATATAGATCTTAATTTCCCTTAATTACGTGACAGTTTCCGTTGGCCGAGTGGATATGGCGACTGCTTGCAGATTCTAGGCTGACTCTATGAACCGGGTTCGTGCCTCCCGACCGTCTGAAATTGTTACTTTCCTGCACTGATGAGAGCAATAAATTTGAAACACTATCGTCTGTAGGTATTAATAATTTAATATTTATATATATATATATATTTATATATACGGTACAGTCACGTTGACATAACCGAAGTTAAGCGACGTCGAGCCAGTACTAAATGGGTGACCATTTGGGAATACCAGGTGCTGTATGTGCTCTCTGCATTGTTTCCAGTCGTCTTGAACTACTTGCCATTGGAATCAAGCAGTGGTGACTCAGAAGAGGTGTTGTTGGGATTGTGCAACCCTTGCGCGGGCAGCCCCTGGCAGGGCACTCATACGTCGAAATCGATGGGAGAGTCCATCATATATATATTTGTGTAGTTAGGCAGCATTCCTTCTCTTTTACATGTTTGGTTAAACAGGAGCGTCAGCTTCTGTTTATTTATTTTTTGATTCGTTTTTTCGATTCGTTGCACGACCGATTTGGTATTGTCGTCCATGTTGTATAAAAAATCGCCATATTTTCACGAACGTTTTCGACCGACGTCGGTCATCTTCGGGCGGATGAATGAGTATGCAAAATAAAAAAATGGGGTAATTTATTAAGAAGACGTTTTTAAAAAACATTTCAATACCACTTCAACAACACTTCAACATACCTTCGCCCCCCCCCCTTATAATGAGCATGGTTGATACTAGGTTTATTTACTTGAATAAACAACGCTTCCATTATGGGGAGACGAATACTGCAATATGAAATCGCAAGAATGACTGTGTTCTTGGTTAAAATATTCCTGAATTCATTTTTGGGGATGCTATGTGTTATCAGGTGTTGGTAAATGGAACTATTAATCTTATACTAAGAAAAATAAAGACATAAGGACAAATTTTAAAAACTCCTATTTCAAGAAATAATAAAATTCTAAAATCCTAATATTACCAAACAAAATTCTGTAAAAATATACATAACACTTGCATGTGACAAAGGGTACATCCACAGAACTATATCATGATTACACAAGTATGCAAAATAATGTTAAAATCTGAAATTTTTAATTCATCAGCCTATTAAAATAGTGGAAACACAACCGGTATTATTAACTCTATTATTCATTAATAGTCATTCAATTATTAGTTTAATTACTAACTATAATCAAGTCCTATTGAACTACTAAATTTCACAGTCCAATCACCTTTTCACTGTGGTTTATAAAATCAAATTATCCATTTATTAGTTAGCTTAAAGCCTAATTTAACTACCCTTGTTTATGAAATTTAAGAAACATTAGAGTTTTAATTTTTATGTTATACCGGAAAGTACATTATAGTTTCCCTATGGAATCTTATGGTGAAGTCACTAGGTTATTACCATATTTATCCAGGGTGAACTGTTTGGAGTGCCTATATTTAATACCTATTTTATCCCTTTGTTTCAGTAGTTTATCTTTATCCAGGAATGTAATAATAGCCAGTTTTTTCATTAAGACAACGAAAACAGGTGGGGTTGTGTAGCATCAGGGTTGAAGCTTTCTTTAAGACGCTTCATCTCAGTACATGTACTATATTATTTGCCTTTAGAGACAATATGTGCTTGGATAGCAAGGCGCCCCCACTCTTAACATAGTTATTAAATGATCTTTTATGATTTCTACATCCATCCTTAAAGTCAGTACATGTATCCAACTATGTAAATTTTTTTCGAACTAGAAGTATTTTCAGTTAAATATTTTTCTTGTAACGGCCATTTAACATCGAAACATTGGTTGATCCACGTAAACTGTTTTTAATGTTTATATAATTTTATTTATTTATAAAAGCTCTACTTTGTATTGAGCACTTTTTAAAACATATTGATTTTAAGTTCATGTTATCAATATATTTGAACTTAATGAAGATATATATATATATATATATATATATATATATATATATATATATATATATATATATATATATATATGAAAGGATAAAAATAATCCGACGGTATGAAATTAAAAATGGAAAAGCGGAAGACCTTTTCGCTCAACGTTTCGCCCAAATTTCATGTGGGCTTTGTCAAGAGCGGACGAAGAATACAAAATTGACAAAAGACGAGAAAGTCTGTAAATTATGGGGAATATATATAGTGGTTGGGTTCATGTTGAGATAAAGGGTATGCAAAAAAAAAAAAAAAAAAAAAAAAGAAACAAATATATATATATATGCACATAAATGTGATCGAAACATATATATAACACATATACATACATATATATCAAATATACATAGAAGTAGCATTGGAAAAGAAGAGGAGAAAATAAAGAGCAAAAAGGGGTCCAAAGGATATTTAATTTAAAGCTCAGGGAATCATCCGGTGTCTAGAATTATCTTGTTTTCACTAATGATTGCTTTTGATAGGTTGGGGGAGATATTGTAGAAGCCCATTCTTTGTTTAATTTTATTTGTGGAAAGGGCTATGAGGGCAGATTCCTCTTCTTTTCCAATGCTACTTCTATGTATATTTGATATATATGTATGTATATGTGTTATATATATGTTTCGATCACATTTATGTGCATATATATATATATTTGTTTCTTTTTTTTTTTTTTTTTTTTTTTGCATACCCTTTATCTCAACATGAACCCAACCACTATATATATTCCCCATAATTTACAGACTTTCTCGTCTTTTGTCAATTTTGTATTCTTCGTCCGCTCTTGACAAAGCCCACGTGAAATTTGGGCGAAACGTTGAGCGAAAAGGTCTTCCGCTTTTCCATTTTTAATTTCATATATATATATATATAGATATATATATATATATGATGAGGGTAGAAAACCAGAAACGACGTTGTCTGTAAGTATAAAACACTTTAATATTTAAATATATATATATATATATATATATATATATATATATATATATATATATATATATATATATATATATATATATTATCTCATGTATCCACATAAAATGTTATAAGGGGATATAATTTTTATGTATCAATTTCAGTATTTACTTCAACAGTGCTCGATACGTGAAAGGAGCTAGGTTGTAAGTTATAAAAATATATTTATGACAATTAATCTACACAGAAGCTTCCGTGTTTCATCCCCGGGGCGAATCGTCAGGCTTAAATGCATGGAGTTAGTTTTGCCGGGTGTTTTTATACGCACGTCTAGCTAGTAAACCAACCAGATTCTTTGTTGTTCTCTTAGTTAATTGTTGTAAAAGTACTACATGGGTATGACCTCCCTATATTTTAAAACCAGATATCACGACCACAACAGCACATTTAAAAACGAGGAACGCCGACTTAAAACAGCACTAGCAAACTATTATTGAGAGCTGATTGAAAACGGACGCTCACCAATAATTGAATGGAAAATAATACGACAGGCCAGTACATGTAGAAATTTAGATAACCCGTGTACATTATGTCTGAAGGAGAAATTTGAAATCCTAAACTTTAAACTGTGGAAGCGAAATAGCAAAATGCTTGCACCGAATAAAATTTACCTTAGGTTAACAATACATGATAAATAAATAAATAAATATGAAAACCAAACTAAACTAAAACCTAATAACTTAAAACCTAAAAGCTAAAATAGAAATACAAGCAAGCACGTCTTAAAATAAGGTCACCCATTATACTGACACAACAAAGAAACATGGATGAGTCATTATATAGAAAACAGAACACTAGAATAGGAAATAGGAAGTAAAATCAACCGAACCTTTGTTTGTGAAGCCCAACGATTGGCTAAGAGAACAACAAAGAAACGAGGATGAGTCATCCTGGAGAAAACAGAACAATAGAATAGGATATAGGAAGTAATATAAACCGAACCTTTGTTCGTGAGAAGCCCAACGATTGGCTAAGAGAATAACAAAGAATCTGATTTGTTAACTAGCTAGACGCGCCTATAGAAAGACCTGGCAAAAATAACTCCATGCATTGTAGCCTGACGATTCCCTCCTGGGATGAAAAGTGGAAACCTCTGTATAGCTTAATTGCCATAAAAATATTTTTATACCTTACTACTATATATATATATATATATATATATATATATATATATATGACCAAGAAAAAACGTCAGTCCACAATCATAATTTTTATTAATTTTTTTATTTCGGCGAATGCTTATATTTTTACGAACGTTTAACAACACATAAACAAAAATATAGTTTTTAGTTTTTACAGGCTGCTTACCTTTATTTAATTATTAAAATAAGCATTCGGGTATAAAGTAAAAATAAAAAATATATATAGGAATTAGGCAAAAAAAGAAATGGTCGTAATTCTTTGAGATAAAAACCAGTTTTTACTTTTTATAAGAGCTTGTGTTGTCTTTATCGGTAAAATATTTCTATGTATAACTGTTCTTGAATTAAGTATTAGTACTGTGTAAATTTCTAATATCGATTGAACTTAATCATTTGGTTTTACTACCTAACTAATATATAACTATTATTTTAAAAAATACTATCTTTACTGTATCTGCTGGATTTCGGAGAAAATCTGACTTTTTCTTATTCCAGAAACATTAATCAGTCTCAAATTCTACGATTTAGCACTGATGGTATTTGTTCTACTAACGTGATACATGCTATATATAGACATCCCCACCCCCACATATATATATATATATATATATATATATATATATATATATATATATATATATATATATATATATATATACATATGTACTTCAAGCATGATTTAACATTTTTCTATGATATTGAAACAAGAATGTACAAACGAGATTGCACTCTGTGACTATGAAGAAAATAGCAAAAATGAAATGAATCAAAACAAAAACAACCGCAATATTAATGTAAGTAATTGAGAAGAAAAAGGATTTCCTCCTCAGATTCAAGCAACATTTTTTTTTTACTCTGCATAAAATAAACACAGGCACCTCATGATTGCAATAAGGTCATAATATGTTTGTGATTCAATATACAAGATGATACAGGCAAATAAATAGAATTATTCTGATTCTTTTATACTAGCTAAAGACCCGACGTTACTCGGGATTGAATGAGGAACACCACTATTTTCTTTTCTACTATGCTCATAACACCATATTACTTTCGTTTTCTTTTTTAAAAATTTTCTTGCCTCCACTCCATCGTTTCACCTTTTAATCGCTAGTCGGAATAAACTGAGATTTGAGAAAACTCTTTGAATTAGTGTTTTATATATACAGGGTGACCCCCAAAAAACGGGCCCCAAATCTAATTAGGCCCCGTTTCTTAGTGTTTCGTCCGAATGAAATGAATTTTTGGTCATAACTAGTTTATTATATTCAAAACATCATATCAAAACACTAGGGTCTTTGACCTTTTTTTCTCGGTTCTACAGCATGTGTGTTAGATGGCCTCCATTTAGCTCCGTGCATTTCTTGAGGCGCAGAACGAAGTTGTCCATGACCTTCTTACAGACTGAATTGGGAATGGCTCTCATCTCCTCCCTGATGGCTTCCTTGAGTTCCGTGATGGTTCTGGGTTTCCCTGCATACACTCTGTCCTTAAGATAGCCCCAAAGGAAAAAAATCTTGGGGGGCTTAGGTCCGGGCTATGGGGTGGCCACTCAAAATTAGTCTTGAGACTGATCACTCGGCCTCCGAAGTTCTCTTTCATCCAATCTCGGGACAGGTTTGAAGTGTGAGAACTTGCGCCGCCTTGCTGGAACCAGACCTTGCTCATGAGCGACGGATAGAGAGGCTGGAGCTCACTCTTGAAGGTTTTGAGGACCTCCACGTACCGCTCCTTGGTGACTGTCACTGCTGTGCCAGATTCTTCGATGAAGATTGGTCCGATGATGCCTCTGACCGAGATTGCAGCCAACACCGTGCACTTAGGAGAGTGCAGGGGCTTGGTGGCTACTTCATTGGGTCTGGAGGACCCCCAGAAGACATTTGTCTTGGAGTTCGCCTTTCCATCAAGATGGAAGTGGGCTTCATCTGAGGTCCAAAGGAGGTTAAGGAAACCTGGTGTCTCCTCGATCTTATCGGGCATCTTGACTGCCATAGCGCTCCTCTGCTTCTTGTCTGAGGCTGTAAGGGTCTGCAGCGTCTGTATTCTGTATGGGTAAGCCCTGATATCGTTCACCAGCACTCTCCTGCAAGTCTCACGGGAGATATCGAGGAGCTGACTTCGCTTACGCACAGAGCGTTTCGGACTCTCCTGGAGAGACTCTCTCACACTTTCGACCAGCTCGGCTGTCCGCTTCTTGGCTTGGACGGTTCTCACTGGCAGCGTTGAGGTTCTCCACGGTCCCATACTTCTCGAAGTGGTTCACCAAGTTCTGAATTCTGCTTTTGGATGGAGCCTTTTCACATTCGAACTGATGCATGAAACTGTCCTGGGTTTTCTTAAACGAGCCTGTCTTGTAGAAAAATTTAACACTGAGGTCTTGGTGTACTCACGGTCGTTGATTCTTCCATGTCCTGTAAAATAAGGGCAATCGGTGAATAAATAAAGGAGATATCACATAAAGTGTACACGGGGGCCCATTTTTGGGGGGTCACCCTGTATATATATGGTTTCAATTTCATTAGAATCGGATATACGTATTTGAAGTTTTAAGGAGGCTTTGCCTTCATAGCTCCCTTGGTGTGTGTAGGGGGTTGGGGGTGAGCGCAGATTCGGCACACTGAGGGGCATGTAGAGATTTTGGACCACTTCCATTGTCTTCCCTGGAACATTTTGAATATAAATACACTTTTAGTTTTTATGTAGATTTTTAATATTTCTTTCTATAGAAAACACAAAGATATTGGCATTTATATATATATAGATTTTAGATAGATTTTTATTATGTTTTACTAAATGAGACTTATAAGGAACATGAATAACATGTAGCAATAAATATTAACTGAAAAACTATTGAAGTATTTACATTAGTTTGATGTTTAGAACTATCTTTTTCATCTTGTTTCATTTGTTCACAACGTTTCATGCATTGTACCCTCTAGCCTTCTTCAGGTGCCTTTCGTTGTACTCGGTACAGCTCTGAAAAACGTTAACTTAATTTTTTACCTAATCCACTGAGGTAGACTGCTCTCATACTCATTTTGTCTTATGGCAATTCATCATCATCATCATCATCATCATCATCATCATCATCATCATCATCATCATCATCATCATCATCATCATCATCATCATCATCATCAGCAGCAGCAGCAGCAGCAGTGGCAGCAGTGTTGAATAATGGGTGTGTACATTTACTAGTATATATTTTAGCAGAGGACAATAGGTACGAGTATAAGAAACCTTGCCCATGTATGAAACAAAGAAAGTTGACAGAGTGTATTCGAGAATAATCTGGCACTAGGGGGAAAGACTCAAAGCGATATGTGGATGATATCCCACGGATGTGACGTCAAGTAACAGTGGTTAGATTTTGAATCAGTACCAGTTTGGGATTTTGACGCGGCCGGTGGCTGGAACAATTCTTTAAGGTCAAGAATACTGTTGAGTCTAGCACGCGGCCATGGGCTCATATGTCTGTCTGTCTGTCTGTCTCTCTCTCTCTCTCTCTCTTTCTCTCTATCTGGCTCTCAAATAGTTACTTTAGGTTTTGATTTTGTCTCTCTCATATTTAGTAGTTAATTGTGCATTAAGTGTAAATTGTCCTGGTGACTTCTTCAACCTTTTCTCTTAAAAATCTCCATTTCCAGAAACTCTGTCATCTCTCAGTTGTTCTGACTTTGACTACAAGAAGATTTTAACTAGAAGTGAAACGACACAGGTCTATAGGAAGAAAGTATGACAAAATGGAATGCGAAAAGGAAAGAGACGCCAACGCATAATTTGTCGATCATCATCATCATCATCATCTGAACCGTTATGTTATTCTGCCTAGTCAGTGCACTACAAACATTTTTCCCTGTGTTGTTTACATTTACAACAAGCAATTCAGATCGATTTCATCAATTACATATTTTATCCGACCTGATATTTCCTTTACTAAAACCCTAGATACACCCCTAGATTTCTTTGCATGTACGATCATCAGCCAATCGCTGCGTTTATTACAAATAAATAAATTGCAAATGGTCGCCACTATCTCACATCCTTCTAATCACTACGTAAGAAAAGATGATTTCTTTTCTTTGAAAATGATTTCAAAGATTATATGTAAATCTAAAATAAAATAAAATATATAAGGTGACAGTGAAAATATTAATAACTTTCAGTATTTAACAAGCGTTGCTAAGTTTGAGACAAAATCAGTTATAGATTGTATTCAATTTGAATTTAACATGTCAATTTTTTTTCAAGTTAATTATTCATAGTTATGATATAGTTATTAAATAAGATATGACCCGTTTTAAGTCTCCAAGCATAGTTTTGGGACAATTGAAGTCAAAAATCACTGATCAGTCACACAATGATCTACAAAGCTATTCTTGTGATATGTGAGGCAAAACTAAATTGTCTTTCAGAAAATCATAGGTTTATATGGTTAATATACCTGTTTTCAACCGGAAAAAAACGATATAACTGAAAAAAAGGCCTAAAATGGAGATATTTTAGTGACAATTTTTGTTACCTCACCACAAAGAAGAGCCAAAAATCACTTTTAGACATGAAACTAAGGGAAGTAAATAATCATTTTCGTTCAACAATAGTATAAAATTGCATTTGTGCAAAAAAAAAACGCTGCTCATAGAACTCTCTTCGAATTTTACCCATTCTCCTCAATTACAGGCTGTGACAATTTTTTCCCGATTTTGGTAAAAAAATGCGTCTTTTTGGCAAAGATTCCTCTAAAATGATGACAAACGAAGCAAACACTGTCCCTATGGTCATTTCTCAGTAACCTTGATCAGTTAGCTTTCATTTAAGCTTTAGAACAGCAGCAACCGGCTAGCGGTTCCCAAAATATTGCACGTTTTGTTTGACCGGGTGAAAAGTGAAGCCGAAAATAATTTTTTCTGTAAAAAAAAAAACCTGCCTTCAATTTTCGAAAAATCAAAAATCCCTTCTATACAACTTGTCACAAATATCAATCTGAACAACTTGTATATCAGGAATTTTTGATTTTGGCCAAATTGAAGACGTACATTTTTTTTTACAGTAATATTTTTTTTCTCCAAATTTGTCCCCCAGCAGTATTTTTCACAGTTGATACCAAATTATGTGCTAACAAAGTGGTCATATCACTTCTGATAGGTTTCCACAACTATTCCCTCCAACAGGGTTGAAAACTAAGTGACTCACCCTTCATTTTTGCTTTGAGAGTTTCCCTTGTGAAGGATTTATATGTCATGGTAGGCAGTATAGGTTGGATGTATAGAAGTAACACTTCACAGCTCCATCGTATTGTTTGAAGTCAAGGAATACCCTCATGAATTATTCAAGTGTTATGGGTGAACTGAAAAGAAGGTTTTCACGTGGAGCAGGTGTGAAAAATCCTCCCCTTAACATGAAGGAAGTTGTGTGAGATCTTCACTTGTATGTGTGTTGTATCAGTAGTGAGGAGAAACAGTTCTGACCTAAAAACGTAGTCCTTTTAACTGTATGTAAATATGTAAATAGTCATGATGGCTATGTCATTCTGATTAATACTTTTTCTTTTTTCAGAATAATTCACACAGCGACCCTCTCTAGTAACAACTATGGTTTTTGAAAAAAAGAGAGGGCGAAAGAAGGGATTTTTGGATTCCTCACAAAATTCTGGTTAAGAAAGATGGCCTAACACTTATGATTGATAGGTTTTGAGTAATTTTCTTAAATAGTTTCGCAATCTGCAGGATACGGTCCTTGGGACAAAAAAACGGGAAGTGCGATTCCGGCCGTCATGAAAGAATTGCTTGAAAACATGGTTTCCCATCAAAATTTTGTATTCGTTTTTGTTTTATTGGATTCCTCGTGAAATTTTGGTTTAGAAAAATGGTATAACACTTATACATTATCTGTTTTGAAAATTGACCTAAAATGGCAATTGTGTCCCAAAACTATGCTTGGAGTCTTGAAACGTGTCATATTAATCTGATAGAATTTTTACTTAACATTACATATGTGCAGTCGCATGTTTACACATATTTGACTTAGTTTCGGTATATACACATAGAGACAGAAGAGGGAAAGAAGGAAAGAAAGAAAACCAGTAAACATGTGTGTGTTTTTTTCTTATCAGCATACATATATTCTTCGTTTTAACCAAGACTTATCAGTGTGGCTATGCATAACCATTTGTTGTTAACGAACACAAACAGGACTTCAAACATAGCAGTCCCACTAACGCACTAGTCTTACACAGAAACACTTTTACCCACAATTTTGATCTGCACCCACCTCAAGATCGAATACTCTCCCCCACGTCGCAAGTGCATAAAAAGCATGATAATACTTCTCTTATCACCATCTAACATAAACCTCAGACTCGGATCCTATTCCTTAAGCAAACATCTGGCCAAAAACCGCACTGAAACAATGCAATATATTGCGCCACTGCGATCCCGGTAAAAGTAGTACTATACTTCATCCATATTTTTTCACTTCTTTTCCTCCATCTTCTTTTTTTTCTAATCTCTACCCCCGTTTTCTCATTTTAACGTCTCTCCGCACATGTTTAATTATTCTTTCTTTTTTCAAATAGATAAACGTGTACCAATGACGTTTCTTTGTGCGTTCTTCTTTTTCCTGTTTTTACCGTTATCGAATAAATTTAAAATCTTCACTTTTTCTGAAGACATTCATTGATCTGAACGAAACCGGTAAACTCTCTCGTTTCTTAATGATTCTTCCTGTATTTAAACTTGTTTTTTTCCGTTTGTCTTTTTCACACACACACACACACACACACACACACACACACACACACACACACACACTCGCGCACACACACACACACTCACACACACACATATATATATATATGGTCCAATCAGATCATCCTTTTCTCATCCCATGTGTGTGCCTTCAAAATAAAATTATTTCCAAATCTTCACTTTTTCTGAAGACGTTCGCCAACACGAACGAAACCGGTCAAATCTCCTCTTTTTGTTTTTCTCCTGCACTTTAACCTGTCTTCCGTTTGTCATTTTTCACACATTTTGTCCACCACGGCATTTCATTTTCATGAATTATCGTGTATCTTACCTCATATATATATATATATATATATATATATATATATATATATATATATATATATATATATATATATATATATATGCGTGTTGGAACGATTAATCAGAATCGGAAATATCTGAACATTTTTAGGGTACCGGAATCGGGAAAAAAATTGAACCTAATTTCCAATCGCCAAAATTATTTTTCCATTGTTGGTACTAATGGTAGAATGATAAATATTAATTTATTTTAAACTAACACTAAAACTAGAATATGTAGACCATAATAACGTTAAAATATGATGTAAATTTATTTCACTTGTGTAAAATAAAAACAGACATTGCATAAATTTGCTAGGTAACCTTTAAAAGAATGCAGTTGTATTTACTAGGTTCCTAAAAATGTTTAAAAATTACATAAAACATTTTTGTCAATAAAAAAGATACTGACAAACATCAGTGATAATTAAATTATAAAAAGGTTGAACACAACAAATATTTTTAATTGTTTAATTTATTAATTCATGCTTTTGGGATTTTGTCCTATTCTAAGTATACGGGGGGGGGGGGGATTTTGTCCAGGCCCCCAGCATTAGCAACCTTTACAAGAGGTGGGCAAACAGTGTAAAAGAAAACTTTCTGTTAATATGAAAATAAAGAAGTGTTACTATGTAACAAAAGGAATGTAAACACGGACTTCGATAACGTATATGGAGAGAATAATTTATTCGCGCTCCATTACAGATTATAGGTAAAACAATAATGGCGGTCTCATCACTTCCGGCCGGAAGCCACCTCCAGCCTGGGAGAGTGTTCAGGGGGAGATCACTCGCATAGATTAACACTTTCAACATGTTGAAAGGCTTGGTGTGGAGTTGAAAAAGGTATAACTGAATTAATGATTTTAAAGAGTTTCACATCTATGTCTACACTTTGGCGTCAGTACTTTGCTTTTATGTTTCCATGTCTGTGAACTGGTTGTAAAAATAAATTTCAAAATGTATAAAATGTGGATGGTGATGAAGATAGAATGCAATAAAATTAAAGACTAATTGTTAGTTATTATTGAAACCGTTTGGCAGTTCAATAGTTAGATTTTCATTTTGCTGACAAGTACACTTCTCTCAAATTGCATGCGAGATATTACACGGGTCTTTACGGTAATCATAAAATTTAAAACAAACAAACAACTCTATTTAAAAAAAAATGAATGCCTCCCTTTTTTCTGAATGGTTCTCTTCTTGTCCGCCATGACACCCTCTTGTTCTGAAAATTTCCCTTCGATTGGCCAAGACGATTTTCCTTGACCAATCAACAGACACTTTATTTTATCGGGCTGAATAAAAACGAACCTTAATCTTCCTCTTTCTGAATATTTCTCCTTATTTTGAATATGACTATTGGAACCTGAGAAATTCAAGGGGCCGTCTAATTTTCTTGGACGTTAAAGAACTTTCATTTTTAGTTGGATTTCTTAAAGCCGCAAACTCAATTAGTTTTGCAAGACATTTATGTATTGTTATTTAATTTAACAATATTATACATATTTCCCTTTATCTCTGTCTTCTGTGTCTTCAATCTTTCTTTCAGCATTGAACTGTTCTATTGCTAAAACACTATACTATAAGTAAATATTTAGAAATTTAAAATTAATAGGGAGAGAGGGGGAAAGAAGGAAAAATATATTAGGTTTGCTTTTTACCAGCATTAATATTGGAGCATTACCTCAATTGCATGAACTATTTAACAAAACCATTTCTTTTAATAATATGGTACTCAGGTGATTAATCAATAAGACTTTTCATAGAAAACATTTAAACAGAAAACATAGTATTTATATTACTATAAACCACATTTCATTTTTGCTTTTTTCCCTATTTACATTTTCAATTTCATATTTTAACCCAAATTTAAGAATCAATTGTTAGTCAGACATAATTAATGATTCGCTTAAATTCTTGCATTAACGTCTTTCACTATTTCGACATGAGGAACAAAAAAGCCATTACTTATAAGCTGTTATTTACGTTACATTAAGGAATTCGCAAGGTTTATGTTCTGAAAACAGTATTCTCAACCATTTAAATAAAAACACCAATTTAAATAAAACGATAAATATATTCGGACATTCATTACTAACATAAATTCGTCCCCTTCTTAAACAAGTAATAAATTGGCAATCTTAAACAAGCGTGTATATATGCATAGCATCAGCAGCAGCTGCATACGGCTAATTGAAATCACAGTAATAGCTGTGATCAAAGTTTTTCGAGTTTGCAACGAAATCCATCATTACAGCATGTACAACACCGTTGTACCTTCGTTAAGAAACTGCTTTCTCAGACATTCAAATATTATCAGCAGCAGCATCAACGTTACCCTAACAACTTTCAGTCAAATGCAGACGACATTTCCGATTTTAACTTACTATTTATCCGTTTAATATTTCATATGATCTACACCCGGTAAATGTTTGTATCAAGAAAGTACTTGACCATCAGAACTGGAATCTCATATATATGGTGAAATTAGAATAAAAGTTTTGCAATTCCCACCAAATTAGTAATACAACCAAACATGCCATAACGTATGTATGCAAGTCTATAAGTTTTTTTTTTGCCATACATTTGTAGTCATTTATATAAAATAAATATAATTTCTACAAATTTCTTATAATAATCTTATTCAAAAACTTACTCGAACATTAGTTGTCATCTGGCATTATTTTGGAATGCCTTGAGGGGTCGGTGAGTGTTTGGAGTCAAGGGGGTCACAGCAGTAGTCAGCGTGATTCAAACTGTGACAATTTTCGTTTATGCTATGAACGCTATCAAAGGTTAAACAAGAGTCACACTTCAGTTGTTGATGGAGGTGGTGAATGACAGCTCTCTTTCTCTGTGTAAGAAGCTGACAGTTGAGTCCAACAGACGGGAAACTTTATTCTGTTTTATTTTTTAAAATTTTATTTTAAAAGGTTCTTTCTAGACCGTGAATTTAAAAAAAAATCCTCTAGTTTTTAATTCTTTTTACTTCTGAGGGCTTTCTTACCCCTAATTCCTCTAAAGGGGTAAAAATATTTACAACGTACATTGAAGTTGAACCAAAAAATCCTTTCCCAAGACTGGCTGGTTGGAAACTTTTGGGATTACTGTTTCTTTGTTGCAGATAATTTTTCCCTAGCTGTTTTGTGGATGATATCCAGTGGTGATCTTGCCTCTTTAGACTTGATTGTAACCTTATCGTTCCATGGATACTCTCCTGGGTCGGATTCTGGGTTAAGGTACCTTTGTGACAATACGTTGTGACATGGGAAGTCTACGGAGTCCGGGTGCCACGAGTGAGTTCTGTCAATAGTTCTGCGCTCACATTGTGAATTTCAGATACACAAAATTGTGATATTGACGCCGCTGGTCCAAACTTTGGGAAGATAATGGTCTTTTGGCATTACTTTTCTGCTTTTGTCAGAAAAAATGTTGTTTAGCTCCATGGGCAAAAAGATGAGCTGCGAACTGAAAAAATAATTGGATAAAGAATGGATAAGACATTTTTTAGCTTTAAAAATATCTAATTAATTCTTAATGTTCCATTTTATCAGTCAAGTGCTGCTACATGATCTCGGACTTCTGTAGTACGCAAAGCTTCCCGTTTGTTGGACTCGGCTGTCAGCTGCAAAACTGAATCCTTCTTACAAAGAACCAAACAACATTTTCTCTGACATAAAAATAACAATTGAGTAGAGAAAGACTAGCAACGTCTCTTCTGTGAAAAAGAGGATGTAGGGAAGAGAAGAGGATATTAACCCCACTAGATTAAAGGTAACGGAGGTGAATATACCACGTGATAGTGACGCCAGTGCTAATAAAAGGTTGAGTTAACCCCATGCACTCCTAATTTATGACCCGTTAAATTAGCTTCTACCAAACAGACGAATGGGAACCATTCTCTTTTAAAATTAAAACGCTATCGAACGCCAATTCAAGAAATAAAACTGGTGGTTAGCAGCCGAAGCCCATTTAGCAGGAAAATGAATGGGAAATGGTCGCAAAGGTCCGAATAAAGGGCCGCAATTAATGCAAAGCAGATATAATCAAAACAAGTTACCCATAAAATGCACAAACGCAGTTAAGGTAACCCTGTACTTTCCCACTCTACAGATTTTTATAGGCCACAGGGGCCCTAATGATGTTTCACTCTTCCACCGGATTTTCAGGCTGATGAGAAACTCAAAATGGCATATACTTCCTTACCCATAATTAATACCTTACAAATGGGTAGAGGGAATCTAGGGAAATACCAAATCAAAATATTACCAAATTTTACCCCCCCCCCCCAAAAAAAAAAATTAATTAAAATTAAAATGTAGCAAAGATAAAGACCCCTCAAATGAACTAATGTAATTTGTGCAAGGGGGCTAAATTACAAAATAGCCCAGTTTTCTGTGCAAGCTTAACGTAAAACGCCCCTCCCTCAGGGTTTCTTCTTCATCAGATTCTAAAAATATTATTGCGTGGGATAACCATCTTCTGTAATTTTAAGGACAGGTGAAGCGCTCTTTAGCCTTGATAGGAAATCATCTAGAGATGGTGTCTCGGTTAAAGCACTGCGTTAGCGTCAGGAAGGGTATCCGGCCTATAAAAATCTTGACTCAACTAAGAAAATGACTTTCTAAGAAAATCTTAGTTTATGCAGTTTAAATAATAATCTGGCCAGAGATAAGCTAGTTTAGAAGTAAATTTTTAAAAGCCGTCCAACACATGCCAGAATGTAAAACGGACGTTAAACCGATGATGATGATGATGATGATGATGATGATGATGATGATGATGATGATGATGATGATGATGATGATGATGATGATGATGATGATGATGATGATCGGGCAAATGTTACTGACCAGGGGGTTAAAATTGCATTACTGTATGACGAATCAGTACCCAATGACCAGTCAATGAAGAAAATCTCCCCAGTAGACTGTAAGACGAAAAAAAACTCTAATTTAAAGAAAAAAAGATTCTTTATAACTTGTTGTGGACTTGCAGGCCGGTAACAATCATCAAAGTGGTATAATTAACAAAAGAGTATGAACAAAAGTATGATTCTGGGGCCATAACTGACACCAATAGCGGTATTTACTTCCTTCCCACCACAGGAAGATGTGAAGATGGGGAGAGTCAAGCCAATGCCCCTAAAGAAGGAGCACTCTGGCCTATTAAAAATTGCCTGGGCAGCTCCATCGGCATTCTCCAATTGGGGCGCCTCAGGCAGTCAGCAATATACTAACTCCACCCTAAAGAGGGGAGGCAAGGCATGGGAGGGTTGACCTCTGAGGACTACCCAAGACGAATACCTCGGCCCAACAGATAAAAGGCAACGGAAGCGCCCCAGTTTCGGCCTGACTGATTGTTGAGATCAGGATCTCGACTAGGATACAACCAGCAGGCGCGACCTAATGCCGAATGAATGGCGCCAACAGCTTCCACGACATATAATCGTAACTGTATTTATTGTGTTTGGGTAATTCCATTTATTCCTGAAATATGTAGATCAGCTTACACCATGACATAACTACGGTTTAAAAAACAATAAATTGTTTCTTCTTTTTTAAAAAAAAGTGTTTAATAAACAACCAAAATGAATTCTCTGCGAAACTGGACATTTTTTTAGGTTGGATTGATTTGCTGATAATGACAATGACAGGTGCCAGAGGTCATCTTTAATGGCTACATTGTTTTTTGAAAACAGAAAAGAGGATTTATGAATGAATAGATTTTACAAACAAGAATTACATGGGCATTAAGTTGGAACATATTTATCCTGCCCTCCACCCACCTCTCAAATGATATCCGAATAAAATAAATACGTATAAAACAAAACAAAAAACATTTGTTAATTAGAAATAAGTGACACGTGATATGAAAGGAGGAATGCGACACTCTATCACTGTCAGCTGGTCTTATTTTGGAATGCCTTGAGGGATAATGAGTGCTTGCTGTTAGGAGATTACAGTTGCATTCAGCGTGATTCATATTGTGACTTGTGACAATTTTCGTTTGTTCAATGAACGCTTTCAAAGGTTAAACAAGAGTCACCCCTCGGTTCGCTGGGGTGGTGACAGAGAGGAGAGAGGTCAATGACAGCTCTCTTTCTCTTTGCAAAAAGGATTCAGTTTTGCAGCTGACACTCGAGTACAACAGATGGAGAGTGTTGCATACTACGACAATCTAAGTCGGTTTCAAGGATCATGTAGCAGCACTTGGCTGATAAAATGGAATGTCATGAATAAATTAATATTTTTAAAAGACAAAAATGTCTTGTCCATTCTGTATCCAGACATTTTTTTCGGCTCACAGCCTCATCTTTTTGCCTGTGGAACCTAAAAACAAATTCTCTGACAAAAGTAGAGAAGTAATGACAAAATACGTTTACTTCCACCCTCTTCAAGTTGGGAGCAGCCGCATCAATATCACAGTTTTGCAGATCATAAATTCACAACGTGGGTACAGAACTATTGACAGAGCAACTGTTCAGAACTCATGCAATACTTGTGATGCAGGGACTCTTTAGACTCTCCACGCCATGGCGTATTGTCACACAGTGACTGAAATGTTTATTAAAATTTCCTATAATGCTGTGCTCATCAAAATGTACTTAAACTATTGTTATAATAATGTCTGGTTTAAAAAAATCTACTTCCCATTGGAAAGTGTAATGTTGATAATATCGCATATATCTATGCCTTAGTGCAATTAAAATAAAAGTCTTACAATTCTTATTAATTTAGTAATTGAAATCAAGAACATGGGATTAATTTGATTTCATTTTGTTTTACATGAAAGTAAGGGTTACATATCCGTCATGGAGAAACTTGGAAAACTAATATTTCCTTGGCAATAGATCTGTTTGGAAATATTCCAAATGCTAATTTCAAATATTTGTAGAAGAAGCCTAGAGAAATATCCAGATTCTGTAAAATTCTACTAATTATTCTGACAGTAACGCTCTTCTGATATTCATAATTAAAATTTTAAATTGTTTTAGTTGGCTCGTGTCCAGTTTTCAAGCTATAACAGAGTTAATCTGTGACTGGCGAACACAATCAGAAACGAATGTGATATCGGTGGCTTTTTAGATATTTGTGATAATTAGCTGATCAGTTACATGCTCTTTATGATAAGGATCATTTGACAGAGAGAGAGAGAGAGAGAGGGGGAGGGATAGATCAAGAGAGAGAGAGAAAGTGGGAAAGAAATCAAAAGAGATCAAGAGAGAGAAAGAGAGAGAAAGAAGGAAATAGATCAAGAGAGAACGAGAGAAAGTGGGAAAGAAATCAAGAGAGAGAGAGAGAGAGAGAAAAAAAGAAAGAAACGATGGAAAGAAAGAAAGTGGGAAAGAAATCAAGAGAGAACGAAAGAAAGAACCGATGGAAAGAAAGAAAGAAAGAAACGATGGAAAGAAAGAAAGAAAGAAAGAAAGCGGGAAAGAAATAAAAGGAGATCAGGAGAAAGAGGAGAGAAGTAAGAAAGATCAAAAGAAAACAAGAGAGAGAGAGAGAGAGAAAGTGGGGACGTGAACAAGGAGAAGAAAAGAAAGAGATGAACAGCAAGAAAGAAGGAAAGAGATCAAGATACAGAAAGAGGGGAAGAGAAGAAGAGGGGAAGAGATATAAAGAGAGAGAGAGAGAGAGAGAGAGCAAAAGAGAGTAAGCACGAGAAAGAGATAGATGAATAGTGAGAGAACGGGTGGAAAAAAAAAAGAGGGAGAATGAGAGATATAGAAAAAGAGAGATCAATAGAGAGAAAGATGAAGAGAGAGAGAGAGAAAGAGAGAACGTGAACGAGAAGAGAGAGAAAGGGTAAGATAGAAATACATAAGGACAAAGCAAGAGTGAGTGAGAGAGAGAAAGAGAAGAGGAAAAACTGGTAAATGAGAAAAAGAGGAAGATAGAAAGACATAGAGACAACGAGAGACATCGAGCACAAGAGAGAAAGAGAATATGAATAGTTAGAGAGATAGAAGGGGTGAGAAAAAGAGAAAGGGCGAGAGGGATACAACAAGAGAAATGAAGAGAGAGACAGAAGAAAAGAAATACAGAGAAAGCAGGAGAGAGATCAAGAGAGAAAGAGGGTAAGGGAGATCTAGAGGAAGAAAAGGGAAAGCTGGAGAGACTAAGAGAGTGCAGGGACGAGAGAGAGGAAGAGAGAGCAAGAGGAAGATGAGGGAAAGAGAGAGACTAAGAGAGTGCAAGGACAAGAGAGAGAGGGAGAGAGAGAGAAGGAGAACAAAAAGGAAGAAAGTGACATGAAGAAAATAGTTAATGGGGGACGTGTATACATAAAAGGGGTGATTTTTTTTAATGGAAATCGCTCCAGACAAGGCATGAAACCACATGATGTAAGGAGCTAACAAGAACAAAAAATGATTATCGCAAAGACAGGAGATGCTTATTGGCCTTAGTTTTGAAAACGTCAAGGCTATAGGTACAGGTAAAACAGTCGACAGGAAGAGAGTTCCACAAGCCTGAAGTTTTTGGAAATAAGCTACTGGAATAGGAAGCTGTATTACAATGAGGTATCAAAGCAGCGAATTGATGGAGACCACTAGACCAACGAGTCAAACGAGCTGGAACAAAGGAAGCAAGGAATAGATCAGACAATTCTGAAGAATACATGCCATAATAGTATTTATAGAAAAGACTGAGACTAGCAACATCACGTCTTTCCTTTTCCCTTCTGCTTTCTTTCTTTCCCTTTTTCTGGTTGCTTATTCAAATTCTGCAAATATCTCCATGATCTTTATACTTACAAATTCATTTTATTGACAAGAATCATACATATGTCGCGAGAGACTTTTATTTCAAAATAACTAAAAGTGCTTACTCCCAATTCTAATAGGTCTCATACTATCTCACACGCTCCACCCTCTGTTCCATCGCTGCAATTTTGCATCACTGTGCTTGTTTTACAAGTACTTTAATGGAATGTTCTCCAACAAATGTGTTGCACTGTTTCCCCCTTTATGTAAATACCCCCGATCTACCCGTCAGTCAGCAAGATCCCACCCCTTTATTGTTGAAGTCCCCAGATGCTGGAGAACTTTCTACTCGAATAGCTTCTTTTCCTCGAACTACTAGTCTTTGGAATTCCCTTCCTGTTTCCTGTTTCTCTGACCGTATGAACAAACAGAAGTTTAAATGTAATGTGAACAAGCATCTTGCTGCACAACTCCCCAATTGGGATACCCTTAATTCTCAGTAGTCGCTTATGTCTCAGTGGCATTGGGCCTTGTTTGAGGTGAACAAAAGTTTTTAAAATTTTTTTAATAGTATATACTTTTAAGATGTCCACTGATGTACATAAAGTATGCACATTTAAGCTCTCGCTTTCTTTGAAACCTGGTGCATGTGGTGCACTGGAGAAAAAGTGGCTTGTTACTTTAACACCTCTAGAATCAAGCTTCTCTCCTTTGACCACTAATGCTCGGATCCCTGTTGTGCCTCAGTCGAAATGAATGGCTCTCTCCTTTTAAAAACGTCTCTTGTTCTGATAAGCTCTTAGAGCCGAGTTTCACTCAGATCTAAAATGGAAGACGTATATCGAGTCTGTTGCTAAGGTCACTGGAAAAATGGTTGGATCATTCTGCTGCTCCAGAAAGTACCTGGCTCCAGATGCAATCCTCTTCCTGTGTAAGAATCAGATACCTCCTTAGATAGAGTACTCCTGCCACATCTTCTCCTCCCTACAACAACTTTCTCACAGAAGAGACGTTGCTAGTCTCTCTCTCTACTCTATCGTTATTTCCAATCTTTGGTTCCTCTTTATAAGACATTCATAGCAAGAACTCATTATTTCAAGTGGGGTAAAACAAGGAATCAGTAATTGGTGATAAAACAAAAGAAGGTTGGTGTTAGATGTATTAAAAGTAACAAGTTACTTTTTCCCTAGTGCATCACATAATCCAGCTCTGAAGAGAGGAAATCAGCCAGATATTGCTCACCTGTGATCTTTGAGGTGCAGCCATAGACAGATGTGTCATTTGCATAGATATGAACGAATGATCTCAGGGTATGATTTAACAGATCATTAATGAAGATCGGGAAGAGTGTTGGCCCCAGAAAAGATCATCTGCCAATCAACAACTACTTTAATGAACCTATGCGAGAGAAAGGATTTGATGACTGTGAAAACATTGCCAGATATTTCATAGCTGATAAGTTTGTACAACAACCCTTTGTGCCAGACCCTGTTGAAGACCTTTGATATGTCAAGAGCTATTGCTCTTGAAACAAAGAACGCATCAAGAGATTCCCTGATCTGATGTATATTACAGTGACCACATCACCAGTTGATCTTGCAGGACGATATCCGTAGTGCATGTCACTATTTCGAACGTAATCATGAAAGACCAACGAAAATGTTATTTCAAACAAAGACTGGACAGACCAACGAAAATGATATGTCAAACATAAACATGCTAGACAAACAAAAACGCTATTTCTTAAAGTAAACGTGACAGACAAAGGAAAATGCTATTTCACGCCTAAGCATGACAGACTAACTTAAATATCATTTCAACCATAAGCATGACAGACCACCGAAAATGCTGTTTCAAACGTAAGCATAACTTATCAAGGAAATGTTATTTTAAACTAAGAGTGACTGACCAACAAAAATGCTATTTTAAACTAAGAGTGACTGACCAACAAAAATGCTATTTCAAACTTAAGTGTAACAAACCAACAAAAATGCTATTTTAAATTTAAGTGTGACAGACCAACAAAAATTCTATTTTAAACGTAAGCATGACAGACCAACGAAAATGTCTTTTCGAACATGTGACAGAATACGAAATTGCTATTTAACACGTAAGCATTAGAAAACAACGAAAATTCTATTTGAAACGTACACTTGACAGACGAAGGAAAACGCTATTTCAAACATATGCGTGACAAACTAACGAAAATTCTATTTCAAATATAAGCCTGATAGACGAAAGCAAATGCTATTTCAAAAATAAGTGTGACAGACCACTGAAAATGCTATTTCAAACACAAGCGTGACAAACTAACGAAACTTCTATTTCAAACGTAAGCGTGACAGACCAACGAAAATGCTGTTTCAAACATAAGCATGCCAGACCACTGAAAATGCTATTTTAAATATAAGCATGGCAAAGGGATGAACGAATCGGCAGGACCTCTTCTAAAGATGAGAGAATGTATATAAAAATGCTGTTTAAAACTTAAATCTGACAGACCAACGAAATACTATTTCAGACTTAAGAATGACAGACTGACCAAGAGTGATAAGATGTCCACCCAATAAGATAGGCTGCATGTTTAGCAATGCAACTGTAATTTCAAACTTAGGCATGGCAGACTGACGGACGGATAGAGAAACTGGCGAATCGACGTACTGACGGACAGAGCCTCTAATAGAAATGCGTGGATGTATCCAAAAAACTTAAACGCAGCGTCTGCGTAATGTCGAAACAGTGTCATTTTGTTAGCTGAGAAGTAAACAAAAACTTTATATATAAGTTTGAAAAATTTTAGAGAATCAGGAATAAAATGTCTTTTTTATTTGTAATTTTTATTTGATTATTTATTTATTTTTGTGCAATTAATTCGCAGGAATAATTTGGAAATTGATAGTCTTTTGGCAAGAAATCAAATTGATTTCATGCCAGGAAGTAAATTTCCTCAAATATCTGTATTGCAAAAGCAGTCAAAAGTTCATTGAGAAAAGATGTTTCTGATTTTCAAATGCATGTCCTAATAAAGAATTGATTGATTATTTTGTTTTACGGCATATCAATCATTTTGCCTTATTTAATGCCGACTCCATTTATTTTGGTAAAATGTTTTGATATTTGGGGTTCTTAATATTTTTAAATATTTAATAGATTCTATCTTTACAAACCATTCATAGATTAATTTCGTTCGCATGTTTCGTATACTTTGTAAATAAACAGTCTCCAATCGATGAATTCTATTTAATCCATAGACGAGTTTAGATATTAGATTTTGGGGGGTATTAGCCCACTGTCTTCAAAAAGAACATAAGTTTGTTCGGATCTAGGGTCATGTTCCCCGACTATTAGCGTGTACGTTAAATCAAGCAATGTTGCATGTAAAGACAGAGTAATAATTAACAAACAAAAGGGGGTAGTTCAAATAAGGTTTATTGAACGTGTGTGTAATGTGGAATGATGAGGTGTATGGTGTATGTTTGTCGATAAGAAACAGTTCTTGAAATGCGTATGTGAAGAAATGAGTCGTGGGAAAAGTCTTTGAAAGCCGTACACAAAGAAAATGAGTTGAGAACTCTTACCGTTGTTTGAAACACGTGTTGACGGAAGAAACGTGTGTTGGTTGTTGCTTTGCCGAGGCCAGTTGAAGAGAAAAGAGTGAGACGGAGCGCTGGTGTCAGCGTCGTTCTGTCGAGGACAATTGAATAGACAAGAGGGTGAAACGGAACGCTGGTGTCAGCGTCGTTCTGCCGAGGCCAATTAAAAGGACAAGAGGGTGATTTTCCGTTTGCACCGGTTTTTATAATCCGAAGGGCAGATAACTCTGGTGTCTCTTTTCAGCGCCACCTGTCGGTGAAAAAGCGGCACCTAACGGCCAACCGGTGTAGTTATGTTTTGAAAGGAGGAGGTAACTGCTACAAGTTCCTCCCTGATGTCATCAAACAATTCCTTCATGGTGCTAACATTGTAGTATCTTTGTCACATGAGCGTAAAATCAACACATTCTATCATAAAGTGTCTCGCCGTTTATGGGCATGATAAATCGCGCACCATGGTGGCTCCTTCTGCTCAAGCTTTTGTGTGACCAAAACGGTGTCAGAGTCGGAAGAGCATAACTTTTTACTTTCGTGACTTCCAGATAATAAAGGAGAAAGTGTACATATCGACATTTAGTTTATTAATATGTTTACATCCGTTATTACTTTCTACTTGTGTTATATAGTACCTAATGAATATTACACTATACTAGTCTACACCTTCTGTTAAAAATGACGAAAGAATTATGCTTTGCTTGTGTTCGTACTCGTTATTTATCTAGATATATAACTAAAATATCCATATAAAATTAGGTCACTAATTTAATTTTTCATATATAATTTATTCTTATCATTTCTGATGATCTAAAGAAAAAAAAACACCATTGACATTTTATTATAGAGTGGGGGATTTCTTTCTGAATTCGTTTCAGGCAGCGAGGTAAGTCTGAGGTGTTTGTCTGAGTTGCTATTTGCTTTCCCGCTTCCCCTTATCACTTTAAATGGTTTCGCCCGGGGGCTAGAAAAAGCATGTGTTTTACTCGCTAACTTTTGCATGATAAGATTGGAACTACATATATTCATTTATAATTACAAATAAATACAAGATTGTCTTTATTATAGCGGAGAGAATAATCAATGAATGGATAAATGGATGAATGGGTCTCCTCAAATTTACCTATGAAGATCACGGCTGCGACAGTGCACATGTAACAACCTTTTATTTTGCAGGTAGCGTTTGAAACTATTCAATACAAATGTCTGTTCCATAAGTTTTATGATTATATCTGTGCAGGGTTCTTGTTTACTTCTTTGGGTAAGTTTTTCTTTGAGAGCGGCAAGTCTTTCATTGTGTTTGAAGCTGGAGTAGAGAGATCTACCATCTATAGTTACTAGCGTTGCATTTTCTTTATTTTCCCTCTCTGTCATCATCATCTAGTCGTGGTAGTGTCACAAATCTTCCTGACTCTTTCGATACATCTCGCTTTATCCTCCATCACACCAGGTAGGTCTCCATAGGTACATTATGAGTCCTCTGTTAGTTGTTTGATGTAAGTTTTGTGTGTTCTCCTCACTGAACCACATGCCTGTTTTTATATCCACAAAAATACATCGCTGACGATTTCATTCTTAGCCGTTCAGCAGTGACCAGCAAATCTAGTTCTTCTCTCTTTGATCAGGGCTAAGATCCGAGGAAGTGTCCATAGTGTTGTCCTCTCATAGAGTGCTGCCTCCAGGAGATGTTAAGAAAAGCTTGTAGCATTCTGGTGTACACACCATCAATTTTCTTCTCCAATCTTTTGTTAAACGTCCAGGTGCTATTTCCATATACCAACACTGATGTAATAATGGCTTTAAAAAAGTTACGTTTCATCTTTGTTGGAAGATTTGACTTCAAAGTTGCTTTCGTTTTGTCTAGTCCAGCCCAGGCCTTGCTGATTCGCACATTCAATTCACTTGCTGTGCAATTTTGCTTTGAAAAATCATCTTGTTTGACCAATCACGGCTTCGTATTTCTGACCCGCCTTCCCTTTACTCTTTCACACAGCAACTTATTTGCGTAATAAGAACAAAAGTCTTATTATTGAGTAGAGCTAACAAATTCAATCAAGAATGTCTTTAAATGTCTTAAAATCATTCATTTATTAAAACAGATATTTGGTCGTCTTCAAATCCAATGCAATAAATTCTTGTCATAAGCCGCCCCATAAGTAATAATCAGTTAATATCATTGATCAATGTTAGTACTCCCATAGAGTTCCTCATCTTTCGGGTGAAAATCACTTCCCTCTTATTTAACTTTATCCTCGAGTGACTCTTTACTTTGATGAGTGGTGACTCAATAATAAAGAAAATCAATAATTAAATACTAGATAGCAAAGACCCAAACACAGCTATTTATATGCCTAATTTGCATAGCTATTTTTTAAACAGTTTATAATAAATTAATGTTTGATGTTATTCACTTGTATTTTTATTGTCCTATTTTCCATATATATATATATATATATATATGCAATAGATGTGTCAATATTAACAGTAATTAATTAATGTGATGTAATAAAAAAGAATAAATTACCAAAACTTTTCTTAAAATATTATGTTAATTAATTTTCAAGAGAGATAATCTAAATGAAAATTATTAGTTTTTTAAAATTATAATAAATTTATATTGAAGATATGTAAAGTAAGTTATACACTTAAAAAGAATACTTAGAGTGAGATCAATAGCCGCCGGATATTTTTTCTTGTCTATACTATATTTGTTTCAGTCTGTGGATACAATTAAAAACAAATCCTTGTGCCAAGATCAAGCACAAACTTTGTTGAGTAAAATTTTACGATGAATCCAATGGTGGCATTCATTTTGTGTTAGGATATTTTACAGTAGTATTGTGGAATGACTGGAATATTTTTTATAAATTTTCTATAATATTGTGTTCATCAAAAATAGCTAAAAAATGTTCTATAAAAATGTCATGTTCCAAAATATTCTATAATAATGTTCCTATTTACTTACCCCTTACCCCTCCCCCGAGGGAAAAGTTAGACACAAGGTCGTTTTTTTATGTGGAGGATATCCAACTCCCGGAAAAGGGGCACTCTAGATGGGATAAAAATTTATTCGGTCAAGAAGGCTCTCTCTTCCTCAGACCAAGGACAAAACAGATAAGTAAACTTTGATCCCAGCCAAAAGGTTGGGTCAGTGTTCTCTAATAATATCATGTTCCATCATAAATCGAAATGTTGATGATGCCTACATATTACGTACATTGGGTCTATGAGAACAATATTTTTTACAATTCACACCAACTTTTTTATGGAAGTCGCTTCAGACAAGGCATGAATCCACTTGATGTAAAGAGCTCAAAAGAATAAAAGATGATTAAGTTTCATAATAACAAAAAGGGAGAGGAAGGTAGAATCACTTCAAAACAAGGTAGTCTTTTAACTACTACTAGTGATAAATTCAAAGGCAAATAATCGCACCTAAAGCCAAAACATAAGCATGATATTGGCGGACCCAGTGATCCACGCTGGGAATACCTGAAGGAACACACATCCATGCGCAACATGATATTTGAGAATAAGCCGGAATTTAGTAAGTGTCAATGGAGAAGCCTCTCATGGAGCTTCCCCTGAGTTTGGTTTCCTGTACTATCACCTGAAAATGTGCCACCCAGAAAAGCACTATGACCTTGCTTTCTATCTTCATTATCTGTTAGTTATCAGACAAAAACAAGCTTGAAAGAGAGCCCACTACCAGCGTCCAATCCCATGGACTCCAAACAGGCTGGTGAAAAGGTAAACCCTTCAAGAACCCAATAGTGAAGGAAGGGATTACAAGGCTGACTTACAAAACAGATTACCCAGAGAATCAAGACTGGCACGTGTGCACACGTCTATACATTTCTAGCTTGAAATGTGCAGTTATTTATACTAATCTAGCACGCAAACCCAGCGTTGCCTGGGAATTAATGAGGGCATCGGTGTAGTTCTGCTCCCGCCCTGATTACCACATTATCATCTTTATCCCATTTTATAATTTCTATTTAAATTTTCAAGAAAATAAAGTATAACGTTTTCTTTGCTGTTTATGGATGCACCACAATATTACTGTAAAACATCCTAATACAAAATTTATACCATCATTGGATCCATCATAAACTTTTACTTGAGAAATATTATGCTTGATCTTGGTACAAAGCTTTGTTTTCAGTTGCATCCACAGACTTAACAAATATAGTATTGACAAGCTAAAAACTACTCGCCATCTGGTGGCTATTAATTTAGCTGTAAGTATTCTTTTTCAATGTATAAGTTACACTACATATCTTCAACATAAGTCTATTGTAATTCTAAAAACTAATAGTTTTCATTTAAATTACCTCCCTTGAAAAATAATGAACATAACATTTTAAGAAAGGTTTTAGTAATTTATCCTTTTTTTATTAAATCTCTTTGATTACTTTAAATATCGACAATACTATTGCATATATATATATATATATATATATATATATATATATATATATATATATATATATATATATAGGGAAATACAACAATAACATTACAAATGAATAACACCAAACATTAATTTATTATAAACTGTTTAAAAATTAGCTATACAAATTAGGCATATAAATAGCTGTGTTTGGGTCTTTGCTATCTAATATTTATTTATTTTTTTTATTATTGTGTCACCACTTATCAACGTCAAAAGTAACTCGAGGATAAAGTTTAATGAGAGAGAAGTGACTGTCAGCCGAAAGGTAAGGAACTCTATGGGAGTACTAACAATGAACACTGCTATGAACTGATTATTACTCATGGGGCGGTTTTTGACAAGAATATGTTGACATTGGATTTGAAGACGACCAAGTTGTAACTAGCAGGGAAGCAGTACCTACGGTAATGTGTTCCACAAATGAGAAGCTCTTGCAAAGAAGCTCTGTCTATGAAAATTCTGTCTGACGCTAGGCACATAGCAGGAGATAGGAAAATCTTTTTTCAATAGGGTAGCAAAGCAAGTTCTTGCTGCGAATGTCTTACAAGGAGGAACCAATGATTGGACCTAAGTCGAACACCTTCCATGGATATAGTGATAGAGTAGAGAGTGACTAGCAACGTCCTTTTCCTGAGAAAAAGGGTTTCTCGTAAGAGAAGACATCATGTGTTAAGACAGGAAAGAGTGTTCTGTGCGGCACCTCGCCAGATGATGCAGTATTATATAGTATTTCAAAAGACTATGTTGCATCATTGATTTAAATAATAACTATATTTTTTTCAGATGGTTATATAACAATACCTTGATTGCAAAGAAGTACTTGAGCATAAATTACTTAAATGTTTCTTTAAATTTCCTGTAATATTTTGTCCATAAAAATTTACTAAAATTTATATAATAATGTCTTGCTTTAAAAAAAACTCCTTTATTGTCATTTATTGAATTTGAGAACAATTCATTTTAAAATTGGTAAAGTCGGAATTTTTTTACCTTAGTGACATCAGATTAATCACCAATCACTATCTTTGCTAATAGGACGATCACATTTTTAAATGTGTGTGAAAGGTGAAAATGTACGTACGAACATGAAATTCCTTAGTGTATTATTATATAGATTGCTTTGGTGCTACAAGGTCAGGCTGTCTGAAGATACTCGCTTCCTAACTAAAAATGCACCAAACATTGATGTTATTGATTTTTTTTCCTTTCTCTTTACAAGGCTCAATCATGTTCTGCAAAGCCCAAAATAAAAACAACAATTTTCTTCTACAAAACAACCAAACGAAATATTATGAATAAATACTTGAAGATATAAAGAACTTGAAGCATAAAAGCTTTTGGTAAAATGACCGGATTTAGCATTTAATAACCCAAAAAGGATTGATATGCCATAAAGCAAAACAACCAAACCAATTGCAAAATGTACTTGAACATAAATGATTTAAATGTTTCTTGATATTTCCTATAATATTTTGTTCCTAAAAAAATGCTAAAATTTCTATAGTCATGTCTTGTTTCAAAAATCTCCTTTATCATCAGTTACTGTTATCTGCGGGCGTGAGATGGTGGTCTATTCCCCCATGTACTGAGGATGAACAAACAGCCATGCCCACTTAAGCAAACACGAACAATATCTAGAAACCTGAGATCAAGATAAGTGATAACAAAGAAATCCTTTGTAGGCCAGAGTGATGAACGAGACTGCTGGTTAACTGTAACAATATTTATTGTGTGTGTGAGACAATGTGTTGTAACATATGTACTAAGACATGTGTTGTTACATATGTACTAAGAAATGTGTTGTTACATATGTACTAAGAAATGTGTTGTTACATATGTACTAAGAAATGTGTTGTTACATATGTACTAAGAAATGTGTTGTTACATATGTACTAAGAAATGTGTTGTTACATATGTACTAAGAAATGTGTTGTTACATATGTACTAAGAAATGTTTGTTGGGTGAGAAGTTTTGTTCTCGCGAGGACGGTGCTGAAGAAGACCCATATCTCCTAGTTTGTAGAAAAGAGGATGAAAGATCGAGTCATGTGACTGACGTCACAGGTTCGGAGCTAGGCATGAGATCTTAAAACCTATGTATATCTTCATGTTAAGACACGCTACATAGGCTATAGATTTTACCCATAGTGTAAATGACACAACCATCTATGACAACACTTCAAAGAGTACTAATGATCAAGATCAATCTGATTCTCTATCTTCCGACCGGGAGCATGTGGTGTAATGGGTAAAAAGGTGGCTGGTTACTTTAATGTGTCTAAAATCAAGCTTCTCTTCTTTCACCACAAACGCTCGGATCCTCACTTTGCTCCTATTGAAATGAATGGCTTTTCCCTCAATGAAGCCCCCTGCTGTGATAAGCTCCTGGGACTAACCTTCACTTCAGACTTGAAATGGAAGACTTACATCAAATCCGTTGCTAAGGGCACTAAAAAAATGGTTGGATCATTCTACAGTTCCAGAAGGTATCTCACGTTGGACGCAATCCTCAAATACGTCCTAAAATGGAGTACCGTTGCCACATCCGGGTGGGGGAGAGGGCGCTCAGAGCATCCTCTCCTGTCTTGAGAGAGTACAAAACCGACTTTGAAATCTAGTGGTGGGGTGTCCTCTTCTCTTCTCTGCAGCCACTTTCTCACAGAAGAGATGTTGCAAGCCTTTCTCTGCTCTATCGTTATTTCAATGGTGGATGCTTGACTGAGCTCCAATCTATGATTCCCCTGTGTAAAAAAATTCACAACTAAAACTCGTCTAGCTATAACCACTGTCAATAATTTCCCTTTATCCCTCTGTGTACCTAAAATTAAATGGAGCTTCCATGAACAGAGTTTCTTTTCTAGAATTGCTCATCTGTACGACACAATACCACGGGGCTGCTTCCCAGCTGAATACACGTAGTCGTTTTCAAGTCTAATGTAAACAAATTATTGCTGAGCCGTCCTCTTAAATAATCAAATTCTACCGAATTTCAGCCATCATTGCCAATCCTCATAGTGTTATCTCACCGCCCACCTGACAAACTCATTAACCCTTATCCTCCTCCTTTAATAAGTAGTTACTCCTTAGTTAAATATATATATATATATAAACAATAATATTTTTATAAATAAATATTAATTATTTAAATACCTAGAGACATCGATGTTTCATGCTAACGCAATCTTCAGTCTAGGAACTAATTCCCGACGGTCAGTAGGCGCGAACCCCGAACACAAATCGCCACTGATTCGTAGTCGGTGATCTTATCCAAACGGCCATCGTCAACTAGTTAGTAAATATAGAGTAACTTTAACTGTAAATAGCGACAATCGGCTGCTATTTACCAGGCAGATAGAGTGATCTTACGAAACGGTGTTCGGATCTCGCATATAGCTATTTGTACTGCTTGTTATTAAAGCTACTCGAAAGTGCCCAGCCCTTGTGGGGAGGGGGGCTGATAAACAATAATATTTTTATAAATAAATATTAATTATTTAAATAACCGTACTAAATTTAAAACTTATATATATATATATGTATATATATATATATATATATATATATATATATATATATATATATAAGTTTTAAACTTAGTACGGTTTAAAAGCATAGAAAATGGATTTGATTTGATTTTAATTTTTGTTTGTAATGGACGTTACAAGAAGAATTCAGTTTTGCAGCTGACAACCGAGTACTCCAGCAGTCCAAGTTGGTTTCAAGAATCATGTAGCAGCACTTGGCTGATAAAATGGAATGTTAAGAATAAATTAGAATTTTAAAGACAAAAATGTATTGTCCATTCTGTATCTAGACATTTTTTTCGGCTCACAGACTCATCTTTTTCCACTGGAACCAAACAACACTTTCTCTAACAGAAGTAGAGAAGTAATACCAAAATAAGTTTACCCCTCTCCACAAGTTCGAACGAGCGGCATAAATATCACTGTTTTGTAGAGCTGAAATTCACAACGTAGGCGCACATCCATTGATAGAACAACTGGTCAGAACCCATGCGACATTCGTGACCCAGGGACTGCCATGATTTATTAAAATTTCCTATAATGCTGTACTCATCAAAAGTTGCTTCAACTATTCTTATGATAATGTCTTGTTTCAAAAAATCTACTTCCCATCGGAAAGTGGAATGTTGATAATATCGCATATGTTTTAGTCTAAGTGCAATTAAAAGTCTTACAATTCCTACTAATTTAGTAATGAAATCAAGAATGGAAAATTAATTTATATGTCCATCATGGAGAAACTTGAAAAACTAATATTTACTTGGCAATGAATCTTTTTGGAAATATTCCAAATGCTAATTTTGAATATTTGTAAAACAAGCCTGGAGAAATATCCAGATTCTGTAAAAATCTACTAATGATTCTGACAGTAACGCTCCTCTGAGATTCATAATTAAAGTTTTAGATTCATTTTTTTTTTGCTTGGCTGATTTTCAACTTTCGAGAGATAATCTTGTTTGATTCATTTAAAAGTTTAAACTGCTTACTCTCGCTGTCTTGGATTATACACTGAGTGCAATATTTATTACCGCCAAATATAAAAACGAATGGTCAGAAATGTGAAAAAAAATTCTTCTGTTTCATTTTAATTAATAAAATCTTTTATTGTTAAAAACATGTTTTTAGACAAACTCTACATTTCACATAAATTTAATTGTGGAAAAAAAGTGAAAGGTAATGTGCAGTGCACATAAATTAACTGTAGTTGAAAAAGGAAAAAAAAAAACGCGCACACACGAAAAAAAAAAGAAGTCCAACCCATGAATTGTATTAACAATTCTCCAAAACACGGCAATGCCAACTCTCACAAAAAAAAAATCCGACTCTCGGCAATCGAGTAATTTCTTTTTGTTCTAGCTTAACACTCGACGTATCGTAATGTTATCGTCACAGTATTTACTTCCTTCCCACCACAGGAAGATGTAGCACAAGGCCAGAAAGTGGAGAGAGTCAAGTCAGCGCCTCTAAAGAAGGAGCACTCTGACCTTTTAAAAATTGTCTGGGCAGCCCAGTCGAAATTCCCCAGTCGGGGTGCCACTGGAAATGATTGTATGTACGTTATCATCTTTCACACACATTAAAAAAATGAGATCAATAAAGATGGTGATTGTTATTAATCTGATCTCACTTAACTCAATTCATTTAAAAATAATCAGCATTGTTTACCTTAGTAAACAATGCTGATTATTTTTAAATGAATTGTTCCAAAATCAAATTATGTCGTCCCGTCGACTAACACAGCACAATTTTAAATAAATGCATTTCAAAAGGTGACATTTTTTTTTATTGATTTGAAGAGTATTTAGCTGACAATTATTTTTACCATAAGAAGACAGAATATTTATTGTTTTAAAAAGAATTAAATTGCCACAATTTTAAATAAATGAATAAATGAGAAACATATTCGTTTTATTTATTCAAAGAATATTTAGCTGACAATGACAATTATTTTTACAGAAAAACAAGTCATTTTTAAAAATAATATTGACCCTGAGATAATAAATATTTATTAGCTAAAAAGGAATATTATTACTTAGAGTAAATTATAGAGATTGATGTAGAAACTACCGTGGAATTTCCGGGGGGGGGGGGGGTCGCACTAACAGAAGGAAAACAATCTACCCCGTGGATTAAATAAAGAGTTCAGTTCGAAATTATGTACAGATTCCCGAGTTTGACATAAAGATCTCTGAGTTTGACAAGATGCGTTTGAAGAAGGTCAGAGGTTACATCGACTGAAACGTTGGGAAAAAATAACATCCAAGATGAGAATACAATATGTTGTAACGCACAAAAAGAACATTAAGATATTTAAAAAAATTAAACTAAAAAACAACTAAACTCTCATGTCAAAAGTAGAATTTGTTATAGGAATATTTATGCTAAACTGGTCCATTTTTCCCTATCACTCGGTTGTAGTTATTTTGGTTTAACGTTACTTTTGGAACGAAGTTCATATTTTGAAGAAAATAAACATTGTATTCCTTGTTCATTTCTATTATAGTAAATACCGATTCAGTCCCTATTCACTTGCCTCCCCGGAAGAGCAAAGTTAGACACAAGGTCGTTTTTTTATGTGGGGTATAAAAAATGACTAAAAAATTACAGTTAAGACAAAAAATATAACGATAGAGTAAAGAAAGCATAAAATAAAATGCAATAGATTAGAGATAGATACTAATAAACAATAACGGTAGAGACTAAAAGACTAAATAGAAAGACTGAAAAATAACGATAGATTAGAGAAAGACTTAAAGATAACGATAAAGTAACGAAAGACTAAAAAATATCAATAGAGTAGAGAAAGACTAAAGAAATAACGATAGAGTAGAGAAAGGCTAAAAATAACGATAGAGTAGAGAAACTTAAAAAATAACGCAGAAAAAGACTAAAGAAATAACGATAGATTAGAGAAAGACTAAAAAATAACGATAAATTAGAGAATAACTAAAAAAATAACGATAGGGTGGCGAAAGACTAAAAAATAACGATAAATTAGAGAATAACTAAAAATAACGATAGAGTAAAATAAGACTAAAAAATAACGATAGATTAGAGAAAGACTCAAAATAACGATAGAGTAAAGAAAGACTAAAAAATAACGATAAATTAGAGAATAACTAAAAAATAACGATAGAGTAGAGAAAGAGTAAAAAAATAATGATAGATTAGAGAAAGACTAAAAATAACGATAGAGTAAAGAGACTAAAAAATATCTATAGAGTAGAAAAAGACTAAAGAAATTACGATAGATTAGAGAAAGACTAAAAATAACGATAGAGTAAGCAAAGACTAAAAAATAACGATAGAGTAAGGAAAGACTAAAAAATAACGATATGGTAGAGAAAGACTTAAAATTAACGATAGTTGAGAAAGACTAAAAGAATAACGATAGTAAAGAATTACTAAAAAATACGATAAAGTTGAGAAAGACTAAATAATAAGGACAGAGTTGAGAAAGACAAAACAATACGATACGGTAGAGAAAGACTAAAAAGAATGGTTAAGGAATGTGATGGAGTAATTTTATTAGGTGACTTCTCTTTCCTTTTTCTAGTGTGAATTTTTTATCGTTTGTTCATCTTCTATCTTCTGTTACGTCTTCCTCTTATATTTCTCTCTTATATCTGACTCTCAAATTTTCTTCATAGAATATGTCAACGCTTTTCTTTTATCTGCAAGATATGAACTGTTTCTTAATTAAACGATAATTATTTCTTTCTAATCAACTCTTACTGATTGCAAAGTCTGTCTTTTTTTTACTCTAAAAAATAATGCCATTTTCTTTTAATGCTTTAATAGGATTGGAAGATTTATTTACTGACTTCTGACATCTTGTCGCAGTCAACCAAACTGTGCTATGCACAGACGTTTCCTTCTTAACAAAAACATGTCAGATTTTTCTTTCCAGAACAAAGATCTATCGGTGCTGTCAAACCATCTTCCGTATAACAAAAGTAGTGAACTGAAATGTGTTTGAACTCGTAAGACATTTGAGAAAAAGAAACATTCCATTTATTCTATCCAGTGTTTCATTATTTCTGAACATTGTCTACACTAGTGCTATTTAATATGATTATGGAATTTTTTTCCAGATTTCGGATCACGTGTTTCTGGCTCACAGTTCGTCATCAGCATGGCTAACTTATACAAGGATCGAACCTTCGATATTAATGTCTATAGTCCAGCGTCTTTACCATTGGACCAAGACGTCTTATAAAGTTAAGGGCGACTAATGATGCACATTTCTGCATCTTAATCACTTAGGAAGTGAGACAATCGAAATAATAGTAAGCAAAAAAACAACGAACGCTGCAATCACCAATAAAAATAATTACATGAAAATACATTAAATATTTAGGTGATAAAAATCGTACATATTTCTAAACCAATGGTCCAATGGTAAAAACGCTGGACTATAGACATCAATATCGAAGGTTCGATCTTTGTCTAAGTTAGTCATACTGATGACGATTGTGAGCCAGAAACACGTGTTTATGGATCACTTTTGTGTACGTATAAATTTAATAAGTATATATATATTAACGAAAAATACGTCCTATAAAGTTAAGGGTGACTAATAATGCAATTTTCTGCATCTTAATCACTTAGGAAGTGAGACAATCGAAATAATAGTAAGCAAAAAAAAAACAACGAACGCTGCAATCACCAATAAAAATAATTACATAAAAATACATTATTTATATATATATATATATATATATATATATATATATATATATATATATATATATATATATTACTCTACATTCCAAAAAATCTAATCGATAAATTTAGTTTCTGATGTCTGTCTTGCCAATACATTTCAGGTGTTATTTCAAATCATGTTTCCTCTAAATTATATTACAAACATATTCACAAGAAAACTTTATTATACATTTAAAAGAACTTTTTTGAATGTGATCCATAGTTTTAAGACTCTGTGTAATCAAAACTGTCAAGACTCACTATTATAAAAAGTCAGCAGGCACGGTTTTGGCCTCCATATTTTGGGATGTGCAAGTTAGTTTGTTCATCGATCACCATGAGAAAGGACAAATCATCAATAACAAATATTATATAGCATTATCGGTGCGTTTGAAGAAAGAAATCGTCAAAAAAAAATGTCACAAATTAAGAAATAAGTGCTTTTCACTAAGACAATTCACTATGTCACAAGTTGATCACAAAGATCGCAAAACTACATAAATTGAACTTCAAATTGCTTCTGCATGCATCCTATTTCCCATATCTGACCCAAGCGAATACTGTCTGCTTGCAGATCTCAAAAGAATGTGCCAGGGAAAGAGATTTGGCTCCAATGAAGACTTGATATTGGAAACTGAGGCTTGTCATGTCAACCATGTTTATGACTTGACACTCCTAACAAAACCGGATGTTTAATCTTTGAACATCTTAGCTGTGTGAAAGAAAACAACACAATTTCATTCTTTCTGCACATATCGTCACGGAAGCCGACCAATCAGATCCCATCAAAGCACCGTATCAGCAGCAACTGGAAATACAGTATAAAAAATGGTGTGTTTCTTCACACAGCCTTTCATTAGTTTAGAATATCTCAAAAATTCAGCCAAAAACCAGTGACAATGCTACCAAGTCATTGACTTAACTGCTTGTTTAAAAGTCAGTACGACCCTTCAGGGACTACCAACACTCTCCAGGAATGTGATGTAACTAACCTTCCTGTCCCGGACATTCATGCAGTATCAAAAAAATTCCCGGAAATTCGACCAACAAGTCATGACTGGTAACACTATGAAAATTGTCGCACCAGTTTAAAACGAGTACAACAAAGCTAGATAGCAGGAGATAATTTCTTCGATATGTATGTGGGTAATTTTGTTCTAGTTTTTAGAGTTCAACTGCAAAAATTTTCATCTAGTACTTCAACATTTGTGCGCAGAAATTAAATCAGCATCGCAAGGGTTAAAATAGTGGGTGTTTTTTATAAGTGATCAGCCAAAGTGATCAGGGCTTTATTTAAGAATCATAATATTGAAATCTTAGTATCAGGATTAACAGAGGCAGTAATAAGGAAACATGGCTGCCCTGGTGCCCCCTCGACATAAGTTCACTAGACCAACTCGACAATCGACTAAATCCCATCCATTCACTGTGGAGGTCCCCAGATGCTGGAGAGCTTTCTACTCAAATAGCTTCTTTCCTCATGCTGCTGGCCTCTGGAACTCCTTCCCTACCCCCTGTTTTCCTGACAGTACTGACATGCAGAAGTTTAAAACTAATGTAAACAGACATCTCGTTGCGCAGATCCCAATTTGAGTTGACTCCCCCAACCTTCTCTTTTTTCTTTCTTCTCAGTAGCCCCTTACATCTACAGTGGCGGGTTGCCTTGTCTGGGGTGAACTATGTTAAAAAAACAAAAAGAAAAACAAGTATTAACGATAGAAGCTTTACTAAACAAAAGATACTAGGTGAAAAAAGTAATTTAGCAATCGCAAAGTTGACCTAGCATGTCCTGCGAGATCTCATTAGTTCTCATTTTTATAGGAAAAAAATAAGATTCCCTTCTCCCTATCTAGGCACTATATGATATATAATTAGTGGACTTAATGTTAATTATCTTGTGCCCCAAGGGTTGTTTATGCCAAATTTGGTGCAATTCTACACAATAGCTTTGTGGTCTATAAGTGTTTATTATTATTATAATATTTAGTAGTATTGTGGGTAGCCGTAGTAATAGTATCACCTTCACCCCCTATATGACACATATGAAATGCCAAGGGTGTTTTATAGAAAAATTTGGTGCAATTCCTATCAATATTTTTTTTTAGACTATAAACGTTTATTGTTTTTAGTATTAACAGTATTAGTTGTAGACGTAATAGTAGTAGTATTAATAGTACTGTCTCCATAACATACTCGGCATCTCTAGAATGTTTCATGCAAAATTTGATGCAATTATGTCGAGTAGTTTTGGAGCCTATAAATGACCAACAAACAGGCAGACAAACAGACAGACAGACAGATAAAAAATGCTGAAATGACTACAAAAAAGTCTTTTCGGAGTACGTGAGTGGCAGGGGTTGTAGATGTGAGTGACAATGACGTCATGTGATGATGTCATTAGAGACAGACACTGACAGAGAAATGATCATCTAGTAACATCAAGATATTTAAACTTTGAGGAAATATCTGTTAAGAATTCAGGTGTGGAGAAAGAAGCAAGTTTGGAGTTCGACACAAAGAAATTTATGTCGGACATACGAAGACTGAGATGACAGGGAAAATGAATGGAGCTAAACTAAGGATGACTGACACTGAAAAAGATGCAGGAGTGTATAGCTGAAGGGACTTCAAACCGATGCAATATATTTGGTAATATTGCAGCAAAGTTACATTAAATAGTTCGTTTTATCAAAAGGACATTTTCCTTTATTTGTGTGCTAATCCTTGTATTGCTCTTTGGTAAGATTCCACCTGGAATATTCTCTTCAAAACTTGGTCACTTCATTCTAGTGAAATTTTCAAAAGGTATCGATTCATCCTCCTCTGCTCTCCCAACTATCACCACGGATCCTTTCACAGAGTAATTTGTCCTTAGATCCAAATAAAGCAATCTTCAGAATTATTTTCTACATATAGATAAGCAAAATGGTAACTGCTGCCCAATAGAAGTATGGATGTTATATATCCTCTACCAACATAAGCGTTAGATATGTCCAAAAACGAATTACTGCTGGCACATTTGGGGAGGTGCCGCACAGAACACTATTTCCTGTCTTGACAGAGTACAAAATCCACTTCGAAATCTAGTGAGTGGGGCATCTCTTCTTTTCCCTACAATTCCTTTCTCACAGAATAGATGTTGCTAGTCTCTCTCTACTCTATCGTTTTCTCTATGGAAGGTGCTCGAGTGGGCTTCAGTCTTTGGTTCCTCTTTATAAGACATTCACAGCAAGAACTCATTTTTCTACCACAACCAAAAAAGTAGTTCCTTCCTCCCTCTATGTCCCATTGACAGAGCTGCTTTGTAAGGGCTTCCCATCTGGGGAACACATTCATGTAGGACTGCTTCCCTGTTGATAACAACTTGGTCGTCTTCAAATCCAATGTCAATAAATTCTTGGCATAAATAATCAATATTAGTATGCCCATAGTGTTCTTCATCTTTCGGCTGGCAATTATTAGTGTCATTAACCCTCATCCTCGAGTGATTTTAGTCCTTGACCTCATAGTAAAAAAATGAGTGATTTCAATAAATATAGAAAATTTTGCAATCACATTCTGCCAAGGAAATCATATTTGCTTTATTTTTCAATATAATCTTCATTTTTTTAAAACTCATTTTGTCACATCGACAAAGAAGCTTTTGTTTTCTTCCAGCAGAGAAATCACAGGACTGAGTCTTTGAGCCACATTGATCTTCAGCTTTATTATCAGTTGAAAACTTTGTTGCATGTAGAAATTATTTGAGCAGACAACACAATTAGAAATCAGAAAGGCTCGTATCTGAAATCTCGCTCTCTCTCTTTCTCTTTTTCTCACTTTCTCTCCCTCTTTCTCTCTCTATCTATCTCTACTTCTCTTTCTCTTTCTCTATCTTTATCTCTTTTTTTGAGCAGAGAAAACAAGTAGAAATCAGAGAGGATCGTATCTTAAATCTCTCTCTCTCTCTCTCTTTCTCTCTCTCTCTCTCTTCCTTTCTCTCTCTCTCTCTCTCTTCTTTTCTCTCTCACTCTCTCTCTTCCTTTCTCTTTCTCTCTTTCTCTCTTTCTCTCTCTCTTATTTGAGCAGACAAAACAAGTGGAAATCCGAGAGCATCGTATCTGAACTCTCTTTCTCTCTTTCTCTCTCTCTCTCTTTCTCTCTTTCTTTCTCTTTATCTATCTCTATCTCTTATTTGTGAAGACAAAACAAGTGGAATTCAGAGAAGATCGTATTTGAACTCTCTCTCTCTCTTTTTTCCTCTCTCTCTCTCTTCCCTCTCTCTCTTTCTCTCTTTCTTTTTCTTACTCTTCCTCTCTCTCTCTTTCTCTAGAAGGATACAGAGCGCAAACGAATTCCTACTGTTCTTGCTGAAAAAAAGAAGAACTCAGACCACAGACGACATCGAAAAAGTTACACATTTACATACACAAATATATAGACAATGGAGGTCATTCAAAAAATAAGGTAAAATTTGCAATGGAACGACACATTTCACACAGGAAAAATGATTTTGTTTCATTTCTCAATATAATCTTAATTTATTTAAACACATTTTGTCGCATCAAAAAACACGCTTTTGTATATTCTTCCAGCAGAGAACTTTTAGAACTGGGTCTTTTGACCGTTTTGATCACGATCTTCTTCAGCTTTATCACCGTGTGAAAACTTTGTTCCATGCAGAAAGTATTCGAGCAGGCATAACCCGTGGGAATCTAAGAGGTCATATTTGAACTGCAAGGAGAATATGGTAGACTTTCTGTTCTCTATGGATTATGAAGACTTGCATTTATAAAATAAATGTATTGTTTCAAACGAAATATCATTAAAATTAAATCACCATAATATTTTATCATGCCAATACTGGATCCATCGTGGGCGTCAAGGTTACAGTCCATTAAATCTTAGTCAGTACATGTTGGTCCATCACTGCAGTCACTGACGATGTGTTCCATTGTCTGTATGGATTTCCACAAGAGCAGTGCTTGTTGTTGCTGGGCCCCACCTGTGGAGGTTGCTGGCTGTCCTTCCAACGTTCGCTCTTGCTCAATTCAGGGTCACCCAGTTCTTCCTTGGGAGATCCGTTCCATGTGGGAGATGTTGTCTGGATTCTTTGATAGCTACGTTCAAGTAGTCATTCCAATCACTCTGCCAATGTATGAAGAGTTAAGACTCGTTTTTGGTCATGAAACAGCTATTTGATTACAATCTACCTCTTGCTTATCCATTGCTAAATAGGGAATGTCTTTTATCGGTTTCCTGTTTGTGTTCTTGGATTCTCATATGGGCATCCCTTCGGATATGGGGACGTGCCATGCCAGTCAATCTGTACACCGCTGATAGTGGGTTTGTTTTAGTGCCCCAGTGATTCTTTGTGTTAACACACGTTGATAACAGAGTTTGTTGACACATAACCATACACCGAATTTCGGGAATTAAAAAAGAATATTATTTTTTATTTAATTCATTTCAATTTGAAGAGAGGTGTTCACAAAAGCGATATAATTTCTTGGGAAGAGGAGTGCTGTTAGTATTAACAAATAATGATGTTTCATTTTCCCCCTTTTTAAACCTTTTAAACCTGTAATGCGGTTAGCTTGGCTAATACAGTAATTAGCATAGCTAGGCTTTATCGCCTATAAGTAACAGGCATACAATAATCCGCCACCCAGTGTTAGCATGTTGCGAAGTGAACAAGCAACATGGTTTGAATATCATAAGAAAAACTTCTCAATTTGTTTGAATGAAGTTCAAAAAGAAATTTAAGCTGCTATCATTATTCCCTGGTTAAACGCTATGCAGTATTGAACCTTTTTTCATCAAACTTTCTCCCCCCCCCCCCTCACCCCTTTTTCACTTCTCCCTGAGCGATGCTATATCAACTACATGCCGCAAGTGATTGGTGGAAACGTGCTTTTATTTGCAGATGACGTCGAATTAGTAGCTCATAGAAGCGAGACTGACGATCTCAAGTCTAGCCTTCAATGTGCCCGGAAATATTCCATTGAATGGGACTTATACATCAATATCGATAAATGCTGCCACATTGCAGTGGGTTCCTCTGACTCGGCTCTTACCTTCGGCAGTCACATGACTCTGCTCACAAAGATGAATTAGGTAAAAAAAAAATCTAGCCCTTCTGGTCGACTCGTCCTTCTAACCATCTAAGCATTGCATTCAGGTTGCAAACAAAGCAAGTAGCACCCTATTTCTCATTCGACAAGATCAAAGTGTAGTATCTGTTCCGATGGATACTGCACCCCATAGACTGGTATTGTCTTGGCCTTCAGGGCTTGATTTACGCACGTCTATGGGTCTGTCCTGTGCAGTTCTAGGAGGTACACCTTCCCAGGCTTCGCCTCCCCTTTTTGGGGAGGAGTAAGTTTATTGCTTACTGCCTGAGAATGCCGACGGGGCTGCCCAGGCAATTTTTAAACCCCACTTTCCCGACCCGACCGTAGGTCACATCAAATTTGTGGGAGTAAGATAAAAACTGGCCTTGTGCCTAACTCCTGGAGAGGAGTAAATCAATACTCAAATGGTGTAGGGACTATGGGATCTGCCTTACAAAAGCTGACTGAAGAAACTTAACCTATTCTCCCTTGAGTGCCAACGATTATGTGGTGATCGTATTTTGGCCTACAATCTCCTTAATGGACATTACGCTCCCCTCTAAAACCTATTATTCACTCCTGCACCAGAAACTGTTTAACTACTAATTTCGATTTAACCAGAGAAAAGACACTTTCTCAATCAGGATCCCTGGACCTTGGAATGGACTTCCAGAGATGTAGTAAATGTGCCAACGACGACGCATTTCAAGGCAAAATTGGACAGGTGCTGGGCAACTGTATCCTCTTCTGTGTAAATGTCTATCACTCTTTGCCTAACTGGCAACTGAAGCATGCTTGTTTTATTTTTTGCCAAATCTATGGAATTGAATTGAATTGAATGCTTTCTCTTCATTTTTCTCTAAGTTTCTAGGACAACTGTAGCATTATACCTTTAAGAAAATGGCTGAAGAGTTAACGTGACTGGATAAACAGAAGTTTTGTAAAACTTAATTTGATTGTAGATTCTGTTGGTGTTGTGGTGGACTTGATTCCGTCGTCGTCCTAGTGGCTTCTAGTGAGAAGTAAACAGCAAAACACACAAAGAAACGCAATTTAAAAATGATATATTTTCGTTTTATTTACCTTCGGATACTGTTGCGATGATGATTCATTTAACGAATGTGCATACAGTTGGTCTCGCAGTACTATCCAACTAATGTGTGCGTGTATATGCTAGTGTGGTATCCAAAAGCGTTTGTGTGTAGTCACCTGCTTGGCTTGTCTCGATCTGCGACAATCACTAACTAACTGTCTGTCTTTATATAAACATTTCGTGTCTTTCTTCTTTTGTTTTCGGTGAATTATTTTCTTTTACGCATTCTGACACATATTTTGTTTAAATTCTTTAAATGCGTGTTGAAACGGACAATGCATTGTTTTTCTGATTTCTCTCTAACCTAATTCTTTTCTGTGAATCAGCAAATTCCACAATTCTTCGATGCATATTTTGGGTTAATTCTTAAATGTGTGTTTAAAATTACGATGCATTGTTTTTCTTATTTTTCTCTAACCTAATTCTTTTCTGTCGATTATCAAATTCTGTAAATCTAAAATTATTTGTGACAAGATTTTATTTTCAAATGCATAGATTTAAATTTCTATTTTCCATCATTCGCATTTGAAACAGTTATTCTCATTTTTTTTTGTTTGTCCTACTTTATAACGTTACATAACTCAATCAAAGTCGCACTAACCCACTGACAAATTTTTAGTCTTGTATACACGACTAATGTTCTTTTTTAGGTACGTAATGTGTCTTTTCCAGATTTAAAACGAAATACAAAACATGAGATGTGTGGGCTTTTAACTTTGTGTAAGTGACTTAAATATTTATCGCAATTTTTAATTTAAAAATGTTTTATTATTCAAGGAGACTGTTCTTGAAATATTCTAAGCAATTTTAATTTCTGTATTCTTCCCAGAATTGGATTTCACATGTGTAATTTGTTAGCGTCTGTACGTGCATGTGTGTGCAAGGAGAAAGAAATTACAGCAACAGGCAACAATCATTAAAATAGAATTAAAACAAAAATCAATATGGAGATACAAGTCTGAGTGCAAATGTAATGGAAATTGGCTCGATGTGCAATGGATGTCCTCAGCATTTCTAAAGCGAATGCTTATCGGCTATTCCTTATATTTTTTATATATTTCTTTAACCATCTCCCCCTACGTTTTTGTCTATCACGCTCTCTCACTGGATATATTTTGATGCTCCGTTTGTATTTTATACAGTATCTATTACTTTTGCTTCTGCCTTTCTCTCTCTCTCTCTTTCTCTTTCTCTTTCTCTCTCTCTCTTTCTCTCTCTCTTTCTCTCTCTCTTTCTCTCTCTCTCTCTCTTTCTCTATCTCTCTTTCTCTCTTTCTTTCTCTTTCTCTTTCTCTTTTTCTCTTTCTCTTTTTCTCTTTCTCTCTTTCTCTTTCTCTCTTTCTTATTAACATTCGAAGATAATAAAGAAAGAAAGAATAAAAAAGATTGGAATAGTCAAGTATAAAGAAAATTGAATATCACCACAAGTAGTAATGCTATTATATTCCTAGCTGTGGAGGGAAAGTAAGAGAGGGGATTGTAGCGAGCAGAAAGAGAATATTTTTGTATTCTGTCTTTAATTGTTTTATATTCAGCTTACGTTTTCCTGCAAAATGAAATTCGGAATGGGAAAGTGTGCACTACTGAAGATAAAGAATGAAAAACTCGAAACAGCAGAGTGACTAGAACTGCTCAACTTAAAAGCGATGAGGGTGCTTGGTGAACATGATAACTATAGATATCTGGGAGTTCTGGAAGCGGACGCCATCGAATCAGCAGAGATGAACGAGAAGATTAGAAGAAAATACCCAAGAACAAATTATATAGTAGAAACATAATATAAATAATAAATACCTGCACAGTAGCTCTAGTTAAATATTCTGAACACTTCATCAGCTGGACAAAAGGAGAACTCAGGCATCTGGAAAAAAAACAAAGAAATTAATGACTATGCACAACACACTGCAGTTGAAGAATAATACTGACCGACTCTATGTAAAAGGAAAAGCAAGGAGAATAGGAGTGCTAAGTATAGAAGACAACATGGATGATACGATATAAGAATTGTTATTGTTTGTTGAGGTAATGAGGATTTGGAGCGAACCCTAACGAATTTTCTAATCCAAGAAAGGCCTGTCCGTAAAAATGAAACCCTGGTTCACCTACAGAAACTGTAGTGTATAGTTTTTAAATAAATAATTTATATATATATATAATGCTCAATAACAGGTAGAGCTGTATTGTGGTATAAACATTTTATTTATACAAACATTATTGGCTACATATGTTTATACATGTTTCAGCTGCGATTTAATTCAAATATGTAGCCAATAATTTTCGTATCAATAAAAAAAAATACTATATATATATATATATATATATATATATATATATATATATATATATATATTTAAATAAACTTTTAGTGGTACAAAATTTTCTTATGGTAAGGAATTCAATTTTATCCCCCCAAATGTCATATATATATATATATATATATATATATATATATATATATATATATATATATATATATATGTATATGTACATAAATATATATAAATATATATATATATATATATATATATGCTAACATTGTTAAAAATAACAAGATTCGTCTGTTTAATTATACCTTTTTTATTTTTTCAATTTTTCTGATGGTCTTTTTTGTATTAAAATCAAAAAAAATAATAAATGTACTATAGGTTTTACAGGTTTCACGAACGTTTTTTTATTCTTCGTTAAATCATCCTCAGGTGTCAAAAGCAAATGAACAAAAAGTTGGAGAAAGAAGAGAATTTTAAAATGATGCGAAGAAACGCGCATATAACGTTTTTGGCATTGTTTCAGGAAGTCGTTGACAATTTAGATTCAATGGTCGATGGCATCACAGAACAAAATCGCATTACGTTAAGCATTTTAAAATGTTATCACTGGTTTCATATGTGATGTTTTTAATTTTAGGTTTATATATATATATATATATATATATATATATATATATATATATATATATAAACATAAAATTAACAACATCACATATGAAACCAGTGGTAAACCCAGCTAAAAGCGAACTAGGACTAGCAAGTAAATCAATTGTTAAAAATATAGTTAATAAAATTAAGGAAAAAACAAACCTAAGTCTGTGGGGCAATATAAATTCAGTCCTAAACTGGTTCCATAACATGCAGGATAAACACAGATGCAAATTCACACAATTAGACATAGTAGACTTCTACCCATCCATAACAAAAGACACCCTAGACAAGGCCTTAACCTTTGCACCTTCACACACAAACATCAGTCAACTAGAAAGGGACACAATACTACAAGCAAGACAAACTACTTTTCTTCGATGAAGGACCTGGGTTAAAAAATCAAACCCAGCGGACCCATTCGATGTTGCAATGGGGCCTATGACAGTGCAGACATCTGCAACTTAGTTTGCTTGCTCATATTGGATACGCTCAAAAATAAATTCCCAGACCATTTCTTTGGTCTTTATAGAGATGATGGACTCTGCCTGCCACGCAACCACAACGGGAACACACTAGATAGATTTAGAAAAGATTTAACAAGCACCTTCCAAAAACTCGGTTTCAAAATCACCATTAAAACAAATTTAGACCAATTAGATTCCCTATATACCACACTGAACCTTATAAACAACACACACAAGCCTTTCCACAAACCCTATGAAACACTCCAATACATACACAAGGGATCCTGCCACACCCTCCACTTTAAAAAAAATTTAGTCAATAATATTAGCCAAAGAATTTCCAGTCCCGAAATTTTCAACCAGGCAGCACCCTATTACAACAAAGCACTAAGAGAAGAGATCTCATACACCCCTACCCGAGACCAACAACAGGGGAGCCGCAATAGTAGGAGGTTGCTAATCTGGTTTTCCCCACCCTATTCCACCAGTACCAAGACAAAGGTAGGCCACCTTTTCCTCAACTTACTCGACAAACATTTCCCCCACACATACAACCTGCACAAACTTTTAACAGAAATTCTATTAAGGTTAGCTACTCCACTGCCCCATCTATAAGAAAAATCATCTCTGCGGAGCCCAAAGCAATTGCAAATGCAGGCTGCTCATGCCAGGACAAAAAGAACTGCCCCCTAGAGGGGAATTGCAAAATCGATTCCCTCGTATATGAAGCCATCGTCACAAACCAGACTACCGGTAGAGCAGAAAAATACATCAGCATGCCGCAGGGAAGCTTCAAACAAAGATTATACACACACAGAAACACCTTCAGATACAAAAAGAAGACAAATACAGCACTCGCGACCCGGATATGGCAACTTAAAGATGAAAAGACACCCTTCACCATCAAATGGAAAGTAATTGAGATAAGACCATCCTTCTCTCCAGCCATAAATAGATGTCCTCTGTGTGACGCTAAAAAATACTATATATTAAGAGCCATCATTGACCCATATACAGTCTGTTTGAATATTCGAGATGAAATCTTTAAGGGATGCATCCACAGGAGACAAGCACTACTCATAAACTGGACTTACTGATACACATAAAAGCCTAGCTACACCCCCCTCTGCCAAATACATAACCCCATAATTGCCTCATTACATACCGACTTAAACTCCAGAAAATTTTCCCAACTATCACCCCTCATAAATATATATAAAATTAAAAAATACAAACAAATACCTTAATCAACCCATAGCCACACTACTTTTCAAGAGCAATAATGATAACTTAACCAAAAATATTTCTCCAGTCATTAAGAGGGTAACACCCCCATTTCACAACATTATTATTACTCCCATAAGTCCCCACCATTTCTCGGTCATAATGCTAATCTTCCATATCTTCCAAACAGATCCAATCTTGCCGACCCAATCCTTACTCTTATCTCTAAACCAGTTTCAATCAGCATACCAATTTTACCACCTCCATAAGTATTCAGTATACCTTAGTTTATAATGTTAAATCCCGAATAAAAATAATTCAAAAACCTTACATTGTTACTGCCCTTAGACCGCCAATCCAATATTTAAACACGAATTTAATTAATGTTGTTCCTTTTAACCTCTTTAATCCTTAAACCCATCTTTTTCCCCTAATTCCTTTAGAAGACACATTATTAAACCCCAAAACAGTAACGGCCAAATAATAATATTGACTCACGGGATTTATATATTTTTATTTTTTATTTTTTTACTTTATTTTATTTTTTAATTTTCAAAATTTTTTTATATCTCTTTAAATCTTCTCCAGTTTTAAATCTCAACTGTTACTTTTCATCCTTATCCTTTTTTTCAAACCTTATTAAACCTTCCTTACACTAAATTTAAACAAACATAAATAACACTCTTAGCAAATAACGCGTCCAAATGAGAGTGACATGTGACTTCACATTTCCGAAACAGATGACAACAGAAGCTGATGTGAGCTGGATGGCTAAGTCCTTCTGTGCTTGAAACCGACGGTACGAATGTTGTGCTAATTTTTCTGTACCAATATATATATATATATATATATATATATATAATTTTTCTTTTTTTTTCAAATATATGCTAATATATATTTTCTATAGGGCATAGTATCCACGTTGAGCTTGTGATACTCTTCAGACAATCTGCATAGAGAGCGAATCATTCCTATCAAATTTCATGATCCAAGGTCTAATAGTCTCAAAGTAGTCAGCAGACAGACAAATTTCATACTACATAGACACCCGTTTCACTTTAAAATCACCATCATGAAGGGGATATCTTAACAGAGACGGACAGACAGACAGAAAGGTGCACATTTCTCTTATTACCATAGATCTATTTGTTTACTGCAAATACGAGAAAACGACTGTGTGTATGTATCATGTTGACCATGTTCACACAGCTTTGAGATCAACTGGAGAAAGTTTTTAAAAGGTCCAAACATTCGTACTGTCAATTAATTAGGCTTTAATTAGAATAAAAAGGAAAATCTAATAAACACATAATTGAGTATAATTGGTTTATATACGTTAATTACGTTAATTACACAACAAAATCAATATCTGTGCATCTAATGCAAATATATTCAAGATCAAATATAATTGGCAGACTTTGATTTTGTTTAATTACAAGGAACTAGCAGAAAAAAAGGCAATACAAATGTAGGCGCTTTGTCATTGAACAACGGTAACATTTTAAAAATATTCTTTATTAAGAAATGTATTTCCTGGACCCTCATCAGAGAAGAATATGTTCAATAATTCGTTAACTTCGAAAAAGAAATAGACAAAGTCACCCTTATTTTATTTATTTATTTTTAATTCACCCGAAACTGGCACTGAGACGTAAGGGGCTACTATGAATTAGGGGCCAGATCTATAGGGGCATACTAAGCGAGATGCTTGTTCACATTACATTTAAATTTCTGTATGTTGGTACAGTCAGGGATGCAAGGAGCAGGGAGGGAATTCAAAAGGCAAGCGGTTTGAGGAAAGAATCTATTAAAGTAGAAAGCCTTCCGGCATCTGGAGACCTCTATAGTGAAGAGGTGGGATTTTGCTGCTTATCAGGTTGGTTGCGGGTGTTCACGTTGAGGGGGAACACATGCAGAAAGTTTGTCGGAGCACATTCCGTTGAAGTACTTGGAAAACAAGCACAGAGATGCAACATTGTGGTGATGGGACAGAGGCTGGAGCTTGGTAAACAATGAGGGGCCTATTAGGTTAGAGACTCTTTTTGGACCCTGTCTAAGAGGGAGAGACTAGTGGTTGGTGCACCAGCCTAAATGTGACAACAATACTCAATGCATGGGCGAATGGTGGCTTTGTGGAGATATGCGAAACTGGCATAGATGTCTGTGAAGAAAAAAAAATGTTTAAAGTTAGTATGCAAAGAGATGATATTGATAAAATGGTAAATTCGTATGAACCAGCATGGTACGACTTGTTGGCATTGGTTTTCCCAGAATCAGATACTTACAGGAGGGACCATGTGAAGGTTGCCAACATCCATAATGAGAGTGGTTCTATGAAATCAACACAACTTGAATTTGGCACACCTAGATCGTTAGTCCGTGTCCGCTTCATCGCCGCCACCTCACATGCTATTGATAAAATGTTATAAAACAAAAAAAAGTGAAAAAGGTTGAAAGGAGAAAATAAAAATATAGTGATGGGATGTTAAAGAAAGAAAGTATTTGTGTCTACATAAAGACGATTGTCTGATACTGATAGATTCCGAAACCTGGAGATAGAATGAAGAACTGGCAGTGCTAAGTATTTTAAATGGTTAGCGCAGACAGATGAGCAATCAGGAAGATGTATTAAAAGTTGAATCAGCACCTTGAGCAGAAAAACGGTTCAGGCTGTCGTATATTTATGTTGTCTTATATTTAGTGGTATATCCTGTTTTATTTTGTTTACAAGTCTGAGAGGGGTATGTCCAATGTATCTCGAATCACACTGGCACAAACATTGGTAACTTATGGAACTCGTATGAAGGAAAGGATGAGATCCCAGTGTATACATCGAAAGGCCTTTCTAGTGTTGAACACTAAACAAAGGTAGAAAAAACACATTTTTATCAATTACTAGTGTTAAATAATAAAAGGACTACGTTTGCCTGTATTCATCTAGTGATTTGGATTTGCGGGCCAACATTGACATGTACATGGGAGACCAGAGTCATCTCGACCTGCCGTATACTGGAAACGGACGTAATGTCACATGGCTAGAAGAGAGAGTTGGAAGCTTCGGGACGAACACAACATGTAAAGAATGATTTAAGATCGACGATAAACTAAGGGGATCCTAATATCCGTGACTCGGACCGTCCTCTACCGCTAGCAGAAGAGCAGGCAATATCAACATTTCAATAAAGGGTCCTTTCTTCAAATTCGAGAATATTCTTTATTATTAATTTCAGGTTGCTCAGTCACGGAAGGAAGTTGCAACATGAGTTGGGATTGAACCGTACTTTTATGATTGTGATCTGTATTCGAAAAAGGTATGTTTATGATCTTCTATGTATTTTAATTGATTGAGACTTACGAGTCATTAGACCTCCCCTAATACTAGCTGTAACTATCCGGCGTTACCCAGGAATTTTTACTTCTATCTCCCCTCCCCGCCCAGTCAGAAGAATAGTTAAGTCAGAAACCGAGAAACAAACCAACTGGAAAACTGTGACTCTTTTCCAGGCATTAAATAAACGTCTTTTCATAACCCTCTCAAGATCTGCCTTCTGAATTCTTTCTTTGTCATGTAAAATTGTTTTATTCCCAGAGAGCAGATGCACCGCACTAGACGATCAGGAAATCTACACGACGAGGAAGGTAAGAAAATCTAAAAAAATCCACGGCACAGCACACAACGACTAAGACTATGATGACCAGCGAGGAAGGCGACGAAGAAAAGTATCAGGTAAATTATGACACTGATTTGGAATGAGCCATTGTGTTGAAAGAATTTGAATTTAAAAAATCCACGGCACACACACATATGGCGAACGCACTGCATACGTATAGTTTTATAAAGAACTATAAAAAAAGTGAAAAATGGCCGTTTAAAGGCTTCTAAATGCTTTAAGAGTAGAACTGTGTTTGAGAACGTTTCGTTCAACTTTCGAGAAAGGGTGATTTTATTATTATTTTATTTATTTTGTTATTATTTTATTAGCTTTTATTACCTTAAAAAGGAATCATAACGTTAGTTTAAGAAACAGTTTAAGAAACTGTTTAAGAAGTAACAGTTGAGAACTTTTTAGTCAATTTTAGTAACGATTATAAAAACCTTTTGGTTACAAAAGAACAAGAACTAGAAAAACAATAATAATAATAATAATAATAATAATAATAATAATAATAATAATAATAATAATAATAACAACAAGGTGATCTGAAAATGAGTAGAAACAAGAGGAGAAACTGTGACAAAATAGAGGAGGATAAAATATGAAAACAAAGAAGAAAGAAAACATAAAGCCGTTAGATACAGTCAGATTATGAAGAAGAGTGATAAAAGTTGGTGTCACATGATTTTCAATAAAAATGGAGTTGCCAATGTTAAAGCTTACGTTTGTCATAATAAAAGTATGTGATATAAGATGAAAAAATAAAGAAAGAAAATTAAAAGAAGAAGAAAAGGTAAAGTAAACAAATAACTACAGAAATATTGATTATAACGAGAAATAGGAATGGATAAGAAAAAGTAGAAAAGATAAGATCAATAATGGCAGCCATGTTTGTAAAAGGGTCCTGTGTAATCAAACGGTTTGCATTTTCTCTCAATTTCTCTCAGACTTTCAGATGATTTGTTTGCTAAGGTTCAATAAAAACAATTTCTATTGTCATTGCACATGTGTATTTTAACATAGTTGCCAATAATAATAATAACAATAATAATAATAATAATAATAATAATAATAATAATAAACACGTGGTGGCTTAGCTTTAGCATGTGCTGCACAAAATGATCATAATGGGTCAAGGAGGACTGAAAGACCGAGGAGGGAAAGCACAAAGCAGACCTCCACTGGAAGGGTGCAGAGAGTGCTGGGACTTTAGGGGGCATTTTGCACCTCAATTTCCAGATAGGACCAATGGTTGTTGCCAACAAGAAATCAGTGGTTAGCATCTGTTGCGATAGCACAAAGTGATTTGCAGTGGTTATCGAAAAGAGGTTGAGAGTGCTGGAAATCTGGGGAGACTTGTTGTTGTCAGGCTAATTATTCTTAGTGGACAATCACTGATACTGACTTGTGTGAAAACTCCAAGTGAGTAAATGATAATAATAATAATAATAATAATAATAATAATAATAATAATAATAATAATAATAATAACAAAACCACAGGAAAAACACCACTGCATGAACAGAAACTGCAAGAAATCTCATAAGCTGCCCCCCCCCCCAAATGGTGTCAGCCTAGGCTGACACCACAGAAAATATTTGTAGAGGGTCAAGGAGGATGAGAAGACCGAGGAGGAACAGACCTCTTCTGGAAGAGTGCGGAAAGTGCTGGGACCTTAGGGAGGCTTATTGCCACTTAAATCCCAGAGAAGAGCAATGGTTCTTACCAGCAAGAAATCAATGGTAAGCAGCTGTTGCGATATCGCAAGATCATTTGCGGTGATTATCGAAAAGAGGTGGAGAGTACTTGAAATCTGGGGAGGCTTGTTGTCACTCAGACTCCAGGGGACACCAGCGGTTGTAGTCGGTAAGCAATCATTGATGATGACCTGTGTGATAACTACTAGTGAGTACAAATAATAATAATCTATAGACTATCAAAAGTAATAGTGTTTTGAGAGTTTGTTCGTACACAAATAGAAACATGTGATTGGTTGACAAAAAATGAATAGGCAGAGTACACATTACTAAGGCAGTAGTTTTTACAATATCAATACCCAAATTTTAATTTCACGTAATTCGAAAGGAGTTTTTAATTGGATATGTGTTTTATAAATTTAAAGAAATTAACATAATACAGGGTGGGCCAAAATAAGGGTCCGATCTTTAAATTTGAATAACTTGAATTTGAATAACTTCCACAAAATAAAAGTTAAACTCACCAAACTTTATGTGTGTGTAGACTGACCCTTCCGAGATTTTTTGAAATAAACAAAACAAATTTTAGCCGAAAAACACTTCTTAAAACTTACAAAAACTAAAGTATTGTTTTTTACACTGTTTTGAGTTTTTTAAGCAAAAATAATGTTTTCTAAATGAGGGTACGTTCCTTAGGGCTAATACGGCTCATGCTTGCTTCGGAAGGGGTCCTTTACTTATTCTAAAAAAAAAATTTTTTTAAATCAATAAATAAAAAAGTTATGAATTTTTAAAAATAGGACTCTTATTTTTGCCCACCCTGTATAAAAAACTTATATGAATATTTTTTTTAAACTAAGTGACCATTTTTATGATAATCTGCAAAAGAAAATAGAAATGAAGGATATTTGGCATTAGTTCAAAATGAATTATTTTGCTTAAAAACATCATTTCTAATGTTTTTTGACAATACCTTTGAGCTGTTAAAGCCGACCTCTGTTACAGAAACAATTTTGTTCTCTTTTACTTCTGAGACTAAATTCATTGATTTCTTCATCGACAAACGATAAAAAATGCAGCTCTTTGGATTTCAAATGCTGTGTTAAAAATATACATTCCAAATAACACTTCATCATCATCATCATCATCATCATCATCATCATGGGAAGTGACGGTGGTGAAGTGGTTAACGACACAGACTGACAACCTGGTTGTGCCAAGTTCGAATCCAATTTGTTCCACAGAAACACTTTCACTTGGGATGTTGGCAACCTTCACGTTGTCCCTCCCACTAGTTCCTGATGTCTTTCTAGAAAGAATTCTAAGTAGAAAGATATCAGGGAAACCAATGCCAACAATAGAATCATCTGATTCATAGGAAATGAATGAATGAATCTAATTCATGGGGAATGTTGCTAAATAGGATGTTAATACCAAATGTTACTATGAGTGTTTCTGTAGTACTTTTTGTGGTATGGAGTTTAAGGAGTGAGTATCGTCCCTTATGCAGATTTTGGCCTGTTTCGTGAATAGTTGTAGTATGATGTCTATTAGGTTGCAAAGTTTACTTGTTGGGCAAGCTGGCCCTGCTACTATGGATCTAAACGTACGATCACTGAGGTTTGGGACATTGATATATTCGGATTTTTTGTTCTTATTTCATTTGATTTGTGTATTTTGGATAGTTCGTAAAAGTTGTTTGTTTTTGTAATGATGTCTATGAGGAAGTCTGTAACAGTGACTTGTGTCCCTTTTTCACCGGCAATACGATTTTTCCTTCTTTTAACCGTATTATCCAAACGCATGCGAACTTCGAGACGTTCTCTACTCAACTGCCGTCGACCCAAAAAACACCGCCTTTTATTTAGCCTTCTTTGCCGCACCTGATTTGCATAATGCAACCCTCTCAGTCTCTTTTTCCTGCTTGATGTTTGCTACAAAGTCTCTCTTTTTTAATATGTTAATGTAAGTGGAGCAAATTTTTGTGAATTTTTAAATAGTATTTTTGTCTATGTTGGTTTATAGTTGTCCTTATCTTTTAGCACCTGAAGATTTTCATTCTATGTTTCATCAATGATGACTACATTACTGATTGTGTCTGCTTCTTTTATGATTATGTTATTATTACTTCAGATACACAAGATTGGAGATGGATGAGAACTCCGATGTGGAGAAATTATATCTGGATGGTAAAACTATTGAGGTTGGCGAGAAGTTTTGTTATCTTGGTGATACAATTGAAGAACAGGATAAAGACGGTGCTAGTGTGATTGAAAGAATTACGAGTGAATGGAGTAAGTTCAGAGCACTTCTGCCATTACTAACCAACAGAGCGTTACCACTGTTTGTAAAAAGAAGAGTCTATCAGGCATGTGTACACGGTGTATGGACGAAGAAAGGAAAGATCTTTTCAGTTGTGATAGAAAACAAGTTCTTGCTGTGAAAATAGGTTGTAAGGAATAGAAGAGATCATTCTCCACTAGATTTTGAAGTCGATTCTGAATTCTGACACGTACAACTTGAAGAGTGAAGTTTGGATGAGGTTAAGATGGGTTTTTAGTTTTTTGGTTGGCGTTTGCTTTGAAATATTTTGGTTGTTTTGAGTATGTCTTTTAGTTTGTCGTATTGGTTTAGTAGTTCCACATTTCTTGTTATTGCCGTAAATATTTCTGGATTGTTTTTATTGTATGTTGGGACGTATACTATAATTTGTTTCTCGTTTCGTTTGTTTTTTTGATTTGGCGGCGGAGGGTTCTGTTGCTTGTCTACTTGTATTTCCCGCTAATTCTAAACCTTTGTTTATTAATTGTGTGGGCTATCCTCTTTTCTTTTAGGGTTTTCGTAGTTTTTCTAGTCGGATCATTTGGAGGTGTTTGTCGGCAAACATAGTGCAGATCTTGCATGTTAGAGAGTAGGGTATAGATTTTAGGCAGATCTTTGAGTGATGGCTCCTAAAATGGAGATATTTTTGGGTGTCTGAGAGTTTGTGGTAAATGTCTGGGATGACATGGTTGTATTTTTTATTGTGATTATCATATCTAGCTCCTTATGGCTATGTTCTTGGGTGAATTTGATTTTTGGGTGTAGATTTTAGAGTATGTTGTGCAATTTTGATTTCCCAAAGTATTATTTACCTCCTTTTCAGGAAGTTAGACAGAAGGTCAGGCAAGATTTTGAAAAGTTAGCGCACTAAGAGAAGTACAATCTGGCCTACAAAAAATATCTGACCATCCCAGTCGGCATTTCCTGATAGGGGCGCCTCTGGCAATTAGCAATAAACTAACACTTTCTCAAAGAGAGAAAGTAAAGCCTGGGATGGTGCACCTCTTAGAACTGCACAGATCATCCCTAAGTCAAACAGAAGCAAGGTCTCTGTCAGACTGATTGTCAAAGACGTATCGTTGACTTGTATGAACAACACTTACTCAATTATCATTTAAGTTGCTCTTCCAAGATTTTATGAAATCTGCTTTAATATTATGTCCGTATTTGTGTTGTATTTTTTCATCAAGGTTTTCCTCTTGGTAAACCAGGTTTAAGGTGGCATATGTTGGCACCAGTTTCGTTCACATTGCGGTTCCTTACGGTTTGGATGCAATTTTTGTTGTCAGACTCAAAAGTGTTGTTGAGGATTAAGCCTATACTGTCGATGAAGAATTGTTTGGTGAATCTTGAATGTAGTATTTGTGATTGGTTTATCAATCCAGAATAATACTGCTTGTTTACCTAATTCATGGGAGGTGACGGTGGCTAAGTTTGAATCCAGTTCGTTCCACAGAAACACTTTCACTTAAGATGTTGAAAACCTTCACGTGGTCCCTCCTCTAAGTATCTGATGTCTTTCTAGAAAAGATTTTAACTAGAAAGATATCAGGGAAACCAATGACAACAGCAGAATCATCTATTTAATAAGAAATGAATGAATGAATCCTCCTCCTCCTCCCCCCTCCTTCCACTACCTCTTCCTCCTTTTGTATTTAATGTGTTGCGGGTGTTCCAGACTCCAGAGTGCGCAACAACAAGCAACGTCTCATGCCTGCTGTCCATGCAGTTGGATACCAAAGGTTAATATCGGTCATCTTGCATGCTGTTAAGTTTTCTTATGCACTCAAGCCAGGTCTACTTTAGTCACATAATAAGTAAATGCAGCAGATTAGTCCCCAAAAATACAAAAACAGACACAACTGCTTGGGAAAGTCAGTCCACTGAGAACTATGCAAACAACTGCACTTTGAACATGCAGACAAATGGTAGAGACACAAACCGGAGACAGTACTGGAAAATTAAAGCACAAAATTAATTCATAAATAAGTCCTGCGATTTTCATTGGAATCGGATACTTCCACATGATCTTTGGTTATCTTTCAAAAAGAAAAGTCAACTGGGGTCATTTGTTAGATTTTGTCGTATTGAAAAAAATCTTCTATGAAAATGTAAGAATACCCAAAAACTCCCCACCATGAACCAGAAGCAATGAAATGTATCGATGGCATAGGGAAAACTGACTTCTAACTAAAATTTTTCCTATAAAAGTGTTTGGTAGGAAAGCCGCTTTTAATTGATTTATTCCTCCTCTTTTGTACCTGAACGCAAAGACAGAGGGTGTAGTCACCTTTAATTCCCTGTTGCTTCAAATTCACCCGGAATTTCCTACATGGAATATGAATAACAGATACTTGAAGATTACGTTTAAAACTGCATCATGCTCAGTTCTGTATTGACTGTAAGCATCGAACAATTTTGGATTGTAAAATAAGATTAGAAAAACGATTAAAGACAAGCTAAATAAACGTATAATGTAAAAGGTGAACATATCCAGCAACTAGACAAATAGTTGATGAATCAGAATTGAGCATTTGGTATCAGCAGTATAACTTATTTAACAACATATAACCGGTAGCCATTGATGGTTAATTCATAATGAATAGATAATAAAAATGAACGTACATGTGTCCAGCACGTGGTGTGAGGAAAAAGAGGTTGGGGGCGAGGTACGAATGAGAAGGTGAAAAGATATAGTAGGCAGAGTAGCAGCGGATGTTGCTGTTTCTTTCAAAGCTTGATACCGGCCAACAATTCCGAATTCTGTTTTTAACCTGTGACAACTAAAGATTGTCTTTTTTGTTTACATGTTGCAAAAGATTGTAAGATGATAAAAATATAAGCATTCGCAAAAATAAAAAATAAATTAAAAAAATTATTATGTCGACCGACGTTTGTTCTTGGTCATTGGAATTGAACCAATCAGTATATATATATATATATATATATATATATATATATATATATATATATATATATATATATATATATATGTATGTATATATATATATATATATATATATATATATATATATGTATGTATATATATATATGTATATATATATATATATATATATATATATATATATATATATATATATAGAGAGAGAGAGAGAGAGAGAGAGAAAGTTTGAGGTAGCAATAGCGGTAGTTTGTCTTTTTTTTCTTGTCTATTAGCTTCGTTTCATTGATTTCAAGTAGTAAATAGAAATGAAATTGCTAAGCAAAAGCGAATAAATTAGTAACGAATAAATTAATTACCACAAAATTGAAAAATGTCAAAATAGAATGAAAATGAAATGAGATATAAAAAAGAATATACTAATATGTTATCTCTCTTGTCTTCTAAATTAGATTATCTCTCTTTGTCTATTGTGTTAATAAATTACTTCCCCTGTCTTTTAAAATAACCCCACTAGGCACTTGATTTTTGGTGGTATAAAGGCGAAAAGCCCAATTCTTGTCTTCTTCTGAAATAGTCTTTACTCATGTGAGACGCATTTACAGAGTCATTCTAGTCAAGTTAAAAAGAACCTTATTTTGCAAATGCTGTCATACTTGATAAGTACAGTAGCAGATAAGTTGGTATTTTAATTAAGTTGCAAACAGTTTTCTTTGCCAGAGATTTCTTGTATTATAACTGTTGTGACCTTGGAGGCCCGATAATAATTAAGACAACACGGTGGTATATTTACAGAAGTACCGAGTAGTATGTTACAGAAAGTCTGCATCTGATACTGTTGCTATGACTGTCAGCATGACTGCTACGACACTTCGTCGTAACTCTATTCATAGTCAATAAGTGCAGTGCATATATCATGAATCACTGTCTTATAGGTATTTACTCCTCCCCAGGAGTTAGGCACAAGGCCAGTTTTATCTTACTCCCACAAGTAAGATGTGACCACAGCTTGGGTCGAGAAAGTGGGGTTAAAAGCCAGCGCTCGAGAGGTGAGCACTCTGGCCATTTAAAAATTGCCTGGGCAGCCCCGTCGGCATTCCCCGGTAGGGGCGCCTCAGACAGTAAGCAATAAACTTACTCCTCCCCAAAGAGGGGAGGCGAAGCCTGGGAGGGTGGACCTCCTAGAACTGCACAGGACAATCCCATAGACCGGCGTAAATCAAGCCCCGGAGGCCAAGACAATACCAGTCTATGGGGTGCAGTATCCATCGGAACAGATACTACACTTTGATCTTAGCCAAAAGGCCCACTGTCTTATATATCTTCTTCATTACGATTCGGTACTTCTCCATATTAAAACCAGAGCTAACTTTGACCCCATAATTAGGATTAGGGTTAGAATTAGGGTTAGAGTCAGGTTAGGGTCAGAGTTAGGGTCAAAGTTAGCTCGGGTCCTAATCTAAAAAAGTACCTACGATTCCATTTAAGCTAATCTTTCACTTTACACTTACATTTTGCAAGCAAATTCCGACATTTTACAAACAGAACAAAAAATGTAATTGAGTAAGTTCATTCACTCACTGTTAGAAACTTAATGTGTTGCTAAAAGTAAAGCTGTTAGATTGTGGTCCACAACATTTTTACTTTTAGTTACAAAAGACAAAGTTAAGTTTATAAACATTAACCATATGCATATGTATAGGTTTAAAAATATGTAGATTTAAAACCAAAGTTAGTGAAATTTCGAAGAATTCCTCATCCGTGTGAAAATGGATTAAAACACGATTCTGAGAAACAAAAGAATTCACTTTCGATTTTAGGGGTCAAATATAAAATAGTATGCATAATAAATAATGATAAATAAAACTCAGCTCATGTCTTTCAATCGTAGGCGTATCCCTTTTCTTCCTGAGATTCTCATGGATGGCTTTTCTCTTGAGAAGAAATCGACTCTGAAACTTCTTTGTCTTTCTCTCATCAAATCTTTCTTGGAGTTCATCCATTAGATCCATTCTTCTTTCTGCTTCTCATAAAATCGGTTCTCTCTATCGCTCCAAACACTTTCTCACACCTGAGGCTATTCTCTTTCTCTATAAATCTACAATCAGATTGTTGTCATATTTGGGCTGCTGAATCTCTGTCCCATTTGAGGGTTCTTCATAAGGTGCAGAAACGTTAATGCAATTTCATTGGCATCACTCTTTCTTCTTCTCTGCACCATCTCTCTCACAGACGCGATGTTGCTACTCTCAGTCTTTTCTATAAATCTTATTATGGTATGTTTTCTTCAGAATTGTGTGATCTATTCCCTGCTCCCTTTGTGTCAGCTCGTTTACTCGTTAGTTTAGTGGTCTCCAGCCATTCGCTGTTTTGATACCTTATTGTAATACAGCTTCCTATTCCAGTAGCTTCTTTCCAAAAACTGCAGGCTTCCTGCTGACTGTTTTCCTCCTACCTATAGCCTTGGTCTTTTTAAGATTAAGGCCAATAGACATCTCCTGTCTTTGCGATAATCATCTTTTGTTCTTCTTAGCTACTTACATTAAGTGGCTTCATGCCTTGTATGGGGCGATTTCCATAAAAAAACAAAAAAGCTCTGATACTGGAGAGTGAACAGTGAATGCTCAATCGTATTCTTGCTCAGACGCACTGTTATTTTTAGCACCTGTTACATTTGGGCCCACCCTTATCATACTTATTTATATACTAGCAGGAAGATCTAACGTTGGATTAAATGAAGATCACTACTATGTTCTTTTTCACTCCTGTTTCGCCCCCTGATATAGTCGGAAGAAGCTGAAATACTTAAAACCTCTCTGAATTAGTGTCTTATACATATGGCTTGAATTTCATTGAAATCAGATATACATATTTTAAGTTTTAAGAGGGTTATGTCCGAATGGGCCATTTAGAGGTAGAGGCATGTAGATATTCGGCACATAGGGGGTAACATAGAAATTCGAGACTACTTCCATTGTCTTCCCCGGAGAATTTTTTACATATGATATAAATTTCATCAAAATAGGATATATTTGAAGTTTTAAAGGAGACTTGGCCGCCATACTACTTTAAGTTAGAAGGGCACTTAAAGATTCGGGACCACTTCGATTGTCTTTCCCAGAAATATTTATACATATTACTTAAATTTCATGAAAATAGGATATATGTGAAGTCTTAAGGAGGTTATACCATCATAGTCTCCTTAGATGTACACGTAGATATTTAGGAATACTTCCATTGTCTTCGGCAGTAAATTTAACATAAGAATACACTTTTACATTTTATGTAGATTGTCTAACCTTTCATTCTATACCGGAAACACAAACATTACACAAACACACACATTGAGTTTTATATATAGAGATATGCATGAATAAAACAAAAAGAAAAACAAATAAAACACAGGAAGAAATCATCAGAAAACGAGAGAGTTACCAGTTTCCATTCGGATCAACGAACGTCTTCAGAAAACCGATAAATCTCACATGTTTTATGATTTCTTCCTGTGTTTTATTTGTTTTTTCTTCCTGTCTTTTTCATACATCATCTCTCCACGCCATTTAATTTTATGATATATCGTGTATTTTATTCTCATATATAGCTATATGAACATTTAAAATTCCTATTCCGCAGAGTTTATTTGCAATCAACATTATTATTTTTCTAATCATTGATACGATGGATGTGGAATGTGAGTCTTTAAGATAGGCTTATATCTGATGACCGCAGAAGAAGAAATCTGAACAGTGTAAAGAGATGTGTGCAGAACAAGAGACTTCTTTGGTATGGTCACTTTGAAAGAATGGATGAGAGTTCTTGAGTTAGTAGATGTAGAACAGTTCAGGTAGCAGGTTCAGTTCATAAAGGGAGGCTAAGGGAAACATGGGAGGAAGTGATAACGATGGATTTGAGAGAAAGGGGAGTAAATAAAGACCTTTGAAGAGATAGGTTAGTTTGGAAGTCAATTTTTAAAATGCATCCAACACATGCGAACATGTAAAATTGATGTTAAACCGCTGTACAACTAATCTTTACATGACTTTGAATGGCAAAACTATTGCGGTTGTTAAGAAGTTTTGTTATCTTGGTGATACGATTGGAGCACAGGTGCTAGTGTGATTGCAAGAGTTAGGAGTGGATGAAGTAAGTTCATGGAACTTCTGTTATTACTAACCAGCAGAGTGTTATCACTGTCAAACAAGGGAGGAATCTATCATGCATGTGCACACAGTGTGAAGATGTATGGAAGTTAAACCTCGCCAGTGAGGGTTAAGGACATGCGTTGGATGGAGATAAATGATATGAGAATGACATGATAGGTGTGTAATGTGAGACTTGAAGACATGCTTAGATCTAATGACCTCAGAGGAAATTTTAATTGAGAGTATAGGGTAGGGGTGGGCAACCTTTTCAGAGTGAGGGCCAGATGAGACTTTTGGAAGGAGATCGCGGGCCGGAGTGAAAAACGAAATCTCAGAATTACTATATTTTTTTTGAATAAATTGTAAAAAAATTGCATTGAACACTCTACAAATCTGATATTTTTTTCTCAAGAGACTTCTGTATGTGATGTTATAAAAGGCGTCGACGAAGAGCCATTTTGGAACCATAAAAAATAATGACGGAGAAGTAGCAAGTTGATCCAGCATTCGTTTTGACACACCTCGCATAAGTTCTCTGTGTTATGCCCTTTCCTCGTCTCACGTTTCCTCTTTGCCTCTCTTTTTCTCTTTTTCTATTTTTATCTCAGGCCAAGGATTTGAAATTAATAGTTAAAGAAAAATAAAATATACATGCATCATCGCTCACTGATATTTATATATTTTTATCCCACTGTAAATCTTAATTGAAACCTACTTTTACGTCTATGTCACAAAATGATATGAGTTTTACTGGGAGGTCCTCGGGTCGGATTGCAATAATAAAGCATAGCAAGGTGGCGGGCCGGACGCTAAGCCTTCGCGGGTCAGATGTGGCCCGCGGGCCGGAGGTTGCCCGTCCCTGGTATAAGAAGATGTTTGCAGAATAAGAGACTTAGATGGTATGAACACATTGAAAGAATGGATGAGAGTTAGTTGGCAAGGGAAGTCCAAAGAAAACATGGGAGGAAGTGATAAGGATAGACTTGAGAGAAGAGGGATAAATAAGGATCTGTCCAGAGATAGGTTAGTTTGAAAATCAATTTCTAAAAGACATCCAACATATGCAGAGCATGTAAACGAACGTTAAACCAAAGATGATGATGATGATGATGATGATGATGATGATGATGATGATGATGATGATGATGATGATGATTTATTTTTGGTATTAATACTGCTGCTACTGCTGATGATATTTTTACAGCTTGCATATGCAATCGTATTAGCATATAAATGTAATCTCCCTCTACAAATGATGCATATTAGTAATGAGGGGATCCTTTTAAAACATGAAAAATGTCATTTTTATTGGTTGTGAGATGAGGAACTTTTAGAATTAACTTTTCATAATACCCATTTCATATTGGTGTTTTCATGCATTATTGAATTGAAAGGTTTTCAATAACGGACCTTTATAATAGCATTATTTCTTCTGCTAAAAAAAAAGAATCCACACAATCTCTATCTATATATAAAGTTAGGTATTTTTATCAGTTTACATATTTGTGTGTACAGGATTCACTCCTAAACTAATTAACCGATCAATATGAATTTTGAAAACAGCTGCTAGGCGTAAGAGGTCCAAATGATGGCTATATTTAGTTTAATTCAGTTTTGTGCAAAGGGAATAAATAATGGTGAAAGTTCTTTGTGATACCTCTAACTTTTGTGAAATTTTAACAAGAGGTACAAGATGTTAAGATCGAGAGGGTGATGTTCCCGGACTATAAACGTGTAAAGTTGAATCAAGCAATTGTTGCATGCAAAGACAGAGTAATAATTAATAAACAAAATGAAGTAGTTCAAATAACGTTTATTGAACGTATGTGTACGTGGAATGATGAAGTGTGTGATGTATGCATGTGTGTCGATGGAAAAACAGTTCTTGAAAAGGTATAAGAAGAAATGAATCCGGCGTGTGGAAAGTCTTTGAAAGCCGTACACAAAGAAAATGAGTTGAGAACTCTTACCGTTGTTTGACCACGTGTGTTGGTAGTTGTTATGCTGGGACCAGTTCAAGAGAAAAGCGTGAGACGAAGCGCTAGTGTATTAGCGTCGTTCTGCCGAGGCCAATCGACCAGAAGAGAAAAGTGAAACGGAACGCTAGTGTCAGCGTACTTCTGTCGAGGCTGGTGAAGAAGAGATGGATTTTCCGTTTGCAACGGTTTTTATAGTCAGAAGGGCAGATAACTCTGGTGTCGCTTTACAGTGCCACCTGTCGGTGAAAAAGCGACACCTACCGGCAAACCGGTGTAGTTATGTTGCTACAAGGATATCAATTAATAAATATTGCCCAAACAATTAAGCAAAATTTTCTGAATTTCAATTCTTCTTAAGATCCCTTAACCTTAAGCCTTAAGTTTCAGACATTTTCTAAAATCAAAATCATGTATTAGATTTTGATCAAAATTAGAATAAGGATTCTAAACATTCGGTTTAGTATCGTTATAGGTGATTTTAATCTTTGTAAGGGGGGCATAAAAGTGGTGCAAACGGTTCTATTCAGAGAATTCATTTTACTTGTTCTGGGACGGGTATTCATCTAGTAACACAGCAACTTGTTTTGCTAACAAATGCAAACTCGATTCCCGTTGGGGACGCTAAATGTTTTTAATATTTCAATCAAAAATACAACAATGAAGACATTTTAACCCACCTAATAAACTGGTATTGTCCTGGCCTTTGTGTCTGGATTTACGCCGGTCTATTAGGGGTTGTCTGGTCCTGTGCAGTTCTAGGAGGTGCACCCTCCCAGGCTTCGCCTCCCCTCTTTGGGGAGGAGTAAGTTTATTGCTTACTGCCTGAGGCGCCCTACTGGGAATGCCGACGGGGCTGCCCAGGCAATTTTTAAATGGCCAGAGTGCTCACCTCTCGAGCGTTGGCTTATCTAATCCCACTTTCCCGACCTTGTGTCACATCTTACCTTGTGGGAGGGTAGATAAATAAAGAAGACATGTTCCAGAAGTGATAGTCTCTTATGTAGCTATTTTTAAAATTTTAATTTGAACTATTATTTAAGCTCCCTTATTTCTAAAAAATTTTTCAGGTGTAAAAATTACAATCTCATTTTTATTTTTTTAAATGATATTTAAAAAAAAAATTATTTATGAATTTAAATACATATTATCTTGGTTATGCGATCAAACAAAAATAAAGTTTTACGAGAACTTGATTTGACTTTGAATTAAGCTGTGATTTATTATTATTTGGAACGGTAACATATAATTCTATAATAAGTAAGACTAAAAAGTAAACAGATAAAAGAAAATAGAAATGTTTTTTTCAATTTTATTATAGCACAAAAAACTGTGATTGTTTCCAATGTCGACAGTATGAGAATAAAATACACAATATATCGCAAAATGAAATGCTGTGGAGACAGGATGTATGAAAAAGTAAAAAAGAAAAAACAATTAAACACAGAAAGAAATCATCAGACGAGAGATTGACTGGGTTCGTTCAGAAAAAGTGAAGATTAAAAATTCATTGAAAATATGTCAAAACATCAGAAAAAGAAGATGTAAAACAATTAAGAATATACTAAACACCAAACCACATCCAAACCTACCAACTAAGGACACTTCTTACCTAGATGGCATTTACAAAATAAAATTTGTCTCGTTTCTGATATTTTATATCAGTGAAACACACAAAATTATAAATCCTGCATTTACGAACATAAAAAGAACCTCCAACACAACACTCCCACTAACGCACGTCATACACAGAAACACTTTTACCCTCAATTTTTACTATACAAACTGCAACCTCATCACGATTGAATCCCTTCGCCCACGCCGCAAGTGCATCAAAAGTGCCGTAATCCTTCTCTGATCACCATCTAACGTAAACCTTAGGCTTGGATCTTATTCCTTAACAAAACATTTGGAAAAAATCGCACTTAAATAATGCAATATACCTCACCACTGCATAACAAACTCCAATTCCGGTTAAAGTACTACTTTTTTTACGGCATTTCATTCATGATTCCATTTGTTTATTTTTCTTCTCTTTTTTCCTCAATTAATGTCTTTGTCGCATGCGCCACATAATTCTTAAAATAGTTACGATGTTGTTGTGCCGTTTTTCAATAACTTTAAAATATTCACTTTTTCTGAAGACGTTTGTTAATCCGAATGAAACCTGTCAATTTTTCGTTTTATGATTTCTTCCTGTGTTTAATTGTTTTCCTTTTTGTCTTTTTCATACATCCTGCCTCCACAGCATTTCATTTTATGATATATCATGTATTTGATCCTTATATATATATATATATATATATATATATATATATATATATATATATATATATATATATATATATATATATATGAAGCAATCCAACAAAAGATATAAGCGTCAACTAATATCTTATAATTAGTGAAACATCCGGATAAAAACTGAAGCTCAATATACTGGATAGAGCATTAATATTATAATATAAAATGAAGTAATAAAATAAGGTGTCAATCAAATTTTATTAAAATTTTAAATTCAAGCAAAGTATCCTTAAGTCCTTAGCTCATGAGCTAAGGACTTAAGGATACTTTGCTTGAATTTTGAATTCTAATAAAATTTGATTGACACCTTATTTTATTACTTCATTTTATATTATAATATATATATATATAGTCATCCACATACAGACTGTTTCGCTGTTTCACAGCTCATCAGTGCGGCTAGACCAGTTATATATATATATATATATATATATGAATGAAAGGATTAAATAAATCTGACGGTATGCTAAAACTCAATGCGTGATTCGAAACCCTGGGCTACAAGTATTTTATAACTCAAATCCTGACACACAGAACCACTCGGCCACCGCTGGATAACTGAATAAACAGTTATAATTTTGACACTTATTTCGGCGGCTTGACATCATAAGAGCGTTCAACTTAATGAAAGGAACGATGCATTTATAGCTAGCGACGTCATGCTGTGTTAATGCTACACTTACAGTGCTCATCTAGAGGGTTTTCTAGGGGCTACAAATAATAAATATATAGAATAATAAATGAGGTCAAACGCGTTAAAAGCATGTTTATATGCGATATTTATTAATAATAATCAGAACAGATTTTTTTTCATTTTTACTTTTATCTTTTTACTAATTATTTCGCTAAATATACCTAGCTTCGGTGTTGATAGTAGTTTGTCAGAATATGAGATTGTAACAATTTCTGTTGGCGTTGATAGTAGTCTGTCAGAATGGAAAATGGACGTTGGTGTTAACGGCTTTCTCATATTTTTTTAGATATCAAGTGACGCGCATGCACGTGGTATATGTATTAAATAGGAAGAGTTCATATTTTTTTAGATATTCGTTGCTGTATATCCTCAGTGCTCGTAGGTAGAATCCAATTATGATGCCAGTTTTTATTTTATTATTATGGTACGAATAAAAATTAACATAATCATTTTTATTCGTTGGTTTATGGTAGACTTTATAATTTAATTTATTATTGTTGTTTATGAGTAGAATCTCAAGAAAGAGTATGGAGTAATTGTTTTAATTTTTTAAAGTAAATTTGATGGTAGGTTCTATTTTATTTAGTCTTTCAGTGATGCTTTCTATTTTAGTGGATTTCGGGAGGAAAATTAAGATATCACCTATATATCTATAGTATGATACATCTTTTGGTAGTTTATATTTGAAGGATTCGGTTTCTAGAAAGTCCAAAAAGTAAACAGTATAAGATACCATTGAACATTATTCAAGATAAAATAAGTAATGTTACTACATGAATTTATAATATTTATTCTGTTATTAACTGATGTTAATTTTGTTAAAATGCTTTTGGAGTAAATTAAGGCATTTTTAGTGAGGGTATTGGTATATAACGATTCTGTGTCCAGGCTGTTCATAGTTGTGTCTAGATTGTGATAAGGTTTACATCAGGGAAACCTAATGCAGTCTGGACAAAAGAATTTACAAGAACAAAACAGCTATCAAAACTAACAACACATTCAACGCCTTATGTTCTCATATCATATAGAATATGATCACCATTTTGACTTTACACACGCCACTGTAATTAAACCCAATTATCAATGAACATAATATACACATTGGATGATTCTCTGCTTTTAATTTATTTCCTTTGCGTTTTTTTTTTGCTCTTATCTTCTCCTTTCCTTTTGCTAATACAACATCTACATATATTTTGTATATATGTATATATATATATATATATATATATATATATATATAAATAAAAATGGAATAAAGGATAAGCAATTCAACAACTAACAAAAATAAACTCAACGCTGGTTAACTTTTAACCCTTGTCCTTCTTCCTCCTCCTCCTTCTCTGCTTCCTCCTCCTCCCTTGTTTTGAATTCCTCCGTCAATAGCTTCAAATTACTACTAATCCTATTAGACTTTTGACGTTTTCAATCTGCCGTCGGATTTCAATCAGCAGGCGATATTCAAGCACTGATGATTTTTTCTCTCTCTCTCTTTTTCTTCTTCAGTAGCTTTCGACAGTCAAATGTCGATTTTACTCTTTCTTTCTTTTGCTCTCGCTTCTTCTTCTTCTTCTTCTTCTTCTTCTTCTTCTTCTTCTTCTTCTTTTTCTTCTTCTTCAACTGACGTTCTAAAGACACTGGTTGATTGGTCTCTCTTTCTTCTTCTTTCTCTTCTTCATCTTCTTTTTCTTTCTCTTTTCCTCGCGTCCCTACTCTCTTTTTGTTGTTCTCTGCACGTGACATTTTCTTCCAATCGCATTCTTTGTATAAATTTGAAAACTTTTCCGTTTTGAAATAAAGTTTACCAACCGAATGAAAATGGCCGTATCTTAACGATCGAAATATCTCGGCAGAACTTTACAACATGAGTTTTTGAGTTTATTTTTGTTAGTTGTTGAATTGCTTATCCTTTATTCCATTTTTATTTTTACATATTGTCTGAAACACTGTTTCTTTTTTCTCATATATATATATATAATTTTTTTTTAAAATTTATTTTTTCATTTTTTATTTCTTTTCTTTTCTTAATTCTGATATATTGTGTATTTATTCATATTTACTTTTTAATTTATTTATTTTAATATATATATAGAGAGAGAATGGATGTATAAGAGAGAGAAAGAGAGAGTTTGTTGTTCTGAGGTTATTCCAATATCATATATATGTGTGTTGACAATTGAGTTTAGCAACGTCAGAGTAACCTGGAATATTGTTTACAGTTGATTGTTTCAGTGAAGAGACAACACTACACCCCTGTTAAGCGACCTCTGATCCCGTTTATGGATTATTTGATAAATCTTCCAAAGCAATGATCCTGTCTCCCATTGTTAAACCCTTTTCTTTGCATGGTATCATTTCTTCTAATATGAGTATATTGCCATTATTTTTCATATCTCCCTGTTAGACACATATTAGCAGCTAACATATTATTTCTAGAGTGGCCTACGTATCTAAAGGTCATAACAAAAGAAAAACAAAACACAGATATCATAGATAATGACAAGGTGTGTTCAAAAAGTGTTCATATTTAAGCTGTATGTAACCAGATAGGAATAAATCATTAAAAATATAATTGTTTTTTCAAATTGTGACTTCTGTTCACAAAATATGAAACTTACTAATATTACATAACCAAGGCTGGAAATTTGAATGTTAAAGTTTCATTGACATCTAGGAGTCAGTGGTGACCTCAGTAAAACGGAAGTTAGCGGGATCATGTGACTTCTAGGGAGAGAGAGTCCTCATGACACTTCAAATAGAGAAGACGTGAAAGTCGTCGCTCTCTAGTTTAGCCTCATTGAGGGTAGGTTGGCGCACAACATAACCCAATGAGTGCACGGATGTTTGATTTCTCTCTATATATTTCTCTCTTTCTCTCTCTCTCTCTCTCTCTCTCTCTCTTTTTCTCTCGTACGCAAGTAACCCGTCGCCTTAAAGTGTTTTCTCGGCGACTTTTCTTTCTGTTATATATGTGTGAAATGTTTGTGATAATGAAGACAAATCTTGGTTAAGACAAAGGGTATTGTAACACTACAATCAAAGTGTAGTATCTGTTTTCGGTTAGGGACGAAGAAATCCTTCTTGATTGAGGAAATTTTAATTTTTCTCCTATCCAGAATGCCCCTTTTTGAGGAGCTGGATATCCCCCACGTTATCTTTTTAGTCTTTTTCTATTCTATCATTATTTTTTAGCCTTTCTCTACTCTATCGTAATTCTTATTAGTCTTTCTCCACTCTATTGTTATGTTTTAGTCTTTCTCTACTGTAGCGTTATTATTCAGTCTTTCTCTACTCTCTCATTATTTTTATTAGTCTCTCTCTACTTTATTGTTATTTTTATTAGTCTTTCTCTATTGTTATTTTTCAGTTTTTCTCTACTCTATCGTTAATTTTTAATAATTCTTTACTCTATCGTTATTTGGGGGTGTTTCTCTACTTTATTATTATTTTTATTGGTCTTTCTCTACTCCATTACTATTTATTTTAGTCATTCTTTACTCTATCGTTATTTTTTCATCTTTCTTTATTCTATCGTTATTTTCATGTTAAGCGCTCGACGGAGCTTCACTCTCTGCTGCCCCACTCACCTGTAAAACATTCTCATCAAAAACTCGACTGGCTACAACCACTGTAAAGAATTTTCCTTTCTCCCTCTGTGTATCTAAAACTAAACAAAACTTCCATGAGCAAAGTTTCTTTCCAAGAACCTCTAATCTGTGGAATACCTGTTGTTGACACGGTTCGAACAAATTATTGTTGAGCCGTCCACTTAACATTTCATCTATCGTTTCCAATCCTTCGTTTCCAATCCAAGGTGTTGTTCATCGTCAACCGACAATCTCATTAACCCTTATCCACGAGTGGCTTTTGGGCCTTGATAAACAGTGAAATATTAGTTAACACAAAACAACAACATATCTATTTAACGTTTATTTACAGTTTCTCAACATTATATTAGTACACCAACAAGACATGTTACAGACAAGATGAAAATATATGAAAATATGATGCAGTTATTAACTGTTTACTTTGTATCCTGTTTAGAATAATTGTAGAGACGTGACCTGGTTGTGTGTCAGCAAATAAAACGCCTTGGAGTAGTAATACTCTTTACTAAACATGTTATCGGGATTCTTTTCGTTCTAATACATAAACAAAAGAGATACACAAAAGAGAACTAAAAAAAGCAACTTATATAAAAAAAATACATAATTCAACATTTGACTAAATTTGAATATTATATTTAAATTGAAAAATTGAAATTAATTGGTAACGATAATCGGGAACACAATTGTCTTGAAATACTACAGAATAGTCGCTTGAAAAGCAAGACATTTGAGCAAGAGCTTCAATTTAATTTGTTCAGCAATCTACTCCTGATTTCATTGCATCAGAGGATTGGTCCTCAAAAGCCCAGACTTAAATGTCATGGATTATTTGGTTTAGAGCTTGTTATTAGCAGAAATTCAAAAATGTCGAAACAACATAGACTCTATTGATGATTTGAAAATGTGCTTGCTCAGAACTACAAATGATATCCCGCTTGGATTTCTAGGTTAAGACGCTGCTATGAAGTGCATGGACAACATTTTGAGCATCTGTGAGTGTATTATAAAATTAGTCTTTGAAAAACTACATAAAAGTTATTCTTTGTAAAAATAAATTACCGTTTGACAAATTTCCCGCTTTTCTAGCGACCACCCTGTTTAACATTTGTGTTACATTCTGTTTGAGTAAGAAAAGTTTAAGGGTTAGAAATCACCACAGCAGAAGTTGATGAAACCAAGGCTTTTTCTGTCTCTCGGCTGGCAAGAATCAAAGAGGAGAGACGCGTCAGTGTGTTGTCCACAATGGAGGCCAGCACACACAGTGTTGCTATCCGTCTATATATCTGTCTCTCTCTCCTACTCACATGTATACAAGTTGTCTCTCTGATAAACATCTGTGCCCATCATTTTTAAATAAACCATCTGTAATTGTCATTTTAAAATAAACCTTTTATATAAACATCAGTGTTTGAGTGACTGTATTCAACAGACGATCACCAACCTGGGTTCACAACGACAACACGGGTGTATAATGGTTTATATACCCATCAATAAAAAAAAAGTGCAACATATGTACCTTCACTGTTGTTGATACACAAACACCTTCTCGACATCTTCCATCTCTTTTTTTTTCTGTCTATTTATCCAACTCAAAGTCTATGTAACTTTTAGTACATCAGGTTACCTGAATCAAACCATGTGATCCAAAATAAAAAAGTTAAATAAAATAGTAGACCATAGCTACTACAGCGAGATGTAGGGGAGGACGCCATTCCTTTCCCAGGATTACTCCATTTACCATTGATCTGCATCTTATAATTCTGAGTGTGTAAGCAAATAGGTATCAAGTACCATTTTTTAGTCTTCAGTATGACCTGACTGGGGATTGAACCATAGTCTCCCGGCCTATTAGGAAATACTCTAAACATGCCAAATAGGCTGGTATGTGATCAAATTCATGCTTAAATATTGTTTTATTAAGGTTGTGTGTTCGCTCAAAGCAGGCAAAACTCAACAGGGTTCTTTTAAACTGGTAAGTCATTATTCCCACAATATCATCATCATAATCATCAGCAGAAGCAGAAGCATCGGTTTAATGTCTGTTTTACATGCTGGCATGTGTTGGACGGCTTCTAGAAATTGACTTCCAAACTAACTTATCTCTGGCCAGGTCTTTATTTATCTCTCTTTCTCACAAATCCATCTTAATCACTTTCTCCCATGGCAACTGACCATGCTACTTCAGCTATTTTACATCTACTAACTCAATAATTCTCATCCATTCTTTCAATGTGGCCAAACCAACAAAGTCTTCTTTTCTGCATACATCTCCCTATAATGTCCAGATTTAATATTACTCTGAGTTGATTAGATTTAAGCCTTCCATTAAGACTCACATTACACATCCATCATATCATTCTCATATAATTTCTCTCCATGCAACACAGGTCCTTAACCTTCACTGGCCAGGTTTCACTCCTATACATCATCACACTACATACGCATATGTGATAGACCCTTTCTTTAGTCGACAGCAGCAACGTTCTGCTGGTCAGTAATGATAGAACTTCCCTGAACTTACTCCATCCACTCCTAACTCTTACAACCACTCCAGCACCAGCTCTTCTCTGTGCTCCAATGGTATCACCAAGAGAACAAAACTTCTAGACAACCTCAATAGCTTCACTATCTAAATATACTTTCTCCACGTCTGATTTCTCATCTGTCTTCATTGTCTTATACTTCTTGCAAATAAACTGGTTATCCCCTCGTAACTTACCTGTAATTCCACTGAACATTTTACAAGTACCAAACATAATTGCTCTCAACTCCCTTTCCAAAAACTGAACAGAGGAACTTTCCTATTTCTAACAATACAGTCAATGATCATCACTTTGGTTTTGTTACATTCATTGTCAGACCTTTTATTTAGGAACTCAAAGAGAGTGGAAATTCGACTTTACGCATTCCTGTACATTACTTGAACAATTTTCACCAAGTATTCATTTGCCCATAATTTATGCAGAGTCCACCAGATAATATTTATTGGTGCGCTTTCTCCAAATCCATAAAAACATACAGTTTTTTCTTCTCACCAAGTTACTTCTCTTCATCTCAGGATAAATATAACATCAGTATTAGGCCCTAATCTATCAATTTAAAGCCTTTGTAATTACCTCTATCCAGAGTTCCTTTTTTACGTGTTTATAATTGTACTAAGATTTCATTCTTCAGGGACAACTTCTTTCATCATCTGATTTGTCAAGTATGTGATCATCTCAATTACTGTTTTACCTGCAACCTTCAACATTTCTACAACAACTATAGATCCTACAGCCTTATCCTTCTTCATTTTATTTATAGCTTCCCATACCATTTCTTTCTCAATTCTGTTAGCTGGACGATATACTGTTTGTGCAACTTCTAGTTTTCATGAAAACTCAGTATTCAACAATCTCTCATGATAGAATTTCCAAGCATCCCTCTTGCCCTGTTCATTTGTTGCTATCACCCCATTGTCATGGCGAATGTGTTTCTCACTAACAATATCCATATTTGTGTTTGCCATTTGTTTAACTACTCTAAATAGTCCATTCTTCTGGTCATCTCTTTGTAGTCTATCTCGAAACCTAGCTGGCTCTTCTTGCTGTTGTCTTTGCCACTAGATAATATTCTTATTCTCTAAACCTGTTCTCCACTCACTGCATCATTTCTATTTTTCTCAGCTTCTTCATTCCATGTCACCAGCATGTCACCCTATATGTATTGTGGGCCATTTAGTCCACCCACAAATCTGGCTTGTGGCCTCCAACAGTGTATTCTTCAAATTCTTTCACAAAACACAAAAACAAATTTGGACGAAACCCGGCAGATCACTTCTCAATACTTAATCTAATATAAACCGGACCCTTACCTTCGGTCCATTTTACAAAAAGGTGGTTTACCTATAATTTTATTTTCATAATTTTTTTTACTGTTTTTCCCTCAAAATTCAGAAATGATAATTCTAACTATACCTGTACATTAAAAAGAATAAAAAGTCGAGGGAGAAACCCAAAGGCCAGCTAAAGTCTTGGGGTACTAAACCTTTAGTGGAATCGCTACTGATCAGTCCTACCAAATTTCATATTCGTAGGTCTAATAGCTTAAAAATAGCTAGCGAACATACAAATAGACAGACAGATATGAATCTCCAGTATTATTATAGATGACCCTGCATAGATGGGTGTTTCACCTAGTAAAAATGAAACAAAGAAAGGTCAAAAGTGAAAGGTCAAAGATTTTATGATATTAACATATTACTAAATATTGATCAAAAGTATGAAGAAAGTGTAGTATCTGTTCTGAAGCTACACTTAGTCTATTCTGTCCTCGGTCAGTTAAAGAGAAACCTTCTAGACTGAGGCAATTTTTATTTTTGTTCAAATCCAGAATGCCCTTTTTAGGGAGTTGGATTTGCCCCATATTAAAAATCGACCTTGTGTCTAACTTTGTTCTCGTGGGGAGGCAAATAAATAGGAACAATGAATGATTGTGTGTGGGTAATAGAGTTGTTGAATACAATTTCAGATTCTCATCTAAGTTAATTGGTGTTTGCTTTGTACCTAATGTCCTTCTTGTGCGAGGATTTGTATCGTACTGGGCTGCATAACGATTAAGTTAACGTTGGAACATTGGAGAAAACAGAACAACGATTGGAAATAGGATTTTATTTTTATTATGTCTTATTTTATTTTGTTTTACTTTGCATAGATGAATGAAACGTTCTGATGGGAATAAAGTTGTTAACTGAAGGTCAAGGACTGTGAGACAATTGGTGCAAAAAGCAAAAAAACGAAAAAAGGGAAGGTTATAAGAAGGTAAATATAAGAAAGAGAGAGAGAGAGAGAGGGGGGGAAAGGAAGGAAGAGAGAGACAGACAGATAGATAGAGAGAAAGATAAGTATAGATAGAGATGTACAAAGAGAAAAGGGAGTACAGAGAGAAGTTTAGAAAGATAGAGAATAGTAGTAGAGAGAGATAGAGAGGAAGAGGGAGAGAGAGAGAAAGACAGACAGACAGACAGACAGATAGAGAAAGAGGATGGGGTGAGACAGATAGAGAGAAAGAGAAGTACAGAATGAGATGTACAAAAAGAGAAAAGAGTACAGAGAGAATTTTTAGAAAGATAGAGAACAGTATAGAGAGAGGCGGGGGAAAAGGAGGAAGAGGGAGAGAAAGAGAGAAAGAAGGGTAAAGAGAGACAGAGACAGACAAGCAGATAGAGAGAGAGGATGTTTGTGAGACAAGGAGAAAGAGAAGTATTGATAGAGATGTACAAAATGAGAAAGGACTACAGAGAGAAATGTAGAAAGATAGAGAATAGTAGAGAGAGAGAGAGGGGGAGAGGGATAGAAAGCGAGAGAGATATAAATATAGATGGGGAGAGATGTAGAAAGGTACAGAACTAGAGACAGGGGTAGGGAAGAGAGGTAAAGCGAGAGTGAGAGGTACAAGAGGAACAGTACAGAGATATAGAAAGAGATATAACTAGATAATATAGACATGGAGAGAAAGAGAGAGAAGTACAGAGATAGAGTTAGAAAGAAGGAAAATTATAGAAACGGGAAAAGAAGAGATAGAGATAGACAGGGTTAGAAAGGGGGAGAGAGTGGGGTAGAGAGAGAGAAGTACACAGAGACAGAAATTAAACTAGAGATTGAGGTCTAGGAGTAAGAGGTGTATAAGTCATTTTTGGGGAACAATTGGTCAATGGTTCCTGAATGCCAGGTCTATAGTTTTGAGACATCTCGTCAAAAGCATTTTTTTTTCTTTAACTCTTACTGATCCCAAACAAGATATGTTGCCACTGAGACGTAAGGAACTACTGTGAATTAAGGGCCAGATTTATAGGGGACATCCTTATGATGTTTGTTCACATTGCATTTAAATGTCTGCATGTTCGTTCAGTTAAAGAAACAAGGGGCAGTAAGGGAATTCCAAAGACTAGCCGTTCGAAGGAAGAAGCTATTGAAGTAGAAAGTCTTCAGGCATTTGGGGACCTCCACAGTGAATGGATGGGATTTAGCTAATGGTCGGGTTAATCGGGTGCATTTGCATCAGGGGGCACTAGAGCAGCAAGTTTGTCAGAGCACATTCCATTGTAGTACTTGTAAAACAAGCGCAGGGATGCAATATTGTGGCGATGGGACAGGGGCTGGAGCTTGATGGACAGTGAGGGACCTATTAGATTACAAACACTTTTTTATCCTGTCTAAGAGGGAGAGACTAGCAGTTGATGCACCAGCCCAGATGTGACAACATTACTTCATGCATGGGCGGATGGTAGCTTCATAGAGATGGATACATACACAATTTACATTCTAACAGTCATCTCTGAACCCATGTATCATACACTCGATAAGGCAAGTGAAACTAGGGCAGTAGCGCTTGATATATCCAACGCCTTTGACATGGTCTGGCATAAAGGGCTTCTCCTGAAAATACGCTTATACGGTATTACTGGGCAAATACTTAATATAATTATATCCTTCCTAACCAAAAGAAAGATCCAGGCCGTTCATCTAAGCAACATGACATAAATGCTGGTGTACCCCAGGGATCTATCCTTGGACCTTTATTGTTCCTGATCTTCATAAACGATCTCCCCGATGACATTGAGTCTGAGATTGGTTTATTTGCTGACGACACCATGCTTTACTCTCGTCATGTCGGCAAAACGGACGTGATCATATCTAAGACAATGGAAAATATCCTAGGCTTAGAAAATGACCTCCAGGCTGTAGTGGATTGGGGTCATAAATGGTTGGTAACTTTTAATGCTGCAAAGACAAAGCTCCTTTCCTTCAATAACTACAATAAACCTCTCCAACCACCGATTGTCATGGCAAATAACACCCTACCTGAGAATTCAACATTCAAATTCCTCGGCCTAACCTTCACAGGTAACATGAATTGGAACAAATACATTGAAGACATTGCCAAGGCTGCAGCAAATATGGTGGGCTCCCTCTACTCCTCACACCTGACATTATCCTGTATCTCTACAAAGCCACCATTGGCCCATGCATAGAGTATTGTTGCCACATCTGGGCTGGTGCATCATCCCCTAGTCTCTCCCTCCTAGACAAGGTCCAAAAAATAGTCACCAACTTAATAGGTCCCTCACTGTCAACTAAGCTCCAGCCCCTGTCCCATCGTCGCAATGTTGCATCCTTGTGCTTGTTTTACAAATACTTCAATGGATTATGCTCCGATGAGCTGGCTACTCTGGTGCCCCCTCGACGTAAATTTACTAAACCAACTCGACAATCAGCAAAATCTCATCCATTCACTGGAGGTCCCCAGATGCAGGAGAGCCTTCTACTCCAATAGCTTCTTTCCTCGTGCTGCTGGCCTCTGGAATTCCCTCCCTGCCTCCTGTTTCCCCGACAGTACCGACATGCAGAGGTTTAAAACTAATGTAAACAGACATCTCACTACACTGCTCCCAACTTGGGTTGACACCCAAAACCTACACCCTAATTCTCAGTAACCCTTACGTCTACAGTGGCGGCCTGCTTTGTTTGGGGTTAAATATGTTAAAAAAATATATATTATCATCCTTTTTTCTTCTTGATAATGCAAGGATGAGTATTGGCTGTTTAATGTTAATTATTCCATAGTTTTATGTTAGTAGTAGTAGCCAGAGGAATTTATTTTTGCAAATGAAAACCATAGAATATCCAGGCGAAAATACATGCAAAGAATCTTACAGAAAAGTGCAGGAAATTCAAAATGTCAAATGACCAGAAAAAAATAACTCGGCTGCTCACCAAAAAGACCCACTGAAAATACTCCCCAAAAGTCAAGGCAAACTCAGGTAAAATAACTAAAAATATACCAATAAGAAATGTTTACATGTGGTATAAATGACCGATCTTTTCCTACATTCGGTAGACTTTTAAAAACAAAGATTTCTAAAAACCAATAGTAGATAGTTTAATAATAATATAAATGACAATTAAATTTGTAAAAACTGAAACTAGAAGAATACTCACCCCAGGACAGGTAAATTTTATTCCATAACAGTCTTGCACCACTTTTATGTCCACTTACGAAGATTAAAATCAAGATATAATGCTACTAAACCTTATGTGTAGAATCCTTATTCCAATTTTGATCAAAATCAATTACATGATTTTGAGTCTAGAAAATGTCTTAAATTTAAGTCTTAAGCTTTAGGGGTCATAAGAAGAAATTATAATCCAGGGAATCTTGCTTAATTGGTGTCTAATGACTGAATCAAATTAAATGCAAATCTGAAATATTTCAATTAGGGGTCATAAGAAGAAATTATAATTTAGGGAATCTTGCTTAATTCGTGTCTAATGACTATGGATCAAATTTAATGCAAATCTGAAATATTTGAATTTTCAAATGGGAGGTTGTGACAATATTATGCGCCCTAAAAGCCCTTTAAAATACACCAAAGAAACTGAAATTTATAGAATATTTATTAATTGATTTCTACTACATATTTCATCAACTCGGAGGTATCTGAATTTTCATGAGGGGCTTCGATCCCCTCTTTGCACTCTTTGCATGAAACTAAATCAAACTAAATATAGCCCACATTACGACCCCTTATGCATATCAGCTTTATTCATAATGATCGGTTAATTAGTTTATGAGTGAATCTTGTGCATGCAATTATATAAACATATACACATTAGACAGAGTCCAAAAAAGAGTTTCTACTCTAATAGGTCCCACGCTGTCAACAAAACTCCAGCCCCTGTTCCATCGCTGCAATATTGTATCCCTGTGCTTGTTTTACAAGTACTTCGATGGAATGTGCTCCAACAAACTTGTTGCTCTTGTGCCCCCTCGACGTAAATACACCGGACAAACCCGACAATCAGCTAAATCTCATCTATTTATTGTGGAGGTACCCAGATGCCGGTAGACTTTCTACTCTAATAGCTTTTTTCATCGAACTCCTAGCCTTTGGAATTCCCTCTCTGCTTTCTGTTTCCATGACTGTAGCAACATGCAGAAATTTACAATTCAATGTGAACCGACATCTTGCTGCACATCTCCTCACTTAGGATGCCCCTATGGATATAGCCCTTACGTCTTGTTTGGGGTGACTTAAAGTAAAGAATATATAAATAAATAAACTTAACTGACTTCATATAAATAAAGATAAAGTGAACAGCATGGATGTTCAACATAACCTCAACAAACAATAAGGTTGGGTTGTTTTGTTTTACGGCATATCAACCCTTTTCGGGTTATTTAATGCCGAATTCGATCATTTTGGTAAAAGTTTTCATGCTTCAAGTTCTTTATATCTTCAAATATTTATTTATGGTGTTTGGTTTGGTTGTTTTGTAGAGGAAAAATGTTGTTTTTGTTTTTAACTTTGCAGAACATGATTTAGTTTTGCAAATGGAAAGGGAAAAAACAATAACATCAATGTTTGGTGCATTTTAAGTCAGAAAGCCGTTATCTTCAGACAGTCTGATCTGGTAGCACTAAACACAAACAAGAAGACTCGTATTGAAATTAGTAAATGTGTCTTTTAAGGTGATACATTAATCTCTTGCCTTTCACTTTTTTTGAATATCTGTCCTAAACAAGGCAGGTTTTTTTATTTGCTTAATAATCCTTTTTACATTTAATTAAGTGAATTTAAGAATATTTTTTATAAAATTATCAATATTTGGAAGTTAAATTGATTATAAATGAATCCTGTTATTATTATTTTCGGTATAGGCGTCACACACACACACAGAATTGATGAGAAAAATTAAATAAAAGTTTAAATTATTTTCTTTTTGTAATTATGCTCAAAACTGTTTCATTTACATATATCACAGCATTAGTTTTGTAAAGTAAAATTTTACTTTGAAATGAAATCATTTAAATCCATTAGAAACAAAGTTATCTTTTTCTCAGTATCCGTTTCAATTTGGAATTTTGAACACAATACAGAAATGAACTAGTGAAAAAGTATTCTTTTATATTTTGAATATAGTAACACACACCACACGCCACAATTGCTAAAATAATTTAGTAACTTGTATGTAGAAATATACATGAAAAAAACAGAATGAGACTTATCAGACTGCACAAAGAACTAGAAGTATTCGAGATTCATAGAAAATGAGAAATTATCGGCTGGTAAATTTAGTTTCAGTGATAGAACACAAATACACGGAATTGTAGAAAAATGTTCAGAATGCCTATCTCATAAAGACACAAGATAATCAGGGAAGAGGGTAATAATGTTTTTATATATGTTTTTAAATGTCTTACTTGCAATATGTGTCTATTAATTTTGTACAGAGAAGTACTGCATTAATAAAAGCATTTCGGTTTTATTACTCTTTGAATGTGCATGGAACGGAAACTTATAAGGTTTGTTCTTGTGGTTAAATACTGACTACTTGCTCTGTCGTGGGGAAGGCAAATAATGCTTATTATGCAACATACAGCAGCTTAAAAGTTATGTTTAGCATGACTTAATATGAATTAATCATTATTGAATTAATATGACTACTATTAGATCACATAACCTATAATTATTTTTAAAAATCCATTGAATTTTTGATTGGCTAAGCTATTGAGGTTGTTCTTTTGAGCTTTGTTACCTTAGTGATTCCATTGAAGCACAGAGAGGATCTGGTACCAGTATTATTGCAAGAGTTAGGAGTAGATGTAGTAAGTTCAGGGGACTTCTGCTATTACTAACTAGCAGAGAGTTACCACTGTCGACCATGAGAAGAGTATATCAAGCATGTGTATGCAGTGTGATGATGTATGGAAGTGAAACCAGGCCAGTGAGGATTAGGGACATGCGTTGCATGGAGAGAAATGATATGAGAATGATACGATGGATGTGTAATGTGAGTCCTAAAGGCAGGCTTAGATCTGATGACCTCAGAGAAAGATTAAATTAAAGGAGATGTGCGCAGAACAGGAGACTTTGATGGTATGGCCACGTTGAAAGATTGGATGAGAGTTCTTGAGTTAGGTTAGTAGATGTAGAAAATCTCTCAAACTGGAAAGTTTTAAAAATGGAAAACAGTTGACAGTAAAAGAGTTCATTAAGCATGTGTATGCACTGTGATGATGTATGCAAGTGAAACCTAATTCATGGCTATGTTGAAAGAATTGATGAGAATTCTTGCGTCAGTAGATGTAGAACAGTTGAGGTAACAAAGTCAGTTGGTATGGGTAGGTCTAGGAAAACATGGGAGAACGTTATAAGGATGGATTTTAGATAATGAAGGATAAAGACCTGGAAGAGATATGGTAGTTTGTAAGTCAATTTCTAAAAGCTGTCCAACACATGCCAAAACGTAAAACGGACGTTAAACTGATGATGATGATGATGATGATGATGATGATGATGATGATGATGATGATGATGACGACGACGATGATGACGACGATGATGATGATGATGATGATGATGATGATGATGATGATGATGATGATGATGATGATTTAAAAATAAGAATCGTTTGTTAGTCTTAACAAATGCACACATAGGATTGTAATTCCTTTCTCTTAAAAAATAAAGCAAAGAACAAGACATGTATACTTTACACTCTTCTAAATAATTAAAAAATGCTACTGCCACTCGCTCCCTATTATGGGGAAAGAAAATGGTGCTTATGCAACATACCATGATTTTGGCAGCAGCTGAAACGTTATTTTTGCACGATGAAATGTGAGTTTCCTCGTGCACCATTACTGTATCGTAACTCATTATTGCATCAGTATGAATACCATTTGATCACATACGCTATAATTATTGAAAAATCCTTACAATTTAGAAAAGTTTGTTAGTCTTAACAAGTATACACATAATATTGTAATTCGTTCCCCTTACAACATAAAGCAAAGAAAAAAAAGACATGTATACTTTCCGCTCTTCTAAATACTAAAGTATGATCGATACTAAAAGTATAAGTAAAAGATTAATGAGAGAACAATAAGACAATTTAGAACGCTGCTTTCAACAGAAATGAATCGACACAAAAATACAAAGTCTCTTTTGTGCTGATGCCAAATTGTGTTTTGATCAGACATGCGTATCTTTTGTACGTTGCACAGGCATATGGAATTGTTTGCTGTTATTTTGCGAGTGGAATAAAAGTGCTTGCATAGTTTTTTTTCCCCCCTTTATTTTTATTCTTTTGTTTGTTTACTCTTCAGTCCTGGCTACATTGTATATACGTTCATCTACAGAATTCAACAACATTATTGATCTGGGAAGAATTAACACGGAAATTGAAAATTCAGGAAAATAAACGAAGCCCCCACTCCCCCCTCCCCCCCTAAAAAAAAAAGCAAAGCTAAAAAAAAAGATGAGAATAAAAAGTATAAAAAAGTAAAAAAGAAGACAAAAAAAGTTTCTTTTTTTTTAAACTGAACCGACGTAAACACTGACAACAATGGTTGAGTGACAATTTCTTGAGTCGCTATTCAGAAGGTTCAGAAGGTTAACGTAATTAGCAACGGGCATTGTTGTATCATCGGTTCAATTAATTGCTTAATCATGGTAAAAATTGTTGAGAATGCCCCAATGCAGAACAAAAGAAATCAGACTATTGAAGGAAGAATGGATGGCATAGTCATACAACAATAGAATAATGGAGAACCTAATCGTATGTAAAAATTATATATATATATATATATATATATATATATATATATATATATAAGATTTTGTTATATTTCAAAGGCTACATATATGCTCTGTTCTTACAAGTTGACAATCATTGAGCTTTCAATTGGAAAAGGTTGATATCCATAAAGAATAGAAGGTATATGCTAAAACATATTTTCACACTCTTATATATATATATATATATATATATATATATATATATATATATATGAGTGCAAAAGTATGCAGCAATATAAAAAATATATTTCAGATCGATTCTTATGAAGATCAATTTCCAAAGCCACATAAAGCTGAATATTCAATATTTAAAACTTTAAATAGTTATTTCAAGGGAGTTGTGTTTTTAAAAAATTTAAATTACAATAGAGCGATAAATAAATACATGTCAGTTCTGAGTTATATCATACTATGAGCATATTTCATAGCCCATAACAGTGTCCACGTTTCTTCCATCTCCTATCTAGACTCTTGTCTCTGTCTAGCTTCTTCTTCCCTGATAGGAAGGTAGTCTTCTTCAGCCTCTCTTATGGCTGCATTTTTTATAAGGGTGCTCTCTTCTTCTGTTATATATATTCCCATCTGGGAAACAAGCGATCGTAGGCGGGCAACCGGTGTATTTGTTTTTCTTCGGGAAGGGTAGATTCTTGAATCTTATGAACTAGAATCTCATTGGATGTTTTGCTCCACTTTTCAAACTTTGAGTAGTGGTAGCAAAACAATAGCACCTTCTTTTGTGCAACAGTCCATGGTTGGGCTTTTAAGCTTCCTGTGTTTTTTTTTTGCTGCTGTATTTGATGGAGATAGGGCGCCAGGACCTTTTGTCTCAAGGCTTGATGGCTGACCCTAGTTGGCCTCTGTATTGGCTGGAGCACAATTTCCAGAGGCAGAAAGGTTTACACCATTGCTTATATCTTCCCGCCTGGTGTATGAACTGGTTGATGGGCCCTTTTTATCCTGGGTGCCGGCCTGCCAGTATTTATTTTTGTTTTTATTCATATTTTTTATTATTCATTTCCTCATTGTCAACGGCTTCTAATTGTTTATTCGAAGCTGCTCTCTATGAATAGAGGGAGTGCCCCCGTCCACAATTCGGGAGACGTGCTGGATGGCTTAAGGAGACAGCACACCATTTTTAAAAATATTTGGTCAGGGTTTACGTCAAGTAAAAAGTATCCGCATGTCAGAGTCTCTGATAAACCCCTGTACAGAGAGACAGAAGACACCCGAGGGTGGTGCCTAGTAGGCATTCAAGTCCTCATATATATATGAATTAGTATATGATCATATACAGTGAAAAAGTAGTTAATAGTTCAATTCGCTATCTATCAAAGGGGGAGAGATTCCGTTAATATAGTAATTGCAATAAGCATTATCAAAAACTTATTATAATAGAAATTGAAATTTAAAGAATTAGAAAATTGAAAAATTGAAAACTTAAAAATGTTAATAAATTAACTACTTTAAAAAAATTTGAATTGAAAATCAAAAAATTCAAAAGTTTCAAAATTAAAAAAAAAACAATGGAAATTTTAAATTCAAAACAACATTAAAATTAGTTGCAGTTCGTCTGCGTTTCACCCCTACAGGGAATCGTAAGTGTAAGCCTATATATATATATATATATATATATATATATATATATATATATATATATATATATATATATATATATATAGTCTAAAGAAGCTTTAAGTCATTTTAACAAAAAAAAAACAAATGAAAAAGATAAAATGCAGTTAAAATTCCCAGAGAAACTAACTAAATCCAAGATATTGCAGACTTAACATTCGTTGGAAAATTCATAGATAGATAAAAAATATATAAGTAAATAAAATAGAAATAGAAAAAATAATGTATGTATCTGTCTGTCTGTCTGAAGTCAAAACTATACTATTTAAGACTATTGTACTTATTATGAAATAGTATAGTATATATTATTTTAGACTAATGTACTACCGTTAAATTCTCAATTCAGGGGCATAGTGTAGTGTAGTATCTGTCGTCATAATATCTTTCTCCCAGGCATTACCCCCTCTTTTTTTTGAAAGGTGTGGAGATAGTGTAGTATCTGTTCTGTTGTAATGATACCATCCTCCAATGCATTACTTTCTCCTTTTTTGAAGGGTGTAGAGGTAGTGTAGTATCTGTTATGTTGTCATTATACCATCTTCCCAGGCATTACCTCCTCCTTTTTTGAGCGGTTTGGAGGTAGTGTAGTATCTGTTCTGTTGTCATGATACCAACCTCCCAGGCATTTCCTCTTCCTTTTTTGAGCGGTGTGGAGGTAGTGTAGTATCTGTTCTGTGGTCATGATATCATCTTCCCAGGCATTACCTCCTCCTTTTTTGATAGTGTGGAGGTAGTGTAGTATCTGTTCTGTTGTAATGATATCATCTTCCCAGGAATTACCTCCTCCTTTTTTGATGGTGTGGAGGTAGTGTAGTATCTGTTCTGTTGTCATGATACCATCCTCCCAGGCATTAGCTCTTTCTTTTTTGGAGAGGGGATGTAGTATTTGTTCTGTTGTCATGATACCACCCTCCCAGGGATTACCTCCTCTTTTACTTTTTGTGAGGTGGGAGGTAGTGTAGTATCTGTTTTGTTGTCATTATACCATCCTCCCAGGCAATACCTCCTCCCTTTTTGAAGGGGGGGGGGGTAATGTAGTATTAAGTATAATGTTCTATTTAAAGTGCACAGAACGTTCTATTTCAAGAAATATATATATATATATATATATATATATATATATATAGAGAGAGAGAGAGAGAGAGAGAGAGAGAGGGGACACAAAACAGGGGCACGTTATTGGATTAATAACATGTAAACAGCAGATTCTCTGAAATTTTTCGTACTAGTCGCTCAAAAATGATATATTTACTTTGATTTTTTTTAAAACGTTATGGGTTTGTTTTTTATATTATTAGAAATTATGGTGTAAAGCACAAATTTATTGAATCAAATTATTTAATTTAAAATATAATTGATTAAAAAATTACTATTTTTTTTTGTAAGAAAAACCTAACACATTTTACTGAGCAATTAAATAACTGTATTTTATTTTTTTAATTGTTGATTTTATTTTAGGTACACCTTTTTTTTCGATTTTAAAGACTTCAAATATCATTATCTTTTTACGACCTTAAGTGAGTTTAGGATTTTTTGTTGTACATTTTACGACGTAAAAGGTAAATTTTGTTTCAAAACTGTTTTTATTATTCCGTGTTTTATTTATTAAAATAAAGGATGAGGTGATTTTCTTTCGTTTTTTTGTAAAAAAACAAATACATTTTACTGAGCAATGAAATAAAACAACTAGCAAAAATATGCGACCGGAGGGAGCATATATTTGCTTGTATGCATAATATATAAACACAAGAAGAATAACCCTCCTGGACGAGTAAAATTAATTCCCCAAACAGAACAGTTTTGTGCTACTTTTATGTCACTTTACAAAACTTAAAATCAAGATATGACGATACTAAACATTTTGTTTAGACTCCTTATTCCAATTTAGATCAAAATCAATTACATGATTTTTATTCTAGAAAATGTATAACATTTAAGAGGTCTGAAAATGTATAACATTTAAGAGGTCTAGAAAATGTATAACATTTAAGAGGTCTGAAAATGTATAACATTTAAGAGGTCTGGAAATGTATAACATTTAGGAGGTCTAGAAAATGTATAACATTTAAGAGGTCTGAAAATGTATAACATTTAAGAGGTCTGGAAATGTATAACATTTAAGAGGTCTAGAAAATGTATAGCATTTAAGAGGTCTAGAAAATGTATAACATTTAAGAGGTCTGAAAATGTATAACATTTAAGAGGTCTAGAAAATGTATAACATTTAAGAGGTCTGAAAATGTGTAACATTTAAGAGGTCTGAAAATGTATAACATTTAAGAGGTCTAGAAAATGTATAACATTTAAGAGGTCTAGAAAATGTATAACATTTAAGAGGTCTGAAAATGTATAACATTTAAGAGGTCTGAAAATGTATAACATTTAAGAGGTCTGAAAATGTATAACATTTAAGAGGTCTGAAAATGTGTAACATTTAAGAGGTCTGAAAATGTATAACATTTAAGAGGTCTGAAAATGTATAACATTTAAGAGGTCTGAAAAAAACTGAAATTCAGAGAACTGTGCTTCATTGCTGTCTCATGACTATAGATCAAATTTAATGCAAACCTGAAATATTTGAATTTCCAAATGGAAGATTGGGCTCATATAATACTCTCTTAAACCATTTAAAATACTCCAAAGAAACTAAAATTGGAGGAATAATTATTAATTAATGTCTAATATCTATTGTTAAAATTTCACAAAAATTGGAAGTATCTGAATTCTCACAAAGAGCTTCCACCCCGTTTTACTCCTTTTGTATAAAACTAAATTAAACTAAATATAACTCACATTTGAACTGATTACACCTACCAACTGTGTTTTTAAACTTAGTAATTAATTTAGGAGTGAATCATACGCATATAATTATATAAACATCTATACATACCTAACTTTATAAAGATAGAACTATACATGAAGATAAAACCAACTTCTTAAAATCGAGCAATAATATTCCAAAAGAAATTATTTTTTCTAATGAATATCTAACACCTCGTAAATATTTGTCGAACATTGATTTTTTTTTACTAACTGCATAGAAAGATGCCGATATCATCATCGCCATAAAAATAATGTTATTTACTTTAGATTGTACAGTAAAAGATAATCTGAATGTTCTGCATTAGCTAAATAGATTAAGCTGTAAAAGTACACTGAGATTTAAAAGACAGTAGACCGTGCACACTCAAAATACTTTTAACGATAATCTTATACATAAAGTAAAGACGTTCTTCCCCTATTAAATTGACAGTAATAACTTTCAATTGACAGTAATAATTTTCTTTAAAAAGTCCTATACTAAATTTTGCTTCGAAAATGCTATCACTGTGACTGGAGTATGCTACCGAACCATGATTAAAGACTTTCTGCACCCAAGAATTGAAAATAGGCCTGAATTATATGTTCCAACAAGATGGGGCAACAGCACATACAGCTAGAGAGACTATGCAGTTTCTAAGGCAATGATTTGGCGACAAGATTATCTTTTGCAATGGCAATGTCAACTGGCCTTCATGTTCCCCAGACTTGACTAGCCCTGACTTTTTCCTGTGTGGGTATCTCAAAGAAAAAGTTTACATCAACAAATCTGAAACTCAACAGGAATGGAAGGAAAACATCAGGAATGAAGTCAGGAAATTAAATCATAATCGAGTGAACGTGCAATCTGTGATGGATAATGTCTGGGAAAAGGTACGAATTTGTGAAGCTGAAAATAAATCCATTTTCATTTTTTGTTATTTTGCAAATACATCTCCATTGTCTTCGTCATATTATGTTAAAATTCCATTGATGGTACCATAAAAAATAAAAAATCTATTCAAGTTAAAAATTCCTCACTGACTGCTTAGCCACCCTGTATATATGTCTTTGAATTATGTGAATAAGAAACAGGAATAAAGAGTGTTCAATTATTAAAAGAACAAAATATTTATTTATCAAATTGCATGATATCATTCAAAAATCTACGCTCACAGTTGAAATCACGCATCGTTTGAATGACGAGATGATGCTAACGAGGTAAAAGTTTTACAGTTATTAAAGTGAGGTAATGTCATATTTTCCAGTTTGGGAGTAGGTACTTGTACTTACCTCCCTTTATCTTTTTTTTTTTTTAATTCATTAGTGATAACAATTCTTGTTTTTTTTTGGGGGGGGGGAGGGAGTGCATAACACATAGTCTATGTTTTTGTTTTTTTTTAACTTTAAAACCATTTTTTCTAGGGTAGCATAAAGAAAAACTGATCCTTCAACAAAGATGCAGCATAAAAGGCATTATACACGAAGGAAGTATCAAAGCGCTGAAAAATAACACAACTGCCAATAAAAAAATATCTACGTCTTCTCTAAACAAATATTCTCTGCCAATAATGCAGACACCAGTAACACAGCATCATTACTTTGCTCAGAAGGCAGATCTGATCATTTTAAGACATCAGAATAGCACATTAAATTAAATAGAGAATTCTATAGAAGTCTACACTATACATAAATGGAACCAAAACATGCCTATTATGCACCACAGGAAAACTGCTTATTTTACAAAGCCTCAACTCCCCTAAAAGTACCTCAATTCGAAATACGAGGTCTTCAAATCATGTCCGTACAAATAAACATACTAACAATATTAACAATATTATTACAGATCCACCATAGGCCAAAGATTAAATGACAAACATACGACACAAAATATATTTTATGCATTCTTACCAAAATAAAACAAGAAACGTTATCACCAATAGATTCTAAATTAATTCATTTCCGATAAAAAGAAGTTAAGTGCGGATGCTTTCTCTAAACAGGAGAAAAAACGATATTGCTATCCATTAATAAGTTAAAACCTTTTACCTAATAAACATAATCTCGTCGTTCAAACGATAAATGATTTGAACTGCCAATGTCCATTTTAAATTGAAATCAATAGATTTGCCTGAACAGGTAATCATTTTCGAAACTCTAGGTAACTAGTGTTTGTAAATAATGCAGTTTGACAAATTATGAACCGTTTTGAAAATAAATACTTTTGTATTTTTGAAAGTTTTTTCTTTTTCTTCCACATTAATCCCGAGCTACGGTGGGGTCAAAAATGATGGAATTTTGTCTCCACTTGGCACGGTCACAGTTTTGGTCTCGGTGAAGGCCGGTTTTACAGAGATCATTGTACAGGCATCTGTCCATCTCATCATCGGCTTTTCTCTTGGTCACTTCCCGGCAACTTCTAATGTAAAAACAAGTGTTGAAATTTTGTCGTTGCTGACCCTCAGCATATGTCCAAACCATCCAAACCACCATTCTCTCATTTTGCCCTCAATCGGTGCGATGCCCTAGTGTATTCGGAAGTCATCATTGTAGTCGAGCAGTTTAATTTCCGAGATCCAACGGAGCATTTTTGCTCTTCCTTCCTCGTTTCTGGTAAGCACTCAGAGCTGTACAAAGCGACAGGTCTCACAACAGTCTGGTAGATCCTCGACTTTTTAAAAAGATTTCATTAAAATAAAATAAGTTGAACATTTATGTTAGGTTGTGTTTGCCCGTTTTTACAGTATATCACCTATATAGACATAAACAGACCTGTCAGCATTCTTCAAACACAATCCCTCTGAAGTAAACGACAAAGAATCATCTGTTCTGTACATAAAAACATTGAATAGCAAGAGATGTAATGTATTGTAGGTTTGAATATATAAAAAATGAAATACAGTGAACTGGTTAATCGTTTTGAGCTAGGTATAAGCTAGATGTTTCAACTGTTTGTTAGTGTGGGCAGGAAAACAAAAGAAGAAAAACGCTGTTTGGGTTTTTATATTACGCACAAGAGTTGAAAGTGAATATTTTTCACATTGTGATTGGTTGAAAGAAACTTCTGATTTGAGCCTTTTTCAAATCGAGAGTCGATACATAAAAACAATATTCGCTGCTGCTGCTGCTGCTGCTGCCACTGCTTCTAACAGTATACTGACTGACAGAATGTAAAGTAAATGTTTTTTTTTTAAAGATTTTGAAGCAGAAACACAACTGGAAAGGTGAATCAAGTTAGGAGCCCTTTGATCCTGATTCCTTAGAAGCCGCTATTCATGCAAACTTGATTGTTACAGTTCAGAGACTAAACTAGGACTTTAATCTGAACCATTCCGTCATTTCTAGTTAAATTGAAAAGCTAAATTGTCAATGGTTGGAGAATGGGTTCCACATGATCTTTCTCATCCTTCATCATGATAACAATAGATACTATACTGTAGCAAAAAGAAAATCTCCCAGAAAAAATATAAATTGGAAATATTGCATCGCACACCATAGTCTCTGGAGTTCGCACCAACAGATTGTCGTCTCTTTAGAAGTTTCAGAATCATTTGAGCAGATTAAGACTTACTAACCAGCAGAGCATTACCACTATCCACCAAACGAAGAGTCGATAAAAGATGTGTACACAATGTGATGATGTATGGAAATAAAACCTGGCTAGTCAGGGTCGAGGACATGTATTACATAGAGAGAAATGATATAAGAATGACACGATGGATTTTTAATATAAGTCTTAAAAACAGGCTTAGATCTGATGACCTCAGAGGAAGATTAAATGTAGACAGTATATGTGCAGAGCAGGAGACTTTGTTCGTATGGCCATGTTGAAAGAATGGATGATAGTTTTAGGGTTAGTAGATGTGAAACAGTTGAGGTAGCAGGGTCAGTTGGCAGTGGCAAGGTAAAAAAGGGAGAAAGTAATAAGGATGGATTTGAAAGAAAGAGGGATAAATAAAGACCTGGTTAGAGATAAGTTAGTGTGGAAGTGAATTTCTAAAAGCTGTCCAACACATGGTTGCATGTCAAACTGAATATGATGATGTGATGATGAAGACTTACTTCAAAAGAATAACTTTTAAAATAAGTTAGTTTTCTATTGTCATTCAAAATTCAAGTAATTTTATGAACATGATATCAAAAAGCTTTCTGACAGATGGAAAAAGGTCATCGAAAAGAATGGTGACTAAATTCACGATTAAATACTGTAATTTTTATTGCTTTATTGTATTATTACACCGGACAGAACATTTATCAAACCTGATATAGAGTAAATGCTTCCTGTATTATTTTAATACTTTCTTGTATGCCAAATTACTTTCATTTTAATAATTTACTGTTTTGCTTACTTTCAATTTTTGGTGATATTATCTTTTGAATATTTGCTAATATTGTTATTCTTAGTTATTAGATTTTTTTATAACAGTGTTTGCCTCCTCATGAATAGCACTAGAAAAGGAAGCAATTCATTAACAAACAGATGACTAAAGTAAATAAAATTTTAATATAATAAGATGCGTTTTGTCTTTGTTTCAATATATGTATGTATAAATATCTGCATAAATCTAAGGGAGGTAATTCAGTATATATCAAAAGACAAATATGGGGATGTGTATCTATCTGCAACATCAATCCAAGCATTTGTGGCAGCTAACTTGTGTGTATTTTTATCTCCAGAAGAAAATTTAATTCTCACACGTGAGAAAGTAAGAATAATCCCTAAAGATAGCACTGGCAGTTCAATTGGGAGCGACAGCTTTTAGAGAGAAGGAAAAGAAACAGTGCATATTAATTTAACAATTTTACTTTGGCAAGTAATAAAGAATAATATACAACAGCAAATGGTAAATGTACAGAACGAGGAATTTTCGAATACATGCCATCGCACGAACTTATCTAAGGAAGATTTGTTTGGATAACTAGCTTGCATGCTTGCACCCATCAATTCTGTCACTTTTTGTTGTGAAAGTGATGGTTTTTGCCTGCGAATAGCCTTCTTTGAGCTTCTGTCATCTTGGTTGATTACAGAAGCTCAAGGAAGGCAGTTTGCAGGCAAAGACCATCACTTTCACAACAAAAAGTGACAGAATTGATGGATGCAAGCATGCAAGCAGTTATCCAAACAAATCTTCCTTAGATAAATCTTGTGGAGGCATGTATTCGGAAATCCCTCGTTCTATACATTGGAGAATCTGGAAAAAGAGGAATAGCAGTCTGTGACAGTATGCTCTGGGCCTTGTCCCAATGCAGTCAAACCTTGCCCAAGATTGTGAGGTAATGGGGACAGGAGGAAATAGAAGGTTGCCTGCCTTCAAATGTCTTTTGTGGGCTTCTCGTCATAATGCAGTCAACCGATTGCCACAGTGATAAAAGATGAAAAGAGGTCGGAGCAGCATGCATTTAAGCTTATATAGGCTGGCCCCCTCTAAGAGAGTTGTGATTTGATTACCTTTTGGCCAATCAATGAAGCCCTTAAAAGACAAGGGTGATAACAACTGACCAATCAATGACTGTATTATAAATTTCAATACATGTGAAGTATTCATATTGTTTGTAAACAAGACGACAATTGTATTTTTCAAGTGACTTTCATTATAAAAGTTGTAGGTAAGTCGGGAAGCAATTAAAAAGTATGTCATCATTTTGACAGCACAGGGGGCACATGACATAGAATAAGTACATAAAGATGCTGCCAAGTCTGCCACAAAGAATTCTCCTTCTACCGGGCTACAAAACTTTCCACACCTGCCAGTGTCCTATAATGTTATAAAGCCACCAATCGTTAACGCACGGAGTATTGTTGGCACGTCTTGGCTAGTACATCAACCACTAGCCTCTCTCTCTTAGACAGGGTGCAAAAAAGAATTTTTGATCTAATAGGTCTCACATTGCCTCTTTTACATCACTGCAGTGTTGCATCCCTGCGCTTGTTTTACAAGTACTTCCACGGAATCTGCTCTAACAAACTTACTGCACTTATACATCCTACAAGTAAATAACCCTAACCCTACCTGATTAGCAGCCAAACCACACCCCTTTGCTGTACAGGTCCTTAGATGTCGAAACATTTTCTACTCTAATAGCTTCTTTCCTCGTACTACTCGCCTTTGGAATTCCCTCCTTGCTCCCTGTTTCCCCGACCATACCAACATGCAGAAATTTAAATAAAATGTGGACAAACATCTTGCTGCTGAACTCCCCACCCAGGTTAGCTCCTATAAATCTGGCCCCTGTCACAATAGCCCTTTAAGCTTCAGTAGCACTATGCCTTGTTTAGAGTGAACAGATATAAAACAGAATGTATTTTATAAATAATCTGTAGCAATCTGTTTGTAAAGGCTGCATTCAAAATAGCATGCGTTGCAAACTTGTAACCGATGGCGAAAAAATAAAGTGCCATCTCTGAAAATTTAATAAGTATAATTAATTAGTGGCTTTCTTTTTATATTTTCGATATGTTGTCTTTAGTTTTATTTCCTTTGAGTATTTGTAAAATATGAAGCATGCGTTCTGCAAATATGCTGACGGCAAATTGGGAAGATGACGTCAATTTTTTCTGGGTTAAGATAAATGCCAAAGCAGACGAGCCATCATGTGTCATTGTCTAAGATTGCAATCAGAACAAAGCGTTGGAGAACTAATGATATAACAATTCTTATATAAACAAGCCTTATCTGGTCCTTAGGCCTTGACAAGCAGTGACGCGTTAATACATACAATATTTTTTTTAAACGTAACATATATGATTAAAAGCGGTTCTTCTACAGATATAGCCTGCATTTTTGTCTGAATCTTTTGGATGTGACATTACCGTTATTTACATATGTTATATAACGTCAACTGTTAATAAATAAGGAGAAAGTGATGGAAGCAAAAGTGATAGATAGCATATGAAATAAGAGTGTGGGATCATACAACATAGAGTGAAAGAGGGTAAGAGTGATAGATAGACACTCAGTTTCTTTCTGCATGCTATATCTCCCTTTCGTTCTCTCTACAGTTATGGGTTAGATAGTATTACTACTTGTAGTGCTATTCTCTGTTCAAGTCCGTATAAGACTACATATTATACAACGTCAACTATACAATCAATTAAATAGTTTAAAGTCCTCGACAATTTTGAAATTTATAAAATAAAATATTAAATGATGTAGGAACAGAGTGTTGTGCAAGAGAGAGAGATAGAGAGAGAGAGAGAGATAGAGAGAGAGAGAGAGAAAAAAAGAGAGAGAGAGAGCACAAATATTGTATCATCATTATTAAAAGTTGTATTCGTATACTGCAGAATACAGTCTCCAAGACCTCTTGTCCCACACTGCATTATTTAGATGACTGAGTGAGCAAACAGTATAATTTCCCAAACATTAAGCACACAGATTAAATAACAATTACGATTATTGGATTTTTTGACAAATTTTACCCTCGGAAAGTTGTATCAAATCTTGTTACAGGGCTTTGTTATAAATAAAATAAAATGAAATAAAACATCATCTTTGCTGTTCATGAATATATGGCATGCACGCAGACCCCACAATATTATTGTAAAACTCCCTGATGCAAATTTAATACCATGGATTCTTCGTAAGAGTTTTACTCAAGGAAAGTTCTGTTTGTTCTTGGCATAGTGCTTTGTTTTTAACTGCATCCCTAATCAGACAGACAGAGGAACACACACATCTAGTATAGATAGGGTTATTAGTGAACATAGTACTACAACTGGGGTGACTTCACACAATAAAACTTTGATGACTGACCAGAAGATTTTCGTGAGTGTGCCAAGATGGGCAAAATTTCAAAGCCAGAAAAGACTGCATTCACGCTAATGACCCATGCCGATAACAAGATTTGTGAGGGAGAACAAATCTAAATTTGGATGGGTCCGGTTTTTGATGGTGGTGCCAAAATAAGACAGTGAAACTCTTCCAAGGGAATATTCTATCAGTAAATCGCAATGAGATGCCAAGAAACGAATTCTAAATAAAGAACTCAGCCTGAGAATATCAAATCAAAATAGCCAAAAGACTAAATTTGAACCCATCCTACAAATGTACAGAGACCAGTGCCAGTTTAGGTGTCTGTCTAAAGGTGACAGTGGCCATCATCTACAAGGTGGTCAAAAACTCTTGTAACCCCTACAAAAAGTAATGCAACAACAGTATATATACAAGTAACACAACAATGCAAAACACAAGTCATTGATTCAGTTTATTCCCTCCGCCAAGGAGGTTATGTTTTCGGTCAAGTTTGTTTATTGGTTTATCACTATGTGTATTAGTGCTCAGCCTAGCGTCAACATCGCTTGATCAATTGTCACCAAACTTGGTCAAAATATCGGTCATAATCTAACTTAGAACTGATTTAATTTTAGGATACCCAGGTCAAAGGTTACGGTCAAGTTCACGGAAAACGTGAAATTCACACTTTTGTTGATAACTTTGGTTCTGTTCACTGTAGTGACTCGGTACTTGGCCAATATTGTAGCCAAAGAAGTCCCACATTTTATGTCGCCTTGATCTTAGCCGTTTATCCTGACCTTGAAAAGTTCGTTTATGGTTGAAATTTTGAAAGAATTTCCATTTCTGATTTTTAAAAATTTGATGCATGGATCTGATGCTCTTTGATAACAGTATCCACCATTGCAAAATTTCAGCATGATCAAATAAATTTTTTTTGAGTTATGAACGTTTGCATGGCATAACGTCAGGAATACTTCGTACAATATGGAGAAGTAAGGCCACGTTAGCTCATCCTTACGTTGTCACTGACTTATGTTTTTGTCCACTTATGTTATTGTTTGGACAGTAAAACAAAATAAGAACCATAGAATATTTTTTTATATACAAATGAGTCACTGCTTATCAAGGCTCAAAGGTCACTCAAGGATAAGGGTTAATGAGTTTGTCAGGTGGACGGTGAGACAACACCATGATGATCAGTAACAATGATTGAAAGAGGGCATCATTTGATTATTTAAGAAGACGGCTCAACCAGAATTTGTTAACATTGGACTTTTAAAACGACCATGTTGTAATCAGCTGTGATGCAGCCCCGTGGTATTGTGTCCAACAGACGAGTAGTTCTTGGAAACAAACTTTGTTCACGGAAGTTCCATTTAGTTTTAGGTACACAGAGGAAGAAAGGAAAATTCTTTACAGTATTTGTTGATAGACGGGTTTTTGTTGTGAATGTTTTACAGGGGGGATCATAGATTGGAGCTCAATTGAGCATCTACCATGAGAATAAAGATACAATTGAGCAGCCTTTGTGAAAAAGAGTCTGTAAGGAAGAGAAAATGACACCCCCACTAGATTTCAAAGTCGGTTTTGTACCCAAGGCAGAAAAGGGTGCTCTGAGCAGCACCTCCTCAGATATGGCAACTGTACTCCATCAATAGAAGAACAAGCAATACAGTAATAGATAATCTATAATATAAAGGGCAATAGTTCATAAAAATCAAGGGGCCCCTTCCTGGGGCTAACACTTGATCTCTATATGATACATAGATATTCAAATATTCCACTAATTTTCTTCTTTACCTGTCAAACATTGAGTTAGTAAAGGAGTTAAGAATATTAATTTTCCTCTCCTCAATTGACCTGTGAACTATGTTACAGTATATCTTTCTTGTCGTGACTTGGTCTTACCGGATTTCGGGACAAGAATCCATCTAGTCTGGTGGAGTATCCAGCTAAGTGCTGTTACTTGAGGTAACATTACTTGGAGAAGGTGCACTATTCCTCGTATGAACCACTGTATAGCCGTGTCGGGGGGGATCTTATTTGGGCTTCGAATACTATGTTATTTTGAATATTTGGTCAGGGTTTACTTCTAGGGGAAGTATCCTCATGTCTGGTTGTCCTGACAGACCCTTGTACAGAGAGATCGAAGACACTCGTACTAGCAGGTAGTGTGCGTCCAGTTAAAACTTAAAAAAAACTACTGAACAAATACCATCAAAGTTGCTATTTTCTTGATCAGCGTTGCCCGGAATGAATAATATCTAAAATTTGAAAAAATATATTCATTCTTTGGAGGTCAACTCACCAGGGTTTTGTTAGGGAGAGGGAGGCTTGGATTTTCAGTCATTTTTATTCAGCCATTTTATTTACTAAAGGGAAGTAACTGATTGTTATCAAGGAGTTAATTCTCCCTCATGCCGATTCATTCCTCGCTGAATCTAGATAAAGGAGAACTGTCTGTGTGTATGTCCAGCGAGAAAGGAATTAGCTGGGCAGAGGAGAAAGAGGGAGTTGAGGTGAGAAAGAGGAAAACGAGGAGGGGGAATGAGAGAAAGATAGAGAAGTGGATAGAGAGAGGTAGAGAGATAGAAGTTTTAATAGAAATATGTTACACTTTTGCCGGATATCCCTGCTAGTAATATATAATGGATTAAATTTATTCGCTTTCATTAACACTGCCACACACTGAGAAGGTTTGCATGAACATTATCATTTTCATGGCAGAAAATAGTGCACCCATGACTTGTGTGATATTTTATGAAGCTGTGCTTTCATGATTGTTTCTGTCCTGTTATTACTGTTTTGGTGAGGGTAACAAGACTTTTGCACCACTCTGTAGAAGTAATATCAATGAACTTTCTGAGACCCAGCAATTAGCCATTGATTTATGGATACCTCTTTTCATAATTCAGTATTTAGCATGAGCAAATGTTCATAGGTGGGACATTTTTAGATAATTTTTATGGTTTTTAATGTGCTGATTTATTAGCCAATCGAATGTACTGATTTATTAGCCAATCGAATGTGCTGATTTATTAGCCAATCGAATGTGCTGATTTATTAGCCAATCGAAATGTGCTGATTTATTAGCCAATCGAATGTACTGATTTATTAGCCAATCGAATGTGCTGATTTATTAGCCAATCGAAATGTGCTGATTTATTAGCCAATCGAATGTACTGATTTATTACCCAATCGAAATCGAACTATCTCAGTTGGCCAGCTTAGACAGAGTGCAAAATAATTTCTAATTTAATAAGTCCTACACGGTCTGTTAAGTCCCAACCTCTGTCACATTTTCACAGTTTTGCATCCCTGTGCTTGTTTTACAAGTTATTCCATGGAATGTGCTTCAATGAATCTACTGCACTTGTACCCCTCGACGAAAATACCTCCGACCCACCAAACTAACAGCAAAATCCCTCACTTTCACTGTAGAGGTACCGAGATGCAGAAAGACTTTCTACTCTGATAGCTTCTTTCCTCAGACTGCTTGCCTTTGGAATTCCCTTCCTCCTCCCTGTTTCCCCGACCATACCAACATGCAGAAATTTAAATGTAATGTGAACAAATATCTTGCTATCCAACTCCCCATCCAGGTTTCCCCCATAAATCTGGCCTCTATCACAAAAGCCCCTTATGCCTTTTTAGAGTGAGTAAAAGTAAAAAATAAAAAAAAGAAATTAAAAAAAAGTGTTAATAATTCCGTTTTCTGCAGTGACAATTTCCATTCTAATAACAAAACGACGTTTGTTTTTGTATTTTTAATTTTGTTATTACTGATGTATCACCACTTATCAAGGCTCGAGGGCCACTTGGGGATAAGGGTTAAGGATTGCCTTGTAACGTCTTATTTAGGTTCCTTTGCAGACACGCTATAACAAAAAAAAAAAAGAAAGAAAAGGGCAGAACATTAAAAGCAAAAGTTGAACTAAAATAAAATAAACCAAACTCACCCATTAGGTGACCTGACCTTAAGGGTGGTATTGTTTGTCATACCAAGTCGAGGATACATCCTCGACAATCAGTCCGACAGAGTCAGGGTTATTTGAGTTAGGTTGCCTTTTTTTCTGTCGGGCTGAAGTATGGTCCTATGCAGTTCTAGGAAGTCCACCTTCCAAGCTTTACCTTCTCTCTCTGAGAAGGGATTAGTTTATTGCAAATCGCCTTAGGCGACCCTGTTGGAGAATGTCGACGGGACTGCTCAGGCATTTTTTTGCCAGCCAGAGTGGTCTGCCTCTTGAGCACTGGCTTTTCAATCCCCACCTTCTGACCTTGTGTCACATCTTCCCGTGGTGGGAGGGAGGTAAATACTCACCCATGGAGTTGTTTAATAGTTGGTTGCTTTGTTTATTTACAGCATATCAACCCTTTTCGAGTTATTTAATGTCGTTATTTATTATTTAATGTCGTTATTTTATAATTTATTATTTTATCATTTATTATTTATTATTTTATTATTCATTATTTTATCATTTTATTATTTATTATTTTATTATTTTATTATTTATTATTTATTATTTTATTATTCATTATTTTATTATTTTATTATTTATTATTTTATTATTTTATTATTTATTATTTACTATTTTATTATTCATTATTTTATTATTTTATTATTTATTATTTTATTATTTTATTATTTATTATTTACTATTTTATTATTCATTATTTTATTATTTTATTATTTATTATTTTATTATTTTATTATTTATTATTTACTATTATATTATTTTTTATTATTCATTATTTTATCATTTTATTATTTTATTATTTATTATTTTATTATTTTATTATTTATTATTTACTATTATATTATTTTTAATTATTCATTATTTTGTTATTTTATTATTTTATTATTTATTATTTTATTATTTATTATTTATTATTTATTATCTTATTGTATTTCCAGTTATTTAATGTCGTTATTTTATTTACGGCATATAAACCCTTATGGAGTTATTCAATGCTGAATCCCGTTTTTATGGTTCAAGTTTTTAATATCTTCAAATATGTAATAGATTAATTTGTTCTGAAAAGAATTTGTAAACAAATAGTCTGCAATCGATAAAGTTTATTTAACCTATAGATTTCTATATACTAATGGTCACCACTTACCAAGGCTACAACCCACCCAAGGATATGGGCTAATGAGATTGTCAGTTGAATGATGGATATTACTATAGGATTGCAAACGATGTACAAAATTTGATTACTTAAGAGGACGCCTTGACAGGTATTTATTGCCACTGGCCTTGAAAACTGTCGTTATAGTCTGTAAGGAAGCAGTCCCACAGTAACGTGTTCCACAGATGGGAAGTTCTTAGAAAGAAACTCTGTTCATGAAAGTTCCATTTGTTTTTTGGTGCCCAGAGAAAGAAAAGAAAGTTTTTTGCTGTGTTGGTAGAAATATGAGTTCTTGCTGTGAATGTTTTACAGTGAGGCCCTAGATATTAAAGCTCAGTCGAGCACCTACTATGGAAAAGGTGATAGAGTAAAGAAAGACTAGCGAAGTCTGTTCAGTAAGAAAGTGGCTGAAGAGAAGAGATCATCTTCCACTAGATTGCAAAGTTGATTTTGTACTTAGCGTGAGATCCTTACAGCTATTGCAAATTCGGGTCAGAGTGGAGCTGGAATGATAGCAACTAAGGAGTCGCACCCCACCTCTCCAAATTCCTAAATAGGGCCCTCACGACTGGATTCAGTTTCGTGTTATAGTCAAGACGGTTTGGGGATAGAGAGAGCTTGTATAGTTCATATGGTTGAGAAATAGGGTAGGCCGAACAGGATGGTAGAAAAGGCTGGTACAGATGGATTTCTGGGGGGGGGGATTAGATAGCAACAAACACCTTGCTCAAGAATACCCAAGGCAGTTTAGTGTCACGTGCAAAACAAATTCTATTCAGCCCATAGATAGAACCTTAATAGGTACTACTACTACTAGTACTACTACTACTATAACTACTCTGAGTCAGATTAGATGTGAAAGTAATTAAGTAGTGATGCTGTATTATTGCTTACTGATGGGTGTATGAATATCTCATATTGCCGTTCTCGTCGCCGCCATTGTCGTTGTTGTGAACCCAGGTCCTTTTTGTTTGTTTAAACAAAACCACGTGGATGACAATATTCAGTTTTTTAACAGAATTAATTTAAAAGGACAGTCACAGAAACAGGTTCTCTTCGTATATGTAAGAGAGAGAGAGAGAGAGAGAGAGAGAGAGAGAGAGAGATACCACTCTCTCAAGCATTACCTCCTCCTTTTTTGCGGTGGGTGAGGGGTGGAGTAAGGTAGTATCTGTTCTGTTGCCATGATACCATCCTCCCAGACATTACCTTCTTTCATTTTTGGGGGTGGGGGCAGTATAGTATCTGTTCTGTTGTAACGAGCCTATCCTTCTAGGCATTACCTTATATTTGAGGGGGGGGGGGGGTAGTGTAGTATCTGTTGTGCTGTCATGAAACCATCCTCCCATGCATTATCTTTTCCTTGGGGGGGGGGGGGTCAGTGTAGTAGTATATTTTCATTCTTCGTATATAATGTAACGAGCGGCCAATTCAGCTAAAGAAAATCGCTAATTGCAGTGTTATAATAATGTTGTATACTTTCCAAACAAAACAAGTGTTTGAAGCATTGCGACAATGTTAACGGTGAGGGTTGGGGTTTGGGTACGGGTTTATGATTAAAAAAAAACATAGAAGAAAAAAAAACTCTCAGCAATTTGTAAAGAAAGGAAAACTATAATTATAGAAAATTATATTTTTGTTAGACCGAAACGGAAAGTCTTTAAATGATTTCCTGTTTGCCTTGTTTCTTCAGTTTTATTCCTTCATTTTTCTCCCACTTGTTTTTTACTCCTCATCTTTTATGCACATTTTGTTTGATATGCATCTTTTTTCCTATTTTCTTTATTTCCGTTGTCAATTCTTTTTCAGTGTTATGTCATCTTTCTCTTTTGCTTACTTTCTTAATTTGCTTCTTCTCATCGACTTCATCTTATTATATCAATGTTGTATAACCTTCTTCTTCTTTGTCAATAATTATTTCTTCATACTAAGCCATTTTTTCCTCTTCTTCTTTGACAATACTTTATTTATTATCGTCAGCACTTTTTTCTTCCTTTTTTTTCTTATTTATATACTAATTTCATCTTTATTCTAAAAAAAAATCTCCTTCTTCTTTTTCTTCTTTTTTTTCTCTTCGTTTTCTTCATCTTTATCTTTGTCTTTGTAAATAATTTATTCCTCCTTGTCATCCATTTCCGTTTTTTCATCTTCTTATTTCTCTTCGTATTTCTTATCTTTATCCTCTTCTTTTTCTTATTTATACACTACTAATTTCATCTTTATTCTCAGGCATTTCTTCTTCTTCTTCTTCTTCTTCTCATTTTTCTTCTTCTTCTTCTTCTTCTTCTTCTTCTCATTTTTCTTCTTCTTCTTCTTCTTCTTCTCATTCTTCTTCTTCTTCTTCTTCTTCTTCTTCTTCTTCCTAATTGTCCATAATTTTCTTGTTGTTGTTGTTCTTCTTCTTGTTTTTCTTCTTCGTTTTCTATGATGTTCTTCTTCTTCTTCTTCTTCTTCTTTTTCTTCCTCTTTTTGGTTCAGAAGTTTCTATTCATTTATGACATTTCTTTCTTTTCTTCTACATCAATAATTTCGTCTTAATTGGCATAACTTTTTCTTCTTCCATTTCTTACACCTTTTTCTCCTTTTCGTAAATAATTTCTTCTTCATCCTCAGCCATTTCTTCTTCTTGTCTTTCTATTTCTTTGTCAATAATTTATTATTTATTGTCACATATTTCTTTTTCTTCACATTCTTCTCATTCTTTTTCCTTTTTCTTTTTTATACAGTAATTTTATCTTTATTCTCAGATATTCCTTGTTTTCTTTTTTCTCTTCTTTTTTTCCTCTCTAATTTCATCTTACTATTTTTCTCCTCTCTCTCCGTCAGTAATTTCTTCTTCATCCTCAGCCATTTTTTTCTTCTTTCCGTCCTACCTTTTTCTCCCCTCCCTTACACACACCCATACATAGTCAATCTAACAAACTAATCTATTTTGTACCATCTTCTCTTTTGATGAAACACTAAAATGGCTTCGGTCCATCACCGAGAGTTGGCAAATCGTTGAAGAGGTGGAGAGATGTCCCCTCACCAGCCCCAAACAAAAACTAACATAAAGAATACAGCAGTAACACCACACCACCTCACAAGCAAACCCCATCAGCAACATCAACAGCGACCACCATGCTTATATATATAAATCTGAAGGAGTAGGTTCGTACAATAGATTCACAATGGCGACATGATTTGAATTTTGTTATGCTATTATCCGGGGTAGGGGGATCCCGCATGAGTGTTGTCTGCATTCTGTCGTTGCCATGAACTTTCTGCATGATCTAACATCTTTATAAATGTTTTTTTTATTGTGGTTTCTGAAGAGCAGCGTGTAATTGCGTTTGATTGTTACATATTGCATGTTGCAAAACAATTGTAAAACCGTCGTTAGTTCTGACATTGTAAACAATAAATAATATGAGTAAAAACTGAATTTTGGTCATTGGAATGTTTGGTCATTGGAATATATATATATATATATATATATATATATATATATATATATATACTAATGATGGGATGATTCCAATATTTTCCGATACAATTACCGATTCCGATTCCAATAAATATACCACAGTTATGTTTAAAAAAATATCAAGTAACAATTTATTTACATCAGTATTTTTTGTATAATATTGCATTGGAACAAAATCTATAAAAAAACCCAGATATGTTTATTTTTTGTATCTCACTGATAAGTTATAAAAAAGACAATAAACATTGGTAAACTTTTTCTGGATTAAAAAACTTCATTAATTCCTAATTCATTAATGAATGTTTATTTTCATTTTAAAAAGCAAACATTTCTTCGTAAATGAATTTACTTGACTATTTTCAAAGGAAGGAGAAACAAAAGTATAATGCTTAAATTAAAAAACAATATTTGTTTGAAAAAAAAAAAAGTTTTTGTTTAGTTAACTGAAACGTGTTAGTTTTGTTTACAATTTTGTTTTACGAACTTAACTTAACTATATTGTACATATTATTTTACAAGAATGACAATGATGATATCTCAATTATCGAGGAACCAATTACAGAGAAATCTAGAAAAATTAAAGCCAACAAAATACAAATTTTACTTATCGGACACATTCTAGGTTTAATTATAATTGTTTAATTATATAATTGTCTAGGTTTAATTATAAATATTCTCAATTAAATAACAGAACCTTTCTCTTCATTTCTGTTATTGGAAAGAATTTCCTTTGTACAATCTTTTTAATAAAACAACATCCTTGTGCCTAATCTTTTAAAATATATGTTATATTTTTTTAACAAATAAATGATTCAGAGTGTATTATCTGTTCTGATACTACACTTTATTTATTTTTGTCTTCGGTCAGTTAAGCAATTTAAATTTTGGTCCCAATTCATAGTGCCCCTTTTTGAAGAGCTGGATTCCTCACATAAAAAAACGGTATTATGTCTAACTCTGCCCTCATTGGGAGACAATTAAATAGGATCACACATAATTAATAACACTCTCGACTAAATAACCCGCATCCAAAATGAGATTCTACCTTTTAGGCGATTATGTGTAAACAACCTGAAAAATTTGGCAGAAAAAATAAAATAAAAGTTATTTTATATTTTAGAGTGGGGTATATATATATATATATATATATATATATATATATATATATATATATATATATATATATATATATATACATATATATATATATGTATATATATATATTTATATATATATGTATATATATATATGTATACATATATATATATATGTATATATATATTTATATATATATATATGTATATATATATATGTATATATATATGTATATATATATGTGTTTATATATATATATGTTTATATATATGTATATATATATATACATATGTATATATATGTTTATATATATATGTATATATATATGTATATATATATGTATATATATATATGTTTATATATATATGTTTATATATATATGTGTTTATATATATATATGTTTATATATATGTATATATATATGTTTATATATATATGTGTTTATATATATATATGTTTATATATATGTATATATATATATGTTTATATATATATATGTTTATATATATGTATATATATATTTTTATATATATATATGTTTATATATATATATGTTTATATATATATATATATATATATATATATATATATATATATATATATACTTACATTTTTATGTTGGGAAATTTTCACTGTCTTTCACGTAGTCTCAAAGGAGTTTACTTGTGTCTTGTCAATAGAACGAAAATGTAACAGCTGAACTGCAAACGGTTTCAATAATATCAATCACCAAGAATCATTCTATTATTAGTCTTTGATCTTATTACCTTCTACCTCTACCCTAATTCACCTCTTATATCTTTAGAAATTGCGCTTTACTACCACACACACATGGAAAGTCAAAATCAAAGAGGAACTGACGCCAAAGTGTGTCTTGCACAGAGCCGTGAAAATCTTTAAATTCACTAAATCATTTTATTTAATTCAACTCCACACCAAGCTTTTCATGTTCAAAGTTCAAACACGTTTTGTAAGGTCGTTTGCAAACGCTGGGGAAACGGACAAAAGCCCATCGCACAAAGCCCACCATACAAAAGCCCACCATATTAAAAAAACTGAAAAATATTTTTTTGCATTTTACTTTTAATTAAATTATCAATGATGTTTGTCAGAAATCTAGTCTGCATTAAGTTAAAACCTTCGTTTTAGGAGCTGATTCGAATGTCGAGTGTGTGTTTTTGGTGGGGGTGTCCTTGAATTTGTCACTATTCCTCATGTGAGTTTTTGTTTTTATATACTTCAGCTAACCAAGCTTTTATCAGGACTCTTTATAGAACTTCACCATATTTTCTCCTGTGTTTTGATGTAATATGAGATAATAAGAGTTCTTGCTGTGAATGTCTTACAAAGAGGAACTAAAGACTGAATCTCGGTTGAGTACCTTCCATGGAAATGACGATAGAGTAGAGAGAGACTAACAATGTCTCTTTTGTGAGAAATAGGTTGTAGGGAAGAAAAGAGATCAGCACTACAACCACCACTAGATTTCGAAGTCGTTTTTGGACTCTGTCAAGACAAAAAATAATTCTCTGTGCAGGACGTCACCAGATTTTGCAGAAGTATTCCATCTTTGGTTGTATCTGACACCTATACTAGTAGAGGATTGTGTTAAAAGTAAGGTACTTTCTGGAGCGGTAGAATGATCCAACAATTTTCCCAGTGGCCTTAGACAGACCAACGATATTTTCCAAATAGATGGGAGAAATTTCTGATAGCATCTTCTTAAAACCAATGAATGCTATCAGGACTAGTTGCCTTGCTTGTATCGAGGTTTTTGACAAGTATGGCAACGTCTCGAACCGATATATAAATATCACTAAGGCTAGTTACAGCTATAGGGGGAAATTCCAGGAGTTGGTGGCCCTGGTAGCAAAAAGTGGAGTTTTTAGCAAAGTGATTTGTGAACAGTTTGGCTTTATCAGATGTCGAGAAGATCACCTCAGGGCCGTCAATGATTGTTTAAATAGAGGTCTTACATCTGTTCAGTAAACTGTTTGTTATTTTTCAGAACTCACAAGAGCCAAACTTCTGTTCATTAATTATGACTTTAACAGATTAGGCATAGCAACCTTTTCAATGACCATACTGCAATGGTTGCAGGCAGTTTTAAAGGCAGCTTTGGATTCAAGGAATCTATTCTGTTGATAAAGATTGAAATAGTCATTTCTATGGCCTATGGCAGCAGCACATTCAGGAGTGAATCATGATTGGCTATTTGGTCTCTGATGAAATATTTTAGAGAGTATAAACACTCAATACCAATGGTTAACCAGTTGGATATGTTGGAGGCATTACAAGACATGTTTTCGCTAAAACTAAATCTGAAATAAAAGATCTAAAACTATCCCTTAAGTATCAATACACTCTGCAATGGAAAGAGATATCAGAGGCTTCCTTAAGCTTAGATTTGAATTTTGATTGAGACAACCAAGTAATCAAAAGATCCCAGAGGGGGGTAGGATGGTACTGTTCACTAACTAGGAGTTCTCACACAAGTCATTACCCATGATCACTTACTGGTAAAACCAGGTGGTGTATCCTGGAGTCTGAGTGAGACAAGTTTCCCCAGATTTACAATACTCTCTACTTTTTTTGATCATCACTGAAACTCAATTTGTGTTCTTGCACCAGCCGTTTATCATTGAGTGCTAGATGATAACGTCCAATGGCTTTCTTTGGAATGTGAATGACAATAAGGTTTCCTAAGGTTCCAATACTCTCTACAACCTTTCAATCGAGGTCTGAATGGTGCTATCCCTCCTCGGCCTTTTCATCCTTTCAGACTCTCTATAGCCATTTTCTGTGGTACCAACCTGCAATTGTTTTATTTGGGGTGGAAAGCCCCTAAAAAGAGGAAAGGTTCCTGCTCAGTTTATGGAAAGTGAGTTGGGTGCAATTCAATCTTTTGTGGTACTTGTAAGCATCGGGTACAACAGTGCAGTGGAATTACTGGTAGATTGAGAGAGGATATCCAGTTTATATGCAAGAAGTGTATGTGTAAATTTGTTACCTTGGTGATATCATTGGAGCGCAGGGAGAAACTGCTGCTGGTGTGATTGCAAGAGTTAGGAGTGGATAGATTAAGTTCAGAGAACTTCTGCCATTACTAACCAGCATAGCATTATGCTGATAACCAAGAGAAGAGTCATGCATATTTATGCAGTGGGATAATGTATGGAAATGAAACCTGGCCAGTGAGTGTTGAGGACATGCATGGCAAGAAATGATATGAGAATGATATGACGGATGTGTAATGTGAGTCTTAAACCAGGCTTCAGGCTTAGTTTTGATGAGCTCAGAAGAAGATTAAATCTGAGAGGTATAGGAAGATGTGTGCAGAAGAATAGACTTTAATGGTATGGCCACGTTGAAAAAAGATGGATGAGAGTTCTTGGGTTAGTAAATGTAGAAAAGTTAAGGTAGCAGGTCTAGTTAACAAGGAAAAACCAAGGGAAACATGGGAGGAAGTGGTAAAAATAGATTTGATAGAAAGAGGGATAAATTAAGACCTGCCCAGAGATAGATCACTTTGACAGTCAATTTCTTAAACTCGTCAAACACATGCCAACATGTAAAACAGACGTTCAACGAAAGATGATGATGATGATGATGATGATGATGATGATGATGATGATGATGATGATGATGATGATGATGATGATGATGATGATGGATTATAGAGTTTCTTATATTAGTATTAGTTCTCTCGGGTACGTCTTAGTATGTTCCGTATATATTTCTAATTGTTTTTACAGAATGCTAGTTTATTTCAACTAATCTGAGGTTAGTAAGTTTCACATAGCTATGTGGGTTGGTTTCTGCAATGAAGGGGTTTTCGTAATATTTCGGATTTTTCGTAATGTTTCGAATTTTTCTTAATATTTTAGATTCTTTATCATTTCCATGGTTTGTATAGTGTCAATCATGCCTTTCATTTCAACTTCTCCTAATCCATATTTATTTGTCTCTCCACGATGACAAAATTGGACACAGGGTCAGTTTTTAATGTGGGGAAAGTCAAGCTTCCCAAAAAAGCGGCATTCTGGATTGAAACTAAAATTAAAATTGCCTCAGTCTAGAAAGATTTCTCTTTCTATGACAGAAAAGATGAAATGTAGTATGTTCTGATAATACACTTTGCTCCTAGCTTAAACGCCAAGGAATAGTCTTTTTACAGTTTTTTTTATGGTTCCTAGTACTCCTACAATTATTAGTCTTACAGTAGTTTTCTATGATTATGCCAAGACCAAAGTCCAATCCACTTTTGCCACTAAGTGATAGAAAGCACTCCATAAAAGTTTCCTTCAATTCATTTTGGCTCGCCTACCAATAATTGTAGATGTGTGTCTTTCTTTCCAGGCTGATTTGCTCTACGTATTGATCTGTCTTCATTCCTCGAAAGACTGAGTCGATTGCGTTTGGTGATTTGTATCTCGCCATTCCCATCACTCAATGCCAGTTTTTATCGGAAGCCAGAAAAAGAGAAAAAGGAAAAAGATTGATAGCGACAAAATGATCCTCCATCTTCAAACCCGAATTTGCCTAGTTCCATGCTCAACTTCATTCGCCACTTCTTGCTTTTTTCAAAGTTCTTCGGGATTGCTCCGATCACTACTGGTACTACCATCATCTTCATATTTTATAATGATTTACACTACTTGCACTACTAGTACTGAAAAAAGAAGTTATAACACAGATTTCAAGACGTGTGTATACTCTGAATATTCATTAAGGATTACTCCAATACACATACATGTAAGGGTGTGGGAGCTTGCAGAACAGTGGTTCTTAGTAGTAGTGTGAGTGGTCATGCGCACATCCAACAATTTGTGATCTACTTCATGCCAAGTTTCATGCTCAGCTTCCTACACCACTTCTTCTTGTTTATTTCACACGTTCTTCGTTATTGCTCCGATCACTAGCGGCACTACCATCATTTTCATATTTCATAATGATTTGCACTACTTTATTGTAACTCAATCACTGAGTTTAATTAAGTATAAATATTTAAGTTCTTTTATTAAACAAAACAGAGACATATAAATAAATATTTGCTTTGTTATTTAAATTGTGATTAAAAATAAATAAATAAATAAATATATAGGGTGGCCCACTTAAAAAGGACCCGATCTTTGCAGATTGCAACAGAGCGGTTCTTAGGAGCACATCCAACGGTTTGTGATATCCACTTTTATTTTAGGTAGAGTCAAAGTCACAAACACCAAGCACTAAACATCTTGCTTGCTTTGTATTATTTAGATTATTAGGTTTACGTTTCTCATCTTGGATGTTATTCTCACAACGTTTCGGCCAATGTAACCCCCCAAAATTATATATCAATATATATATATATATATATATATATATAGATACTAGGTATATAAATTGAAGACATATTCATTTACTTATGTTCCAAGAATTCATCATATGCAACAATTTCGTGTACGATCGTTTCTGAGACGATAAAAATCAATATCATCTCAGAAACGATTGTACGCAAAATCTTTGTTTATGTTGACTTCTTTGAACATACGTAAATGAATATATCTTACATTTATTTACCTCGTATCTATAATATAATAGCTCTGGCTGATCTATTACTTCTACTATTGAGTTGATTTTATATCTGCAGTATTTCTGAACATATGGCCACTATACCTATGCTTTCCCTTATGAAATAAGGGCCGGCTGACTATTCATCTGTCCATACTGTTCCTTTGTCTTGTTTCAGACCTTTCAATATATATATATATATATATGTATATCTAGGCAACATCTTCTCTTGCAGGCAAGTATTGTTGAATATAAGAGAACACTCATGTCTAGATATCCTTTTGGTAGATCTTTTCAATAGTCTGAATCAGGATTTTAATTTCGGAGGGGAATTGGCTGATGAATTTGCCATACTTTAGATTTGTCTCCCAAGTACTTTCAGACCTATTCGAGTCCATCTTCAGGGGAATGCGGTTAATCAGGTACAGACCATATGTTAGTATTATTGACGATGCATTTGTCTGATATTAGCGCCATAGCCCAACACTTAACTAATGCCCATTCCTGCCCCCGATCGGAATTCAGAAAACTCTTAGTAGAAAATACCAAAATCTTAGAATATAGTACTAACAAACAAAAACTCCATATATTAGAAGCCCTATATATAAAAACCAAAACCCCTAATTAATAGAATTAACTTTAATATCAGTAATAATATACTTAAATGTCTATAGTTCTAACTATAATTTCGTACTTATTACATAATTCCAGCCAAAACGTTCTATAATACTAACATATGGTCTGTACCTGATTAACCTCATTCCCCTGAAGATGGACCCGGATAGGTCTGAAAGTACTTGGGAGACAAATCCAAACTATGGCAAATTAATCAGCCAATTCCCCTCCGAAACTAAGATCATGATTTGGACTATTGAAAGGATCTACCGAAGGATATTTAGACATGAGTTCTCTCTTATATTCAACAATATATATATATATATATATATATATATATATATATATATATATATATATATATATATATTATTATTATTATTATTATGGTATATTTTTCTTATAATTATAATTTCAGTATTTATGTTCATTTTTTATTAAATTTTCATTAATTTTCATTAAATTTGTTATCTAATTTTTCATTTTCATGATAATAATAAATCACAAATCAAATAAAGTAGAAGTTAAACTTCTACTCTATTTGATTTGTGATTTATTATTATCATTTATTTTTTTATTATTTCATTTTAGTATTTTTATTTTTCGACTTTGTTCATTCTATATTTAAATATTTTAATTTGCTGTATGCTATATATTTTTATTACTGTTATCATTATTGATCTTACAAATGGAGTAGTGTGAAATTACATGATAAGAAGTTCTGTTTCTCATATTGACTGGATATATGTGTTGTTGTTCTTCTTTGAATAATACTAAAACTTGATGTTTTTTTTTGCTTGACTTCTATATGTAATGTAATGTAATAAAGAGACCTTTTGGAATAAGCTAAGGTATAATAGAAAATAAAGTTTTCAAAATTGTTTTGAAACGATCGTACACTAAATATTCGTTCTGTTTGAATTATTGGAACTGATATAAATAATGTTCTAATTTTGTTCATCTCAATATATATATATATATATATATATATATATATATATATATATATATATATATATATATATATATATATATATATATATATATATAGTAATAAGTAGTAATATATAGTGATAAGCAGTAAGGCTACAAAAATAGGTTTAAGGCTCCGAAAATTCATGACCAGTGGCGTAGCAGATATAAGTGTTAAGTGATAATTCGTTCTAAGTGATAGTCTGCTGGAGGTTGAAGGTTCAATCCTCAGTGCGGGAAGATACTAAGAATACAACTATGCATTACTTAAGACTTCTACCCGGTCATGGCTGACAGAAAGAGAGGAAAGTACCTCTGTTTATTAAATAAACATTTCAGTTCGCAATTCCATACAGATTCCCGAATTCTGCATAAAAATTCCCGAGTTGAAGAAGGTTGAAGGTTACATCGAGTGAAACATTGTGAGATGAGAACAGTAGTCCAAATAATCCAAATAATCCAAATTATCAATCCTCATCTCAGAAATTCCAAAACATAATAGCTTGCCTCCTGTATGAAATTTGTAATTCTCCAAAGTTGGTCCGAGCGACTTGAATAAAACTGAGCAGAGTACAGTTCATGTTAATCCTTGGTCAGTATTGACCTCCTCTCCTACATCACTATGTATGTAGCATGACCTATCTTTCCCATGCTTCTCATCTTGGAAGTTATTCTCACAGCGTTTCAGCCGATGTAACCTCCGACCTTCTTCAGATGCATCTTGTCGAACTCGGGAATCTGTATGGAATTTTGAACTGAACTCTTTATTTAATCCACATGAAGTAGATTGTTCTCGTTCCGTCAGCCATGACCGGGTAGAAGTCTTAAGTAATTCTTAATTATATTCTTTGTATCACCAGTACTGAAGATAGACCTTCAATCTCCAGAAGACTGTCACTTAGAACTGATTATTGTTCAGCACTTTTATCCGTTGCACCACGGGTCCATATAGGCGTCGCATTTTACTCATAGAAAATTATTTAATGAAATAATATTGCTGTGTATATGTTGAAAAACGAAAATAAAATGTTAAAAAAATCCTTTTGAAAATATTTTGAGGTAGGTTTATAAGAAGGGTCATAGTTTATATTATAATCCTTTATATATATATATATATATATATATATATATATATATATATATATATATATATATATATAACTCAATGTCTGTGTGTATGTGTGTGATGTTTGTGTATTTCCTTTAGAAATAAACGTTAGAGAATCTACATAAAATCTAGAAGTGTATCGTTATGTAAAAAACTTATCGGGGAACACAATAGAAGTGTTTCAGAATCTCTAAGTGGTCTATGAGGGCATAACCTCCTTAAAACTTCAGTCATATCCTATTTTGTGCAATTTAGATCATATGTATAAAATTTTCTGGGAAAGAAAATGGAAGTGGTCTCGAATCTTGAAGTGCCCTCTTAACTTAATGGAGCTATGGGGGACCGAACTTCCTTAAAACTGAATACATTCTATTTTGATGAAATTTAAACCATAATTCAGAGTTTTCCAACATTTCAGCTTATTCCGACTATATTAGGGGGCGAAACGAGAGGAGGAGGCCAGGCAGTATAAACAAAGAAAATAATATAGTGTTATGAGCATAGTGAAAAAGTAGATAGAAGCGATCCTCATTTAATCCTGAGCAACGTCAGATATCCCTGCTAGTTATAAATGAAAAATAGAAACAATAATCCATCCTTAATTCACACAAACCTAAACTATTTTAGAATCAATATTTACTTTTATATCGATAAATTTACCAAAGCAAATGTGAAGCTGAATAATTGACCTAATCTTATTCATATGAATTTATTTGTTTCCACTTTATATTGAAAATAATATTTTTTCAATCAATCTAACTAAAAGGTGAAGCGCTCTATAGCCTCGGTAGGTAATCCCCTAGAGATGGTTCCTCGATAAAAACACTGGTCCCCATTCACCTCACTGAGTTAGCATCAGGAAGGGCATCCGGCCTATAAATTTTTTGCCTCAGTTAAGGAAATGACTCCCAAAGAAAATCGTTTGTAATTAAAGCTATTTAGTTTACTTGAGGGGGAAAAGGGATGAATTAACTTCTAACCAGAGATAGGTTAGTTTGGGAGTCAATTTCTTAAAACAGTCCACCGCATCCTAGCATGTAAAACGGACGTTAAACCAATGATGATGATGATGATGATGATGACGACGACGACGACGACGATGATTATCCTTCTTGTTACATATTTTTGATAGTATATATGACGAATGAACATATGCTACTCAGTCCACCAAAAGGAGGATGTAATACCTGGGAGAATGGTATTATGACGAACGAACATTTATTACACTACCCCCTCCTCAAAGGATTAGTTAATGTCTGGGAGGATGGTATCATGACAACAGAACAGATACTATACTACCCTCCCTACCCTCCCTCCCCCCCAAAAAAAAAGCTGGAGGTAATTCCTGGGAGAATGGTATCATGACGATGGAACAGATACTAAACTACCCTGTTTTTTAATTGAGTATCGAAAGATAGTACATTTGTTTGAAATAGTAAACTGAATTAAACATTAAAAGATAGTAATAGTATAGTTTCGGCTTCAGACAAACAGATACCAAATCTCCATTAGTAATAGGTTATTGCTAAAGAAGGGAGTGGTTGTTGATGTAATGAATACATCGAAGACTATGAAATTGGCTCTGCCAAGTTTAAATTCTAACATATACATTGCGATCATTTGGTATTGGTGGGATTTTGGATGCCTTAAGTGCTTGGAGTCTTAGGTGGTTTGGCCATGTACAGCATGTCACCTCCTGCATCAACTCAATAACATGCATGAACACCCCAGGCAACGAAGACCTGGTTTGAATGCATACAAAGTGACTTGACCGCTTGCAACATGACTGGTGTCAACCCTTTGGATTCGACCCATGGAGAGCCGGCGTGAGATGTTGCGTGGTGTTGCTTACCCTGGAGTTTGGGAAATTCACAGCACCTTAAGTAGCAAATCCAGATTGATGATAATATTTATACCTTTTGGAAATTATAAATCCGTAATCCTCCTAGCTATAGCTACAATAGCACATTGTGTTCAATTACTCATATACAATAATATGACACCATGATTGGTGTCAGACAGTGATTAACAATACTAGTTTTGTTAAAAACTACTTTGTAGTGTCATATCTTGTGCGGCGTGGCGAGTGGCAAAAGTCACATCTGCAATTTTTGGAAAACCTGGCTTGAGTTATCAAAACAAAACTATATTGAAAGTGTTGTTTTAATTATTTTCTTTTAAAGGTTACATATGAGTCTCGACACACCTGTAGTTCATTGGAGTAGTCATGTGACGTGGGTGTTGATTTGGTATGAGAGATATTTCAGTCACTGAATGGAATTGAATTGAGAAGGAAATAGAATCAGAGGTTATAAGCCTATTTTATGTTTCAGTTAGGGAGTGGATCCACCATGCTAGTTAAGTTATGATAAAGTATATTTTTAATGACAAAAATGTCATTGTCATTTTGTATGTGAAGATTCATTCCAGCTTGCTTGCTTACCATCTCAGTCGGACACATTACAATGAAAAAGCCTATTCATAAATCAAGACAATACTTTCTCGGACCTAGGCAGACAGAAATTTCCGACCAGTTAGTTAATGCAAATATATGACTGAGTTGTGCCTGCGAATCTTCTAAATGCAGCATAGACATAAAACAATTTTTAGAGCAGTGATTTGAAACAAAGATCAAATCGAATAAACCTCCTCTGTCTTCAAGATTTTTGTCTTAGTCCTTTTTCGAAGAATGAAAGAACTTATTTGTAGATGGCGTTCCCTCAGTCTGGAAAGATCGCAGAAAGAGCACATACAAGAACAAGCAGCTAACAAAGGTATGAATATGAACTTTTTATTCGTGTATTGCATAATGTTGAAACGCAACAGTTGCTCTGTCAATCGTTCTACGCTCACACTGTGTTTAAAATATCCGCAGAACTCTGATGTGAGACCTATGTTACGATCCTGCGTGACTTCCATCACATCAGAATGAAGCATTTACAAAATGTATTATTTTTACATTGAATGCTCCAAAAAGTGGATCTAACTTTAGTTTGGTTCTGGCATAATCATCTAAGATTTGCTGTCACTTGAAACAAATAAATCTAATGGATACGATTGCAGAATATGCCAAATTCAAATCCAATCGTTATCATTAAAGTACTAATCCTGTTAAAAAAAACTTGAGGGGGAAGTTGGCAGTACTTTCTTCGACAAGCTAGCTTTTAAATTACCGGTCCGTTTGGAATAATGGGCCAGGAGTTCAAGGTTAAATTTTCAGTCGCCTTATACCAAAGACTCAAAAAATAGTACATGATATTGCCTTGCTAAACACTCAGCATTATAAGGTGAGAATCAAGGGTAAGTAGAGTAATTCTGGGAAAAAGTGATGCTCTCCCTTACACCTTGATGTAGTAGCTAAAGAGAAGGGAGCCTTCGGGTCGCTTTCAACTATAGTCGACTACTATACATAGTTTTAAGTAATAATACTGTTGGAAAAGGTATGAACCAACAATTTCGTCCAGTTAAAATAGATCAATTAATGGTTTGGTTTATGTTTACGGCATATCAACCATAATAAGGTATTTAGTGCCAACACAACTAGTAGGATGGATTCGTATAGGTGGGATAATTATTATTATTTTTTTTGGTTGATATATTTAGTTGTAGAGAAATAGTTTGAAGTTAAATTTTCTTGAAAAGTCCAATTTCTTTAAGGAAGTTTAAGATGTTGCCCAGATAGATCCTTTAGGTTATTTGAATTGTAGAATTTTCTTCAGCTTTGTTGGAGAGCATGACACCCCATGTATATGTTTTAATTTTTTTACTGATGGTTCACCACCTATCAAGGCCCTGGAGCCACTCAAGATAAGGGTTAAAGAGATCGTCATTTGGACGATGATCACTGTCACAAGAGGGTTGGAAACAATTAGTGGGATGAGCAGAAGATTACTTAAGAAGAATTGATTATCCAAGAGGACGGCTCAACAAGTATTTGTTTACATTAGACTTGAAGTCGACAATTTGTAGTCGGTTGGGAAGCAGACTTGTGGTATCTTGTTCCACAGATGGAATGTTCTAGGACAGAAACTTTCATATACTCAAGCATAAGCATAAGTGTAAACCCCAAACCCCGGCTTCTAACTATATCCCTACTATCAGGTCTCCTTTACTGTATATGATTCTTGGCATGGGAAACATATAAGGGATTCTTCATTTTTTAATAAATGTTTGTGAGTTATATGCAGAGTCTGGTCAGTACCATCTCTTCTCTCTTTGCCTTTTTGTAACCTGGGTACCAATTAAACATATGCAATGAACTCTATATACTAGTTATCGTGGTTCAGTATTAAACACCCCCAAAAGGGTTGATATGCCGTAAAGTAAACAAACAAAAGAAATAACAAATAACAGGTGAACTTGATATGAGTTAATGTACCAATGATTAAAAATGTTTGTTTCTGTTAAGATGGCTTTGCCACACATATATTAATTTATCTTAACTTCTGGGAATGGACGAGCAATACAGTTTGGTAAATCTTTTTTAATCTTGCCTTTCGTATTTCCCAAACACCACTTTCTTAGCAATAGGAAGGAAAAAATTCTCAGTAACATCCAAAAAATATCCTCTTCTCTACCTGATTTAGGACCCATCTTTTATCTTACTGTTTCATTACTTACCTGTATAATTTTCACATACTGATTGTAAGATTTATTATCTATGAATTTGTTATCGTCACTTTTAATCTATCGTTTGAGTCATATGTCAACATGGTGCCCGATTTTTCTGAAAGCTGTTTGCTAATTTTAGACTTCACAGATAATAATAGAAAAGCTTAGCCTAATCCGATTGGCAGCCACCCTTGACCTAGGCTTATGGTTCCACTAACCCTTTTTTTCACCCCTTTTTTTCTTGTTAACTATACTACACCATTGTCAGAAGTGCATAACAGACTGACAACTCGAGATGAGATGCTTGAGTCTTATCACTTCCATAGCACTATAGATATTGGTAGCATTCACATGGTCTCTTCTGTGAGTACCTTAATCTAAAGAGAATTGTGGAAACACATGCCAACAACAGAATCACCCTCTCCCCTAAAGTCAACCCTTCCTTTACCGTGGTAAGGGCTGTGGCAACGAGGTAGTGTCATAGCTACTCAGTTAAAAAGGCTCTGGTGAAAATCTAGGAAGAATAAGCATCAGGATCCGTCGTCTTTTGGTCGTCTCTTCTTCTGCATGTGACAAACAAAGACGTGCTAAGTGTGGAACCGCAAATCAATGAAGTGAAAATGGCAATGTTACTTCTGCATCAACCATTTGTGCGTTCTGGGCCACATCTTCCCTGACTTTGCATGGAACTGCTGATTCTTGCTGGTGTCTGTATCAAGGGGTAAACACCTGCAATCTTGCAGGTTAACGAATTGCTGTGACCAACGAGGAGGACTTCTTGCAGACCAAACAATCCTGAGGCACGATCTTTGTGAGCTCTATGCAGAAGTCTAACTCGCTTAACAACAACAACAACAACAACAACAACAACAACAACAACAGCAACAGCAGCAGAATCAAGCAAGGTAAAAAAAGTCAAAACTTGCTGATTCATATAACATTAAGTTTTTTATTTTCTTGTTTTATGTATATTTCTCTACTTGTCTATACTTAGACATTAAAAACATATACCATAGACCTTCACAAAATCCTATATATATTCCCAAACCGATATTCATTTAAATATAAACATATCTATACAACACTTCTGGTGTCTCTGTCTTTTTTTCCTCATCGTCATCATCATTTTCGGTTTGACGTCCATTTTACATGCTTACATATGTTGCACAGCTTTTAGAAATTGACTTCTAAACTAACCTATCTCTTGCCAGGTCTTTATTTATCCCTCTTTCTCTCAATTTCATCTTTATAACTTCCTCTCATGTTTTCCGTGGCCTTCCTCTGCCAACTTACCCCGCTACCTCAACTGTTCTACATTTAGATCCGTTTCAAATGGTATTACCAAGGTAACAACACTTCTGGACAACCTCAATAGCCTCACCATCCAAATATACTTTCTCCGCATGTAAGTTCTCATCCATCTTCATTGTCTTACATTTCTTTCACACAAACTGGTTATCATATCCGTTGTGACCCTGTTAGAGGCCGAAATAAACACATGGAAACACGGGGTTACAGGAACAAAGATATATTATTGAAGAAAAAGAATATATATACAAGAAGTGGTATTCTGGACTGCCAGTATAGAACTGGGGTGGAAGTAGACAGTGAGTTGGAATGCTTCTCGCATTTTATTATGGATGGACGAGTCCATTTGTTCTTCGTACAGGTACGGCACCATAACAATATCTCAACCTACCTGTAATTCCACTGTATTTCTTGTGTATCTAATGCTTAAAAGTACCACAAAAACTGAATTGATTCAACTCTCTTTTCCATAAACTGAACTCCATACCTTTTCTCTTTCTGGGAGGTTTTCAACACTACAACCACTTCTTGTGTACCTATTTGTTATGTACTAACGAGTAATCGCTTATTAAGACCCAAAGGCTACTTGAGGATAAGGGTTAGCAAGTAGACAGTGAGACAACAGTAATGATGGCTGAAACTAGACAGTATTTGATTATTTAAGAGGACGGCTCAACAAGAATTTGTTAACATTGGACTTGAAAACGACCATGTTGTAGTTAGTTGGGAACCAGCCATGTGGTTTGTGTTCCATAGACGGGTAGTTCTTGGAAACAAACTTTGCTTATGAAAGTTCTATTTAGTTTTAAGTACACAGAGGAAGAAAGAAAAATTATTTACAGTGGTTGTAGCTAGACAAGTTTTTGTTGTGAATGTTTTACAGGAGGGAACCATAGATTGGAGCTCAGTCAAGCACCTACCATGAAAATAACGATAGGGTAGAGAAAGACTAGTAACCTCTCTTTTGCAAGAAAGAGGCTGTAGGGAAGAGAAAAGGGCATCCCCAAACAGATTTTGAAGTCGGTTTTGTACTCCATCAAGGCAAGAAAAGGGGCTCTGATGTGGAAACAGTACTCCATCTTAGGACGTATTTAACTTTTAGATAGGCAGAGGATTGCGTTAGGAGTGAGAAACTTTCTGGAGCAGTAGAACGATCCAACTATTTTTCCAGCGACTCTGATTCTTACAAGTACCACAAAAGATTGAGTTGCTCCCAACTCTCTTTTCATAAACTGAGCAGGAAAACTTATTAACTTTTCTCTCCAAATCTAAAGAAGAATATTCAAAAGAAAAACAGTCTTTTAAAGTTTTTTTTACCGTACGATATGCTCATCAAATAAACTGTACAAATTCTGATTTAAATCTAAGAGACGATCCAAGACAAATAAACCTCTTCTTGTCTTCAACTGTTGTCTCTTCTTGGTCCTTATTTTCACGGTTTGAATGTACTTGTTTCCAGTCAACGTCCTCAGTAAAGCAGGATCACAATGCCGGAATGAACTGCCAACAAGGTATGTTATGAACGTTCGTGTAGTCTAATTGATTGTGATTTGTGAGACATAGACCTCCCCTAAGAGGGGAGGTAAATGTAACACATAGACTGTGGACATTTCAGAATTCACCGAGATATTACGTAAAATGATTCAGTAAAGAACACTATCCACCGTCAATTTATCTTAGTGAATCACATGTTATCTTATATAATTTTGCTTACAATTTTACCCTTTTATTTTCAGCGATGCAAAGCATGTCTAAGCTTTATCTGCTTGTATAATTCAACCCTCCATATTTATTTTTGGAAACCATCAATAAACTTTATTTTTATGCCTAATACAATTGCCATCTTCGACTGTGTGTGCAAGGAATGTATAGAATGATAGGTTATCAGTTTTGGCAACAAATCTTCTTATCTTTGAGACGATTTTACGAAAGAGTAAATATCCGTGGATTGAATATCTTTGGCTATTTCGGTGGCAGACTTTATATATATAGATATATAGATTTCTTCTTTAGTAATAATAATAATAATAATAATAATATATATATATATATATATATATATATGTTGTGAAGTTGTCAAACAGTAAATAATAAATAAAGGAAGTCAAGTCGAGGGTTGGTTTAACAAGTGTATTAATAAAGTAAGAAAGTGACTAGCACTTGGCTAGACAGTTACAAGACTGTGCTTTGTCTTCCCTGTGTCTCTGGTGACTCGCACTATTTATAGTGACAACCGGTGTAGTTTCTCCTGTATAAGAACGGTCGGTGTAACAACATATATAAAAGAAAACTGTACATTTGTTTGATCTTTCATCGATACATTTGGTTTCATGGATCGATGGACGATCAAACTAAGATATAGCGTTCTTTGAAATAATATATTTATACTCTTACATACATAACTGAGCACTCTGGTTATTTCTCTGGTATTGAAACACTAAATTACACATATATATATATATATATATATATATATAGTAAGCTATGAAAATATATTCATGGCAATTTAGCTACACAGAGGCTCCCGCGTTTAATCCCCGGGGTGAATGTTCAGGCTGAAATTCATGGAGTTATTTTTGCTGGGTGTTTTTATATACACGGCTAGCTAGTTAACCAATCAGATTCTTTGTTGTTCTCTCAACCAATCGTTGGGCTTCCCGCGAACAAAGATCTTGTTGGTGTTACTGAATGAAAAATTTGAAATCCTAAATTTTAAAGATCCCCGAAATCTATTAAACTGTAGAAGTGAGATAGCAAACAGCTGCTTACACAGAAATAAATTTACCTTAGGCTAACGATAAATAAATGAATAAATAAATAAAAAACAAAACTAAACAAAAATTTTACAATTTAAAAATTTAAACCCAAAATAGAAATACAAGGAACCACGTGTTAAAATAAATTCACCCATAATATTGACACAACAAAGGAAACAGGATATAGGAAAATCTATAGAAAAGAGAACAATAGAACAGGATATAGGAAGTAACACCAACAAGACCTTTTTTCGCGGGAAGCCTAATGATTGGCTGAGATAACAACAAAGAATCTGATTGGTTAACTAGCTAGCCGCGTATATAAAAACACCCGGCAAAAATAACTCCATGCATTTCAGCCTGAAGATTCCCCCCCCCCCGGAGATGAAACGCGGGAGCCTCTGTGTAGCTTAATTGCCATAAATATATGTTCATAGCTTACTACCTAGCTCTACTTACGTATCGAGCACTGTTGAAGTAAATACTGAAAATTGATACATAAAAAATTATATCTCCTTATAAAATTTTATGTGGATACATGAAATACTAATATACATATATATATATATATATATATATATATATATATATATATATATATATATATTGTATAAAATTTATTTATTAATATTATATATATATATATATATATATAATATTTATAAATAAATTTTATACAATATATATATATATATATATATATATATATATATATATATATTAGAAGAATACCCATCCCACGACGTGTAAAGTTAATTCACCGAACAGAACAGTTTTGCACAACTTTTATACCGCCTTTACGAAAATTTAAATCAAGATATAATGATACTAAAATTAATTCTAGAATCCTTAATCAAAATCAATACATGATTTTCATTCAAGAAAATGTCTAAAATTTAAAATTTAAGTTTAAGGGGTCTCAAAATGAAATTGTATTTCAGGGAATCTTGCATAATTGGTGTTTAATAACTATTGGTCAAATGCAATTCAAATCTGAAACATTTGATTCTTTCAAATAGGATGTTGTTCCTATATTATTACCCCCCCCCCCCTAAAATGAACTTTTAAATACCTCAGAGATACTGAAATTTAGGTAATATTTAATAACTTGCAAATATAAGCTCCCCCCACCCCTGGTCGCATATTTTTGCTAGACTGAGAGGATGATATCATGATGAAGGAACTACCTACATTTACTTCAATGGAGGGGGTAATGACTGGGAAGATGATATCATTTTTCTTTTATTAACTAATAACAAAATATTGGGTACTACTCCAGGGTTTGCGCCTAATTTCTGTGACTGCTCGGCCGCATCGATCCGACAGGTCACGGAAGCGTCCGAGAGCTGCCGAGTCGAAAACGAGGCTGTCAAGACGAAAACGAGGCTGTATAAACAAAACCGTAAAATGCGTGGAAAAAAAAATGGAAGGTTGGCAGACGACAATAGAAGACGATGAATACGGAAAGAAAGAAATGCATGTATTTTTATAAAAATTAAAGAAATGAACAAACCCATTGCTGAAATAAATAAACTTTTTTTTTTTTAACCATTTTTTAAAAACTTTTTTTTTCAATTAGGCAAGTCTTTTTTTTTCAAATTAGGCAAGTCTTTTTGTACCGACGTTGTGTTTACGGCGGTTGAATAGAGTCTCGTCGATCTCCACCGTATGCCCTGGGCCTCCGAGTCGTCGAGGGTTGCGCGACAGATATTCAGTGCAGACCTCCCGCAGAAAATTCTTCCAATCCACTTGTGTGGTCGGAGACAGTACGCCGCATTCCTTTCGTAGATTCTTTCCTGTCGCCATATCCTGGGACCACAGGTAGATCATCTTCAGTATGGTCGCTATCTCCATCTTTGACCGCGAAAAAATGTCCCCGATCGCAAAGACACCCAAGCCCTGCATTCCTGGATAGGCATCTCCATGTATATTTGTCCGATATTGTTTATCTAGCCGTCAACCGGCAAAGTCGTGCGCATCGCCTACACTGCATTCTGGTGGGCAGTAGAGATTTCTGATGGCAGAAATTCATAACCTGCTCCGGAGATTCTAGGCTCTGACACAATTGCTGAAAATTCATTTTTTTTAGTTTGGCTTAGCGTCTCTTTCCAATTTTTATCAGCTGCTTGCTATAAACTGCCTTGCAGCATCCTGATTGATCAGGATTTTTTTCCCAGTTTTGTTTACATCCTCGTTTTTGACTTGGCAGGTCTCGGACGCTTCCGATCGCTGCCCGATCGCTGCCCGATCGCTGCACCGAGAAGTCACGGAAATTAGGCGCAAACCCTGGAGTAGTACCAAATATTGAAATGGCTGAATGTTTACGAAGAAACGGAAATGCTTTGGTTTGAGTTCTATTTCATTTTTTATTTAAATAAATAATGTATTAATAGTAAATAATATATTTTCAATAAAAAATTAACAAAACACAGATGCTAAGACCCGTGATTAAAACTCGGACCTGTAGATCTCCAATCAGACACTCTGATAACTATTTCAACTAGCTATCAGTTAGGTAGTCAGCATCGCCTCTTCAGGTCGTCGCAGCCCGTACAGCAACTCTGAAATGGTCTTTGTTGACCGTGTTTCGAGTTACCATGTCGGTGTATAGGCAGAAAAATTAGGTCTGGTAGGTTGCCATTGCTTTCCAGATTTGTGGTGTTCACCGCACGGGAAGTTTGCCCCACTGTTGTTCCTTATGTGGAATCGTCCGCCAGGCACTGTTGTTCCTTATGTGGAATCGTCCGCCAGGCACTGTTGCGACCGAAGCCAGTATTCTAGACTCCAGAGCTGCCTCTGTCCACTACTCCAGCCTGCTGTCACTGGAGGAGCACAATAGATGAAAGATCGTCATCTGCCAATCTTCAGGCATCAAAGAAGGGGAAAGGGTCCCCTTTGCCGAAACACATCTGCCAACCGACTGGCTCCAACACATTTTGCCGATCAGCAGAGACTGTTGCCCGGGTGTGCCGTCGGATGTGTCCAAGCAGCTATTTGAAGCGACTGATGAGACTTGAACATCACATGGTGACCAGTGGACCGGACCACCTGCAGGTGATAAATGTGACTGTCCGATTTGCAAAGGTACTACACCTCCATAACACTCCCATACATATGGCTTGCTATATCTCTTGCAATCCTAAGCCTTTCATATTTATACTAATTACTGCTGTTACTATATAGGTCATTATTTAACGTGGCGTCCATTGTAAAAATTTTCCAAGGCGGATAATTTTTTTTTGAAGGAATTAAATTGTCATACATTTTTGTTGTTGTTAACAACATGGACCAACTGTTGCATAGCCGTCCTGGAATGGGCCGTGGCTGTTCTCGCTTAAACAACTGATCATTTTTAACATAAAAAAGGCATATGTTGCATTCCTTTTAATTTCTTGTACTTTCTCTCTTTCCTCGTCGCGTGGAGGGGTGTCGTCTAGTGGTTGTCTTCTTTCTTCTCTTCTGTACTGCCGTGAACATCGCTGCTACAAACAAAAAGCTTCATACCACGATTCACGAGACAAACAGTATTTTAAACTTTGATTGGTTTATTTCAGGCTTCAGTCTACCGTGTAGATCTTGGAGATGTTTCACCAACGCTACGGGAGAGACACAATTACTACTCTATCGTAGTTAATTCCTAGCTTATGTCCTTAGCCATTCGAGGAGGGGGGGGAGAAGAGAATCTCATGCCTGTATTCACTTAGAGAAATAAATTCCCATTTTTCATTTCGGACTACATAGAGAAATCGTCTGTTCAGCCTGCTTCCAAAACCCAGACTGGCAAAACTCTGCTTCCCACACAAAAGCCCGTGACGTCACAGAACCCCTATGTGCAGGTGCACCTTGACCCTTGACTTGAGGTTTCGTTAACGTGGTGGCACTGTCAACGTCTGTGAGCTCCGACTGTGAGAACCAGTTTATTTTGCACTCGACTGTACGGGTCCACCCGCACTAAATCGCGCACGCCAAAACCAAACGATCTCCCACATACGCCCACTTCAAAATGCGTCCGGCCTCACATGACCATTATCCAACACAACGTTGTGCATAAGATTGGCGAACCAGAATATGACTTTAGTTTTGTAGGAAGAAAACTACTAACCACAAAGTTTTAAGAGATAAATTAGCTTTACTTTATATATGTGTGTAGGTATAGAAGGACACAGAAAGAAGAGGCGGACAGATATACAAAACAGGAAAGACATAGATAGACATTTATTGACTTAATCATGTTTTCCTTCATGCTACACACATTTATGCATACACACAAACCTACGCACATGCACACATACATATAATCACACTAATATATGCATACATATTTATTTTGAGTTGACATGCGTAATTGTTTATCTTATGCATAAATTTACGTAATTGATTTTCTTTCAAATATAGGCCACACAAATTCTTTAATAATATAAGTAAAAAGGATGATTCAAGATGGCCGCTTCCGTGCCTCCACCGACCCAATTCCTCTGCATGGGATTCATTCATTAATGGATTCGTCGCCTTCAGCAAATTTCATTGAAAAGCTTTAAGGCAATTCCTTTCATTATTCAAAACGAAGCTCTCCCCCATCCCCTTCTGTTCCTCATCTCCCATCAAAAGACTAGCATCAATCATCACTTCATCAGTAACATCACAAACTACATCTTTTTCTTTTAAAAGATGTCTGCCTTCCTTCCACTCTTGTCTTTCTTTGTCCCTTCCTTCCTTCCGTTCTTCATTATTTCCTGTATCTTTTTTTCCTATTTAATTTTCTCTTCGTAATATTTTAGGTTTTCTTTTAGGTGTATTTTCATACGAACAAGCATTCCCGATGTTGCACGGGAATGAATTAAGAACTCTTCATTCTCCTCTCAACCATTAGACCCCATATCACAATATATATATATATAACATCATTCAATAAGTCCCGAGCCTGACATAGAGATAGCACAATTAATAAAAAAAATCCTATGATTTTTATAAATTACTAAAATTCAAATCGCATGTGTTCAAACAAAGCAATGACTTAATAAGTGTTATTCGGATTCTGCTTTGTTGGAAACAACGGTTAAAATGTTGTATGCCGACTTTAAACGCGGTCGTACAGTCACAAATGATGCTGAACGCTCAGGTCGCGAAAATTCGGCAGTTGTCTGAGAAATTATTTTTTAAAAGTCCACGAACTCGTTTTTGCCGATTGTAAATTGAAGTTGATTGAGGAAGCAGAGGTGTTCAAGATATCAGAAGGCAGTGTATTTACCATTTTGTATGAACATTTGTCAATGAGAAAGCTTTATTTAAAGTGGGTGCCACGGTTGCTCATAATTGATAAAAAACAACAACATGTCATAGATTCAGGGCGTTGTTTGTAACTCTTTCAACGCAAAAAACAGGAATTTTGCATCAATATGTGACAATGGATGAAACATGACTCCACCATTTCACTCCAGAGTCAAATCAACAGTCAGCTGTGTAGGCAGCAGCAGGTGAAAGCCGTCCATAGCGACCAAAAATGTAAACAATCAGCAGGAAAGGTTTTGACATCCGTATTTTGGGATGTGCAAAGTATTTTATTCATCAATTACCTTGAGGAAGAAAGAAAGAACCATCAATAGCAAATACTATTGATGGTTCTTACTAAGAAAATACACTGTGTCACAAGTCGATCGCAACGATGACAAAACTACATGAATTATACTTTAAATTGCTTCCGCACCCACCCTGTTCTCCAGACCTGAACCCAAGAGACTACTGACTGTTTGCAGACCTCAACAGAATGCTGTAGGGAATAAGATTTTGCTCCAATTGAGAAGTGATATCGGAAATTAAGCCACAGACAAATCGTTCTACAAAATAGACATTGAATGAGTAGAGAATCGTTGGAATCAGCGTATCACTCTAGAGGGAGACTATGTTGAGTAATAAAGTCGAATTTAACATGAACCATCCCGGTTTTGCCCGGGAAAAGATGAGCAACGCAAACAACCTCTGCTCTCAGCCTTGAATCCCATTTTACTATGTTTATTTTGTAAATTCGCAAAATAATAACATGCAAGTTATAAATAAAATTAAACAAAACATAATATTTGCTCTTTACGGATTCCGACGTGAATGCAGGTCTCACTTCCTTCGACTCGGGTTCTGATTTTTAAGTTAAAAAACTAATAATTGTGTGAAATGTTGTTTTTTTTCAAAAGAGAATTTAGGAAATTAAAAACGTACACAACGACAGCGAATGAAAAGTGTTGACGAAGCAAAACCGGAAGTGAAGCTTACATTAAAAAAAAAAAAATAAGGGCCATACAAGCGATTTTTGTATTATTGGTTTTTACTAAAGTTTTAATGTTGAAAAAAAAAATTGCATTTATTAATGTGTTTATTTTGTTATGACATGTGAATTTAGGAAGTAATTTTTAACTCATCCACAAACGAATAGTTGAATAGAAATTTTCGAAAGGAGAATTTAGGATGTTAAAAACATACACAAGAACAGCGATTCTAACAGTTTCAGCATTTCCAAAAGTAAATGGAAATCATCTAAAGAAGAAAAGAAAAAGATCTATTTGAAAGTAACAAAATCATCCACAGATTTCAAAGAAAATGTTTTAGATGTTTGGACATTTAACGTCTGTTGTTGAATTTAAAAGAAACACCGTATTTATGAATATGTGATAAATCAGCTACGACATATAAAATAAGAAAATAATTTACAAAAGAAATAATCGTATAAAATGCTTCTTTTTTTTTAGAAAAGCAAATTTATAACGTTGAAAACGTATACAATAACAGCGATTTTTACATTTTTAACATTTTAAAAGGTTATATATAATTGTTTGTAATAAGGAAAAAATAGAAGTGGAACAAAGCCATGTATATATATATATATATATATATATATATATATATATATATATAAGTTTTTAAAAAAAAGAAAAGTTTTTAAAGTAAATAAATGATTTATTCAAAAAAACAAATGTCTGCGTTGTTCAGGTTTCAAAATAATTAAAAAAAATATTCTCCTTATTATTGCCATTTCATCAACGTTTCAATGTGTGACTTTTCAAACTATATATATATATATATATATATATATATATATATATATATATATATATATATATATATGTGTGTGTGTATGTTGTATATATATATGCATATGTATATGTATATGTATATGTATATAAATGTATATGTATATATATGTATATATATTTATATATATATATATTTATATATATATATATATATATATATATTAAAAAATATATATATATGTGTGTGTGTGAGCCAGAAACACGTGTCCATGGATTACTTTTATGTACGTATAAAATTAATAAAAAAATATATATTAACGAAAAGTACGTCCTATAAAGTTAAAGACGACGAATAATGCAATTTTCTGCATTTTAATCACGCAGGGAGTGAAACAATTAAAATAGTAGTAAGCAAAAACAACGAACGCTGCAACCACCAATAAAAACAATTACATCAAAATACACACACACACACACACACATATATATATATATATATATATATATATATATATATGAAGCAATCCAACAAAATATATATATATATATATATATATATATATATATATATATATATATACTTATCTCCCTCAAAATCTACTATTCACTCCGGCACCAGAAAGATTTTTCACCACCTTTTGCATACTGTAAGGTGCTTAAGAGTTGGTCTGCTTCTATCAGCCAGTTTTTACTTCAGATCCGGCATGGCCAGTTCGATGAAACCCTGGTATGCACAACAGACACTGTAATGCATACTTTTTAAATAAAAGACAAACACACACACACACATATATATATATATATATATATATATATATATATATATATATATATATATATTTATATATATATATATATTTATATATATATATATATATATATATATATATATATATATATATATATATATATATTTATATATATATATATATTTATATATATATATACAGGGTGGCACAAAAGTCGCGCATTAGTTTGAAACTAGGCTTTTCTGATAAATAATACATTTACTTGGTAATTTTGCTGCTGTAGTTTTTAAAAATAATATCCTTTAAATGGCCACTATTTTCGGCCTCACAAAGACAAGCTCTAGTTAGGGCATTTTCCATTACACTCCTTAGAATAACTGGCTCTAGTTCTTGGATTTCATGTCTGATATTGTTTTTAAGCTCTTGAATCGTTGTAGGCTTGTTCACATATCCCCTTTTCTTAATATAACCCCAAAGGAAAAAATTCAGGGGCTGTTAAATCCGGTGAACGTGAAGGCCAGTTAAAATCAGCGCTCGCCAAACAATCCCGCAAAATCACGCATTAGTTTGAATCAGTTGTTACTGATTCAAACTAATGCGTGACTTTTGCACCACCCTGTATATATATATATATATATATATATATATATATATATATATATATATATATATATGAATGGGAGTTTTAGAAGCCAAAACAACACAGATATATATATATATGTATTTTCTTTTAAATAAATATTTATTCATTAAAAATCAACTCAGTTTCGACGATATAACGCCGTCTTCAGGCATAGAAACCGTTTTTTTTCTTTTCCTTCCTCGTGGAATGGTGTCACTAGAAAAGTAAAGTTCGTATGATCTTTAACGGTGATTTTTCTAAATGTTCTAATCAGGAGGGTCGCACTGACTCGTTTTAAATGAATTAGAAAATTTTTTTCTTGATTTAAGCATTGTGTAAAGTTTTAGAAGCGAATATATATATATATATATATATATATATATATACACACACACACACACACATATATATATATATATATATGGGAAGAGAAGGATGAAGGTAATCCGACGTGATGGTAAAATGAAAAAGGAAAACCAAAAAACTGGATGTTTTTTTATGTGTACATCAACGTTTCGTCTTTATTTATAAGACTTCATCAGGATGATGATATAGGGAAAAGATATCATGCAAGCACGGATACATGTAGGGTAGACATGTTGGGAAGAAAAATAAAATAAAATGAAAAATAATAGCAGCGTCTAGCTGGACGTCCGTACTTGTTAGAGAATGAAAAATGAGTGGGAGAAAAAAGGGGAAGGGTGGAGGGAGCAAGGACTACTGTGGCTGGCGATGAGAGAAAGAGGTGGGGGATGAGCAGGGGTAAAATGGATGGCAGAGAGAGATTGGGGGAAAAGGGGGAGGGGGTGTCTGACCAGATGGCTGCGGTCGAGACCGAAGGGGAAGAGTGAGTTGGAACGTTTGTGTGTGTGGGGTGTGTGCAGGGAAATGGGGATGGGCAGAGAGGGAAGGGGGGGGGGCTGTGATCTCGGTGGATGGGCGAAAGCCATAGTCCCAGAGAGCGTTTGAAGAAAATGAGGGAATTTAAGAAGAGGCATGGGAGAAAACGGATGAGAGGGGGAAGAGGGAGGATTTGTCGTGATAGGGTGTGAAATATTTGAAATATTTGGAAAATGATAGCAATGAGTGGGGGATTGGAGTGGGTGGGGGAGGGGGTGATTGAAAGGGTGGGTGAGGAATATATTTGAAATATTTGGAACATGAGAAAGTTTATTTGGACTGTAGTATTAAAAATGTGAGGGAAAAAAAAATGAGGAAAAAATAAGAGAAGATACAGGGAGAAAAGGGAAGGGTGTGGGTGAATGGAAGAGTGTCATAAGGTTAGAGATGAAAATAAAAGTTAGCCATGATCAGGCAAAAGACTTTGTTTTATTTTCATCTCTAACCTTATGACACTCTTCCATTCACCCACACCCTTCCCTTTTCTCCCTGTATCTTCTCTTATTTTTTCCTCATTTTTTTTTTCCCTCACATTTTTAATACTACAGTCCAAATAAACTTTCTCATGTTCCAAATATTTCAAATATATTCCTCACCCACCCTTTCAATCACCCCCTCCCCCACCCACTCCAATCCCCCACTCATTGCTATCATTTTCCAAATATTTCAAATATTTCACACCCTATCACGACAAATCCTCCCTCTTCCCCCTCTCATCCGTTTTCTCCCATGCCTCTTCTTAAATTCCCTCATTTTCTTCAAACGCTCTCTGGGACTATGGCTTTCGCCCATCCACCGAGATCACAGCCCCCCCCCTCCCTCTCTGCCCATCCCCATTTCCCTGCACACACCCCACACACACAAACGTTCCAACTCACTCTTCCCCTTCGGTCTCGACCGCAGCCATCTGGTCAGACACCCCCTCCCCCTTTTCCCCCAATCTCTCTCTGCCATCCATTTTACCCCTGCTCATCCCCCACCTCTTTCTCTCATCGCCAGCCACAGTAGTCCTTGCTCCCTCCACCCTTCCCCTTTTTTCTCCCACTCATTTTTCATTCTCTAACAAGTACGGACGTCCAGCTAGACGCTGCTATTATTTTTCATTTTATTTTATTTTTCTTCCCAACATGTCTACCCTACATGTATCCGTGCTTGCATGATATCTTTTCCCTATATCATCATCCTGATGAAGTCTTATAAATAAAGACGAAACGTTGATGTACACATAAAAAAACATCCAGTTTTTTGGTTTTCCTTTTTCATTTTACCATATATATATATATATATATATATATATATATATATATATATATATATAGTAAGCTATGAAAATATATTTATGGCAAAAATATATTTTCATAGCTTACTACCTAGCTCTACTTACGTATCGAGCACTGTTGAAGTAAATACTGAAAATTGATACATAAAAAATTATATCTCCTTATAAAATTGTATGTATATATATATATATATATATATATATATATATATAGAGAGAGAGAGAGAGAGAGAGAGAGAGAGAGAGATTTTTTTTGTGATAGTTACAAATTAACGTATTCGGATATCTATGATGAATCATTTTCTAAATGCTATGAAAGAAACGTAGTTCCCTTACACAGTGTGATTGCCCCATATGGGGAGCGTCTAAATTTATGAAATATAATTATCCACGGGCATGTGTTTCGCCATTATAGGGTTAATCAGCATGGTCAGAATTCAGCGATATTCGAAACTAGGACCACAGTGACTGTTGTCCGGCACTCTTACCGTCGGACCACAAAACTTTGCTAGTAGCAGAGAGAGATATTATCGCACATGAATTTTATCATCATAATATACATATATAACAATATTCATTTACAAATATTGTTATACATATTATATATATATATATTTGCAAATAAATATTACATTATTTTTACCTACATATGCCGGCGTTTCAAGCTTTCGCTTTCATCGGTGTAGGAAATGATAATTTCGGACGGTCACAAGGTGCAAACCTGGTGCACAGAGTCAACCAAGACTCGACACGCTTTCACTCTATTCCCAAGCACATAGGAAATTATCACGTGATATAGGAGAAACTAATTTCTATTTGTGCCTAAATACAGCTGGCAGTAAACAGCAGACAATCTAGAGGTTTCAACGAACGTTATCAGAACCTTGCTTATAGCTAAGTGATAGTCTGTTTTTGATATCTCTGAACACTGCTCAACTTTAATTTCTTAAAGGGACTTTTGCAACAATATTTATAAATATTAAGTTATGTTTACCATTATATATATATATATATATATATATATATATATATATATATATATATATATATATATATAACAAAGAGAAATGTTTTTTTCAATGAGCCAACTAGTCTTTCTCTGCCTCAAATACTCACCTCGGCTTTTCTGCTTTTGTTGACAAAGCTCTGATATCAAAGAGACATCAATGTCTTATATCAATAGACACCAATCTTGCATCATATCATTAACTTGTTATAAATTCATCTAATGAACTGCACATATATTCTTTTGTGTATTTAATAAAAGCTGATATGTAAATAAACTGTTGCTTTATACATTCGCCATGTTTCATTGTTTTCTTTTACGTTGAAAAGAAAGCAAAACAAAAAAAAAAATAAATAAAAAACATGAATGTTTTATTACCTCAACCAAGGAGATTATATTTTTGGTCGAGCTTGTTTAATGGTTTGTCATTATGTGCGTTTGTTTGTCTACAGACTAGCATCCACATCGCTCGACCAATCATCACCAAACTTGGAAAAGCTCTAACTTAGAACTGATTTCATTTTGGAATATCTAGGTCAAAGGTCAAGATCACTGAAAAGTGAAAGTCACACTCATGGCAATAACTTCAGTTTCGTTTATCGTAGAGACTTATTACTTGGTCCATATAGTAACCAATGAGGTCCCGCATCTTATATGACCGTAACCGTTTACCTAGGTCATAAAAAGTTTTTCATATTAGCAATATTAACGGAATTTCAACTTCTGATTTTTCCAAATATGATGTATGAATCCTTGATAATAGTAGCCACCATGCAAAATTTCAGCCTGATGAGATAAAAGGTTTTTGAGTTATCAACGTTTCCATGGTATAACTTCATAATACTTCATACAATACGGAGAAATTAGGCATAGATAAGAGTTTTGTCCCTTTGTATTTTCACTTACCGGTTATACATCCGTGATGTCGTTGGGAACCCAGCCTGTGGATACAATCACTTGGACGTCGATTTTTAGTTTTTAATAAAGGTTTATTACAAAGCATAGAACAGTCACAATAAACACCAGAGAGACAGGTTACTTTCGTACACGCGAGAGAGAAAGACAGAAAGATGGATAGACGGATAGCTCATTCTGCTACACCTAATTACATTGTGTGTGTGTCCCACCCCCATTTGGGACGGCTCCCTGGAAACGTCTTTCCTGCTTTAAGTCTTGCCAGTCAAGATACAGAAAATCGCCGGCTAGAAGTTACATGTTTTTTTTTTACTTCCGTCTGAGGTTACCTAATACTCTTAAGATGTCACTCAAACTATTCCATTAAAACACCTGCTTTCGTTCTGTAACATGTTGTCAGGTGTAAGCAGTCTCACGATTTATTGCTATTTTATAGATATGAAATTGCTATTTACATTATTTATGGTTCTTTTGTAACAAGTGCACTTTTGTAAAAATCATACATTTCTAACAACTGCACTTTTGTGAAAAGTACATTTTTTCGAACAAATAAACTTTTGTAAGCAGCCTACTTTTCTAACAAGTGCACTTTTGTAAAAATCATACATTTCTAACAAGCACACTTTTGTAAGACGCACGCTTACTTTTTTTTACAAGTGCACTTATGTGGATAAGCACACTTTTTCAACATGGGCACTTTTATACGATGTACTATCTTTCTAAAAGGTGCATTTTTATATGAAGCATACGGTTCTAACATGTGCACTTTTGAAAGAAGCATACTTTTTTAACTTCGTAAAAATTAGTTTTCTAACAAGTGCACTTTTGTAAGAAGCATAGATTTCAAGCAAGGGCACTTTTATACGAAGTATACTTGTCAACCAAGTGCACTTTTATGAGAAGCATACTATTCTAACAAGTGCACTTTTGTAGAGAGCATACTTTTTTAACAAGTGTATGTTATTTAGAAGCATACATTTTTTAAAAAGTGCAATTTTGTAAGAAGAGTATTTTCTAAAAGGTTCACTCTCGTAAGAAACAGATTTCTGACAAGTGCAATATTGTATGGCCCATATTTTTTTAACAAGTGTACTATTGTGATAAGAAACAAATTTTTCTAACAAGTGCTCTTTTGTGAGAATTATACTTTTCTAACAAGTTCACTTTTGTAAGTAGCATACTTATTTACAGGTGTAACTTAATGATAATAATCATAGTTTTCTAACAAGTGCTCTTTTGTAAGAATTATACTTTTCTAACAAGTTCACTTTTGTGGGAAGTACATTTTTAACAAGTTTTATAAGATGCATACTTTTTCTGAAATATGCGATTTTATAATAAGCATACATTTTAAATAAGTACATATTCATAAGAATCATAGTTTGTTAACAAGTGCACATTTATGAGGAGTATACTATTCTAACAAGAGCACTTTTGTAGGAAGTATAGTTTTCTAACAAGTGCACTTTTAAAGTAGTATACCTTACTTACAAGTACAATTCTGTGAACTTTTGTAAGAAGAATACTTTCCTAAAAAGTGCAGTTTTGTGATAAGAACTATAGTTTTTTAACAAGTACACTTGTAAGAACTATACTTTTCTAACAAGTGCAATGTTATGAAAATCATACTTTTCTAACATGGTAACTTCAAAAAGAAGAATAGTTTACTAAAAGTGCATTTTGTAAAGTGTAAACTATTCTAACAAGTAAATTTTTGTAAGAAGAATACTTTTCTAAATGTGCACTTTTATAAAAAGCATACTTTTCTAACAAGTACACTTTTTAACACATTCTCCTTTGTAAGAAGCCTACTTTTTTAACATGTGTACTTCTGTAGGAAGCATACTATTCTAACATATGCTCCCATGGGAGAAGCCTACTGTTCTAACTAGTGCACGTTTCTGAGAAGTATACTTTTTTAACAAGTGCACTTTTGTAAGAAGCATCCTTTTTTAATTTACACTTTTATACGAAGCATACTTTTTAATAAGTGCATTTTTATGAGAAGCATTTTTATCTCACATATTCACTTTTGTAAGACGCATACTTTTTTAACAAGTGCACTGTTGTGAGAAAAATACTTTTTTAACCAGTGCACTCTTTATAGAAACATACATTTTGAAAAAGTGCACTTCTATAAAAAGCTTACTCTTCTAGCAAGTACACTTTTGTAAGAAGCATACTTTTTTAACAAGTGTGTGTTTTAAGAAGCATATATATTTTAACAAGTGAACTTTGTAAGGAGAAGACTTTTTTAACAAGTGCTCTTTTGTAAGTAGTATACTCTTCTAAAATGTGCAGTCTTGTAAGAAAAATAATGTTTAATATGTGCACTTATATAGGGAGAATATTTTTCTAACATATGTGTGTTTGTAAGAAGAATAGATTTCTCACAAGTGCACTTTTTAAAAAGCATACATTTTTTACGATTGAACTTGTTAAGAAAAATACTTTTCTAACAAGTGAAATGTAGATTTCTAGCATGTGCACCTTTGTAAGAAGAATACATTTCGAGCAAGTTCACTGTTGTGATAAGCACTTTTTTAACAAGTGCTCTTTTATGAGAATTATACCTTTTTAAAATGTGCACTTTTGTACGAAATATACTTTTCTAACAAGTGTATTTTTATACGAAGCTACTATGTTCATTTGTGATAGAAATATACTTTTGTAACAAGTGTGCTTTTGTACGATGGATATATTTCTAATAAGCGCAGTTTTTTAAGAAGACTACATTACCAACGACACCACTTTTTAGGAAATATACTTTTCTAACATGTGTAAGAATTATACTTTTTAACATATGCACTTTTGTAAGGCGCATAGGGTTTTACCAGTGCACTTTTGTAAGAAGCATATATTTCTGACAAGTGCACTTTTGTGAGAAGCACACTTTTCTAACAAGTGAACTTTTGTACGAAGCATACTTTTCTAACAAGTGAACTTTTGTACGAAGCATACTTTTCTAACAAGTGCATTTTTGTTAGAAGCATACTTTTCTAACAAGTGCACTTTTGTAAGAAGCATACTTTTCTAGCAAGTGAACTTTTGTACGAAGCATACTTTTCTAACAAGTGCACTTTTGTACGAAGCATACTTTTCTAACAAGTAAACTTTTGTACGAAGCATACTTTTCTAACAAGTGAACTTTTGTACGAAGCACACTTTTCTAACAAGTGAACTTTTGTACGAAGCACACTTTTCTACCAAGCGCACTTTTGTACAAAGCATACTTTTCTAACAAGTGCACTTTTGTAAGTAGCATATTTTTCTAGCAAGTGAACTTTTATACGAAGCATACTTTTCTAACAAGTGAACTTTTGTAAGAAGCATACTTTTCTAGCAAGTGCACTTTTGTATGTAGCATACTTTTCTAATAAGTGCACTTTTATAAGAAACATATATTTCTAACAAGTGAACTTTTGTAAGTAGCATATATTTCTAACAAGTGCACTTTTATAAGAAACATATATTTCTAACAAGTGCACTTTTGTGAAACGCATAACCTTTTAAGTTTACTTTGTATACAAAGCAAGTATAAGTTTGTTAGGTGTATGTTTCTAAGAATTGGGGTTGTGTCAGAAGCACTGTTATGATTCTACTTTTGTATGAAGCGCTTTTTTTGTGAATGTGTGTTTTGGTACAAAGTGCACTCTTGGTACACTTTCTTCTTAGCTAATTCAGTATCAACTGAAAAACAAACGAAACTAAGTTTTAAATAAGAATGAATTGGCCGTTTATTTAGGGTTTTGGTTGTTTGGGGATATTTTTGTAAAGTAATAAACATACTTTTCTTTCATAACTTTTAAAAATCATCTTTGTAAGAAGATGAAACTGAAAAATATGATCAAAGGAGAACGAGATTATATTTGCTACTTGCCAGCTTTCTTGTCACTCTTGTTCATTCTCTCTAAATATTACAGCCTGTGCACTTTTCGGTAAAGTACTTGCAACTGCATACCAGAGACACTTATGAATGGAGAGATAGTCGTAATCAGAATAGAACTCTGCGGGAGGAAAGTTTTAATTTGTCTAGATAAACAAAAATCTCTGTCAAAGCAAAGTTGGATTACAGGGGTTGAACAAAATAACAGAAACACTTTCAAATTTCAAACAAATTCATTTTAATATTGGGTAGGACCGCCTTTGGTATTAATTACATGCTGAGTCTTACGAACTATCGACTCGTACTAAGTTTGAATTGTATCCAAAGGACTATTTTTCAATTCTTCAGCTAAAACAGTGTATAACTTGTCTATGTATGTATCTATCAATTATTCTATCTATCTTCTAACTTCGTTTCTCTATCAGTCAATTGCGTATTTATGTTAATATGGTTTAAAACCGCCCCTGGCAGTAATTACAGCTTGATTTTTATGAGGTATGGCCTCGTACAGAGTTTGAATTGTTATCAATTCTTCAGCTAAAACAGTGTTTATGATCGGTTAATTAGCTTAAGAATGAATATATATATATATATATATATATATATATATATATATATATATATATATATACATATACATATACATATATATATATATAAACATATACACATACCAATAAGAACTTTAACTGTGTGAATTACTGAATTTTTATCCTGATAGGATACGTTTCCCTCCGAAAGTAATTCCTCAAACATAGGATGAGTTTGATCAGATAAAATGATTAAATATTCTTGACTATTTATTCTGCCACAAAGGAAAATAGTTGGGCCGACGGATTCACAAGATATAGTCAGTCAGCCAGATTATCGAAGATCCTCCTCCATGTTTAACAGTTGGTAAAATGCAGCATTTGACAATGCTTCTTTTGTGGTGTTCAGATAAGATGTTCAACTTCACTAGAATGTACCTCGTGCTATTCATTAACAACTTGATTGTATTATGAGATATGCTAATCAGATAAAAAGAATGATATCATATTGTCGCCTTAGATATTTGTGTTATATTTGGTTTTGTCAACAGAAACGGACAAACAGGCTTCTCTTTATATTTGGATAGTTATAGTTTGCATGGCAATAAATCTGCATAACTATCAACAAATCGTGAGTGATGTAATGTTAAAGTTAGCTAGAATGTTCCTTGTGCCATTTAGTAAAAAAATTAACTGCCTGAATTGAACATAAAGGATGGTGTTTCACAACGGAAATAGTTACATAACCACAGGATAACTTTGATCTGATTTAATTTTGCCACGGTAAAAAAAAAAAGAAATTCTAATTGGAAGCATCATTCAATTTTACCTAAGTGAATAAATTACTGTATAAAAAAACATGTTATTTCTTCTAAGTAAAATGTTATTAGTAATTATGCATGTAAATTTCACTACTCTGTAAGAAAGAACATATATATTATTAAGTGTAATTCTATGGGGCACAGAGAAGAAAGGAAAATTCAACCAAATACAATTTTACACATTTATTTAAATGTTGACAAATGCAAATGGACATGTAACGCAACATAAAAGAACATAAAATATACACGGTTCTTACTCACAACTTGTGGTAGAACTCTACCAGGTACGATAGGTTAGAAATCTCTGTAATGGGCAAAGCTCCAGCGGTGGTGAATTCAAATCTCTCTCTGTCCCCTTATTGAGTCTAAGGGGAATAACCCACAGGTCTCCTTAGAAACCGGTGTCATGCTTAGTTTGTTCCCCTTTAATGTTTTTGAAAGAACAATTTTATTCTATGTTTCGGAATTTTTTAGATGAGGAGTAATAGTTTGTATTATTTGGTTTATTCTAACTACTTTTCTCATCTTGGATGTTATTCTCACACCGTTTCGCCCGATGTTACCCACCGACCTTCTTCAGGTGTATCTTGTCGAACTCTGGAATTTTTCTGTTGAACTCGGGAATCTTTTTGTCGAACTCGGGAATCTGTACAGAATTTCAAATAGAACTCTTTATTTAATCCACGGGGTGGGGGGGGGGGCTTGCTCTTGTTCCGTCAGCCATGACTGGGTAGACCGGGTTCGCAAGGACCCGTGGCATAACGGATAAAGTGCTAAGTAATAATCAGTTATAAGTGACAGTCTTCTGATTGGTTTAAGGTTCACTCCTCAGTGCGGGCCATATTAAGAATACAATTACAAATTACTTGCGACTTCTACCAAGTCATGGTTGACAGAATGAGAGCAAGCTACCCCGGTGGATTAAATAAAGGGTTTCGTTCGAAATACAGTACAGATTCAAGAGTTCGACAGAAAGATTCATGAGTTCGACAAGTTACACCTGAAAAAGGTCGGTAGTTACATCGGGCGAAACGTTGTGAGAATAACATCCAAGATGAGAACAGTAGTTCGAAAAGTACAAATAATACAATTTTATTCCATTTAAGCAAAATAAATATCCATCCAAATTTTGAGCTTGCATGCCTTTACTGTCAAATACAGGAGTCGTGGGTGGCAATAGATAAAAAGTAAAGAGTAGTCTAATCTTAGGCACAATCTTCAAGATGAGCATTTTTTATTTGTTTGTTTCCCCATTCAATACAGCCCTAAAATTGATTAATTATTAATCATGACATCTTGAAGACTGTTTATAGAAACAGAAACATTTGAACCAACATTTGGCCTTTGGCCAGGACCAAAGTATAGTATCTGTTCTGTACCACACTTCATCTGTTCTGTCCTCGGTCAGCGAAGAAGAAATCCTTCTAGACTGGGGCAAGTTAAATTTTTGTCGCAATCCAATACCCTTTTTGTAGGAGTTGAATTTTACCAACATTGAAAACCGACCTTGTATCTAACTCTGCCCTCGTGGTGAGGCAATTAAATAGGAACATGCTCTCCATTTTAACATTGATCGATTTTCAATTTAAAGACTGGACCCTTGACTATCGGACCAATCAAGAGTAAGCAATATAACTCTCTCTATTAAACTACAGAATAATTCTTTTTTCTAATTAGCAAATATTTTTCAGATTAAAATTCATACATTTACTTTACTGTTAAATTAAAAAGTGAAAGAGTAAAAAAGCAGACTACAACATGGTCGTCCTCAAATCCAATCTTAACGGGTACTTTCTCATAAGTACTCAGATTATCGTTCATTCCAGTCATCAGTTTTAATCCTCTCATAATATTCTTCATCAATCATAAACCTGGCCCCTATCACAGTAGCCCCGTATGCTTACTGCACTTGAACCCCTCCCTCCCTCAGTGTAGGGGTATGTAGATGCCAGAAGTTTTTCTACTCTATTAGATTCTTTCCTCAAACCGCTTGCCTTTGGAATTTCTTCCTTGTATCCCCAACCTTACTAACATGCAGAAATTTAAATGTAATGTGAACAAAGATTTTGCTGTCCAACTCTTCTTCCAGGTTACCCTCCTATAAATATGACAATCCATCCTTCTCATTAACCTTTATCCTCAACAGGCGTTTGGCCTTGTTAAGCGGTGAGGAATTAGTAAATGAAAAACGGGAAATGAATAGCAATAAAAATCTTTGTGGGAATTTCCTACAGTAAAATTGTTTAAGAAGAAGAAGAAGGAGGAGGAGGAGGAGGAGAAGAAGAAGAAGAAGAAGTCTGTTTCACATTACTTTATGCATGACTTGAACCATTTTCATGCTCATTTTGAACTGAAAAGGATACTTGTTTCATTTACTTTTTTGTTTTATTCTTTCAGTTTTACTGTCTTTGATCTCCACCCCACCCCCCCAGGAACACTCCACTCTTTTTATCTCTTTTACTCTGAAAACGAGGTTAAGAGAAGGGTGTACGTGTGGAGGAACAACATAAATAGAAAAGTGAACAAACACAAAACATACAAGACAAAATACAAATCAAAAACATAGTTAGTTCCATTTATTCATGGAACTTTACACAGTAACAGGAATCATAATTTTGTCCCTTTTATACCAGAGATAGTATTTAGGGAGTTAGGAGATGAAAAAGATATAAGGGGCCGAATTAGACAGAAGGAGGAGATATACACAGGGTGATATAGATACGAACTGAACGAGATGGGGGAGATTAAAATGGGCAGAGAATGAGATAAAGAGAGAGAGATGAAATGAGAAAGAGGGATAAAGAGAGAGAGAGAGAGAGAGAGAGAGAGAGAGAGAAAGAGAGCTAGAGAAAATGGGTGGAGAGAGAGTTATACAAACCAAATGAGGATCAGCAAGACAAGATAAACAGACAGAGAGAAGAAGAGAGAGGGGGAATGTTAAAGATGAGGCATGAAATGTGTACTGAATAAGAAAAGGAGCGATAAAGTGAGACAGGTATGTGGAGAGAGGGGGTACACAAACAGAGATAGAGACAAGGAGAGATGATCCGAATTAGATATGAATTATGTGATTAGATAGAGAGGACAAAACGTGAGAGATGAACTTACCTGAATAAGACATATACAGGGTGACCTAAAAGTTTTGTTTTCCCAAATTTGAAACTATAAGATATTTCCATTTCACAGCATTATGGGAATCTTTTTATCAATTTTTTTCTAACACATTTGTTGTAATATCAAAAGGTATCCATTAACTCAGAAAAACAAATCACTACAATAAGAAATTAATTTAAAGAAAAACGCGGAAAAATTGAACTGAAAAATTCTTTTCTCGTTTATAAATAAAGTTCAACCATCAAATCAATACTTTGTCCGCAACTTTTTTAATTCTAGACATTCCATGATCCTCTTTAGAAATGATTCTACGAGATTATTAAGATACTGCTTGTCCTCATGAATTTTTTCCCATTCTGATTGAACCCTGTCAATCAACTCTTTTCGATTTCTCGGTTGGAGTTCCTCAAACACACTTTCTTGCAGCTTTCTCTATAGATGCTCGATTACGTTTAGGTCAGGACTGTTACCAGACCACATTTCCAACAATCCACCACCAAATAAACTATTAATAGCTGCGATAGAACGCTTTGATGTGTGTGCCGAGACATCATCTTGTTGGAGTGCCAATTTGTTAATACCTGGTAAAATGTGCCTGCTTTCTGCACTTTTGCAATATAATGGTAGCATTTTTTTTAATATAAACGTCAAAATTAACAGATCACAAATGAACAATTCAGTTGTACCAAATCTGGTCATCCCTCCAGCTACCATAATTTTCAGTGAAAATTTTCGCACTGGAACCTTTTGAACATCACTTGGATTTTAGACATATATTCTGCAGTTTTGAGAATTTAGTATCCGAAATAAACATACAGGACTCTTATCTGTGCATAAAATATGACATCTCTTCAGTCTACTCGAACGATCCATGCCAACAAAACCTTTCATCAATCTTCAAAATCAGCAATCTGCAAAGTTTAATTCGATCAGTGATGTTTTTACTTGTAAGCATGGTGGTTTTTGAAATCCTGTATACTACTTTACCCTAGGATTGACACTGTACACGCTTTCTGATGGTTTCACGAGGAGCACCAACCAAAATTGCTGTTAAATGAATACCAACACCAAGTTCTTCCTAAAAGAATCAATAGGGAGACAAGACGTTTGGGTCAGCAAAATACAGAAAGTTTGTTAAAACTTTTTAATACTTACTTAAATGTTATATATTCTAAATAATCAAATGAAAAGATGATTATTAATGATATTAACTTCACTAAATAAGTTTAACATGGGAACTAGTCGTTAAAAATAGCTGGTACGTAAGTAAAAAAGACTAAGGCTTATGCAAAATGTACCTTAATCTCAGTCTCCATGAACTGTCAGTTTACTTGGTCTACAAGACCTTTTTGATCACGAAGATCTGTATTGTCCTTCTTCAGCCATCTTTGCACTGTTTTTCAGCGATTTCTCTCTTGGTTGATTTCTCATTTCCTGCTCTCATGGCCACAATTCATTCTCGAAGAACATAGCTTTTATTCATTTTAATAATAAAGATGCGCTTAAAATTTAAAAAGAATAGAAATATTAAATATCTTAGCAAATTAAAATGACCTCATACGGAAATATTGAATATAAAATAGCACGCCGGGGAGACAAAACTTATGGGTCACTCTGTATATATATATATATATATATATATATATATATATATATATATATATATATATATATATATATAGTGTATGTTAGAGTGAAATGAATTCCAAAGGGAAATCCGGGTATGAGAGCTCAATGTAATAAACAGAGCAAGAATAAAATGAAATAAAGTAACATGGAATCACCTAATCACCGGTGCAATAATCTATTTCGACATATCATGATTCTTTATCTATATATCTCTTTATGATGATGATGATGATTATATATATATATATATATAGAGAGAGAGAGAGAGAGAAAGAGAGAGACAGACAGAGAGGGACACCAAATGAAACAAGATGGAAGAGAAAGATAGATCTAAACAAAATGGCATAGATACATCAGAGTTGAACAATGGGTAATGAAAGTTGGACTATGATACTGATAGATATAAACAAAATTCCATAGATAGACAGATAGATACATGCATGCTTACATGCGAACATACTTATATATATATGTATATATATATATATATATATATATATATATATATATATATATATATATATATCAGTTTGCCGAATTTTTTTTATCAGGAATCAACTTTGATTTTCACCGTATTTCTCCTTCGGTGTTTCTGTTAGGATATGTTTTTTGCTACTCAACAACATATACTGAAACCCCCTGAAGATTGACAAAATTGGACTAATTGATAAAAATACACTTATCCGAATTTTGCCATTAGACGCGCATAAGGGATAGGAATTGATATAAACTTTGAATAAATTTCTTTTATGTGTAAAATGAGAGATGTTAAAAAATCTCATCGAATTACGGAAATAAAGAAGTTGTTAAAACCAATGAAAATTATGGTTTGGGATTAATTCACCATGGTCTATGAAATACATATATATATATATATATATATATATATATATATATATATATATATATAGAGAGAGAGAGAGAGAGAGAGAGAGGGAGAGAGAGAGAGAGAACGGTGGCTGTCTACTCGTTTTCGAGTATGATCACTTTTTGTGTATCAATGTGATACTAGTGTAAGACATCTCGGTAAGAGGCGCGGATATGACTATTTAGGTTTGCTATACTTTTACAGAAAATGTCACAGATGTAGCAGGTTTTATGATAATGGTATGGGATGCCATAATTGAAGCCACATGTTGCCTGTGTTTGATTCTGCTGTACATGACCTCGTTGTTGATTCACCAAGCCGGCGTATGACATGATTATCAACTTGCAAGCTTAACACGTTAGCTGTCATTACCACCACTCCCACCGCCGTTGGTATCTACATAAAAATCACATACTCAAAAAGTAGCAGCACAACAACAGGATTATAGTGATCAACGCTTACGCAACACGACGACGGCTCTCTGTGTATCGATAACTATGAACCCGATGACAGACAAAATGTCCGATGACCGCAGGTTTATATTGGAGTTTTCCTTCCCCTAGATGCCTTCCTTAACGAAGACTAAAGTGAACATCTCTCCTAGTATACCCCTTAAGTATGAAAATGTATGCACATATATACATATATATATACATGTATATTTCTGATGTTGTTTTTAGTGATCGAAAGTTGAAATAAATAATTTAGAAATAAAGATAGTAATGAATAAATGATCAACAAAAAATAAAACAGATGTTAGAGACGACGTGAAGAACATTAAACATGGTCCTTTCTAATGTTTTTTTGTGTTTGAAAGTTGAAAATAAACAAAATAAATAAAAATTTGGAAAGGTTGATGAGGAGTGATAGATATCAAGACTTTTTAGTGTTGTACAGGTGAAGGAATATTCAAGAGTAAAAAGAAATCCGTTATCACGAACTGAAGAACGTCAAACATATACATTTCTGTTTAATGTTGTTTCAGCGGTCGAAATTTTAAAATAAACATCGTTTGAAAGGCTGATGACGAGTGATGAATATTAAGACATTTTGGTATTGTACAAGTGAACGAATGATTAATAAGAAAACAAAATCCGTTAGCATATATATATATATGTATATATATATATATATATATATATATATATATATATATATATATATATATATATATATGTATATATATATATTTGTATACTTAGGTGTCATTTCTTCATTGATGCATGTTTGATTAAAGAACAGGGACAATTCCTGTTTGTTTCTTTTTAGATCCATCTTTTCATGTTAACAGACTAATGATCTAATGTTCTGTTCGAGTGTGAACAGGAACTCGACAAAACTGATAACGTTTTCGACTTCCATGAGTCTTCTTCAAGCACGTGAGGAGTTATGCTAACTAAAAATGGTGAATTTATTGAGAAACTCGATTAAAACTTAAAAAAAAAAAATACATTAAAGGCATTTCAGTATGCCTTCTCCCCCTTATATCGAGCTTGATTGATGGTGGGTCCTTTGCTCGAATGAAACCTTACTCGTTCGAGCAAAGAAACCCACCATCAATCAAGCTCGAATTGAAGCCTTACTCATGAAGCTCTACCATTTAAGCTATGGGGCCTGACTGAAATACGTGATTATTGTGTCAGCGGATAACTATTTTATCTATAATATATATATACGTCCCTAACAATCGGACGAAATTATGTAAACACACGGAGAATAAATTCTACACGGCTTAGGACATCCAAATGTACCAGTAGCTGCAATACAGCTAGTTATCGTCAAAACAGCAACAACAAATATTAAATCACACACACACACACACACATATATATATATATATATATATATATATATATATATATATATATATATATATATATATATATATATATATATATAGTGTGTGTTAGAGTGAAATAAATTCCAGAAAGAAATCTGGGTATGAGAACTCAATGTAATAAACAGAGCAAGAATAAAATAAAGTAACACAGAATCACATAATCATCGGTGCAATAATTTATTTCGACCCTATGGTCTTTTCAAGCATCCAAGCGAGGTTATTACATTTTTTGAAAATAAAAAGTGACAGAGAGAGAGAGAGGGAAAGAGATAGAGATAGATAGAAACATGCACACATACGTGCACAAGTACATGAACTATTACACATACACAGTGGTCGCTAGAAACGCGAGTAATTTATTTTTACAAAGAATGACTTTTATGTAGTTTTTCAAAGACTAATATTATAATACACACACAGATTCTCAAAATGTCGTCCCTGAACTTCATAGAAGCGTCTAAATCTAGAAATCCAAGCTCGTTTGGCGTATTAAAGAGTAACCTGTTGGATATTATTCCAAGCTCTTTCCAATCATGTTTTCAAATCATCAATAGAATCTATGTCGCATCGACATTTCTGAATTTAATAATAATAAAAAGTTTCAAGCACAGTAATCCATGACATTTAAATCTAGATTTTTTGACGGCCAATCTTCCGATGCAATGAAATCAAGAGTAGATTGCTGAAGAAATGAATTGAAGCTCTTGCTCAAATTTCCTGCTTATCTAGCGACCACCATGTAGATATATAGATAAATAGATTTTTACAGAATTGGACAGATATATATATATATATATATATATATATATATATATATATATATATATATATATATGTTGGACTAAGACACCGAGAGATAGATATAAACAAAATGCTTTAGATACATACATACATACATACATACATCTGAAAATTATTCGATCAATAGACAAACACACACACATTCACTCATAGATACGTACATACACATATACATACTAATTGAATGAGAAAGATGAAAATGATGAGACTGAAGCAATTTTTTAATCATTTTTTAAGGTTTGTATATTTTTAGTTTACTTTTAGCCATTTCTATTTCCTGTTTTGTATTTGAACTTCAAAAATGTCCACTTCCATTTTAATGATCGCTCATTTTTGTCCTCTCACCCCCCCCCCCCGTCTTCCTTCTGCTCTGCCGATTCCTGCGTCAGTGACGATAAAACGTTTTGTTGCTTTTTTTAGAGATGGCCATCCATTCAATTCTTTGTAGAAGGAAATGGAATAACATAAAAAACGACACCATAAAACGCTTATTTATTAGAAGAATCCGATGCAAAATTATATATATATATATATCTTTATTTTGGAAATGATGACCTAATGTTTTTATTAAACATAAAAGTATGTCCCCCTTGGGAGGGAAACACAATTGCCTCTTCTCGATTTTTCTTTCTGTTTTTTTTTCTTTATTCCATCGATATTTCTGTTTGCTATTTTTTTCTTTTTTTCTTTAATTTTAATCACCTCAAACAAGACATACTGCCACTGAGACGTAGCAGGCTACTGTAACTAGGGGTCAGATTTATAGGGTCATTCTAAGCGAGGAGTTGTACAGTGAGATGTTTGTTTACATTACATTCAAATTTCAGCATGGTACAGTTGGGGGGACAGGGAGCAAGGAAGGAATTCCAAGATATTAGAGTAGAAAGCATTCCGGCATCTGTGTATCTCTACAGATTTTGCAGCTTTTCATGTAGGTCGGAGGTATTTACGTTGAGGGGGCACAAGTGCAGCTAGTTCGTTGGAGCACATACTGTTGAAGTATTTGTAAAAAAGGCACAGGGATGCAACATTGCGACGATGGGACAGGGACTAGAGCTTGGTAGACAGTGTGGCCCCTGTCTAAGAAGGAGAGACAAGTGGTTGGTGTACTAGGCCAGATATTACTTACTGTACGTGTCTGTCTCCCTTTCTCAATCTCTCTCTCTCTTACTCTGTTCCTATCTCCTATCCTTCACTTGTCTTCTCTCATTCTCTCTATGACTATATATATATATATATATATATATATATCAAGATTTAAATAGATGGATAGATATGGACATGTATGTGTATGAATGCCTTCGAGGGAGAATTTAAATGTTTACTAGACACTGTCCTCGAGTGTTAAAGGTCTCTCGGTACAGAAGTTGGTCAGCACAACCTAGCATGAGGATACTTCCCCTTACAAGTAAACCCTGACCAAATATGCAATATACCATAGTATTCGAAGCCCAAATAAGATCCCCTCTGTATGGCTACCCCGAACTGGCTTATACGAGGAATGGTGCACCTTCTCCAAGTGATGTTGCCTCTAGTAACAGCACTAAGATGGATACTCCATCAGACTAGATGAATTCTTGTCCTGGAATCCGGTAAGACCAAAGGGACCACAAGAAAGATATATTATGACATAGTTAACTGGTTGATTGGGGAAAGAAAAATTAATGTTCTTTAACTTCTTTACTAACTCGACGTGTGAGAGATAAAGGAGAAATTCAATGGAATATTCGAATATCTCTGTATCTCATATAGAAATCAAGTGTTAGCCTCAGGAAGGGGTCCCTTGATTTCTGAGACCTTCCACTGAAATAAAATTAAAAGAAAAGAGAGTTGTAGTCAATATATTAAGAGCTAAATAGATAGATATGAACATAATTAAATCGATAGACAGATGGATTCAAGCAGATTAGGATATACAGATACAGTGGCAAGCAAATATTTATGACACATTATCAAAAAATATTTTTTAGCTATGTCTAATATGATTAAACGAATGAAACTTTTACTGCTTGTTGAACATATATTCAGGCATTCAGTCGAACAGATTGATAAAAAATTTAAAATGTAGAACATATATTTAGGTATTCAGTCGAACAGATTTTTTTTTAAATCAAAAAAGTAGAACATATATTTAGGTATTCAGTCGAACAGATTTTTTAAAAAATCAAAAATGTAGAACGTATATTTAGGTATTCAGTCGAACAGATTCAAAAAACAAATTCCACAAAGTAGAACGTATATTTAGTCATTCAGTCGAACAAATCTTTAAAAAAATTTAAAAGTAGAACATAGGTATTCAGTCGAACAGATTTAAAAATAAAATTCAAAAAAGTATCACACAAAACAAGATATTTAGTAACTCTAATTCTACAACCCATTTTTTTTATTCCCAACAAGTTAAGTAAAATAATCCAAAATTTAATCTGGAGCATTATAAAAAACAATTCCATCCTAATTTGGAAAATTATAGTAAAATTTGAACACACAAACTTTACCATGATTTTCCAAATATTTCAAACTAGGATGGCGTTGTTTTTCGGAACGTTCCAGATTAATTTTATGATTGTTTTTTAGTATTGCTTATTCTTTTTTTTTCAACTATCCTTTAAATATTGACAAAATGGGAAAAAGCCAAATAACTGATCAAGACTTCCATAAACGTATCCATATCATAGCAATCTGAAAAAAAAGATTAAAGAAATGAATGGAATGGAAAACCCAACTCAGTGAATATTCCCCTTCACCCCCAACTTTAGATGCTCACAAACAAACTAATACGGCCAATAGATTGCCTGTTTGATTTACTTGTAGAATTAACAGACTATATTTTTGTGTACGAAGAAGTGTGTACTGAGATGAAATTGGTCAACTGTGGATCAATCCGATTGCTGGGTGTAGTGATTCCCTTTTGCAGCATGTCGTTGGTGAGAGAACATCCTTCTCTCACTTCACCAGCACGTGAAGTAGAATCTGCAACACGCTCACTCGACATTCTCTTTGCTTATACTCTGTACGAACCTTTGTATATTCTGAAATCATGCTTTGATATCAAGGGAGACGCGAGAGCGTTCTATCCCTTAATAGACTACACGAATGGCCTATGCTGGAAATCTCATTTCTTTGATCAATCATAACTCAAAAACCAATAAACCAAATTAGTTAAAACTTTGCGCAAAATTTTTATTTGATAGGTTCTATAAGTGTGGAATTTCAGCATCATTAGTCGAGGCAACCCAGAGATCCAGAAAGTTCAATCATGAAATCATGTTATCTGTGTGTACGTACGTACGTACGTATGTGCCACCCTGTATCTCATCAACTATTTGATGGATTCAGCTGATTTTTGGCAGAAATAGAGGTTCTAGGGTCTAGTTGATGGCATTTTAATTTCAGTTTACCATATACCTTAGTTTTCCAGAAAATTCCCCAAAAACTTTAAAATGACCATTGTATTGAGGCATAGGCTTTTACAAAAGTAGTGACATTCCATGAAAAATGCCAGTATACTGAAATCCCTTAATAGGGTTAAGATGAAAATTCATATACACTAAATGCACAAAAGCATGGAAATTCCCAAATTTTTACACTTTTATTGTCATTAAGGGTATGCGAGCACAACAGGGCTATATATTTTACTGGTAGGAATTTTTCTTCAGCGCACCTCACACACTTCATCCACTCATGCATAGAGATTTATACTGCAGTGATGTGATAATGAAATGTTTTGGTTGATATGTAGTCATACCCTTAATTAATGATAATAAAAGTAAAAATTTGGGAATTTCCTAACAGTAAAATACATAGCCCTGTTGTGCTCGCATACCCTTAATGACAATAAAAGTGTAAAAATTGGGGAATTTCCATGCTTTTGTACATTTAGTGTATATGAATTTTCATCTTAACCCTATTAAGGGCATATGATTTCAGTATACTGGCATTTTTCATGGAATTATCAATACACTTTTAAAAGTAATAACAACTTTTGTTTTCATTACTTTCTTTTGTATATAAATATAGGAAGCTCTTGTATTCCAGGATTTTTTCCTATATATTCAGGTAATTTAAGACTTACTTGAGACGATATTTGCAAATGGTAATTATATCATTTCGCATTTATTTGGATTTGTACTTCATGATTAATAAGCATGACATAATAAAAAAGAACATATATATATATATATATATTAGTGTTGGGATGATAAATCGGGAGAATCAGAACTTTTTGGGGTATCGGACTCGGTATCGAAATCGGAAAAATTTAAACGATTGTTTTAAAAAAAAATGTTTTTTTAAAACTTAATTTTCTATTGCTTATGCTAATGATAAAGTGATAAATATTTTTTATGTTAAACTAACAGTAAAACTAAAATTTATAGATCTTGATAACTAATTAATGTAAAACTGGCACCGGTAAAAATGGCACGAGTTGATAAATAAGAAAAAAATGGCACAAGTGAAAAATATACATGAAAATCTAACAATGAGTTTATAAAAATCTTGAATACAATACATAAAGGGGAAACATTAAGAAGTTTGCTAAAGTAAAAAGAAACTTATATCTACATTTAAAAATAGATGAAGACTCTCCGCTAAATCACCCCCCCCCCCCCCACCCACACACACACACATGCACACACACAAATAGATGATTAGCCGATTTTAGAACCGGAATCAGTAATTGTATCGGAATTGGGAATTTAAAACAAAATCGATTATTGTATCTGAATCGGAAAAAAAATGTGAATCGTCCCATCACTAATATATATATATATATATATATATATATATATATATATATATATATATGAAGTAGCAGCTGCAATGCAGATATGGTTTCCTGTAATCTTCGACTTGTTTGCCTCAAACCTGAATCAGCAAGCACAGATGGAACTAACCACTGATGACCAATGTAGCTTCTCCCTACAGCAATCAATCGAACACCAACACCAACGTTAACATGTGCAGCTGATCAAATATAACTGATTTGGTCAGTTAGTGAGTTTGTTTGATCTCAAGAGCAATATAAACCTCCTACTACCTCCCCACAAGTATTCACTTGTGAAAATCAGGTTTTTATAGTTACTGATGGGCCAAATCTATACAATATGAGCAGTGTCTCTGTCTGTCTGTCTTTTTATCCGAGGATGCAATTGTAAACAAAGCCCTTAACCAAGATTAAACACAACTTTTCTTGAGTAAAATTTCAGGAGGAATCGATTATTGGTATTACTTTCATATTATAGTGTTTTACAATAATACATTATTTTATTTTATTTATAACTTAAAAATTGAAACTTATACAAATTAAAAAGGAAGAATAATAATGGGGCAAATTTGTACATGAGAACCCTATGCTTATTCACCCCACCCCCACCCACCAAAAACATGAGATTCTACTTTTTTAAGGTGATTATATGTTAACACCCTGAAACTGTTGGCAGTAAAATGAAACAAAAAACAAAACAACAATTATTTAAAAATTTACAGAAGGGTGTCAGTTTCACATATAAATTTAACATAAAATGATCTCCTATTTCCGGGCCAGAATTTTTTAACCGGAAAGCGTTTTAAGGGAATATAACAAACGGTATGCGTAATTAAATCAAAATTTCTAACACATGTGCATGGCAAATGTCAAAGATCCACGATTTTTAAGAAAACCTTGTCGATAAAAAAATTATTACATATACTCTCTTAATCCTACAACTAACCCTAAGTCCGGTTGGCAACAGACACCCCCTTCCGATAAAATGAAGATTTAACTAAAACCAGAAAACTGTTTCATGTTGTTCAGGCACTATTTAGTCGTAAAATGGGTGATCATTTAACTAGGCTTAAAATATGTTTATTGTAGTGTATAAGTTAGATAAAAAATGTACAAATTCTATATTTAACTATTAAAAGTAGTATTTTCTTTAAATATCATTTTTTAAAAATTTTATATGATAAAATAATGTTCTTATAAAATTCATTTATGAAAAAATAATAATTTAATATGATAAAATAATGTTTTTATAAAATTCATTCATGAAAAAATAATAATTTAATATGATAAAATAATGTTCTTATGAAATTCATTTATGAAAAAATAATAATTTTATATGATAAAATAATGTTCTTATAAAATTCATTTATAAAAAAATAATAATTTAATATAATAAAATAATGTTCTTATAAAATTCATTTATAAAAAAATAATAATTTAATATAATAAAATAATGTTCTTATAAAATTAATTTATAAAAAAATAATAATTTAATATGATAATATATCAGATTTTAATTACTTAATTATAATTTCTTAATTTTATTGTTTTCATTTTTCCCCTGTTTAAATAAAAAATTATTTTAAGAATTTCATTAGATAAATTAAATCATTGTCCCTATTTACTTGCCTTCCCAAGAGGACAGAGTTAGAGACAACATCGATTTTTAATGTGGAGAAATCCTGCTCCCTCAATAGGGGCTCACTGGATTGGGACAAAAATAAACAAAAATTGCTTTAGTCTAGAAGTATTTCTCCTTCACTGACCGAAGACAGAAACGATGAAGTGTAGTATCAGAACAGATACTACACATTGCTCCAAGCCAAAAGGCAAGAAGCAAACATGATATATAAAAGGATTCATAAAAATTACGTAATTATTTTTTTTTAAGTTGTAAATATGTAAAAATCTAAACGCCATGAAAAGGTCTTACAGTTCTTTCTCCAAGATGAATGATTTGTCTCTTGAAGACCGAAGATGAAGCTGTAGTAGGAGGACCAGTCATTGCTGTGATGCAGCCTACCTGGACTATTTAAGCATCCATGGTCGTGGGTCCATACGTGCATAAGTGCTTTAGATGCAATAGCTCCAACCACTTCACTAGAAACTGCATGTGAAGTGAGCAGACCACTCGTGCACACTGTTATTAGTGCAACTCGACTAATCACCTATGCTTTTCGTTTAGCATTTCGTATGAATGGTGCAGAATATTGTAATGATTTGAAAATCTTTCCGTGTATTTTGATTCTTTTTCAAGGTGTTTATGGGAAAACTACAATATATATTATTCTTATGTTTCGAAATATTTTAGATAAGGATGAATAATTTATATTATTTGGATTATTAGGACTACTGTTCTCATCTTGGATGATATTCTCACAACGTTTCGGCTGATAAACCTCTGACCTTCTTCAGTTGAACTTAGGAATCTTTATCGCAAGGACCTGTGGCACAATAAATAACAGTGCTAAGTAATAATCAGTTCTAAGTGACAGTCTTATAGAGGTTGAAGGTTCAATCCTCAGTGCAAGCGATACTAAGAATACAAATTACAATTTACTTAAAAATTGTACCTGTTCATGGGTGACAGAACGAGAGCAAGCTACCCCTGTGGATTAAACCAACAGTTCTGTTTGAAATTCAGTACAGATTCCCGAGTTCGACAAGACGCACCTGAATGAGGTTCGAAGTTACATCAGCTGAAACGTGATAATAACAGTCAAATAATGCATATATTATTCTGACTCCAAGAAGACTTGGACAAAGGCCTATGATTATACAAGTCTTTATTAATTTAGTTTTATGTGGATAAAAGTGTATAAGGTCATTCTTGTTAGCGGGTTTAACCCATGCAATTGTCTCTCTCCCTACCTTTCTATCTATTAGTGTTGGGACGATTAATCGGAATCGGAAAAATCAGAACTTTTTGAGGTATCGGAATCGGTATCGGAATCGGAAAAATTTGAGCCAAATTTCTGATTCCAAAAACGATTCTTTTAATTCTGTTTTCCATTGCTTGTACTAATGATCAAATGATAAATATTTATTGATTTCAAACTACCAGTAAAATTAAAATCTATATATCGTAATAACAATGGTAAAAATGACACAGATTAAATGGCATAAGTGGATAAATAGGAAAAAATGGCACAACTGAAAAATATAGATGAAAATCTCACAATGAGTTTATCAAATCACTATTTTCAATTACGCGAAAAAGATCAAGGAAAAAAATTAGAAAGATCTATTTGTGTAATATACACCCCCCCCCTTATACTTTTGCAAAAATATGTGCACACATTACACGGGTTTTTACGGTAATCCGAAAATAAAAAAAACAACTCTACAACAAAATATTTAGAAATTTAAAAAGAATCAGAATCAGAATTTGTAATTGTACCGGAATCAGGAATTTAGAACAAAAATCGACATTGGTATCGGAATCGGGAAAAATATTATAATCGTCCCATCACTACTATCTATCTTTGTCTTACCCATAGGTAGCGGGAGAATTAAGGACTCATACCTTTCCCAACAGCATTAGTACATACATGATTACAATAGATTGCATAGTCATCGTCTTGACGATCACCGAGAGCACAAGCAATGGTTTACAAGAACAGAAAAATAAAACAACACAGACTCACGAGAGAAAGCGCACCTTTGATCCATTGTGTATGAATCAGTCGTACTCTGAGTGTGTGTGATACCGTCGCATAAAAGAAAGGGACCCCCAAATGCTAGCATCCATGTCTCAGTTAAGATAATTTATCTGCCGAGGCATCACCGTCGCTCGGTTGGAGTCAGCTCATCTCGGGTCTGCACCAATCTACTTTGATCTGATCGTCTCCTCTTCAAGCCGCAAACTGCTGCAAAACTAGCTTAAACTCATCAACTACCGTAAACTGTCGTAAAACTCAAACTGTCGCAAACAACTTTGACTCCCAAACATCTTAACTCACGACCAGCAATCGCATGTCCAGCATTTTATCTTAAGCGGAAATGACTCAACCACTCCTAAAACACCTGATCTTTGATCCAGAGGTAATGATAAGCAAAAATTGGCCACCAACTATGAGGCGTCCTACTGTCGGCGGCCCCTATTGTCTTTTTACTTACTTTACTTCCGATAGCTTTTCCTTTTCGTGAATCATTTTCTCGACAAACGACAGATATTATTGTGATGAGAATGACAGCATCATTTTAGTGGAGTAAATCTGATATATAACTAAAGCATCCTCATCTAAAAAATTCCGAACGCACACAACTAAAGCAATCATACAAAAGTCTTTGATTCTCTTCTGACTTTAATAATTACTTTTTGACAGCCATTACCACTTCTCACTTTCAAGATTACCAAAGAACTTTTCAAATTTGATTTTCCAATTATAATTGTCAGCAATTTGTAAACTGGTAATTATAGAGTCAATGACATTAAATGAAAAAAAAATGAAATTCGTATGAATCTGCATATTACAACTAATCTAAGTTACATTCAAATACACAGTCATTTGAGAGGTCACCTGTGTACGAATTAGTATCAGTACTATATCTATTGCCAATGAAGATTTAGTATCTGTCTGTCTGAAGTCGAAACTATACTAGTGTGTCATAATGAGAGTCGTGTTTGAGTGACATCAGGTAGAAGTTACAAAATTACATGATTTCCGGGAATAGCTCTCTCTCTCTCTTTAGCTCTCTCTGTCTCTCTCTCTTCTTCTTCTTCTTAGATGGCCAGCAGTGAAGACGTGTCCAGCGGCTCTCTCAAATGAGGGTTTAGGGCAGCGTGCATTGTATGAGACGAGCTACATAATGAGAGCCGTATTTAAAAAAATTGATTTTATTAACCTCCTCTCCAGGAGGTTAGACACAAGGGCAGGTGTAGGTTGTTGACAAAAGTGTTTATGTGGAACAAACTGGATTCGAACCCGGCACACCGGGGTCCTTAGTCAGCGTCGTTAACCGCTTAGCCACAATGCTATTTGAGAAAGTTTAAAAGCCATAAGGTCAAAGACTGACATCAAGTAGAAGTTACAAAACTACATGATTTCAGAGCGTATCTCTCCCTCCCTCTCTTTCTTAGCTGGCGAGATTTCCAGAGAAAAGATGTGTCCAGTGGCTTTCCCCAATGGGGAGAGGAGCAGCGCACATGATTTGGCTGATGTAGCGAGACGAGCCATCTGTCTCTCTGTCTGTCTCTCTCTATCTCTCTCTCTCTTTCTCTCTCTCTCTCTCTCTCTCTCTCTCATACACAATTTGTCTGTCTGATGTTTTTATGTGACTGTCCTTTTAAATAAAGCTTTTCAAAAAAACAGCGGCGTCCGAGTGATTGCATTCTACAGATGATCAACAACTTGGATTCACGACAATGACAGAGGTTTATACACCCATAGGTAAGCTAAAATACTACACCACTACATATTACTATTACCTTTGCCAAGGATGTTATGTTTTCGGTCAAGTGTGTTTGCTTGTTTTGTGTACAGCCTAGCGTCCACTATTACATAAGGAGGGTCGTGTTCGAATGAAAGAGTTGAAATGACACTTTTAACAGGCAAGGTTCTTCAGAGCAGAAATCAACGATACCACGTGACTCCCAAGCGGGGAATTTCTTACTCTTAGCTGGCGAGATTTCAAGGAGAAAGGATGCGTTGAGCTGCTGTCCTCAATGAAGGCCAGTGCGCACAGTCTGTCTGTCTGTTTGTCTCTTTCTCTCTCTCTCTTTCTCTCTTTCTCTCTCTCTCTCTCTCTCTCTCTCTCTCTCTCTATCTGATGCATATACAAGTTGTCACTGTGATGTTTTCCTGTGACTGTTCTTTTAAAAAAACACTGGCGTCCGTGTGGTTGCATTCCAACAACTACGAGTAAACTAAAATATAACACTATTACTTATATCAATTCTTTTAATGCTCAATTCAGTTTACTATACTATTTCAGACGAATGCACTATATCTCAATGCTTAATTCAGAGGTGAAATAGTGCAGTATCTGTTCTGTTGTCATGAGACTATTCTCCCAGGCATTATCTCTTCCTTAAAGAGAGGATAGCATAGAATCTGTTCTGCTGTCATGAGACTATCCTCCCAGGGATTACCTCTTCCTATGTTGAGTACAGTGTAGTATATGTTCGATCGTCATGATAACCTCCTTTCACGCATTACTTCTTCCATTTTGGGGTGTGAGAGTGTAGTGCAGTATATGTTCTGTTGTCATGATAATACAATCTTCCTAGGGATTACATTCTCTATTTTTTATCGCTGTGGGGGGGGGGGCAGTGATGTACTAAAAAAGTATTGCTAGTATACATAATAATGGTAAGAATGCATGTTTCTATTCATGCTGATAGGGGAAATGGAAAATTGAATAACCACACAGATACAAATAAAATCACGGCAAGCTCATGTATGTAGCTAATATTTCATTTTATTTCATCAAAGTAAGGTAGACATTTTATCTTTTACAAATAATAAAACAATATAATCAATAGACATGAGAAGCTAGGGAGGGGGGGAAGGAGGAAAATAGAAAAACAGAAAGGAAATCAGAACAAAAAAATATAGAGATAGAATTGATCAGGTGAAAAAAGGTTGATAGGAAGGACAGATAATTCAAAGACTGTTATATAGGGTAAATTTGGTGCTAGTTATAAATTGGCCAACACCTTTTGGCTAAGATCAAAGTGTAGTATCTGTTCCGATGGATACTGCACCCCATAGACTGGTATTGTCTTGGCCTTTGGGGCTTGATTTACGCCGGTCTATGGGTCTGTCCTGTGCAGTTCTAGGAGATACACGCTCCCAGGCTTCGCCTCCCCTCTTTGGGGAGGAGTAAGTTTATTGCTTACTGCCTGAGGCGTCCCTACCGGGGAATGCCGACGGGGCTGCCCAGGTAATTTTTAAACCCCACTTTCCCGACCCGACCTTGGGTCACATCTTACTTGTGGGAGTAAGATAAAAACTGGCCTTGTGCCTAACTCCTGGAGAGGAGTAAATCAATATAAATTGGCCAACACCAGAATGTCACCGGGTTAAATATAGCATGACTTGCCTCTTCTTGAATGTCCGAGTGCATCAAAAGTGAAGAGGAGAAAGCGGCAGAGATGTGGATGAAAGCAATGGTTGGAATGTTCTTAAGGTGTGGAATGATCTTCTAGATCTAGTGCATGTGCTAGCAATGTGTTATTATGCAGAAATATCCATGCAGTAAGCAGTAAGGTGTGCATGAACAGTGCCAAGTTAGCCTTCTGTCGTCTGCAAGCTCGCCTTTGGTCATTTAGTAAGGTTCGACTAAACACAAATGTTTGGATTTATCATGCATGATGTGTGTCATCCTTTTTTATGGAGGTAAAACTTGGCCACTGCAACAGACTACAGGTCTCTGATAACAACTGTTTGTGTGGACCTACCTGCATCAGGCCACTGGACAGAATCTCCAATGTCGAAGTCTAACATTGTTTCCACACTTGCTTGCCACTAAGCACCTTCATTGGCTAGTTCATGCTCTCTGATGTGAAGAAAGTGAACTCATATGCAGACCTGTGGTTCTCGAACTCATCGCGTCTATGGTTTCCGATGTTGGACTAGGGGGTGGCTCAAAATTATCACCGATGTTTCCGCTGATCAGAGGCAATGGAGAACAGCGATTAGAGATGTGCTGCACCCTCTGGATTTTGGCAAAAACTTATTTAAGTACAAGTAAGTAGTAAGTAAGGGACCCTTAGTCTTTGTTAAGGGATCCATCTAGAAAAGTTCTCTTTATTATTATTATTATTATTATTATTATTATTATTATTATTTACTAATTAGGAGTTTTCAGACAAGTCATTATCAGTGATTTCCTGGAGTCTTAGTGACAACAAGTCTCTCCATATTTGCAGCACTCCCCACCTCTTTCAATAACCATTGCAAATCATTTTGCCTTATCACAACATCATTTTACCATAGATATCTCGCTTGCAACAAGCTTTGATCTTCTCTGGAATTTTAGTGGCAATAAACCCCACTAAGGTTCCACTACTATCCGCACCCTTCCAGTTGGTGCTCTCTTTCCTCACTCTTTTCAGCCTTCTTAACCCTTCACGGCCATGGTACTAGCCGAGATTGGAGCCACTACATATGCATGTGTAAGAGAGTTTTTGGAGAAGTGGGTGGGAGTCAGTTTTTAGGATTTCTGGCAGTTTCAGTTCCCGTAAACTCGTGTAATGTTCTTTCACTATATTTTATTCTATTTCCATTACAACTTACCTGCAGGTGGTTAGCATTCATTGGTTATATGGGTTGGCTTCCGCATTTGAAGATTTTTCTGAACATTTCGGCTATTTTCATCATTGCTGTGTGTTGTATAGTCTCAATCTTCTCTTTGATTCCAATTTCTCTTAGTTTTTTACTCTGGGTTTTTAGGTACTGTCCCGAGTGTTCCTACAATTATTGGTGTTATAATGATTTTCTTCATGTCCCTTTCAGATCTTTAGAAAGTTCAAATGCATTTATCTCGTTTTTCTCTCTCTTTGCTCTTCACACTGTGAACTGCTGGAACGGCGATATCTACAATTTGGCAGGATTTTTCCTTCTTGTTGACTATGATTTTCACGTATGGTCCCCTTGTTTAGAATGAGTTTGTTTGAATCTCAACATCACAAGGAATTTTGTGCTCTTTTTTTCAAATACTGTCACCGGTTTGTGCCTGTACCATTGCTCTGTATGTTCAACGTGCATATTATTATTATTATTATTATTATTATTATTATTATTATTAATATTGTTATTATCAATATTGTTAGGCATTGTGGGGGCTGCCCTTTCTGTGCGCTTTTGTTTATCCCTTATTTAATAAGCAAGACACATCAAGCTTTTAATTAGTGATCTGCAAGTTGGCAGAGACACGTGATGCTGCCAGCAAAATCACAAAGACACACACATTTTCATTTCCTTTGATAACTTTTGCCAAAGAATCACTCATTAAATGGATTCCATCCAATTCCAAAGAGCACTGGGATTGGAGGTTAGTTGTACGGTGGTGGTGGGGGGTACCATTCTTTATTCTTCCAGTAAAATTGACTAAAATAATTGAATATATTTTGTTTGTGCATATTTTTAATCTCTCTCTTTCTCTCTCTCTTTTCTTCTCTCTCTCTTTCTCTCTTACTTCCTCTTACTCTTCTGTAAAAGAATTGAGTACTGTCGGTTATTAGTATTGTAAAAAAATACAAATAAATGAATTAAATAGGATATAATTTCTTCCACAGCCACTAGCAGTCTCGTAGCTCTTGAAACCTTCTACGTTTGTGTCTGGTTGAGCAAAGGTTCGTTACGAATGAATGGAACATGAGCGATTCTATAAACGAAAATACCCCCGACCCACCCGACAAGCTGCTAAATTCCACCCCTTCACTGTAGATGCCCCTAAGTTTCAGAACATTTTCTACTCTGATAGCTTCTTTCTTCAGAACACTTGCCTTTGGAATTCCCTTCCTGCTCCCTGTTTCCTTGACAGTACAAACATGCAGAAATTTAAGTGTAATGTAAACAAACATCTTGCTGCTCAACTCCATACCCAGATTGGTCTCCTTATAAATCTGGCTCCTACCTTAGCATCCCCTTACACTTCAGTGGCAATATTGTCTTGTTTGGAGTGAATAACGCAAAAGAAAAAAAAAGAAACGATTTTTTCAAATGCTAAGCTCGTCTCTTTATTGGCCTTTCCATTGCATGAGTAACTCGCGATAATACCAACATCAATAACAGTACACATCATCATCATCATCATCTGTGTTATTTATCCCCCTTTCTCTCATATCCAACCATACCAACTCCTCCCATGCTTTCCTTTCCCCTCTCCTGCGAACAGACGCTGCTACCTAAATTGTTTCATACTTAATTAAGAATACTCATCCATTCTTTTAATGTGACCAAACCAACGAAGTCTCTTGTTCTGTACACATCTTCCTACACTGTGCAGATTTAATCTTACTCTGAGGTCATCAGATCTAAGCTAGTCTTTAAGACTCACATTACACATTCATCATATCATTTCTCTCCATGCAACAAAGTTTATCTATTTATTATATCTCTTTTGGGTATCTCAATAATTTCATATCAACTCATAAACATCTCACATAATATATAATATGAATATGCAAATAAAATTCTCCTAAATAATTCATCAGATAGACACCAAAAATGTCCCTGTAGATTTATTTTATTATTATTTTCTAAATTCACCCAGTGTAGTGTTAAAACGAGTGTACACCCTTCATCAAAAATGACGATAAAAAAAATTATGGTTCTCCAGTGTTCACACTAATATTCATATAAAATAACATCCCAGTTGGTGAAGTTAAAAATAAATAAATAAGAAAGAAAACATCTCAAAGTAAAAGTTTAAGAACAGAAAAAAAGAAAGAAGAAAAAATATGTATTAATCGTTTCAGAAAAAGAAAAGAAATAAGGAATAAAACGTCTGATTATGGAAATACATTTTAAAAATTATTTTATTGCGATTTGAAATTAAAAAAAAAGCAAAAACTTTTTAATTTGAACTAACGTGCCGAAGAGAAATGTTTTAGATACCCGATATTGATGGATACTTCGGCTAATTATATCATAATTACAAGTGATGGAGTAATAAAATGATGGGTCATATAAATATTGACCTAGTTCGATCCTGGGAGTCAAAGAAGCAATTGCTTCAAAAGGTTTCATAAAATGCATAACAACCTTAAAATTGGGATCTTGGATGGAATCAGTATCTTTTCATGATAACAACGTGGGGTCTGCTAAATGCGCAAGGCATTGTGTCCTTACAGAGGTCTCAGTTCTACTCTGTCACTTGTTTGTTTGATTATTTGTTAGGCGAGTCGGACTTCTGCATCGAGCTCACAGAGATCGTGCTTCAGGATTGCCTTGTCTCCATGAAGTCCTCTTTGTTTGTCGCAGCTGTTCATTAACCTGAAGGATTACAGGTGTTTACTCCCGACACTGAAAACAGCAACGCTCAGCTGTTGCATGTGAAGTCGGGGAAGGTTTGACCTAGAACACACAAAGCAATGACACCAAACCAACATTTGCACTTTCACTCCGTTGATTTGCAGTTCTGTGCCTGACACATTTTTGCTTGCCACATGTAGAGGCAGAAACGACCAGAGGATGACAGATTGTGATGCTGACTCTTCCAGGATTTGCACCAGAGCACTGTTAGCCACATAGCTTTGACACAACGACGTTGCCACCCTGACCCTAACCCTAACCCTACTCTGTCACTTGATAGTGAGTATTTTTCTAAGACATTGCCACTTAAAACGAGTATGGTCGTAGAAAAGCATCCAGGTTTTAGTGGAGTACAGAAGAGCCGTCAAAACACATACTCTATAATTGGTAATGTCACAAGTGGCCCATACTCATTTTTCCAGCCTTCTGAAAGCCACACTGGCTTTCTGGATGCATAAGTGTATCTCAGCATCCAAAGAGCAATCTCTTGACAAGTGTGCTGCGCTGGTAGATAACCCACTCCCAATCTAATTCCGTGAACCAAAATATTAGGACCAGCCTACAGTTTTCTAAGTTCATGGATATATAAATACCTAAACAGATAACAAAATATATGTACATAGATATATAGATTCATAGATCGATACATACATACATACATACATACATACATACATACATACATACATAGGAAGAGATAGATAAATGAACAGATACATAATCTTCCATTTATTAAATACTGGTATAGGCTCTCAGCGTTGTTGTTCAGGAATAAAAGTGGTTCGTATATATCAGATGAAGAAGTTAAAGTCACAAAAATATACTCCATTTTCAAATGTCAGGACAAAATGAACCATTTTACACCTAAAGCGATTAAAAATATATCACTTTAAATGTCGACCCCCCCTCACCGACTAATTTTGTTCCTGTTGATTCCCAAAAGCATGAATATTACAAAAAGTAGTCCATATTCTTTCCGAGGCAATGCTGAAAAAGAATATATCAGCTTTGTGGGTGTGTCTTATGTAGTTCTGACTTTGAGCTGAACACACATACACACACAAACAGACAACTGCCCTTTATATAGTAGATATACATCATGGTTATTCAGCATTGCCAGGGGGTATGTACAGCAAAATAGAAGAGTTAAAAAGTCTGTGTAGTATATTAAACCTTCTCTCTCTCTCTCTCTCTCTGTCTCTATCCTCTTTCATTCTCTTCCCCTCTCCATTTCTCCCCCCTCTCTTCCCCTGCCTCCCTTTCCCCCTCCCTCTCTTCAATTCTCTCTTTCATGCCTATCCTCCTCTTCCCATCTCACTGTCAATCACGTCCTATCTCTCCCCCTCTCTCACTTTCTTTCCTTTTTCTCCTTCTCCACTTCCTGAACTTACTCCATCAAACTAGCACCTGCTCTACACTTTTGCCTTTACTAAACAGCAGAGCATTACATCTGTCGACCAAGGAAAGAGTCTATCAGGCATGTTTGCACAGTGTGATTATGTATGGAAGTGAAACCTGGCCAGTGAGATTTGAGGACATGCGTTGCATGGAGAGAAATGATATGAGAACGATACGATGGATGCGTAATGTGAATCTTAAACACAGTCTTAAATCTGATGATCCCAGGAAGATTAAATCTGGACAGTATAAGGAGAGGTGTGCAGAACAGGAGACTTCGATAGTATGGGCACATAAGAATGGATGAGAGTGCTTGGGTTAGTAGATGTAGAACAGTTGAGGTAACAGGTCCAGTTCACAGTAGAAGACCAAGCAAGACATGGGGGGAAGTGAAAAAAATGGACTTGAGAGAATAAGACCTGATCGGAGATAAGTTAATTTGGAAGTCAATTTCTTAAAGCGTCCAACACATGCCAGCATGTAAAACGGACGTTTAACCGATGATGATGATGATGATGATGATGATGATGATAATACTGCTGCTGCTGCTGCTGCTGATGATGATGATGGTGGGCAACGCTGGATGAATAACACTAGTATATTATAAGAAGATTTGGTGGTCATAGCTTTTGTTTAACTTCGTCTGTTATTCTTGACAGAAGCAAATAGCGTGTTTTGACACGATTCTCTTTTTATGGAACGTGTTATTCTTTTCATTTCCTTTCACTTAATTATATAGGGAACAAATGGCGACCGCCCATTTCCTGTGAAATTATTTAACGGACACCACTGCCAGCAGAAACAGCCGCCTCAGTTTGAGATTTCTGTCAGCGTTCATTAACTTTCATCCGAAGTCAGAGCCAGCGGTTTTTATTTGTCCAAGAACAAGTACTGCCGATTCACTTACCTCATGTCGCTGCCACGATTCTTACGGCGATTTAAAAAAAATCTATATTTATATGAAAGATGTTTGCATTATATGGATTATTGAAACTACTGTTCTCAGCTTGGGTGTTATTCTCACAACGTTTCGCCCGATGTAACGTCCGACCTTCTTCAATAAATACAAAACAAAAAAGAAGAAAGAAAAAAAGGCTAATTTCTTTTTCTTTTGATTTCAAAGAAGAAAATCTGATCGGTTTGCTAGGATTTCTTTAGTAGATTGATACAATTTCTGTTTTCTGTGTCCAATTTATAAAAAATAGAATATACGAAGATTGAAAAGAATCTAAATTTAAAGAGTAAAATCACGATTTTAACGCAAAAATGTTTTTTATGTATTGAATTACCTGGAATGAAAGTTCGACAAGACACACCAGAAGAATGGCGGAGGTACATCGACCGAAACGTTGTGAAAATAATATCCCAGATGTCTTTATTTTATTTAAGCAAAAAATATACATTCACAACAAGGTTTTCTTTTTAAACAAAAACAATGATCATAAAGTTCATCCTTTGCCTTAGGCATAGAACCCAAATCGTTTTGGGCTAGAGGGTCTCTGGGTGGGGTGGGTCAATAGTCATCCAATTTTGTGTAAAAACTTTTGGGCTTATCTTACGCTAGACACTTTCACTGAAATACATCATTTACTCTCTGGCTTGATCTTACTTAGATGATCCTCAATTTGTTTTAAATAGATTTTATTTACAAAAGATTCATCTTGGGGAGTGGCTGCTCCAAAAACAAGCAGGTCGGTCTCTAGATGGGAGTGGAGGCTAAGTATAATGTTAAAAATGAAACATATCGGGGTAGAATATGGGAATGGATGGTGTCCACCAAGATATAACACAACAAAATAAATGTGGGGAGTGGGCATCTTTGGAGGATTTCTAGTACCAAATAACAAAACCGGGTCAGGACTCATTTACTCCACGAGCTAATGGTCTTTTAAATTTGAGGGGCGGGTTCCGTAGAACTCAGAACCATGTGTGCTATGCCTAAGCAGGGAATACTAACTCGTACCCAGCTCCTTGACGGATACACAAACTAGTGTCACACACTCACCTTCTACCGAACTCCATGCGATGTAATCTTCACCAATCGCATCTAATCTTCATTTTAAGCTGATGTTTAAAGTAGACGACCAGATTCCAATCGGAAACAGATTCACTCCGATGGACCTCCTCAAGACATGAAACCCACATCACCATTCTCGATACAGCTAAGATGGTTAGAAAAACTATTCTTTTTTCCTTAGGCCACGGTGGGGCTACATTGTAGATGACCAATGCTTCATTTAGGACCATCAGGTGCTCGGCATCGATGCAAGCCATGACCTCACCGATATACTCCCAGGGTCACCGAAGTTTGCTGCAAGTGGAAAAGATGTACTCGGAGGTTTCTCTTTGGTTACCCTCGCAACGGGTTATTTTCATATTAAGTGTTCAATTGATCTCCAATCTCTGCCCCCCCCCCACTATAAAACATTTACAACAAAACTCGTCTAACTACAACCATTATAAAGATTTTTTTTCTTCCTCTGTGTACCTAAAACTAAATAGAGCTTCCATGAACAAAGTTTCTTCCCAAGAACTTCTCATCTGTGGAATATGATACCGCAGAGATTGCTTCCCAGACGACTACAACATGATCGTTTTCAATAAGAAGTCATTAGCATAATAGAGAAAACCCAGAAAAGCAGTAAATATATTTGAGTCCTCATCCGTCTCTATTGTCAACCTGTAAATACACTGCACTTCTTGTGTACTTCATGTGTACTTCATGCTTACGATTACCACAAAAAATTAAGTTAAACCCTACTCCGTTTACACAAACTGAGCAGGGGAACTTTTCTCTTTCTGGAGGCTTTCCATCACTACAACCATTGATCATCACTATGGTCTTAGTAACATTCGTTCTCAGGTCTTTACTTTTCATAGCATTCCTCCAAGTCTCCAACTTAACAAGTAAACTTAATATAACTTAAAGTAAATGAAAATAGTTAAATGCCAAATCAATGTTATACGGTTTGAAATGCTTTAATTCTATATTTAGTTATCTCGCCTTACCCGTGGTCTGTCATCTTTGTCAAGTGCACATCCTCACATGCTCATAGCTTTGCAGTAATATGCTCTTAAAGTTAAGTGTAGATACGATTTCCTTGATGCAAGAGGTTATACGGTATGATTGACAAAAAATAATCGTATAGTCAACATAAGCCTAAAAATAGATAGATCTGATTAGTCAGTTTAATCATGTGACACAATATTGAAAATTGGATTTCAGTTGCTGCCAAGATTTTTATGAAGTGAGACATAATGTAAGCTCCTTGTAGAACATATGAACTTATGAACAAATTAAACAATTTTGGGCGATTGTGCAGTATAGTTAACAAGTAAAAAAGGATGAAAAAAACCAAATAGACGACAAATAACTGTTACCAAACGCAAAAAAGTTTACTTTTTTATTTACCTATATAATTTTCACTTGTGTTTACTGATTGTAAGATTTATTATCTATTGGCAGCTAATTTTAGGGGGGGACATGGTCGCGAATTTCATGCTTAAAAGATAATAATTAAAAAAAGCTTACCCTAATCTGATTGGCAACCACCCTTGGACTTACGCTTATGGTTGCCCTAACACCTTTTTTTCATATTTTTTAATATTCTTTTCGCACATTTTTTTATTAACTGGAATATTTTTTTATTGAAAAATACGATTACAAATCTTCTTTAAGTGAGCAGTTCACGCAAACAGTAGACTTTTTTGTCAGCCAGCCTTGTAACCCCCTCCTTCCCTATTGGACTCTGGAGTCCAGGAGGTTAAACACTGGCGGTGGGGTCTCTTTTAGACTTGGTTTGCATTGAAGTGATTCTATCTTCCTCTCCCTTTCTATTATTATGATTAGCTCCTTACATCAAGTGACATCAAGTGGTTTCATGCCTTGTCTGGAGTAACTTCTATAAAGAAAAATATTCCACAAATATAGATCGACTTATGGACAGATGTATGAAAAATTGCTCCTTCCCACCATTAAAATATCCCCTCAACTTATGGTCTAAGTCAGGGGTTCCATCCCAATCTTATTTTGCTTGTAGACGCCCTGAGAGATATTTTATCATTTGTGAGCCCCATATATGCATATATATTTTTAATCAAATATAACTAATAAATTATTATTAACAGTCTGTTATGGAATGGAGGCAAAACTGGATGGTTTCATTTAATGCTACGAAGACAAACTCAGTTCATATAAAATTTATAAGATCCTTACTAACCACCGATTGCCATGGCTGATAGCACTCTTCTCGAGAATTCAACATTCACACTACTCGGCCTAGCATTCATAGGTAACATGAATTGGAATGAAAATATAGGAGATACTGCCAAGTCTGCTGCAAAGAAGGTGAGCTTCCTCTACCGGACTAGAACCGGACTACAAAGCCACTATCCGCCTATGCATGACGTATTGTTACAACATCTAGACTGGTGCACCAACCACTAGTCTCTCCATCTTGGATAGGGTCCAAAAAAGAATCTCTAACCTAATAGGTCCCACACTGTCTATCAAGCTTCAGCCCCTGTCCCATCACCACAATGTTGCATCCCTGTGCTTGTTTTACAAGTACTTCAACAATGTGTTCTGACGAACTTGCTGCCCTTGTGCCCCCTTGGCGTAAATACACTCGACCAACCTGACAAGTAGCAAAATCCCACCCCTTTACTGTAGCTTTCTACTCTAATAGCTTCTTTTCCCCAAACCGTTTGCCTTTGGAATTCCCTCTCTGCTCCCTGCTTCCCCAACCGTACCAACATGCAGAAATTTAAATGTAATGTGAACAAATACCTTGCTGCACAAATCCCCGCATATGGTGCACCCTCCTATAAATCTGGCCCCTAATTCACAGTATCCCCTTACGTCTCAGTGACAATGTGTCTTGTTTGGGGTAAATTAAAATGAAAAAAAAAACATATACACAATGTGTTTATACAGATAAAATACATTTACAGTGGATTAAAATGTTATAAGTCACATATAAAGCATAAAAACCGATAAGAAATATTTGCTGACACATGCTCAGAAATGGCCTGGATTGAGTGCTGCATATGCTGTGATCCTCGTCTGGCAGCTTGACTCTACAATACATACTATCCAAAGAAAGCAGCGTTTATCTATATTACATATTCTTTTTATGTTATTATTATTAGTATATATCTTTATTTATATACAGTTAAGTATGTGTATATGTTTATATTTTGTTTTATGCAGATGGCTTTAAAATGGTGTGGAAACCCTTTGTGAAAATTCAGATTCCTCTGAATTTTGTGAAATTTTAACAATAGTTATAAGACATCAATGAATAAATATTCACAATATTTCAGTTTCTTTGAAGTATTTTAAAGGGATTTTAGGGGGGCATAATATGGGCACAAACTCTCATTTCAAAAGTGAAATATTTAAGATTTGCATTGAATTTTATCTGTAATCATTAGACACCAATTAAGGAAAATTCCCTGATTCTTCTTAAGACCCTTTAAGCTTAAGCCATAAATTTTACACATTTTCTAGAATCAAAATCATCTAATTGATTTTGTTGAGAATTTTAATAAGGATTAAAGCGTTTATACATATTATTTATATTCAACAGATTTTCATATGAACAACTTACTACTTATCATCGACCCCCAAAGTAAATGACTAACATTTTATGTTCGTTACTTAATTATACAACTACATATATTAAAAAGGATGTTTGCATTTGTTCACCCCAAACAAGGCATATTGCCACGGAAACGTAAGGAGCTACTGTGTTAAAGGCCAGATTTAAAAGTGTGTGCAGGGGAGGGAGGATATAAGTAGGGAGTTTAGCAGCAAGATGTTTGTTTACATTACATTTAAATTTCTGCATGTGGGAACGGTCGGGGAAACAGGAAGCAGGGATGGCATTCCAAAGGCAAGTGGTCCGAAGAAAAAGAAACTATCATAGTAGAAAATCTTCCAGCATTCTACAATGAAGGTGTTGGTATTTTGCTTCTAGTCAGGTGGATCAGAGGTATTTTCGTTGAAGGAGTAGAAGTGCAGTATGTTTATTGTCACACATTCCGTGGTAGCACTTGTAAAATTATGTAACACTGGAGCTTTGAAAGCAGTGCGGGACCTATTACATTAGCGACTCTTTTTTCGCATGCTATCCAAAAGGGAAAGGCTGGTGGTTAATGCACCAGTCCAGATGTGGCAACAATGCTCGATGCATGGGAGAATAGTGGTTTTATGCAAATAATGTTGCTTTGAAAATCTTAGCAAAACCATGGAAATATTACGGTTATAAACTTGAGGATGTTTAATTTTAAACTCTCAAAGGTAAAAACCAAATTGAAATCTTTAATATTTTCTGCTTAATCATAAAGCTTTTCTCTTTTTTTTTTTTTTTTCCATAAAGAAATCATTCCGAGAATATGATTGACTGTTGAATATTTAAAAATAGGAAATGAGAAAATCTTTCTTTGCCAGTGCAACTTCATTTTATTCTATAAAGAATGGCGCTCTTCATTTTAACACAAGCGATCTTTTTTTAAACAATTTTATTTTGGTTTTGGTTCGGTCCAAAGTGGTTTAAGCCTTTTGATATTCTAACTTTTAAAAATCAATATGAGTTGCAAATTTAGCTGATGTGAAATAATTTCTCTCTCTCTCTTCTCTCTCTCTCTCTCTCTCTCTCTCTCACATCTTATATATATAATGCACGTCTGCCTGTGCGAATAGCCATAGCTATTATATACATGCAGTAGTAATTATATAGCAATTATTATATATGCTAGCAAAAATATGCTGCCCTCCGGTCACATATTTTTGCTAGCATATCTAAAGTGTCAAGTTTGCTAATGAATGACTGATTGTGACAATTTATTGTTGGCATACGTTACCCCCCCCCTCCCCCCCCAAAAAAAATGGAAGAGGTAATGCCTGGGAGAATTGTCCTGTGACAACAGAACAGATACTCTCTTCCAAAATGGAGGAGGTAATGCCTGGGAGAATGGTATCATGATGACAGATACTACATTAGCCCCCATCACAATAAAAAAAATGGGGAATACCATCCTCTGGGAGAATGGTTTCATGACAACAGAATAAATACTACACTACCCCTCACCCCCCCCCCCAAAAAAAAATGTGAGCATTAAAATATAGTACAATTAATAGAAGTAATAGTACAGTTTTGGCTTCAGACAGACAGATACCAAATCTCCGTCAGTAATAGATATGCATGCCTGTAGAAATAGCAAAAATTGTAATAAACAAAATCAGGTATAAATGTGTGGTTATTGCTTACTCAGATCTAATTCAATTGTATATGCAATTGTAGTATAGGGTCTGTTGGAATATCTCGCCTACTTCACTTGTTTTAACGCAAATGTTGGATAAAATTGATTGTTTGTCTTAAATTGTATTTCTTATCCTGAAATTAAATTCTAGTTTGCTTTTTAATATCTGGAACATTTATTCCAACTTTTTATCGATCATTTCTTTAAAAAATGTTGTCATTAAATTTATTGCTTTTATATCGGTTAAGATCAGTTATAACTTTTCTTTTTGTATGTAAAACAGAATGGTCAAAGTTTATTTCCTGTGTCGAAACGTTTGTTTTTGTTTATAAAACAAAACTATTTTTGGTGATTGAAAAAAAACCCACAATACAAACAATATGGCCGCCAGCGATTAAAACATTGAATTAAAGTTATATTCTCATTAAATTGCCTTACACCTGTAAGTTTCTCCCAATTTCCTTTTATTTACACCTGTACACTACTTCCAATATCCCTTTCCTTACACCTGTATGTTGCACCTATTTTAATTTTTATTACACATATACGTTGCTCCCTTTTTTCTGTTTACTTTATACATGTACGTTGCTTCAAATTTCCCTTTTCTCACATTATTCTAATATTTTTTTGGCTGGGAAGATGTTATCACTGTGTATATTTGATATTAATTAATATATTTTCGATGCTTCAAATATTCTTGGATTATTATTTCATTTTTATTTTAATATTACCCTTTTAATATTACCCTTTCCGAAATTGTGGATCAGTTGTTACTTGATGAACACTCAAATATCCTTTAACTACTGACTTTCTCCTGAGAGCAAAACTGTCGTTTTGTTAACACAAAATAAAAAAGTATAATCTATTTTTAATCTTTTCAATCTTTTTCTTCATTTTCAATATTTGTCTGCATTTTTTGAATCGTTTATTTTCCATTAAAGAAAAAATATATATATAATAACTATATATTATTATTTTCAAAAAAATATTTGAAGTTGTTTATTATTTTAAAAATAAACTTATTTTTTTCTGACGAGAAGAATATTGTCTCTGAAAAATCCAGGATTTAAAGGAACTCAAATGGACTTTCTTCTTCTATTCTTTTGTTGAATATTAAGAAAGTATGAATATATATATATATATATATATATATATATATATATATATATATATATATATATATATATATATATATATATATATTAAAATGATACTTCAAAGATATAAATGATGTCTAATATCTTTAATTAGTTAACTATCAGGATAAAAACAAAGCTCAATATATTGGATAGAACATTAATAATAATGGTTTAAATGAAAGAATAAAATGAGAAATTAATCAAACTTTATTACATATCAAAGTTCAAGCACATAATACGGTAAAGTCCTTAATCCATGGATTTTCAAAGAAAATCTTTTCCTCAGAGGAGTATTATTGCAATGACATCACTGCGAATAAAAAATTTCGCTTTGAAAATATATAAAAATATATAAAAACATAAAATATAACGGAAAAAAACACACTTTTATGTTGACATACGCCATCAAGGTACGGGGTGATTTGTTTTAAATCTTTACAAGTCCAAAAGTTTTTGAGAAAGTTTTTTTTTTTAAATTTCAAATATATCCTATTTTGATGAAATTTATATCCTATGTATAAAATTCTCCAGAGAAGACAATGGAAGTGGTCTCGAATCTTTACGTTAGTATCTATGCGCTGCATATCTATGCACCCTAAGTGGCCCTTTAGTACAGAACCCCCTTAACTTCAAATACGTACATCTGATTTTACAGAAATTTAAACCATATGTATAAGACATTAATCCAGAGAGTATTCCAACTTCTTCCAACTATATTAGGGGGCGAAATGGGAGGAGGGGAGGGGTCATTAAAAACAAATAAAATAATATGGTGTTATGAGCATAGTAAAAAGGACATAATAGTGATCCTCATTCAATCCCGAGCAACGTTGGGTCGTGTCTGTCTTCTGGCTAGTATATATATATATATATATATATATATATATATATATATATATATATATATTGTTATAAGCCCCTTTAATAAGATTAAAATTGAGCCCTGTTCGTGGAAGTTAAAAATAGACTGACACGTAGCTATAAGGCATATTCCGACAACGTTCGTAAAATCTTTAGCCATTATTCTTGATATGCCGCCCTTTGCATAAATAGAATTTAAATTCCCTTCTTGAATGTGGTAATGCCCCGTGGCCTAATGGTTACAGTGCTTGCTTACAGAATCTAGGTTGATTCTGTGGCAGGGGTTCGAACAGTGCGACCGTGCGAGATTATAATTCCTGCACTGACGAGAGCGAAATGTAGGTAAAAATAATTTATTATTTATTTAAAATTAATATTGTTTATATATATATATATATATATATATATATATATATATATATATATATATATATATACTTTGTAAAGTTATAAATCCCCTCAAATGTCTGAACATTACACCGGTTCTCATGTCCCTAAGAGACAATCGTCAGATATTGTTTCTGCTGTGTTTTGTGTTATTTTAACATATTTATTTAAATCCAGGACACTTGTTAAATGGAAATAATCTATAGGCTTATTACATAATCTCCATCAATTATGATGTTACCTTATTACAATAAAAATATTATGAGGGGAATAGTATTTTTTTTAGAAATTCTGCTCTGACTTTATCTAGATTAAAAAAATAGATATATTTAAGTTGATAGTATTTAAAACTATTTTGATTTTAATTTGCCACATTTTAAACATTTTCTTCATAATTTAAATTTTCAAGCTTTGACTGTGTTTGTAAAAAATAAGGCAATGGGAAAAGTTAAAAAACAAAATAAAGCAGAAATTCAACAGAACTGCCTGAAAATCAGGAATTTTATTTCCAGATCCATTCTTTAACAAACATTTCAAAAATAGATTCAATCCAAAGTAGTTATTTTAAAATGGAGTATAATCAAATGAAAAAAAAAATAGTATTGCATTTTTGACGAAACGGAAAAGAAGATATCTATTTCTAAAATGATTTCTGATAATTTTGGACTTATGTTCTGCTCTCAGTCACGCTTTCACCTCTAAAATAACAATAAATGCAGCTCACTATATAATCTTTATTCAGATACTATTATTGTAATAAGGTAACATCATAAGTTACCTACTTTGTTGGAGATAATCGCCCTTAAATATTTTTATAATTATCTTCCTTTGAATAAAAATTCTTCAGTCTAAGATTATATTATCTCCCTTGAATAAGAACTGTCCTGTCTAAGCTGAATAAAGCTTCATAAAATATATCAGTCTCAATTTTTTTATTACAATTATATGAACTTGTAGTATTATTGTGAACTAGTGAGGAAACCTAACATTCCCCAGAAACAATGACTTCAAATTTATTTAGAATTATGTATATATATATATATATATATATATATATATTTAGACAGTTTGTAGAAAAGATGTAACACATTACATTGAGGCTATCACAGGTAGAGTGTGGCGGTTGTATTAGGATGTGTGTATTTGGGACTGTAAAGGGGGAATATATGATGAAAAACTAGACACCTCGGTTTATTGCAGGTATAGTTACCATGTTGTGCAGTGTTGTGTAAATGTTGCTTTTTTTCGATGTGGTAAGCATCGTTAATACATTAAGTGCTTGTCTTTTAGCATTAGTGAATTGTTTCTTAAAAATAATTGTTTCTAGGGTCAAATCGTAAAGTTGTAAAATCTCTAGTGAGAGAATGGGTAAGTTTATGCATATGTTGGCCATGAGTGAAGACCATGGAAATGTGGTCTTGTATGTTTTTTTTTCTTATATCTAAGTACTTGTTGTCTGTCTATGGATGTTGCCTTTTTATAACTGATTTAATAAGTTTTATAGGTTAGTATTGATTTACTCCTCTCCAGGAGTTAGGCACAAGGCCAGTTTTTATCTTACTCCCACAAGTAAGATGTGACCCAAGGTCGGGTCGGGAAAGTGGGGTTTAAAAATTGCCTGGGCAGCCCCGTCGGCATTCCCCGGTAGGGGCGCCTCAGGCATTAAGCAATAAACTTACTCCTCCCCAAAGAGGGGAGGCGAAGCCTGGGAGGGTGGACCTCTTAGAACTGCACAGGACAGACCCATAGATCGGCGTAAATCAAGCCCTGAAGGCCAAGGCAATACCAGTCTATGGGGTGCAGTATCCATCGGAACAGATACTACACTTTGATCTTGACCAAAAGGCCAAGAATGGTTAGTAGATCTGGTAGAATTGTTGTGCTAATTTATGAATGAAGTTGATATTATCATGGTAGTCTGAACAAATGCGTTTGATTTAAAAGCAGTATATATAATGGACTTTTTTTTAGAATGACAGGGTGGTTGCTATATTAGTTAAGGAATTTGTGGTTGCCTGTCAGTTTAATGTAGATGTGGATAACATTATATTAGGGTCGGATTATTACATCTAGGAATGGAATTGAAGTGTGTGAATGTTCAATGATAAATTTTATTGTATTGTGGTAATTGTTGGCTGTTAATGGAAATTCAGTAGGTTGTCTTGTCCATGTGTCGATATGAACGAAATATCGTCTATATCTCTACAGTAGTGGACTGATTTTAGGAGATAGTTACTAATTAAGTTGGTCTCTCATATATGCATAAATATTTTGCATGGCCAAACGCTAATTTAGTGCCAATGGTGGTACCTCTGATTTGTAGGTAATGGTTATTATTAAATTGAAAGTCATTATGTGTTAAGATATATTGAATTATATTGCATAAATCTTGTATTTTGTTATTCAGGAAATCTTTGACTGTAAGAAATTTTTTGCCAGCTTGGATATCCTCATTATGTGTGATGTGTGTATATAGGGCAGAGACATGTATATAAAATTAAGTCGGTCGGATTATCAAAGTAAGTCCTATATAACAATGCAATCTACCAAATCCATATTTAATTTTGGCTTACCGGTTTATTGCAGAAATTTTAAATCTGTATTCTTTATATGAAAAATAGAAATTCTAATCGATTTCATCCATTACATATTCTATCTGACCGATACACCTTTTAGTAATAAATATTTGGATGTAGCTAGACGAGTTTTTGTCATGAATGTTTTACAGGTGGAAATAATAGATGCATTTCAACTTTGTGTCATACATACAGAAAAACAAGTTACTGTCATTATTACAAAAACACATGAAAGTTCACAATTATTATTTTTACCTTGTTAGCTGATTGTTCTTGTACACGCCAAGACAAACACTGATAGAAGACAGAGGAGGTTTATCCTACTTGATCTTCGTTCCAAATCATTTGTCAGTGGGATGAGAGAGAGACAGAGATATTTTGTCAACGCATTGCACTTTCTCATATTCAAATGTTGGATGCTTCCAAGAAACAAACTCTTTCTCTCTCTTTTCTTTCAGCTATGTGACGTTATATCCATTACTATTAATCCCCACAGTCTAGTAATCCTAACCTCTACTACAGCAAGTTGACTCAAACTTAACTTTCATTTCCTGTTTTTCTCAACTAACCGTTTTATATACTAGTGGGTTTACTCGAACGATAGTTAACACTTCTAAAAAAACAAACTTGTAACTTTTTAAACTGTCGAATAAAAAATCATTTTGAGATTTTGTATACTTTTGGTGGAGCAAGAGAAAGCAAATTGTTTGTATATATGCTTGTCGACTTGGTAAACTGGCAAAGCAAACGTTACCGAAGTTAGGATGAAATGACACAACGCATGCATCATTGACCAAAATGAGTTTAACTCAACTGCAGAGTTATTGTTTCTCACCTGAGACAGAGAAGAGCTAAAATGAGGTGGTTTTTGATTGAGCGTCTCTTTCGTCTCTGGGACAAGTTCAGATTGGACCTATGATTATCTCTCTCTCTCTCTCTCTCTCTCTCTCTCTCTCTCTCTCTCTCTCTCTCTCTATCTCTCTCTCTTACATATTTTGTAAATACAGCGTAACTCGAGTTGTTGTAAGTCAGAGACTCTGAGACGTCATAACACAGGGATTTGCTGTACTTAAGTCAGTAACTATGTTATTTTGTAAGTCTGCTTTTTCTCGTGTTAATTGGTGTCCATATGTTTTTAAATAAATGATGTAGAAATGAAAGTTAAAAAAAAAAAACGCGCACACACGAAAGAAAATCAAAAGTCCAACTCCTGAATTGTATTAACAATTCTCCAGAACACGATGACGCCAACTCTAAAAAAAATCCGACTCAAAACGCCAATTAAATTTCTTTCTCCTTTTCGCGCTTAACACTCGATGTATCGTAATGTTATTGTCACACCGGGGAGGAAAGTTTTTACTTTTTTTTTTATTTCAACGAGAATTCGCAGATGCAAAACAATGCTCATTTGCATAAGTGGACTCTTGTCCTCGCACAGAAATAACAAGATTCTATCTTGTAATCGGAATGCTCTAGGTTCAATCCACGGCACGAACCCTCACTCTTTTACCCCGTTCACTTGCATGATGGTTGCTACAAATATATTATTTAGTCCTTTAAACTTCATAGGTCACAACATATTCTCTATAAGTGGCTGGATTATGTTAAAGTTTTGATTTGATTATTAAATGTTCAGCTGATGATGCTTTGACCATTGTTGTAATATATAAAATTAAGTCAGTCGGATGCCAAACACAAATGGAATTTTTATTCCCATGCAACGCTGGGTAAGTACATCTAATAGTGAATAAAGTTATGTTCAGTTCTGATAGTAAATACACATTTAGGTCGGATTGGTTTGCCTACTACAAACGATTCATTGTGACCTTTACATTGCAGACGAACTGCTATTCTTGAATTAGTCATAGAATAAACCGAAAAGACAAAAGAGTTCCAGTACTAAGAATATCACAGGGACACCAACAGTACAAAGACGTGACGATATATGCAAATGTATCCATGTGAATATAAATTTTCTGGCTTAAATATCATGTTATTTTATTTTCGTATAATGATTGGACTATTAAAGTTAAAGTTTTGATTTGATTGTTTCTGTTCGATTTTTGTTTTTACTTTCTTTTGAAAATACCAGTTAGAAATGTTTTACACCTCTTATTTGGTAAAGAAGAAAGTTTAGTTCTACATCTGAATACAAATTTTTGTTGCAATTCTTTTATTTGACTGTATCATTCATTAAAGAAAAAAAGCACTTTTTTCCGATTTGTATTTAATGGGAGAAATAAGAAGATCAATTAAAAATGAATTACGTTTATCTAAATTCTTTTTATATCACACCAGCTCCAATATCTCTTATGTAAAGAAGTTTAAATTAGCTCACTTGAGATTTTTTGAAAAAGTTCTAACTTGAAATTGATAGAAAAATCAATTTTTTTCTTTCGAAATGTAATTTCGTTTAATGAAAAACCTAAACGACATCAAATTTGCCTCCAATAATCTAACATATAAAGTTATGTTGTCAGATTTTTCAACTTAGACCTATATAGCACTGAATCTGGCAGTATCGATATTTGCTTTTTTTGAGTAAATATTTGCTTTTTGTTATTATACCATGTTATTTGTCCCAAAAGAAAAAGGTACTTCGTTTCGCTTTCTTTAGATAATTAATTATTTCGGTCCGGAAGATTTACAAAATGGGCACATTCTTTACTAATGCTCTAAAAGAATCCGCTTATGTCATTAATAAAAACACACTTAACCATTTTCAAATCTATTTTTGTTATCAAATCAACAATTACATTTCTTTTCTCGTAATAGTAGTATAGTCATTTCTTAACATTACTTGATTATTGTACTGGTAGATCATTTTTTCATTCATAACAACTATTTAAAGTGCTGTTTTACTCTAATGCTGTAAGCTGCCATGATTGCAAATGGTAGCATGTTGTTTTATGCCTTCAAAATATAGATTCAAAAGTTATTTCTGTATATATCTACTGCATATGTAATCTCGTCGAGTAATATAATAAAGTAACAGTATTTTTTGGAGGAGCCACTGTTCTAGAAAATAACAAGCATAATTCATTTTATATGATTTAATGTTTAAATAGTTTGCTTTGCAAATTATTTTTAAAAAACTTTCCAAGATAGAAGATATTACTGTTTTGCTTCTTTTAGTTCAGAGAGAGAGAAACAAACTACACAAGACAACTTCACGTGTGCGTGTTCCTTAAATCAACATTATTTTTTTAATTTGATATTAACTGAATATTTCTGCAATTCCACATTATTTTTTCTATTTGAAATTAACTGAATATTTCTGCAATTCCACATTATTTTTCTATTTGATATTAACTGAATATTTCTGCAATTCCACATTATTTTTTCTATTTGAAATTAACTGAATATTTCTGCAATTCCACATTATTTTTTCTATTTGATATTAACTGAATATTTCTGCAATTCCACATTATTTTTTCTATTTGAAATTAACTGAATATTTCTGCAATTCCATATTATTTTTTCTATTTGATATTAACTGAATATTTCTGCAATTCCACATTATTTTTTCTATTTGATTTAACTGAATATTTCTGCAATTCCACATTATTTTTTCTATTTGATATTAACTGAATATTTCTGCAATTCCACATTATTTTTCTATTTGAAATTAACTGAATATTTCTGCAATTCCACATTATTTTTTCTATTTGATATTAACTGAATATTTCTGCAATTCCACATTATTTTTCTATTTGAAATTAACTGAATATTTCGGCAATTCCACATTATTTTTCTATTTGAAATTAACTGAATATTTCTGCAATTCCACATTATTTTTCTATTTGAAATTAACTGAATATTTCTGCAATTCCACATTATTTTTTCTATTTGATTTAACTGAATATTTCTGCAATTCCACATTATTTTTTCTATTTGATATTAACTGAATATTTCTGCAATTCCACATTATTTTTTCTATTTGAAATTAACTGAATATTTCTGCAATTCCACATTATTTTTTCTATTTGATATTAACTGAATATTTCTGCAATTCCACATTATTTTTTCTATTTGATATTAACTGAATATTTCTGCAATTCCACATTATTTTTTCTATTTGAAATTAACTGAATATTTCTGCAATTCCACATTATTTTTTCTATTTGATATTAACTGAATATTTCTGCAATTCCACATTATTTTTTCTATTTGAAATTAACTGAATATTTCTGCAATTCCACATTATTTTTTCTATTTGATATTAACTGAATATTTCTGCAATTCCACATTATTTTTTCTATTTGAAATTAACTGAATATTTCTGCAATTCCACATTATTTTTCTATTTGATATTAACTGAATATTTCTGCAATTCCACATTATTTTTTCTATTTGAAATTAACTGAATATTTCTGCAATTCCACATTATTTTTTCTATTTGAAATTAACTGAATATTTCTGCAATTCCACATTATTTTTCTATTTGAAATTAACTGAATATTTCTGCAATTCCACATTATTTTTTCTATTTGATATTAACTGAATATTTCTGCAATTCCACATTATTTTTCTATTTGAAATTAACTGAATATTTCTGCAATTCCACATTATTTTTCTATTTGAAATTAACTGAATATTTCTGCAATTCCACATTATTTTTCTATTTGAAATTAACTGAATATTTCTGCAATTCCACATTATTTTTTCTATTTGATTTAACTGAATATTTCTGCAATTCCACATTATTTTTTCTATTTGATATTAACTGAATATTTCTGCAATTCCACATTATTTTTTCTATTTGATATTAACTGAATATTTCTGCAATTCCACATTATTTTTTCTATTTGAAATTAACTGAATATTTCTGCAATTCCACATTATTTTTTCTATTTGATATTAACTGAATATTTCTGCAATTCCACATTATTTTTTCTATTTGATATTAACTGAATATTTCTGCAATTCCACATTATTTTTCTATTTGATATTAACTGAATATTTCTGCAATTCCACATTATTTTTTCTATTTGAAATAAACTGAATATTTCTGCAATTCCACATTATTTTTTCTATTTGAAATTAACTGAATATTTCTGCAATTCCACATTATTTTTTCTATTTGATATTAACTGAATATTTCCGCAATTCTACATTATTTTTTCTATTTGATATTAACTGAATATTTCCGCAATTCTACATTATTTTTTCTATTTGATATTAACTGAATATTTATTATAATAAAAAATAATAACACAAAATAAAACACTATTTAAAACCAACATATTTCGGATACTTAAATATCTAATTAGATATCTAAAAATATAACACCGAGAAGTAAGTCATTTGAAGTTCCTATTTACTTGCTTCCCAACGTGGGCAAACTTAGACACAAATTTAATGCGGATAAAATCCAGCCTCCCCCCCCCCCCCAAAAAAAAAGGTACCTTGGATCGGAATAAAAATAAAATTGCCTCAGTCTAGAAAGACTTATCCTTTATTGACCGAGGACAGTATAGTCAACATGTAGCAGCAGAACAGATACTACACTTTGTTCCCAGCCAAAAGGTCAATATTTATCTGAAGTTATTTCTTTAATTATGATGTTTTAAGTTAGTTACTTCCCTTTGACAGTCAACATGCACTATATCTTCATTAATAAAACGGAGATCTTGTATGTCTGTGTGTGCGTATTTCCCACCTCTATGTAACTTTCTTCTTCTTCTTCTTTCGTGTGAATCAGATGATTCTGGTGTTGGCACTAGTTTCCCCGATGTTTTTCTAGTTAGAAATCTTTCTGGAAAGACATTGTGTACTTACGGGAAGGAGCACGAGAAGGTTGCCAACATCCCTAAGTGAAAGTGGTACTGTGGAACCGACTGGATTCGAACTTCAGTCCGTGTCGTTATCCACTTAACCACCGTCACCTCCCCATGTTACTTTGATACATCTATATAAAATTATTTTTTTTTTTACTATTAATCGAATATTTATTAAAATCAACAATAAAATAATGGAAAACGTTTTTATTTTGAATTCTATTTAAAAGAAAATATAAACATGAGTATATTTTAAATCATTTTTCTCTAATCTTGCAATATGTCTCCACCCGGGCTACGCCCAGTAAATACAGCTAAACTTATATAATTCAGAAAACGTTCGTTCAACCTTCTGTTTGAAAACTATTGAAAAGAACATCTATGACATTTTCTGTCGAAGTGATTTTATCAGTGAGAAGTATTTTAAGCAAATTAGGTTTTGAAAAATTAAATATCCATAATAAGTTTTAATTGGGCGTTAAACTTGTCGTATCCTTGATAATAAGGTACAATAGAGTGGAAAGAACAACCGACACCTTAGTATAAGGGCAAAAGCAATGTCTACTGCAATAAAGAGTACAATAATAGATATATATTACTAATGTCATAAGCAAGACGCTTCTCAATGCCGTGCTCACTTTATATATAGTAAGTCCATGTAGGAAAAAGAGGGTGTAGGATATTCTATTACAACAAAACTCAGAGGCGGTTTAAACTTACTAGGGAAAGTCATTTAAGATTTATGTCAAATATTGAATGATCTAGTGCCAAATTATTCCAGTTCAAATGGAAAATTGCTGACAACTGTGAAAGGAAAAAATAAGAATCGAATGTATACAAAATAGAATCGTTTCTGTGCATGGCATCAAACTTCATCTGGACTTATAGACCAAATATCAAGAATAAATATTTGAAGATATCAAAAACTTTACGCATAAACATTTTTCGTTTGATGTCTGCGTCTTCTGAGGTGTGTATGATCTCATTATACACGCCGTAACTGACACCCATCGTCCTTATTGGGGTCTCGATCAATGAATGTTCTTTTCAATGGAGGATTTAATATTTTTAGGACAGAGTGATAATATAGTTAGAGAGATCAGAAAGAGATATACATAAGAGATTGCTCACTGTGTTAGAAAGAGAGAGAGAGATGCTAGCTCCCATTGTTCACCCCACACACCTCGTGGTCTTGATTTATTCACATGGGCACATGAGGCTTCTTTTCACTGGAGGATTTATGAGCTTTAGGACAGTGGCAATACAGTAACAGGGATCAAAGAGAGAGAGAGAGAGAAAGATAGAGAGAGAGAGAGAGATAAGAGATTGCTCACTGTGTTAGATTGAGGGAGAGAGAAAGAATAAACTAAAATTAAAGAAAACCTTTTTTAAAAAACAAATAAATAACTATAAATGTTTCAGAGATATCAGAAAAGAGAAAGAAAGAAAAAATAAACAAAAGAAAAAGAAAGTTTGATTCTGTTTACACTGATTTTTTCTCGAATAAGATACCTACGTACAGGAGGAACCACATGTTGTTAACATCCATAAGTTGAAGTGGTACTATTAAACAGACTAGATTCGAATTTGACACACCTCGGTTGTCAGTCCATGTCGAAATCCACGTCATCACTACTGAACAGCTGCTTTCTGCTCATAAGTGACAATTCATCGGTTGATGTACTTGGTGGAAACCGTTGGAATTAACATATAGATGGTAACATTACATGTGTGAATATATAGGTACCCTCATTAAACTTTTAATAAACCTTACATTTGAGGTGCGTAAATTTTTTGTGTTGTATCGATACCTTAGGTTAAAAAGGATTTTGCAGCGACTCACCATCTAGACCCAAAATGAGCGCAGACATGCTTCACATGCAAATTATTCTTAAATGAAAACCGTGGCTGCTTTCGAAGCAAGAACTAACAGGAAAAACAATCTTACGTTCAGTGTGATTACGTGAGACCGTGTGATTATTTCAGTAAGTTCTCAGAAATAAAGGGCCCCTTCCTGGAGCTCACAATTTATTTCTTTATGAGATACACATATATATATTCGTGTATTCTATTAAGATTCTCCCTCTCACTCAAAGCTTGAGCTAGTAAAGCAGTGGAAAATATTACTTTCCTTCTCCCCAATTGATCAACTTAAGTATGTTATAGTCTATCTTTCTTTTGGTCTTTTATTGGTCTTGCCGGATTCCAGGACAATAATTCATCTGGTCTGGTGGAGTATCCAGCTTAGTGCTCTTAATTGAGGTAGCATCACTAGAAGTAGGTGTGCGATTCCTCATATGAGCCAGTGTGTAGTCACACGGAGGTCATCTTATTTATGCTTTGAATATTATGTTATTTGAATATTTGGTCAGGGTTTACTTATGTAAGGTTGTCCTGACAAACCCCTGTACAGAGAGACCGAAGAAATTCGAGGATAGTGTCTAGTACACTATCCTCGAATTTCTTCGGTCTCTCTGTACAGGGGTTTGTCAGGACAACCTTACATAAGTAAACCCTGACCAAATATTCAAATAACATAGCATTCAATCTCTCTTCAATAGGCATTCAAACTGTGTGCGTGTTTTATCAAACCTTACAAACTGATTGCGATCAGGTTTTTTTTTATATAAGTGACCCGTCACTAATGGAAAAATTACTTTTGCAAAATAATAGTTGCTTTTCTTTTAGGTTTATTTACTTGTGGGTCCCCACTTATCCAGGCCCGGGGACCACGCGAAGACAAAGGTAAAATAGATCGTCAGTTGGACGATGATTGCCACCATAAGAGGATTGGAAATAATGAGTAGAATGGGAAGAAGATTACTTAAAAGCAATTGATTATCCATAAGGACGGCTCAACAAGTATTTGTTTACCTTAAACTTGAAGATGGCAATGCTGTAGTCGGTTGGGAAGCAGACTCAATGTATCTTGCTCCACAGATAGGATGTTCTAAAAAAGAAACTTTGTTCATGGAATTTCTGTTTGATTTTTGGTATATATATATAGAGAAAATTTTTTAAATGTTTTACAGGGGAACAAACGATTTGAGCTCTGTCAAGCACCTGCCATTAACATAATGATACAGTACTGTCTAAAATAGGCTGTAAGGACAGGAAGAGATCATCCCCACTAGATTGCGAAGTCGATTTTGTAATCTGTCAAGACAAGAAAGAATGCTCCGAGCGGCACCTCCCCAGATATACCTGGCTCTTATACAGGTAGACGATTGCATCAGGAGTGAGATACTTTCTGGAGCGGTAGAATGATCCAAACATTTCTCCAGCAACCTTAGCAACAGATTTGATGTAAATCTTCCATTTCAGGTTCGAGAATTTTATAAAAGAAGGGGGCTCCTGCATTTCGACTGGGAAGAATTGAGGATCCAAGCGTTGTTGGTGAATCATAGATTTTGGGGGTTGCAATAGGACCCTGTCAACGGCACTGCCGATATGAACCGACACTTAGAACATTTTCTACATTTTCTACCTAAAAGCAATGTGCAAACTATATATAAATGAATTAAAACATATTAAACTATTAAACTGGAATGTGAAATGGATCCTTAAATAAAATCATATGCATGCTAACTGAAGATGATTTAACAATGTTCATTATTTCAGACAGATGTCGGCAACCTTTCGTTTCTATGGGGGAACGGATCGCATATTAATGAGTTCGGGACAGACCAAATAAATGTAAACAAATACAATAAATCACTTTGTTTCATGTCACATGTAATTTTATCAGAGAGACGATACGCAGTCGCTCACAAACTGTATCCTTTAAAAGATTATGACATGCTGACCGTATTGCCACACGAACATCGAAAACAAATTCTGAAATAAAAAAACTTACAAACAGTTTCAGCACGTTAAAAGTATACAGATCGGTAGATAATTAAATTCAACTGCTTTTGGTATAAGTTATTTTATTGTTTTTTTTTACGATTTCTCGACTGTTAACTGCAAGTTTATAATTTTTTCTAATCTGGGAATTCGTGATTTAATCAATATAGCAATGCGAAGAATGTTTTCATTCTAATTAACTGACGACAATTGTTGATGGTAGTGAACAAGAATACATAAAATATCAACTCCAGGGATATCAGTTCATGTTAAACTTATATAACAAACTAAACGCCTCTAAAAATTGAACATGTCGGTTTCTAAGAAAATATATTTTAAGCTGTAAATTAGGTGCATAGTCGATCCTAATCAGAAGAGTTTAAAACATTTGAGATGGGGAATGTGTTGGAAACGTCGACGTAATTTTTATCCTGAATAATGTGATTCTTATGCTACCTGAGCATAATTTGAAAAACGAAAGTTGCATACGGTCACGCTTACTCAGCGGTCTGCAGAGGGGAGGGGGGCAACATCCAGTCATATTCAAACTATCTCCCTTTCTCCTAATATTTCTCGATACTAGGATTTATACTTGAGTCTTTGTGGCTGAAGCAGGGATTTGCGGTTGCACCAACCCCAGCCCAATCAGGTTCTCATTTACTTCGGTTGATTGAGGACGTCGGGATGGGGTAATACCAGTCGAGGATTCGTTCTCAACAATCAGTCTGGCAGGAACTGGGCCATTTCGGTGGCCTTTTATCTGCCGGGTTGAGGTATACTGTCCTGGGTTGTCCTAGGAGGTGCATCCTCCCAGGCCTTGCCTCCCCTCTTTGGGGTGGAGTAAGTTTATCGCTTACTGCCTGAGGTGCCCTGACCGGGGAATGCCGACGGGGTTGCCCAGGCTATTTTTGCAAGGCCAGAGTGCTCCTTCTTTAGGGGAGCTGGCTTGATTCTTCCCCCACTTTCCGACCTTGTGTCACATATTCCTGCGGTGGGAGGGAATTAAATACCCGAAGCAGGGATTTGCATCAACTCAACAGCACGCTTGGATACCTCAAGCATGAGGTCGCATAGAAGTCCAAGGAAGACCTGGCTTTAGTGCTTGCAACATGACTGGTATCAACCCTTTGGATCGGACCGCATAGAGAGTAAGAATGAGACGTTGCCTGGTGTTGCCCACCCTAGAGTCCGCAACACTCACAGCACCTTACATCCCAAAACCGGATGATGATTTGGGATACAATTAGGGCATCAGCAAACCTCTGCATCCCACTCTACGTACTCAATAACCAGGAAGGAAAAGAGTTCATTTTACTTCTTTTATTGCATATCAACCTCTTTTGCGTATTTTATGCCGTAGCACAATAATTATTTTCAACGATTAATCGTATATGTTTAGTTGAATACAAGTTGCTATATTATCCATTGTTGGGCTAGAAGTGTAGATTCATACATTTATTAGTGCATAATTAAAATGTCAATGTGTGTGAATCAGCAAGTTACAGTATATATCTATATCTATATATATATATATATATATTTATATATATATATATATATATATATATATATATATATATTTAAAATATAATTATCCATGGACATGTGTTTCATGGTTCTACGACTCATCAGTTTGGCTAGACCTAGCAAGATTCGAAACCAGGACCTCAGAGACTGAAGTCCGACGCTCTATAATTGAGTTAAACCACGCTAATGGAAGTAGAAGGAATGCATCGCTTTTTATAGATGTCATTTAATTGTTTATATTTTTATTTTATTTACAATACTTGAATGTATTCAACTATTTATACGAAAACCAATTTCCCTAAATGCTAGGTAGGAATAATTTTTCTGGTTTCAAATCTAGTTACACTGATGAGTCATAAGGCGATGAAACACGTATCCATGGATGATTACATTTTTTAAATATCTACGCTCCCATATATTGGAGCATAACATCGGTGAAGGGGAAAATTATTCCCACATAGCATTTATATAAAATAAAAATATAAACAAATAAAATAACATTTTATATATATATATATATATATATATATATATATATATATATATATATATATATATATATATATATATATATAAGAAGAATACCTGCCCTAGGACGAGTAAAGTAAATCCCCCGAACAGAAGAGTCTTGCACTACTTTTATGCACTCTTACAAAGCTTAAAATAAAGATATAATGATACGAAACTTTATCTCTAGAATCCTTTTTCTAATTTTGATCAAAATCCATTACATAATTTTGATTCTAGAAAATGTCTAAAATTTAAGGCTTAAGGAATATTAAGAAGAGATTGAAATTCAATGAATCTTACTTAATTAATGTCTAATGCCTGTATCAAATTAAATGCAAATATTTGTATTTTCCAACATGAGTTTGGGCTCATATTATGCCCCTGATAAACCCTTACAAATACTTCAAAGGAAGTGAAATTTGGGGAATATTTATTAATTTATTTCTAATAACTATTGTTAAAATTTCACTAAAATCAAAGGTATCTTAATTTTTACGAAGGGCTTCCATCCCCTTTTTACCCACTTTACATATCACTAAATGAAACTAAATATTGAACACACTTGAACCCCCTTACGCTTAGCATCTCTGTTCCAAAATTCATAATGATTGGTTAATTAGTTTAGGCGTGAATCCTTTATATACAAATATATAACATATGAACATATCTAACTTTATAAAGCTAGAGATAAATATTTCCACAATCAGAGATAACACAACAGCCCACACAAACAAACAAAGTCACGGAGCAGAGTTTGCTCTCCTTCTCCGTTGGGCTCTTCCAAACTCAGGATTTGAAACCCAACTCACTTGTATGCGAGGCAGATACTCTGCCACTTGAGCCATAATGCCGCATGAAAGAAAGTCTTACAGTTATCACAGAACATGCAAAATATAGCAAACAGCTGACTATGAGATGGGTTTTTTTTTTACTAACGAGTCACTGCTCATCAAGATCCAAATGCCACTCGAGGACAAGGGTTAATAGTTAGTGTCATTGTTGATGGTGAGACTAACGCCATGAGAATTGTAGACGATAGATTGGATCCGGGCAGAATTTGATTACTTAAGAGGACGGCTCAACAAGAACTTGGTAACACTGGACTTCAAAACGACCATGCTGTAGTCAGCTGGGAAGCAGCCCCGAGTATTGTATTACACAGGCGGACAGTTCTTGGAAATAAATTCTACTCATGAAAGCTCCGTCTAGCTCTAGGCTCACAAAGGAAGAAAAGAAAATTCCTCACAGTGGTTGTAACTAGACGAGTTTCCGCTGTGAATGTTTTATCAGGGGTAAACAGAGACTGGAACCCAGTTGAGCATCTACCATGAAAATAACGATAGAGTAGAGAGAGAATAGCAACGTCTCTTCTGTGAGAGAGAGGGTGTAAGGACGAGAAGAGGACATCCTGCACTAGATTTCTAGCCGATTTTGTACTCTTTCAAGGCAGAAGAGAGTGATTTGGGCAACACCTCCTCAGATGTTGTAACAGTACTCCATCTTAGTACGTATCTGGCTCTTATACAGGCAGAGAAGATTGTGTCAGGAATTAGATAGTTTCTGGAGCGGTAGAAAGATCCAACCATTTTTCCATTGACCTTTACAACACATCTGATGTAAGTCTTTCACTTCAGGTCTGGGGTGAAAGTCAGTCTGAGAAGCTTATCAAAATAGGGGCCTCCCGAGTGAAGCACCATCCATTTCAACTGGGGCAAAGTGAAAATCCGAACCTTGGGGATGAAAGAAAGAGAAGCTTGCTTTTAGATGTATTAAAAGTAACCAGACACTTTTCCTCATTGCACAACGTGCTCTAGGTCAAAAGAGAGAGAATCAAAAAGATCTTGATCGTTAATGCTCTTAGAAGTACTATAGATGCATAGATATCAATGAATGATCTTATAATATGATTTGGGAGATCATTTATGAATCTCAAGAAAAGGGTTAGGCCCAGAATTGATCCTTGATTCAACGTTGATACAATGTGCTTCAGACTTATGCCCAATCAACGACTACTTTTAGAAACCTATCAGTAAGAAAAGATTTGATGGTTGAGAGGACATTTCCAGATATTCCATAACTAGCAAGCTTGTGAAGCAACACTTTGTGCCAGACCCTATCAAAGGCCTTTGATATATTGAGAGCGATTGTTCTAGAAGCGAAGCCTCTGTCAATAGATTTGCTGATCCTGTTTGATATTACAGTCAGCACGTCAGCTGTTTATCTTACAGAGGAAAATCTATATTGCTTGTCACTGTGTAGATAGTACAAACTTTTATAAACAAGAGGTGCAGTCATCCAACTACAAAGAACACAGGCCGATGTCTCACAAATAGGATTTTACACTCTGTTACACTTTCTAGGTCACTGCCTTCCAACAAAAGAACCCAGCGAGAAAATTGAATAGTAAATTGAATGTATGATATTATATAATTGTTTCCACAATCAGACATAACATCACAACCCACATTAATGATATACAATTAATTGAATAGAAGTCACTATGTTATCCATAGCATGAGAAGTCTTTTGTGCCTGTGTGATAGATATATAGAGAGGGTTTAATTATTTTACAGCATATCACCCCTCTTTGGGTCATTTAATGCTGAAACACAATGCCTATTTCCAACGATTAATTGTATACGACTCGTTGAAGACTAGTACCTATATTATCGATAGTTGGGGTGAAAGTGTAGATTCAAACATGCATTATTATTGCCTAATTAAAATATGCAATGTGTATGAATCAGCAGGTGAAAATATTTCAACTTGCTTGCTTCTAATTTGTTAGCATTGCTTTCCCCAATATCATCAAGTAGAATAGGGCCAAAAGTGGATAGTCACATTCAATGCTACCAAGACAAAGCTTCTTTCCTTCAACAATTATAAGAAAGCTTTCCAAACACCAATTGTCATGACTGATAGCATCCTTTCTGAGAGCCCAACATTTAAACTCTTCTGTCTAACATTCACATGAATTGGAATAAATACTGCCAAGTCTGCTGCAAAGAGGTAGGCTTCCTCTACTGGGCTAGAAAACTTCTCACACCTACCACTACCCCATATCTCTATAAAGCCACCATTCGCCCATTCATGGAGTAATGTTGCCGCATCTGTGCTGGTGCTCCAACCACGAGTCTCTCCCTCTTGGACACGGTACAAAAAAGAGTCTCTATAGGTTTCACACTGTCTACCAATCTCCAGTCCATGTCCCATCGCTGCAATTTTACATCCCTTCCACAGAATGTGCTCCAATAAACTTACTGCCTTTGTACCTCCTCAACGTAAATAGATCAACCCAACTAGCAACAAAATCTCACCCCTTCACTGTAGAGGTCCCCAGATGTCGTAGAGCTTTCTACTCTGATAGCTTTTTTACTCGGACTGCTTGCCTTAGGAATTCTCTCCCTGCTCCTTGTTTCCCTGACTTTATCAACATGCAGAAATTTAAATGTAATGTGAACAAATATCTTGCTACACAACTCCCCACTTAGGATGCGCCCCTATAAATCTGGCCCCTAATCACAGTAGCTCCTTACGTCTCAGTGCCAATATACTTTATTTGTGGTGAAAAAAAAAAAAGTACTCACAGTAAGAACCACGTGATGGTTGTCAATATTCTTAATAAAAGTAGTGTTATGGACCCAAAAGTACTTAAACATGATATGCCTAGTCATCGGTCTGCTCTGATATCCACTTCATTACTACCACCAACCAGTGCATAATTGGCTTAAATAGATTCGATAGGATTTGAACTGTGCAAAGCTGATTCCAGAGCCTGCCACTGTATTAATTAGGAAAAAAACCCACCACTACAGGCCCTGCAGATGAGATCATACATGCGATATAGGTAAAGCAAATTCCTAAAAGCATATCTTTTAATAAGATGATACATAATATTCTACTCAACTATAATAACAAAGAAACGGCCCCTTAGAGTGGCTTATCCACATAACATTATCCAGATCATGCTACGAGATCAACAAAGATCAAAATATCACAAACCGTAAATAGAGTAACGTAAATAGTAACAATTCGTTTAGAATGCGTTTGTATAACAACGGGGGGTGGGGGGGGGAGGCAGACAAAGGAAAGCCTGTTAATGCATTTCTGAAGCTTAGAAGCAAACATAAAATACTATAAGTAGATGATTCCAAACCATAGCAGACCAACTTTCTTTTGTGCTTTTTGTTCCCACTCTCTAAAATAGGAGATCCGAAAGACTAGTTCCTCACTTCTTCTGCAGTTTTGTATGCTTTAGATGCTTTTTTAGCAAATCTCCTTTATTGAATTACTTCAGTGTCTATTTTCGATTATTGAATGCTAATAGAAGTACCCAGCAGGGTTGTGGAGTCAGAGTCAAAGGGAGTCAGAGATTTGGGTAAGAATCATGGTCGGAGTCGGTCTTGTAAAAATGCATGCTATCAGAGTCGAAGTCAGATTTTTAATCTCTGAAGAATCAACAGTCTGAGTATTGGAAAACTTTAACATAAAGAGTTAGAGTCGGAGGAAGTTAGAGGTTTTAGAAGGAGTCGGAGTCGGAATCAGAGTCAGAGTAGGTCTCGTAAGAATGCTAGGAGTCAGAGTCAGATTCTTTTATATTTGAAGAATTTAAAATAAGGAATCGGAGTCGGAGTCGAATATTTTATAATGTTAGGAGTCGGAGTCGGATCTTATACCTTCCAATTTAGCAACCCTATTACACAGGAAAATTAAAATATCAATAAACAACCAAATTTTGAATAAGTGACTTTGCCCTTGTGTACTTAATTTCTTATGTTATAGGTACCCATACCATGGTATAGATTCATGTGACTAACTAAGAAGAACCTAGTTAGGTTATACAAAATAAAAAGAATCACCAAGTCGGATACCCTAGCAGAATCCAGTGCACCCATCACAACATCGAATTACACTTAACTTATTGGCGTGTATCATCTCTATATTACCATTGACGTTTTTGATATTAAACTGAAGATCGTCAGTCAACGTTGGTATCCATCTCGCCATCAAAACGCCCCAGTTTATAATAAAATTAATAATACACCAAAAAATAGTTTTGAATCACTTTTATGTACTCTTGTGAATATTAAAATCAATCAATGAAATTGAGGGGGGTAGGGGTAGAGCAGGTTGTTCCAAATAAGTAAATTACGAAATATGCTATTAATAACTAACTGGGCAGCACATTTTATGCCTGCTATTCGATCAAGGATTTGTCTCATGTGACTCAAATTAACCAATCAATGTCAATTATTTGAAATTGAAAAAAAAAATCGTTTGCTTTGAATATTTTAAAAGTGAAAACCAGTGTTTATTTTTTCTTCTGCTCTGAATGTTTGCAGTTGCATATTTCTTCCATGTTATATTTATTACGTTGAAATCAAATTATATATTTACTTATAATGTATATATATCTAAATATTTATTCTGTTCAAGTAGTGGTCAACTGATTTTAAAACGGAAACTAAAGTATAAGTTGTATTTTATTGGTGGCTTTTATTGAAGAAAAGTCTTTTAAATCCACGGAAGAAAAGTCTTTTAAATCCACCAAAGTAGCCACCATGGAATGTAATTATGACATTTGACATTTGCAAACCAGAACCATCCTCGGCTATTTATTCAGTCTTTGAATATCTGTTGCCATTCCAACATCTATAGGCAATATTCTTGTAAACTGTATAAATTGTGGAAGAGATTTGAATAACATGCAATGAAAATATCAATAATGACCAAGAAAAAAGTGAACATCCGGTGTTATACACTACCCCTCTTCCCTCTAAATTCCAGCATTGTAGTGGAAGTTGCAACGTGGTAGTGTCAGAGCCATGCCGTCTGGAACTTCGATTCCCATGATGGGCAGGTTTGGCACCAAGTGGCATTAGGGACGAAACACAGCTATCATCGCTCAGACGCAAATCCAGGCAGAGAGGGCATCAAGATTCGTCATCCTCTGGTCGTTTCTGCCTCTGCATGTTGCAAGAAAAGATGTGCCAGGTTCGGAACTGAAAATCAATGGAGTGAAAGTGGGAACGTTGCTTCTGCAGATTCCTTTGTGTGTCCTCGACTAAACCTTCCCTGATTTGCATGCAATCGCTGAGAATTGCTGCTCTTGGTACCCGGGGTAAAAACCTGCAATCTTATAGTTTAATGAGTAGCTGCCACCAACGAGAGGGACTTCATGACGACCAGACAATCTTGAGGCACGGTCTTTATGGGCTCTATGCAGAAGTCCGATTTGCCTAACAAACAAACAAACAAATAAACAAACACCAACAATGACTCAATTTTTTATTAGATTAAAAAAAGAATCCAAGATGCTTGTCTGACTTTTTTTACTTGCTTCCCCACGAGGGTAAAGTTAAATACAATGTGGGGTCTTTATATGAGGGATATCTAGTACCCCAAAAAGGGGACAAAAATAAAAATTGCCCAATTCAAGAAAGATTTTTCTTCCGCCGACCGAGGGTAGAACAGATACTACAGTTTGAATTATTTATTTGCAGAAAATATTTAAAAAATTACATTTAAAACAAATTAGGTATAAGGTCATCAAAGTGTGGGGTAAATGGGTATCGTTGGTCATCTTTTGTCTAAAGTGATAAAAATGTTTATCCTCACTTCTTGGCCTTTTGGCTAAGATCAAAGTGTAGTATCTGTTCCGATGGATACTGCACCCCATAGACTGGTATTGTCTTGGCCTTCGGGGCTTGATTTACGCCGGTCTATGGGTCTGTCCTGTGCAGCTCGAGGAGGTCCACCCTTCCAGGCTTCGCCTCACCTCTTTGGGGAGGAGTAAGTTTATTGCTTACTGCCTGAGGCGCCTCTACCGGGCTGCCCAGGCAATTTTTAAACCCCACTTTCCCGACCCGACCTTAGGTCACATCTTACTTGTGGGAGTAAGATAAAAACTGGCCTTGTGCCTAACTGCTGGAGAGGAGTAAATTAATACTCTTAACTAGAATCATCTCAGTCACCACAATACCACATTTACTCTAGGGGCCATCCTACTTAAGATATCTCCAATTTTATTTTTCATAAATATGGTTATGAATACAGAAATTCATTGGAATAACTACACTTTGATCCCAGCCCGAAGGCCAAGCTATCTTTTGATGATTCACGAATGAAGTCAAAACTAGAAAAATGAAAAAGATTGCTGGGGTCCAACGCCCATCAGCAGAGATTGTTGGGGTTATTTGTGATCTCTCACCCACTTGGCCTTCTGGCTATGAGCGAAGTGTTATATCTTTTCTGATATGACACTTCATCTTTTACTGTCCTCGGTCAGTAAAGGAGAAATCCTTCTCGACTGAGACAATTGAAATTTTTGTCCAAGTCAAGAGCTCTCCGTTTTCGGGAACTGGATTTTACCCACATTATAAACTGACCTTGTGGCTAACTCTGCCCTCGTGGTGGGGCAAGTAATTAGGCACCTGTCAGTATGTAAGTTTAATTAACCGTTGTAATTTCAAATAGATAAAAAATAAAATTGTTCTTTGTGCCTAATAGATTTGGAATAAGAATAATCGAATAATCGAATTATAGAAACGGAATAATAGAGTTTTTAAATCATCATCATTATCATTGGTTCGACATCCGTTTTACATATTGGCTAGGTCTTTATTTATCCCTCTTTCTTTCAAGTCCATTTTTATCACTTCCTTCCCCTGTGAACTTACCATGCTACGTTAACTGTTCTGCATCTACTAACCCAATAACTCTTATCTGTTCTTTCAACGTGGCCATACCATTGAAGTCTCCTCTTTTGCACACATCTACCTATACTATCCAGATTTAATTTTCCTCTTAGCTCATCAAAACTGAGCCTGCTTTTAAGACACACATTACACATCCATCGTATCATTCTCATATCATTTCTCTCCACGCAACACATGTTCTCAACCCTAACTGGCCAGGTTTCACTTCCCAGTGAGGGTTGAAGACATGGAGTGAAATGATATGAAAACAATACGATGGATGTGTGGATGTGTAATGTGTCTTAAAGACAGGCTTGATATGAAAAAATACCCATCATAGATAGAAATTACATTAATTATGTTAAAAGTTGTAATTCAATTACTTGTCATTCTTATCTCTAGTAATTAATCCTAAATGTTATAGTCTCTCTCTCTCCTTCTCTCTCTCTCTCTCTCTCTCTCTCTCTCTCTCTCTCTCTCTTACTGTAATCTTTTACTCCTTTGATCAGTTTTGTTATTCTTCTTTGTATGTTTTCCAATCTGAATATTACGTTCCAATTTCTAAAGCAGCTGTTTATTGGCAGAGGTCGGAAGCACATAGAATCAATGCCAGTGTGTCTCAAGGAATTATCATGGGGTCAACACTCTTCTTGGTCTCCATTAATAATCTGCCAAATTATATCCTGAGATCATTTGTTGACATTTATGCAGACGGCACAACTGTCTATGGCAGCCTCTCGAAGAGCATTGTTGAGCAAGATCTCGTTGATTAAGTTTTAGTGATGAGGCATAAAATGTAAATGATTTTAATTGGCCATGAAATGTGATGATAATTATGATGAATGCATGGGAAGAAAAAATAAATGAGAAACGGCACTCCAAATTATAATACAACCTGCACAGTCAACCAAAATATCAATCGATTGAGGAAAATCTTGAGAGACCCGAAATATCAGAATCTTATGAATTCTTTACAAACTGCAAAAGAAAGATTTTATAAAAATGAAAATGACGAAAAAAAAACTTGTATAATTATTAAAAAATTAATTGAATACCACTAATTATCATTTGTGTAATGAAAACTGTTGATGATGAACTGGGGAAAATTTGTACTGTTCAGACGAGTATGATCTTTTTGAATTAATTTTAACGAAAGAATTTTAAGTAAAGATTAATTAGAAAAAAAAATTAATTAACCCCATGATCATTATAATGATGATGAAATATGTAACTATAGAAATAAAATTGTGAGCCTGTCTGACTGTCCTCTATATATTCAGCAACTACTGAATGGATTTCAACCAAACTTGGCATGCATACAGATAAGGTTTGTATTCATGCTGAACACTATAACTCACCAAAGATTATATCTAAAAGGCATACATATCTCTCACTATCCCTTTCTCTCTCCCACTCAATTTGGTTAACAAATACGGCGTCCATGGAAATGGACGGAAATTTGTTGTTACACCGGCCGTTCTTACACAGGAGAAACTGCACCGGTTGTCACTATAAATAGTGCGAGTCACCAGAGACACAGAGAAGACAAAGCACAGTCTTGTAACTGTCTAGCCAAGTGCTAGTCACTTTCTTACTTTGTTAATACACTTGTTAAACCAACCCTCGACTTGACTTCCTTTATTTATTATTTACTGTTGGACAACTTCACAACATTTGTGTTCTTAATTGAGCCTACATATATAAATGCTCTGGTGATGTGAGTTGTATTATTTATTGTTTTTTTACTTCCTAATATTTTTGAGCATTTATTTTGCCCTTCCTTCTGATGAGTTACACTCATAGAAAAACCAGGATATAGAACTCTGTATTTTGGCTGTCTAAGTGTTAACGAACTCTCAAGAAATTATCGTTTTGAAATGAATAAAGACATGGTTACTGGAATCTAAGCTATTATTTATTTGTACATACTCTGGAGTTAAAAAATGAACATCTATTGAACCAAATCCTAAAAGTCTGACTATTAAATAATAAATATATACATTGTTGGAGTACATCAAGGATCAGTCCTCAAACCCTTGTTATTCATTGTTGTCCTTGAGGCCCTCTCCAATGAGTTCCGAACACGGTGCCAATGGAAACTAGTGTATGTCGATAGTTTGGTCATAATACAGGGTGGGCCAAAATAAGGGTCCTATCTTTAAATTTGAATAACTTCCACAAAATAAAAGTTAAACTCACCAAACTTTATGTGTGTGTAGACTGACCCTTCCGAGATTTTTGAAATAAACAAAACAAATTTTAGCCTAAAAACACTTCTTAAAACTTACAAAAACTAAAGTATTGTTTTTTACACTGTTTTGAGTTTTTTAAGCAAAAATAATGTTTTCTAAATGGGCACCATTGGCGGCTTCACACTCTTCGGCTCTTTTTAAAAAAATTTCCATAACAGTTTGCAACATCTGAGGACTTATGGCTCTTATTTCTGCTTCAATATTTGCTTTCAGTTCCTCAATATTGTTTGGCTTATTAGCATAAACCTTTTCTTTGAGGTAACCCCATAAAAAGAAGTCAGGAGCTGTAAGGTCGGGTGATCGTGGAGGCCATTGAATTTCGCAACTGCGAGAGATAATCTGATTTCCAAATATACCCTGTAAAAGTGTAAGGGTATCTCTCTCAGTGTGTGCTGTGGCTCCATCCTGTTGGAACCACATTCTGTCAGGTTTGGCGGCAACCCACGGTTGCAAGAAATTTTGCAGCATTTCTCGGTAGCGGTCACCCGTTACTGTTATCTGATTTCCGGCATCGTCTTCAAAGAAATAGGGGCCAATTATCTCTTCAGCAGTAACGCCACACCACACCGTGCACTTGAGTGGATGTAATGTGTGCTGCTGAATTATCCTTGGGTTCTCCGTACCCCATATTCGGCAATTTTGTTTATTGATGAACCCATCAAGATGAAAATGGGCTTCATCCGACATTATTAGTTTTTTGAGAAAATCGGGATCATCATTGGCCAAATCCTGGAGTCGCATAGCGTACTCAAGTCTTTTTTCATTATCTCGAGGTTGAAGTTCTTGAACTAGCTGCACTTTATATGGAAAATATCCTCTTTCTCTTAGCATTCTCCGAAGTGAGCTTCGAGAAATGCCAAGTTCTTTTGATCTCCTCCTTGTGGATGTGGATGCATCCTCCTCCAAACTTCTCTCCAATTCCTCGAAATTTTGAGCTGTTCGTACAGTACGAGGCCTACCACTTCTCGCCATGTCGGATATTCCTTGTTGGTCCCTAAAACAAGCAATAATTCCTCGGATTGCTTTTGCCGAAGGAGAGTTTCTGGTGTTGTAATGACGCCGATAGATGAGTTGAGTCTCCGAAATCGACTCATTGGATTTAAAGTACCACTCTATTATGAGGGTACGTTCCTTAGGGCTAATACGGCTCATGCTTGCTTCGGAAGGGGTCCTTTACTTATTCTAAAAAAAAAAATGAAAAAAATCAATAAATAAAAAAGTTATGAATTTTTAAAAATAAGACCCTTATTTTGGCCCACCCTGTAGAAGAGAAAATGAACGAGCTGGAAGAAAGGTTGAAAGTATGGAAGAAGGGCAATAAAGCAAAAGGTCTGAGGGTCAACACTGGAAAGACAAAGGTGATGGTTAGTTGCTCAGAACTCCAGTCTTTGAAGGACTCTGGTCAATACCCATGCACGGTATGTAGAAGAAGGTTAGAAGCAATGCGATACAGTGTAACTAATGCACTTTCTGGGTGCACAAAAAGTGCATCAGAGTGCATAGAAGGCTAACACCGGATCAAGACTTCAGATGTAAGACATGTCTAGGACTTGCACGCCCTTATACAGAAGTTGAAATAGGCGCGAACACCCTGGAAGTGGTAGACACCTTTTGCTACCTAGGAGATATGCTGAATGCTGGAGGTGGCTGTAACTAAGTTCGACCATTAAAGTTAAGACAGCTTAGGGAAACTTCAGAAAACTTCTCTCAATCCTAACATCACGAGTCATCCCAATTATTAATAGGAGTATGGTCTATGATAGCTGTGTAATAAGCGTAATGTTGTATGGCAGTGAGTGTTAGGCCCTCACAAAAGCCTCACTTGCCCGACTCCAGAAAAATGACAGGGCGATGATTAAATGGATATGTAACGTAAAGCCAGACTAGATCCAGAATATTAAGCCAGACATTCTACTTGATAAATTGGCCATCCCAAAACTTGATGTCCTAATAAGAGCAAACCATCTTCGTTGGTTTGGGCATGTTGATAGGAGCAGGGGGTATATCAGCACTTGCAAAGACCTAAGACTGGACAGCAAAAAGAAAGCCGAGCGCCCTTAAGAAGACATGGAAGGAAACAATCAGGCAAGACCGTAAACAGTGACAAATCGACACAGTCAATCCCCACAATCGTGATCACTAGATACTTAGCGTCTAACCCCTTGTCAAAGGGAACATAAGCAATAAATCTGTGAGTGATATATATATATATATATATATATATATATATATATATATATATTGAAAATGAAAAAAGGAAAAATCGATAATTATTTTTGATATATTCATCAACGCTTCGTCTTTATTTCAAGACTTTCTCACAATGACTGATTTGAAGAAAAACAGAGAATATTTGAAAATACATAGTGTGTTTATGACGTGTAAACAATGTTTTTGTTCTTTTTATCAAATGAAATAAAGACGAAACTTTGATGAATATATAAAAAATTATCGGTTTTTCCTTTTTTTCATTTTCTATCATGTTGGATTATAATTTTCATAATTATTATCATATATATATATATATATATATATATATATATATATATATACAGTGGCATACCGAGGCAAAGTGCTGCCCGGGCCCTATTCATAAGATACTCCCTGTAATAATAAAACACGTGTTACTTGGAAGCCAAGCTTTATTCAACTAAAAAAAGAATACAAAAAGGTGGCAGATATGGCCAGTTTTAATACGCGTCACCTAACGACTTCCGGCTCCGGGAGCACGTATGGAAGACCATACGAATGTAATATAACATTCTTCCTTGCTAGAAAGGAAAAAGATAGTGTCTTCAATAATTTAAGTTTTACCGTTTTTTTTTTTTTAATTTTACCTTTGTCTTTTACTTTTTTTTTTCTTTTACCTTTACGAAAGCAATATTACATTCCTTCAATATATATATATTTTTTTTACTTGCTACTCCAGCCGATCTCCATATCGATTGGGAGGTTTTGGTACCCGACTGGATCGCCTTAGTTCAGGCTGGGTCAATGTATCATCATAGGCCCCGTTATGACATGGTTTTGGTACCTGACTGGATCGCCTTAGTTCAGGCTGGGCCAACGTTTCATCATAGGCTCCGTTATGGCATTGTATATTATCCTGTACAAAGTGGTTCCCTCTCTCTTGTTCCTCAATAGTAGCCCTTAAAATTGTCTGGGCTTTGGGACAAGGTGCTAAGTCACGAACAGACACAGTAGAGTTTCGTCCATCTGGGTACCTAATGTGTGAATAGGTCGGGTTACTGTTAAGGAGCTCAACTTCGTTTACATAGGGTTCGTTTTTGTTCCTTACAAACCTCTTTAGCTATACGGTTCCAGGAGTCATTAGCCAAGAGGGAAGCGAGTTTCCATGGGAGGAACGGCACTGGAATGTGAAGAAACGTTCATGCAGTGTGGCGTTAGTTGCCGTACACAACAACGATCTCTTTGAGTGGAGCACCTCGGCAAGTACAAGTTCCCAATGCTTTTCAGACAGGTTACGCGATCTAAGAGCTAAACGAATCACCTTCCATATAATGCCATTAATTCTCTCTACTTGTCCGTTTCCGGTTGGATGATAAGGAGTGCTATTACTAATAGCAACTCCTTTCTGGGAGAGATTAGATTTCAGCTCCTTGGACATGAAAGATGTGCCTCGATCTGAATGTATATAACTTGGCATTCCACATAGGCTAAATAGCAAATCTAAACATGTGATCACTGTTGCTGCATGCATATTGGGACATGGAAAAGCAAAAGGGAAACGAGAGTATTCATCAACTATAATTAATAAGTAACAATTAGTCGATACACTAGGCAGAGGACCTTTGAAATCAACACTAAGTCGTTCCATAGGTTTTGTTGTTTTATAAGAGTTCCTTTTGGTAAGCGATAGAATTGGGGTTTTAGCTCTGCGCAAATCCTACAAGAAGCACACATCTTCTTTACCTCTTCTGTAGAAAAGGGGAGATTCCTTGCTCTTACAAAATGAAGCAGTCGAGTTATCCCCGGATGACATTATGGAGATCAGCGAGTGTAGATGTATTAAAGGTTGAACAAGTGTATGCTCGGGAAAATGTGTCAGGGACCACATTATCTTTACCAGGACGATACTTGATAGTGTAGCTGAATGCGGCAAGTTCCAGTCTCCATTCCTGGATTTTTGCATTCTTAATTTTCGTACGTCTTTTACTATCGAACATAAAGGCTACTGACCGCTGATCGGTAATCAAAGTAAAGTGGCTTTGTGCCAGATAGTGGCTCCATTTACGCACTGTCTCAATAATGGCAGTCGCTTCTTTTTCTACGATGTGGTATTTTAGTTCACTGTCCTGTAGTGTTCTAGATATAAACGCCTCAGGTCGTCCTCCTTGATTAAAAACGGCAGAAATCGCAACATCGGACGCATCACACTCTACCTCAAAGGGCAAGTTTTCATCCACCGTCTGCAGAGTAGCCTTTTCCAATTCTATTTTCAGCAAGTTGAAAGATTTCAAGGCCTTCTCTTCCAATGGGAATTTTCTCGCGTTTTTTAGCGGTTCAATTTTGTTAGAAAATTCGTATATCCATTTTGCATAGTACGCAAACATTCCAATTATCCTTTTAAGTGATTTTAAGTTCTCGGGTGGATGAAGCTCCTTTAATGGGCAAAGTCTCTCTGTATCAGGCTTGATGACACCATTCCCAACACAGTACCCCAGCACGTTAATAGAAGGCACGGACTTTACAGTCTTTGATTGGTTAAGAGTACGGTTTCTCCGACCGACAGTGTCTAGGAACTGCTTTACATTTTCATCATGTTCCTCCTGAGTATGTCCTGCAATTGTTACATTGTCAAGGTACGGGAAAGCACCACGCAGGTTCCCCTCTTTTACTATACTGTCCATAGCCCGCTGGAAGGCAGCGACTCCATTTGTAACTCCAAACAGAATTCTACAAAACTGATACAAGCAACCATTTGCCTCAAACGCGGTATACTTTTTATCAGCCTCATTCAGCGGCACTTGGTGGTAGGCACTTTTAAGATCAAAAGTGGAAAATACCTTGTATTTTGCAAGATCATTCACCATGTCGTCTATCCTTGGCAATGGATAGGCATCTAATTCAATGTATTGGTTAATTGTTTGGTAATAATCTACACACATCCGCTTTTTATGTCGGTGGGTGGGGTCCTTCGCTACCACTACTTGGGCTCGCCATGGTGATATACTGGTTTCGATTATGCCCTCTGCAATGAATATCTGATCGTCCTTGTTAAAACGTCTGGATTTGGAAGCTATTGGTTTGCAGTTTGAAGATACATTTTGAAAAAGAGATGGCTCTTCTATTTTTGCTGTGGCCAATGCACAAAGGGGGGAGCTCTATCCATAGTTAACTCGGGACGGGGCCCACCGTATTTAAAAGTTACACTCTGATGTTGATGCAATAAATCCTGGCCTAGTATTAAGTCTGAACACAGATTTTTCAGAATACCAAGCCGTGTAGCAACGTAGAACTGGTTATTAAAATCGAGAGCTAGGTTAACAACAACATAGCCCTTGGAACGAGTATTCAAGGTTTTCTGAGCCATAGAAATGTCTTTATTGAATGGATACACTTTTAGTTTTCGTTCCTGCACAATTCTTTCGTTAAGATAGCTGTCAGTACTGCAAGAATCCAGGAGAGCACTTAATCTTGTCCCGTTAATAGTCACATGCGTTGCAGCTGGCGCGAGTCCTTGTGGTATGTTGGTAAATGTGGTCAGTAAGTGAAAACCGACCAATGTTGCCACTGAATTTGAAGACTTAGATTTACACACACTGGCATAATGTCCTTTCTTGGAGCATTTATTGCAAGTAGCCTCGCGGGCGGGACAGCTATCTCTTGAATGATAGGAGAAACCAAAAAAGAAACATTTACAGTTCTTATATGGTGGCAGCTGTAGCCGATTCACTGGAAGCAACTGGAGGACTAGAAAAACTACATTCACATACCTATAGTGATCCTGGGTTCACGACCGTAGCCAGGTAGGTATCCGGGGTTGCATACGCATCACTATTACGCTAGGCTATATCCAACGCAGAGGCTTGACTGTACGCCGTCAGAAGGTCCAGCATTTTATTTTCTAGGAGCCGCTACTGTATTGAAGGTGAGGATATTCCAGAAATTAATGTGTTACGCATTGCCTCGTCGCCACACTCCTCTGCACTGTGGTCGTGGAAGTTGCAATTCCTTTTTAGTTTCTCCAATTCTCGGAAAAATTCGTCCATCGTTTCTCCCGGCTTCTGTCGTCTGGTTGCTAGTATATGTTTTGCAAAGACTTCATTCGGTGTTTTAATAAACAAGCTGTCCAGCTTTGCTATAGCAGCATCAAAGTTCGTACATGTCTCTATAAATTGATAAACATTAGAGCTCCCACAGCTTAACAGGGCTCTGTATTTGTTCGGTATCCTATCTTCATAATCTTCAAGGTAATTACTTAATATTGCACGCCAGTGTCGGTATTCCTTGGCAGCTGTCGGTAGACTGGGATCAATGTCTAGGCATTTTGGTTTCCATGTCACATCCATCTTAGTATCGTGGTAGACATAAAAAAAAAAAAGTTTGTTTTTTTTCGTTTTTTAAAAAAAAATTTTTTTTTAGTTGAATAAATTGTAATAATAAAACACGTGTTACTTGGAAGCCAAGCTTTATTCAACTAAAAAAGGAATACAAAAAGGTGGCGGATATGGCCAGTTTTAATACGCATCACCTAACGACTTCCGGCTCCGGGAGCACGTATGGAAGCCCATACGAATGTAATATAACACTCCCCTTTATTCTTGGAGGACAAAAAGAAATTAAATATTTATAATGATGTTGATTGAAAAAACAATGAAAAACAATAGAATTTGAAAAACAAAGAATTTTTTTAAAAATTAGCTGATAATTGAAATTTTGCTTTTTGAGCTTTTGTAGAAGCAAAGTCACTTATTATTTTGTCAAAGTCCATCAGCTCCACAGTTTCATGCTCAGTTGAAAAGAGCGACAAATTTGAAAATCATAATCGATCTTAAATAAGTTTCAATAAGCTTTAGTTTTGAGAAGCTTCTCAAACTGTAAGAGTCAAAAACAGTCACAGAGCAATAACAATATGTGGCAGTTTCTTGCACTTGCCAATGATGAATCCATCTGAGCCATTCAATAGCCAATGATTTGGTCATCACTGTTAGCCTTATACCACTTTCTTCCTCAGAAGCTGCTGCTAAAAAGTTCCGAAGATGAAGAACTTCCAAAGGCAACAGAGAAACATCCAAGTTCCCAGTTTATTATTTGTCAAGACTATTAAATTTTTGTTGCAACTCCTCCTCAGTGTCTTCTAGGATTGCTGACAATGATAATCCAGTGAAGACAGTTCGCAAATGAAATATGAAGTCAAATCTTGCTTCCAGTTACGTAACAATCCGATCATGAGATTCGTATATATCTCTTTTACCTTCTTGCTCAAGCGTTTGATCAATATCATTTTCAGTTTCCCCAGTTAAGTTTTTCTTTCTTCTAATCAGCTTTTCAACAACAATTTACATTTCTTTGCACTTGGTTTTACTTAAGATTAATCGATTCAGACACCAGAGCGTCACCGCTGTAGGTAAATAACATTTTGGCTGCTTCCCTGTGAGTTACACAGACATCCAAACCAATGCCTGGTTCTTGTACTTGCTTTGACTCAGATTTATTTCTCGCAATATTTCCATCAGAAAAGCAAATGCGACACGAAAGAGAATGTTGCATGTTATAAATAAATATATAGAATAATTGAATCTTGTTTAAAAAATAACATAACAAATACACATGTTAAAAAATAAACACAGGTAATTTTTTACCATGATCCACAAATCAAAAGTAGAGAGTTAAATCTCAAGCCTTGTTTTTAAAATTTCCAGATTCCATATTCAGTCTCAAGATCTCAAAGTCGAGATTTCCAGAACTGGCAATCATTGATCGATTATTAGGCATACTTGCTTTAAGAGCTTCTGCATTCAATCCTTAATATTAATCGATATTATTGAATACATGTATATTTGTGTGATTTTTTATAACTGCCCAGGAAAGTATATTTAATCAAGAATTTTCAAGCCCTAACTACAGGAGTGGAGCAAAGTAGGGGTATTTTTAATATTTATGTATTCTGGAATATTTCGTGAGTAGGTTTATGAAAAACAGCAACATGTTACGTTAAAGGCATACGTGAAACAAATTCCCCACTGTAAATTCTAAAATAAGTATGTGTGCATGGCACAACGATTGGGGGAGCTGGTGCTCCCCAGATTTAAAAAAGCCCTTTTACCTTATGTGGACTGCCTTTTCGGGGACACGAGCATAATCGTAACCAGCTCTGCACTTCAAAAAAGCATTGTTTTAACTTTTGTCGGTCGCTGGGTCCGATTTAATATGTCAACTTAAATATCAACAAACAATGTCGGCCGCAAAGATGAAAGATCGAATCAACTGTAATCTAAGATCTGTTGAGGGTTGGAAACAGAGACGACTGTATTTTGTGTGTGTCTATTCATCTTCCCTGCTCTTTCTCTCTCTCTCTCTTTCCCCCTATCTCTTGCTTAGTCTTCGGCGACTGGTTTGATGGTCCCAGCTGTTGATTAATTCTCAGGAGAGAATTAATGTAGCCAGCCTAATGACGCAAAATGACGCCGCTGTAATTCCCGTGAAATACCCATCCGGATGATAACCACTTCCTTATGAAAGGAATGTAACGATCGTTTAGTCCGGAGAGCTAGTGTCATGTCGTGCCCAAGACGTAACAGCCCTTCCAGAAAAGTAATCACGGTTCGGATACACTAAGTTACACTCGGCAAACGCTCAGGTTACATGTGTATGTATGTTTTGTACTTTTGACCCGAACTGTTTTCAAAGATTTTTTTTCGCCGAGAGTGAATTTGTATTTTATTTTTTGTTGTGGTGATTTAGAATAGCTGCCGATTCGTTTTTTTTTGTTTATTCCGGGCCCCAACATTTAACTATTGGAGTGTGTCTATAACTGTTTAAAGGAAAAGGGAGGAAATTACTAAAATGTTATTAGGTTGCGAATTATAGTTATTGTACATATTTATATATTTATGTATTATGAATACTTTGTAAGTAAAAAAACAATAACAACAACAACAAAAACAGCAATATATTACGTTAAAGGTATATGCAAAACTAATCCCCCCGCTATAAATTCTAAAAATAAGTGTGCGATTTTTCCGTCGGGAGTGATTCCATAATTTTTTTGTTTGTGATATATAATTTGTAGAAAATGTAGACTTGTTTTTTGTTTGTTTACTCAAGAAATTCCGGGACCGAACATTTAACTGCATGAGCGAGTCTATAATTTGTTAAAGGAAAAGGTAAACAAAAAATACGAAGAATACGATTAAGAAGCGAATTAATGTATATGTTTATATATTTTGGAATACTTCGTAAGTTAATAAAAAAGCAACATGTTGCGCTAAAGTTCTATGCGAAACTAATCTCCCATTGTAAATTCTAAAGTAATTGTGTGTGTGTTTGTTTGTTTGTTACCGCTCGGTTTGATTGAAATCTAAAATAATTGTGTATGTAAAAACCATTACCACATGTTACATTAAAGTTTTATTCAGCCCAGAGTGAATCTGTATTTGTTTTATTGGTGATGAACAATAATCGCCGATTTGTTTTTTGGTTTAATACAAAAATTCAGGATCCCAACATTTAACTACGGGAGTGAGTCTATTGTTTTTAAAAAAAGGGGAAAAAGAACACGAAAATTTTTATTAGAAAGCGAAGTACGGGTATTGTTAATCTATATACTAAAGTGAAATCGATTTTCATCTAGTGATTTATAATCAATCAGTAATACCGGCTAACAGTGTTATTTCCTAGTTTAGTCATCGAAATTATTATTAGTTGTTTACATTTTGCTATTATTGTCGGCGAACTTTTTTTGTGTTTTTTTTTTTAATCAGTAATGTATATACTTATTATTCTGGAATACTGCTTAATTAAGGCAAATAAACAAACTTCTGTTATGGTGTGATAGTGATCTACCCTATTCTTTGACTATGTGGACTCTTCTAAACACTCTGTATAGAGGATGTTCCAACGAAATCTCAAGCTAATCTTGGAAAAGTCATTCTGTAACATACTATTTTGTACTTCTGTAAATACACATTCTTGTAAATATACAACTGTGTTGTCTTATTTATTATCGGCCTTTCAAGGTTACAACATTAGCGACAAAACTCGGACTATTCGGATACAAAATACTCCGGACTTATATTGTACACAACCCTGGCAACGAAAACTCGTACTTATGTCGGATAAAACATAACCATTACTACAACTGGAATTTTTGATTTTCAAAAAATGACTTAGGTGGTGTGTTTGGAAAAATGGTTGATTACAACAGTAACAGCGAAAAGTTAAAAGCCATACTGGATTTTTGCCACATTTGCGAAGTGAAAAACATTCCAACGTCAGAAAATAGGATTGAAAAAATAATTCGTTCTTGAGTAGGACGAAAAGATTTCAAGTCGAGGTTTTGAAATTTAAATCGTTCGACCACAGAAAAAGAAAAGAAAAGAAAAGAAAAGAAAAGGAAACTCAACAAAATGGTCTGTCGATTTTTCTTCATGTTTTTTCTTGTTTGAACGGGCTTATTTTTTTCTCTTGCTAAGATGTTAAGAATGTATTTTCCAGTGAGAAAATTTACGACTGTGAAATAATTGTTTTTTAAATATACACGAAATATGGAGGAATTTAAAAACGCTATCTTGAAAATTATCTGGCACCAGCAAAAGCAACAGTTTTGATTAGAAGAGAAATTCCGAGAAAAACAAATAGAACAAATGGAAAAAGAGCAGAAATTTCAAGAAAAGCAGCTGGAATAAATGAAAATATTTGAAGAAATGGTTCTTCATACCTAATAGGAACAGAAAAAAATTATACGACTTATCGAATAAGGGTCAGAATTGTGAAGATGAAAGTGCATTTTCACAAAATGCTATTGGAGCGCTATCGATAAATTTAATTAAGACCCTGAAAACGAAATTACGTTTGCTTCGTATTTCATTGACTGCGAATTAGACCGATTTTTAAAATGTCTGCTTGCTATTAGGTAAGGTAAGGGTAAGGTTAAACATACCAAATTGTTTATTACATATTGCGACAATCTTGCATTGGTTGAAGCGATACAATTATTAACTAAATTGTTTAGCCATAAAACATCTATTTTTCACAAAAGGTGGAAATGTATGAATCTCAAAAGGAAAGAAAACTACGACTACATTACTTTCGCTAGCATAGTAAACAAACACTGCGATGATTTACAAATGTCGGAGTTGAGCGCTAACAATTTTAAATGCCTAATCTTTGTAGAGGGTTTAGTATCAAATACGGATGCAGAAATCAGAAGACGTGTTCTTAATGAACTAGAGAATAAACCTAGTTTCATACTTGAACATATCGTAGAAGACTGCCAACGTTTTATTACTTAAGCAAATCGGAGTGTCATATATTAGAAAAATCTGTAACAATAAGAAAAGTAATGAATTAACTAAATTTGATAAAGAAAATAAAAGCAATTTGCCTCTTAAACCGTGTTTTGGTTGCGGACAATTGCATTGGTACAAAGATTGTCCGCATAACATTTTAAAATGTGCTGTAATTGTGATCGCATGGCACACAAAAGTACACACTGCAGCATTAAAAATAAAAATTTAAAAAGCGTTATTAAAATTGCTAAAAGTGACCAAATGAAAAATATGAGAAAGTTTGTGCAAGTAAAAATATTGAATAAAAATATTAAATTACAACTTGACTCCGGCTCAGATTTATCGATAATAAATCTTCCAACGTGGAAAATACGTGTTGTCTTATTTATTATTATCCCTTCAAGGTCACAAAAAACTCAAACAGCATAAAAGAAAAACTAATTGATGTTTTCTGTAAGCTGTTGAAAATAGAACGGCAGCGCTTCTTGAGTCAATAATTAAAAGTTCCATTTTACCATAAACGACTGTGTAAGTCAATCTAGAACATGGGTTATGGACGTGATGTTTTACTTCCTTTCGCCGGAAAATAGAAATTGAATTTTCAATGTAAAACATTTGATTGAATTTCAATTTGGAAAATGCCATATCAACGAGGGTTGCGCCCAGTTAATATGTTATTTTAAACTATGCATGCACTTTGGGGGTTTTGTCACGAAAGCAGGGCAGTTTGCCACCCCTGATCTCTCTCTCTCTCTCATATATATATATAGAGAGAGAGAGATAGAAGAAAAAAGAGTGATAAATATGCGACGATTGTCCAAATTTATTTCAAATTTCAATTGTTCAATGCAAGGTTGTCAGTAATAAACTAGTGTTTATTTTCCTTTCCTTAAGCCAAGGCTTTTCAAAGATCGAAATCTTATCATCAAAATAAACACTAGTTTATTACTGACAACCTTGCATTGAACAATTGAAATTTGAAATAAATTTGGACAATCGTCGCATATTTATCACTCTTTTTTCTTCTATCTCTACTATTGCTCTATCTCGTATATTGAGCTTATCATTTTCACAATAGGTTCCATCTACTAAAAGTTTTCACTTTGGTTTATTTTGATCCTACATATATATATATATATATATATATATATATATATATATATATATATATATCCTTTAAATAGGATTAATCTCTTGCTGATTTACTGGGTTGTTTATGATGACTGTGTGGGCTAAGACGTCGGAAGTTGAGTTTGAAACATGACTTGTGTTCCGTGATTCGAGTCCGGCGACCGGTATGAATAATTTTCTCTACACTGACGATTCCTGTAAGAATGAAACGTATATGTATGTAGATAAAAACAAATATTTATAATTATTTGTCGACCCCAAACTTTATGCTGGACCCTGAGTAGTAGTGAGTAGTATTAACACAGCCGTTATGGTGACTTCAATGCATGTTCCTTTCAGTAGTAGAACACTTTGACGACGGCTGTTTTTAAATAGGATTAATCTCACACTGATTTACTGGGTTGTTGATAACGACTGTGTGGGCTAAGACGTCAGAATGGGAGTTTGAAACATGACTCGTGTTACAGGGTCTGAGTCCGGCGACCGGTATGAATAATCTTCTCTACACTGACGATTCCCGTAAGGATGAAACGTATACGTATGTAGGTAAAAACATATATATATATATATATATATATATATATATATATATATATATATATATATATATATATATATATATATATATATTGGGAGGCCAACAGACAAAAGAAAAAGAAACCAAAAAATTTCTACATATAAATTTGTAGTTTCTGTGTGTTTGTTTGTTAGTTTGTTCACGAACTTCTATTAAGCTTCTGCAGATATACTTCCATAACCATACATATATATTTTTAAACGCCATTATCCAATACACTTGTATAAGTGTATTTCATTTTCATTAAAGTGCTGTGTGTACTAATGTAGTGGGTTGGACTTTCTATAAAAACAAAGAAGATAATTTCCCAAGTATAGATAGAACCACCACACCACACAGCCTCAACAAACATTAGTATAACCCCAAATTACACACCCAATTCGCACTTGACATCGATAAAAAAGAAAATATGCTTTACTTTATTTCATGCATAACGTGAAAAGAAACAAAAATAACAAATAAGAATAAAAATGTTAATATGCCTTGGAGCCGGAAGTCAAATGGGTCTTCATTGTTTCCCGGGGTGAGGTGGGTGTGGGGGAAAAGCTCAGTGTGCATTGAGGCGGGTAAAGACGACATGTTTACTAAAATTCATGTCAATTAAGGTGACTGAATTTGCATCCAATACTGAGTTTATCCTTGTGTCCCATTCTAAAAATTGAATACTATAAAATTTAAAAAAAAATAGGAATAAAAAGTAATGTGTTAATGGCCGGGTGCAGAAAGACTTAGTGGTTCTTATCAATCCCGGGTAACGCCGGTTCTTCCTGCTAGTACTATACGAAAATGGTAAATATTCCTTTAACTAAAATGTAAGATTAAAAAAGATAGTATTTACCCATGATTATTAGTCCCTATTTACTTGCCTCCTCATGAGGGCAGAGTTAGGCACAACATCAGTTTTTAATGTGGGGAAAATCTAGCTCTTCTAAAAGGATTGGAACAAAAATTAAAATCGCCCAAGTTTAGCAGGATTTCTCTGTCACTGAGAGAGCACAGAACAGATGAAGTATAGTATCAGAACAGATACTACACTTTGAATTATTTATTTGCAGAAAATATAAAACTTTACATTTAAAACAAAATAGGCATAAGGTCATTAAAATTTTGGGGTGAATGGGCATAGTAGATCATCCCTGGTTCAAAGTAATAAAGTTGTCTATTCTACTGTTAACTAGAATCATCTCAGTCACCAGAATACCACATTTACTCCAGGGAGTCATCCTACTAAAGATATCCCCAAATATATTCAAAATATTTTTTTCATAAATATATTTATGTACAAATTCATTGGTAGAGGAGTGTGGGAGAACAAAAAAAACGGTTATAAGACTCTGCCAACCCTTTCTAAAAAAATAGACTGCCCACTGTTTTCCGGTTTGTTCAGAACCGAAAACAAGCAGCCAACTCTCTAAGTGGGAGTTGTATCTAAGTGGGGGCAAAAACAATAGGGATGGACTTTTGGAGAGTAGATTAATCTTAGCCAAAAGACCAATGTCACATTTTACATGTTTTATTTTTTCTTCTTTTCTGAAAAGAAAATGATCAACACAGCTAAAAAGAAACAAATGAAAAGAAAAAGAAAAAGAAATGCAGCTGTAATCTCTTCTGCTTTGACTAGGTCTGAGAAGATGTGATTTCGGGTTGGCCAAAGAAACATTGGACACTTTGATGTTTTGATCTAATTGTAAACATGTAATGTTTGGCTAAAGTCCATTTGCATTCGGTCAAGGAATAAACATTCTTTGCACGTATAACAAAATAAAATGAAGGTGACATGCAAACTAAAAATAATAAGTAAAGTAAGTAAATTCTTATGAATCTACATCAACATGGTACAACTTGATTCTGCTGTTGTCAGTCTTGCAGGAGGGATCAAGTAATGGTTGCCAAAATCATTAAGTGAAAGCACTACTATGGAACTGACTGAATTCGAACTTGGCATACCCAAGTCGTCAGTCCGTGTCGTTAACAACTTAACCACCGTCACCTCCCGTAAATAATAAAAAAATGGATAGAATACTGACATCAATATATATATATATATATATATATATATATGTATGGTAAAAAATGGCAGACAATAAATCGTCTGCAGTTTTCTGATTTTTTTCCGACCTCATGAATGAGTAAGTAAACCAAAATTGTTTTGGATTAATTTACTTCCCAACTGTATTCTTTTTAAAATAATTTAAAGTAAATTTTAAATTAGTCTAAAACAATTTATTTGGGTTTACTTACTCATTTGTGAGGGTGGAAAACTACAGACAATTTATTATCCGGCAGTTTTTTGGGGAATCGATAATTTTGCCATATATATATATATATATATATATATATATATATATATATATATATATATATATATATATATAATATTTATAAATAAATATTAAATTATTTATACCTACAGACGCTAGCGTTTTAAGCTTTTTGCTCTCATCAGTGCAGGAAAGTAACAATTTACGACGGTCAGCCTAGAATCTGCAAGCAGTCGCCATATCCACTCGGCCAACGGAAACTGTCACTTAATTAAGGGAAATTAAGATCTATATGTACCTAGAAACGGGCACAGATAAAAGACTAGTCGAGAGTGTTCGACGAACGTATTCGTGTGACGATTAATACCACAAATATTGTCTTCAATTATTTGATTCTGTTCATCTTCTCTTTTTCACCATATATATATATATATATATATATATATATATATATATATATATATATATATATATATATATATATATTATATAAGTATATGGGTATTTATTTAGGCTGAAAGCAATGCAGAAAACCGGAATGGTGAAAAAGAGAAGATGAACAGAATCAAATAATCGAAGACAATATTTGTGGTATTAATCGTCACAATTATCCATTTATTTTTCAATTAATCTTTCACATATATTAACAGTAAATATAAAATTTACTGTTAATATTAATAAAATCCGGCATGGTGGAAAATCTTTTCATAATTCTGGAGAAAATCTGCCCTTCTCAACAAAGGAAAAACAAAAGTTCTATCCATCTAAAGGATACAAACACGTTAAAGATGGCTGCCTTTTATAAGGATAAGGATAACAGAAAAATATAAATTTAGCATAAAATATAAATATGTATGAAAAAAAAAAATTTCTTATAAATTACTATTCATGCTATTTATAAATGTTTTATATGATTATACTTTTTAATTGATATATTATTATTGTATATTAAATGGGTATTATTTAATTTGTTTATTTGATTATGAATTCATTTTACTATTTTAATTGTTAAATTCAAAACGAGTGTAATATTTGTCATTTATTTCATTTAATTTATTTTAAATTAGTAAATAAAGGTTAGGTATTATTCTAATAATAATTTATTTATTTGTATTCATTTTTTTAAATTAATTATCTAATAGATATTAATTTTATACTTTTATTTATATAAATACACACACAAGCACACACACACACACACACATATATCTATATATATATATATATATATATATATATATATATATATATATATATATATAGGGTGATTCATAAGTCACTTCACTTAGCTATTTAAAATGATTACTATATGAAGCACAAACATACTATGAACTTTTGATAATAGTTATCTTACTCTCTAATTACTGCTATTTGTTATTTTAAATTTGTTCGTTTATATATTTGTTTCTATATATATTTATTTCATTATCAATCAAATATGCTACAAAGAGTCGTAAATTCTTTGCAAAAAAGAATGGAGCTATGCATGCAGAACGAAGGTGAAAATTTTTAAAATTTGCTGTAATTTTAAACTTCCATAAATGAATTTGTTGAATAAACTTTCTGTTTTGTATTACCGTATTTTTTAACTTTAGAATTTCAAAAATCAATAGCTAAGTGAATCATGAATCATCCTGTATATATATATATATATATATATATATATATATATATATATATATATATATATATATATATATATTAACCTGATGATTTTCCTAGGGAATGAAACAGAAATGTTTCTGTGCAGCTTATTTGCTCAGGTATTGAGCACTGTTAAAGTAAATACTGACTGAATTTTGAGTAAGAAAGCTGTTAGGGTTTGTGGAGACATACTTTTGAGGCGTCATTGTCAGTCAGCACAAAAGCAAATGATACCATAATATTTAAATTATTTTTAAAAATAATATTTACGAAATTAATCAAAAATAAAAAAAAGTTACTTTGAGAGGATTAAAAAACTCACATTCAATTCACTCAAGACAACAGCCGGCCCAGAAAGCAGCAATTCTTCTCTTTTGTTAGAAACATTTCACATGCAATGTAAGGACGAAAGGAAAAAATAGAGAGGAAGCAAGAGTATATTTCAGCGTGAGGCTTAACTTTATTATATAAATTTAACGTAAAAGTATCACCCAGTTCTTGACTTCCGGTTTGGATCAAAGTTTGGTTTCAAAAGACCATTATCCTATGCATTACCTCCTATCATTTCACACTAATAGTTCTAATTTACATGCGTTAAAAAGTACATTATAATTTTATTTCATGACAAAAATTACCATTTCAGACCATTAATCGATGTTATCCATTATATGTGAAAATACGAAGAGAAATAGGTTGAAAGAGAATCCAAGGTCCACGTTCTACTCTCCATCAGTATGGATGGCCGTTAGATCCCATGGAGTTCATCCTCTCTTTAACAACTTTTGTTTTTAGTGTTGGTGGTGTCCACACACTCACCTCATGGAACAAGCCAAGGTGTGCCCGATAGGGGGTGCCAGTTTCGTCGTTAACAACCCAATCATGGAACAGGTAGTACTAGTTTAAGTAGTACTGGTAGCAGGAAAGAAAGCAGACTAGACCTGATATGTTATGAGATATTAATGATGTTAGTCCATTGCTTGCAAAGATGACCGTGATCTTTTAGTTGTTTTGTAGGTCCGAAGATGGGGTGTCAGTCGGATCCGAGCTCTGAAAGATCTTCCGCATGTAGAGCACCTGTGGAATGATTCTGTAGCAGAGGTGGTGACTGCTCTGACTTTTCAAATAGAACGTTTCCTCTTGTGTTCTTCAATGTGTTTACATTTAGCAATCGTAGCCTGTTTGTGGCTTGCAGTACGCCAGGAACATCTGTTCTGAGCTAGGTTTTCCCACAAGTCGGAATACAAACCAAAGTGTTTGAGGGACACCTTCAAGTTGTCCTTGAACCGTTTCCTACTTACAGATATTTACAGAAACTGTTAATGTACTTATTACCACTTGTTGCTACTTTATTTATTTACATCAATGTTGTCCTCCTCCTCCTCCTCCTCCTCCTCACCTACCGATCCTGCCCTCAACAACAATATCATCTACAAGTCTGTTCCTACTATGTGCAAGTGGCAGCACAGTTACCGAAAAGAGAAATAGTATGTACTTTTTTTCTTTCCATTTGTATAATTTTGATTTTTAGGGGTATCTGGCTACGATCAAAGTGTAGTATCTCTTAAGAATTATATTTAAATTTTATGTTCGAATAAATATTCGAAACAAATTATTTGGTTGCTCTAACAGGCTTAATTATTGAGAATACTGTACGTTTTCCTCTACATTGACTTATTTTCTTGTTTTGGTATCCTCAATGTTTACTACTAACTTACTGAGCGTCTTCTTGATCTTTTTAAAATGATATCTTCTTGATATGATTTTTTTACATAGCTGGAATGTGGTAGCCAGGAAAAATGTCCAAACCACATTAATCTCTTTTTTCGAATGACATCATTGATGGATCTGTTAAATTCCATGACTTATCACGGTCTTGGGCTAATCTTTCAGCTGTCAGTAGCGGCATACCAGTCTCAACCCTTATATGGTCAACCTATCTTTTTGGTGGTCGTCCTTGTCCTCTTGATCTTTCTTCTATTAAATCTTCTTGATATGATTTCTTTACATAGCTGGAGTCTGGTATCCGGGAGACATGTCCAAGCCATGTTAATCTCTTTTTTGTAATAACGCAGTTGATGGATCTGTTAATATTAAGCTCCTTTCTGATATCTGCATTTCTTTGTCTTGTCTATTATGCAAAGTTACTCCAAGGGTAATTCTTAAACATTTCGTTTCAAAGACATTGTGTTTCATCTCATGCTCTGCCAGTATAGTTCGTGTTTCACTTGCATATACAGCAATAGGAACTATCAATGCATTGTAAACTATTGACTTCAGAGACGTTGATATGTCCTTCCTTACTGAGAGTAACTGGGTGTTAATCAAAAGAAAAAGCATTGGCAAAAATTATGATGTAAAAATTATTATTTTATGTCCATTACAAATAAAAAACATAAGCATTTAAAAGATTTGTTTATATATTATGTAAAAAAAATTATGTAGCAAAAAATTATGTAGCAAAAATGTATTACTGTTAAATAGTCCTTTAATTACTCGTACCTTTTCTTCTTCGTCGTGAAGGAGTGTCGTCTCCATGTCGTCTAGTGGTTGAGTTTTTTTTTCGCTTTGTGAACATCGCCGTCCGCTGTGTCTGCAACAAAACCCTTCATAACACGATTCAGGAGGCGAACAATCTTTTAAATTTTGATTAGTTTTATTCAGACGTCAGTTTTCTGTCGCTCTTAGAGATGTTTTACTAACGTTGAGAGAGAGATCAATTTACTACTTTATCGTAGTTAATTCCTAGCTATCTATGGTCCATTAAGTCCTTAGCCATTCGAGGTGGAGGGGAAGAAGGAATTTTATCACGCCTGTATTCTTTTAGGGAAATAAATTCCCTTAATCATTTGCGGACTACATGGAGAAAATACGTTTGTTCAGCTTGCTTCCAAAAACCAGACTGGCAAAACTCAGTTTCCCACACAAGAACCCGTGACATCACAGAACCCTTATGTGCAGGTGCATTTTGACCCTTGACCTGAGGTCTCGTCAACGTGGTGGCCTGTCAACGTTTGTGAGATCCGACTGTGAGAACAGCTCTATTTTGCACTCGGTTGTACAGGTTCACTCGCACTAAATCGCGTAAGCCAAACCAAACGATCCCCCACACATACGTCCACTCAACATGCGTCCGGCCTCACATGGTCATTATCCAACATTACATCATTTCGAATAAAAACTGTCATTCAGATCTACATTTTTAATTTCTAAGAAAACAACTGAAATATTCATTTAATTTTCATAACATTTTTAATAATTATGTAAAAACGCATTACACTTTTTAAAAACATCCACAAGAACTGAACAAAGGATTTTATTACCCATGATTTGTTTTCAATTTATAATTCACTCTGAGTTGTTGTTTTTTAACTAGAAAAAATACCGGTCCTGAGACAGGTTAAATTATTTTCGTGAATAGAACAGTTTTGCACCACTTTTATGTCCCCTTAAGAAGATTAAAATCAAGATATAACGATACTAAACCTTATGTCTAGAATCCTTATTCTAATTTTGATCAAAATTCACTACATGATTTTGATTCTAAAAAATTCTAAAATTTAAGGCTTAAGGATAAAAAAGGTCTTAAGAAGAAATTGAATTTCAGGGAAACTTGCTTAATTAATGTTAGTTGACTATGGATAAAATCCAGTGTAAATCTGAAATATTTGTATTTTGAAATGGGAGGTTGTGCCCATATTATCACTCCAAAAACGCTTCAAAATATTCCAAAGAAATTTAAATTTGGTGAATATTTATTAATTGATGACTTATACTTATTGTTAAAATTTCAGAAAAGTCAGAGGCATCTCAATTTTCACAGAAGAGCTTCCACCCGTCCTTTTATGCATTTTGCATAAAACTAAATTAAACGGAATATAGCCAAAATTACAACTCATTACACCTAGCAGCTGTGTTCCAAAATTCATAATGATCAGTTTATTAGAAATATATAAACATATATACATACTTAACTTATATATACAGCATAATCACGTTGACATACCGGTTCCCATTAGATCACCAAGGTTAATCAACGTTAAGTACTAAAATAGATGACCATTTGGGAATACCAGGTACTGTATGTGTTCCCCGCTAATCTCGGCATTGTTTCTAGTCGTCCTGAACTTTGCCTTGCCACTAAAATCAGGCAGTGTCGCTCAGGAAAGGTGTGGTTGGTGCAACCCTTTGTTGCACAATTACATGTGCAGCACCCCTTACAAGGGGTAGCCATTATCTCTCAAGACTGAACCGAGACAATGACATAATTAACTTTAGAAAAAATAGAGATTAAATATTTAAAAAATAATTTTTTATGAAAAATTATTTTTCTAGCATTATGTTTTACCATTTTATGAAAAAAATTTTTTTTTTAATTAGAAATTTTAAAATCGAAAAATAAAATAAAATATAGCGATTCTTTGATATAAATTAAACTATTGTTTTGAAAAAAATTGATGTTTTTATAAAATTATAGGTTTCATTCTATGACTTAAAATAAACACTGTTTGAAAATAGGTGTAAACAGTTTTAATGCCTTTATGTATACTTTTTATTTTGAACATGATGTGAAAACCAGTTAAAGCGTAAAAAAATACATACATAGATATATATGAACTTCTTCATCATTGGTTCTTTTATATTTATTTTAAGCTAAAGTTTAATGGAAGATGCACTTCCTTACTCAATGCTTTTTCTTGGTCCACGCGAAGTGTATTACCAACCAAGGTCAACAGCCTGCACTCGAACAAGTCAGTCAGTCAGGTTTTATAGATGCTGACACTTGCCAAGTCTAAACTTTAAAATTATATATATATATATGTCATAAATGAGAATAAATTGTACTTAGCTTAACATTTTACTCCAGTTTCATGGCATAACCAATAACTATAGCATTTATATTCAAATGCAGAAAATTTGAATACAGGCCTTTTTTTATTTCATGGACTCATTCTCAAAAGAACCATTTTACTGCCATTCATATATAAGCTATTTCCTTGCCAACCTTTTTGAACTCTTTACCCTCTACCTGTACTTCAATCCACAGCCTTCTCATATTCTTTGGTCGCTTTTCTCGGCAGTATTTCATTCTACGCACGTTCATTCTTTCGATTTCTCTAGATAATAGCAGACAGTCTGTTGGTGGCATCGACCAGTTCGGCTGCCCTACGTGGCTCCAGAAGTCATATGCGACTATTATTCACCTGGATCTGTCATTCTCCTTCTAATCGTTCAGAATAAGTAGTTGTCTTTGACCAAGGAAATGGCTTGCCTCTTCTGACGTCCAGAAAGCTACAACTTCCTCCTTTTCAATACTCCAACACACACAAACATTATTTATAAATATCCGTTTGTCCACTTGTTCATTGTGATACTGAAATATGATATGGTGAATAGCTACATTAGTGCACTCATGTTTCGATCCTAGGTCTCAGCAGGCCATTAACTTGATAACTTTTATAAATGTTTTTTTTATCTTATTTTATAGTATAAAACATTTACTATCAAAGTTGATGGCTTGCTGGGATCTACAATAAAAAATGACTATTCATGTAGTTATTCACTATATTATAGAGTTCAGCTAATGTTTATGTTGTGGCCTTAAAATGCCGACAAGAAGGTAGAGTTAACAAAAGTATGCATTTACAGAAAGTACAGAAGTACAGAAGTAAGGGGTTGTCGGAAAATGCTTTTGGTTTAGTCACAGCGACTCTGTTACCACCATCTTCACTATTCATAGTGTCGGGAAGAGTCCATGTAGTGACGCAATAGGGTAGATCGCCATAACAGTTTAATCGATAGCAACAGTTGCAGTGTTGGAATACCTCTAGAAAAAGGAAAGCTCTCCTGCTCAGTTTGTAAAAAAGTTGGAAGAAAGTCAATTTTTTGTAGTACTTGTAAGCATTGGGTGCACAAGAAGTGCAATGGAATTACTGGTAGGTTGAGAGAGGATAACTAGTTTGTGTGCAAGAAGTGTAAGACAAGTGAGACGGATGAGAACTTAGATACGAAGAAAGTATATTTGGATGGCAAGACTACTGAGGTTGTTCAGAAGTTTTGTGACCTTGCTGATACCATTGGATCACAGGGAGGAAATGGTGCTAATGTAATTGCAAGAGTTAGGATTAAATTAAGTAAGTTCAGGGAACCATTATGGATCAAAGGAAGGGTCAATCCGACATTTGTACGAGGTGTGATGATGTACGAAAGTGAAATCTAGTCAGTAAGGGTTGGGGATATGCATTTCATAGAGAGAAATGATATGAGAAGGAAGATTAAATCTGCATAGTATAGGGAGAGATGTGTAGAACAGGAGACTTTGATGTTATGATCACATTAAAAGAATGGATGAGAGTTATCTGGTTAATAGATGTATAACAGTTAAGGTAGCAGGGTCAGTTCACAGGAGAAGGCCAAGGAAACATGAGACGAAGTGATAAGGATGAAGCTGACAAAAAAGGGATAAATAAAGATCTGGACAGAGATAGGTTAGTTTGGGGGTCAATTCTTAAAACCGTCCAACAGATGGCAGCATGTAAAACAGACGTTAAACTGAATATGATTATGAAAGATGTAGAATAGTAAAAGTAGTGGGGTCAGTTGGCAATGGAAGGCCAAGGAAAGCATGGGTGGAAGTAATACGGATGGACTTGAGAGAGAGGGATAAATAAATACTGTGCTAGAAATAGGTTAGTTTGAGAGTCAATTTTTAAAATCCATCCAACACATACCATCATGTAAAACCGATGTTAAACCGAATGTGATGATCTATGATAAAAAGTCATGTGTTGCAACCACGAAGATAATATTAATAAGAAAAAGATTCCCGTAATCCGATTGGCAACCACCCTTAGACGTAGGCTTACAGTTCCACTAACCCCCATTTAAAAAATTTTTTTACAATCTTTTAAGTCTAACATTTGCGACCAAGTCTCCTCCAAAATTAGCAGCTATGCCGGAAGCCCATGCTTGGTTAAGTAAAAGTTACGGTAACAAATGTATAAATAATAAATCTTACAATCAGTAAACACACATGGAAATTATACAGGTAAGTAGAAAAGTAAATCTTTCTGCATTGGGTAACAGATATTTGTTGCCTATTTGTTTTTATTTTCAACCCCTTTTTCTTCTAAACTATACTGCACAATCATCCTTTAGTCCATAGCAAAGGTCCTGTGTTGTAACCACTAAGCCATCACTGTTTTCTTTTACCATAGTAAACACAGCTAGCAACGACCGCTTCATATAAATTGAATTCAAAAACAATTGTTTTTTCCAATAACTCACTGCAGTTAAAATAAAAACTGAAAACCAATAAAACCAATGATTAATGAGCATGAAATTGATTAATTTCTAGTAAAAACTAATTAAAAAATCTATTGATTATAATAATTAATTCTTATAGTAATCATCATGATTGATAGAAAACCATCATCATCGTCGTGGCCATTGCGTTGAATCACTCATTCTGTAGTGAAAGATTATTATCAGCATAATTAACATTTTTTATCAGCATCATCAATTTTATCCATCAATCATCATTTGAAAGATTTCAATCTCAATTATTTATTAGCGTTACAATCATCAGGTTTCAAATGAAGACAGCATTTTTTTATTATTAAAATATTTATTAAACAACGTTTCAACGAAAACATTAAAAATAACTATTTTATTATTAATGAATAATAATTTGAAATATTGATTTTATATTATCTCTGTATTTATTCATTCATTTCGTATGAATCAGTTGATTCTATTATTGGGATTGGTTTCACCGATATCTTTCTAGTTAGAATTCTTTCTAGAAAGACAGGCGGTACCACTTGAAGGTTGCCAACATCCTAAGTGAAAGTGTTTCTGTGGAACGAACTGGACTTGAACTTGGCACACCCAGGTTGTCAGTCTGTGTCGTTAACCACTTAGTCACCGTCACCTCCCACAAGCTTAATAAAACTATCAAGCAAATGTGCCTGCATGTGTATGTTTCTTGCTCACTTTGTTACTTTGCTAACAACACGTTGAATTATAATTATTTTATTTAATACTAGCAAGACTACCCGGCGTTGCCCGGGGCCATAAAAAAACAAAATAGAAGAGATTAAAGAGTGTGTGTAATATCTTTATATTAAAACTTCTATTTTTCTACCTATCTCAATCTGTCTCTCTATCTTTCTCTCTTTCCCCTTTCCCCGTTTTTCCACATCCGTCTCCCCCACCCCTCTTTCACCTTCGCTCAGCCCATTTCTCTCTATTGAAAATAATAATAATATAAATATTTCATCTCTTCTTTATATAATACATGATTTTAGAAAAAGGCCGAAAAACCACAACCCCCTCCTCCCAACTAAACCTGGCCCGGTTGACCTCCAAAGAATGAATATTTCTTTTTAAATTTTAGCTATTATTCATCCATAGCAACGCCGATCAAGAATATACCAACTTTGTGGGTGTTTTATTGTAATTCTTGACTTTTAGCAGGACATACACACACACATACACACACACAACTGCCCTTTATATAATAGATTAATTGACCATTAAGTGATAGTTTGGAAATACCATGCACTGTATATAGGGGGGGGGGCAGTGAAACCTCCCTGGAAAAAAATAATACAGCCTTGAAGAGTCTGTGAGCAAGTACTTCAGTAAAAACCTGCCAATCCATGCATGTGTTGACACAACAGAACAACTTCTCTCTGGACGGGAGTTCTGTTCTCAATCATGTAGTGAATCTCTCTGGATAGAGTATGTTCTAGTTAGTATTTGAGTTATTGAGAACTTTAAGTATGGAAGCTTTTGCAAAATGACTGGATTAAGCATTAATCCAAAAGGTTGATATGACATAAAAAAAACTAATCACGTAATTACTAACGTCACCACAATCCCACTACCACTGACGCTATCAACATCATCACCAACACTACGACCAGCATCATTTCTAACTCTTCCCCACTGTGGTAGAAGCGGTGGAAATCTTGTAGTATAAAAGCTATGCCATTTGAAACTTTCGTTCTTGGCAGGGACACCCATAACGAACAAATTTAGAACAAAATGGTATTAGGCTGTAACTTGGCTAACAGGTGAAAATTCAGGAGGAGTCGGCATCAGGATCCGTCATCCTCTGGTTATCTCTGCCTCAGCATGTGGCAAGCAAAGACATGTCAGTTTCAGAACCACAAATTAATGGAGTGATGGTGGCAATGTTGCTTCTGCACATGAGCAACTGTCATTTCTTTGTGTGTTCTGGGCCAAACTTCTCTGACTCTGTATGCAACTGCTGAGCCTTGCTGCGATTGGTGTCGAGGTAAACATGCAATCTTGCAGGTCTAGCGAATAGCTGTAATAAACGAAGAGGACTTCATGCAGGCCAGACAATCCTGAGGCATAATCTTTGTGAGCTCTGTGCTGCAGTCCAATTCGTGAAACAATAACAGCAAAAAAGCAGCACCAACATCAACAGTATATTATTTTTGTGTTGTATTTATCTCTCTGTCTGAGGATGCAATTGAAAGCAAAGCCCTATACCAAGATCAAATCAAACTTTTCTCAGTTTCAAATCAAATATTTACCTTTTCATTTCAATCCTGCATTAGGGGTGCCAGATTGAAACAGGGATCATTATTTGTACTCTATTTGTGGTGTCTTTGTATCTCTCTTTCTCTCTATCCGGGGATGTATTTGAAAATAAAAACCTATAACAAGATCGAACACAATTTCTCTTAAGTAAAATTTTATGAGGAATTTAATCGTTATATTTATTTTGTATGAGTTTTTTTACAATAATATTGTCGGGTTAGAGTTCATGGTGGACATTCATAAATAGTAAAGCCAACATTTAATTCATTTATTTTATCTATAACTATTGCCCGGATGCAGACATATTGCTTAGAGAAAAATAATTCAAAATATAGTCATTTTTACGATTTTTTATAAATAATATTTTTCATAATCCGTTTTAGTTTTCCCTTATCTGATTTATTTATTTCAATAAATATATGATTAATAGTAAATAAAAAATAATAATTCAATGTGTATTTATCAAAGTTAGTTATAGACGGGAAACACACACACAATTCGAGATCTTGTCCGATAGTTGTATTAATACAGAGATTTGAAAATTGAAAATTATAGAGATGAAAAAATAAGAATAAAAATGGTAACATTGAGTTCAGGGCTTGGAGCAGGAGTGCACACAGATTTTGATTCATTTCTGAACAACAACGGATGTGCCTGCTAATCGATTATATAACTATCAATACTTTCATCATCACCATCACAATCTTTTTACCATCAATGGCACCATTAATGTTTTTAAGCATCATATCAGCATCGAATAACAACACTGCAACACTCCCATGATTAACACCTTCACCACCATTCTGCAACTAACCGTTTCCCTTACCCTGCCATCATCTGTATTGCTATCACCATCATTGTAGCAAAATTGTGACAATATTAACAGATTGAAAACTATTTTTCTTTGAAAGTTTTACTTTGCTATGATATACACCAAAATAAAAATTAAAAAAACTCTGAAATTACAAAACACGATTTTAAAACACTTTTCACTGTCAAAGGCTATGAAGTAAAAGAAACAAATATCTTTCTCTGACAAAAGAGAAAAAACAGAAGAAAAACTTTTTTTTCGTAAATTACAGAACACGGTCTTCAAAATAACTTTTGAGTGTCGAAGGCTGCAAAGTAAAATAACCAAATGTTTTACTTTGATAAATAAAATAAATAAATAAAAGCAAACCATTCTCTTTGTAAATTACAGAATCCGGTCAACTATAAATTAATATAATTGTGTGTCTCTATGTATGCGTGTGTGTGTGTGTTTGTATGTTTCTCGGCTCTATGTGACTTACATTTTGACAACCAGGTATTTTTTCTCTGTAGATTCGTACCGAACAGGAAGGAAATAAATAGCAAGGAGTGAATAAACAAGGTAGGTTTATATGTAAACATTATGACATTGTGATGCTAAGTATGACATAAAGACATCAGAAATAAAGGAAATCGCTGAAAGAATAAGAGCTACATCGTCTTTTTAAATACCGATTCACGGTTGTCCTACATGCGAAGACAGAACTGGACAGACTAGTGGACAAGAAGGCGATTGAGCCAATCAGTGATCTAACACCATGGGTGAGTGTATTAGCACTAGTAGTCAAGAAAAATGGAAAACTGCGAGTCTGTATAGACCCAAGACCATTAAATAAGGCGCTGAAATGGGAGCATTTCCAGCTACCTGTGCTGGAGAATCTACTACCAGAACTGTCTGACAGTAAAGTGTACTCTACCTTGGATCTAAGGGAAGGATTTTTGCACCTGGAATTGGACGAAGAAAGCATTTTGACAACATTTGCCACTCCTTTTGGCCGGTTCTGATGGAAGAGGCTACCATTTAGAATATCACCAGCCTCAGAGATGTTCTAGAAGAATTTGTACAACAATGTCTCTGACCTGGAAGGGGTAGTCAACAAAGCAGATGTTCTTCTCGTGGTAGGGAAAAGTAAAACCATGGAGGAAGCCAGGGCAGATCATTATAAAAAACTGAGGTTGCTTCTGCAGAGATGTTGCGAATGTGGCATATGGTTGAATGCTGAAAAATTGAAGTTATGAGAAACTGCTTTGTCTTTCATGGGACATATAGTATCCAGTGAGGGCCTTCAGGCTGATCCAGAGATGATAAATGCCATTAGGGAGATGCCGTGTTCAACAGATGTAAAGGGAGTAAAACGTTTACACAGCTTCGTTAATTATCTAGCAAAATTTCTGCCACGCATCTCAGACATGATGGCTCCCATCCGCAACTTAATCAAGACAGATGTACCTTGGACTTGGTCCCAGACCCAGGAAAATGCTTTTGAGAAGATCAAGAAGATGGTGAGTGAGACACCGGTACTGGGGTACTATGATCACAGTAAACCTTTAGTTGTCCAGTGTGATGCAAGTGAAAAGGGTTTAGGAGTGGCACTGCTCCAGGAGGGAAACCCCTGGCTTATATTAGTTGAGCTCTTACAGACACGGACACCCGGTATACCCAAATTGAGAAAGAACTGCTTGCTGTAGTCTACACATGTGAGAGGTTTCACCAATGTACATTCGGCCAGACCATCAGTGTTAAGTGACTATAGACCCTTGGAAGCAATAATGAAGAAAGACTTGGGAAAGTGCCTAAAGCGACTGCAGAATATGCTGATGCGATTGCAAAGGTATGATGCCACGGTTCTGTATTATCCAAGCAAGAAGATGTACCTTGCGGATACATTGTCAAGGGTATTTGTTAACAGGGTGAGTTATGAACATGATGAAGAGGAGGACGTTAGAGAAGCCGAATATGTTCCTGTTACAGAAACAAGGTTGCTCGAACTGCGATCGGCTACAAAGGAAAATAGGTGTATGCAGCAGTTACAGAAGGACATATTAAAGGGATGGCCAGATAAAAAGATACATCTCGACCCAGAGGTGAGACCGTACTTCACCTTTCGAAGTGAAATGACAGTGCAAGATGGGTTGATTTTTAGAGGAAACCGTGTTGTGGTACCCACGAGCCAGTGAAGGCTCTTGAAAGAAACAATACATTCCTCACACATGGGAGTAGAAGGATACTGCAGAAGAGCCAGAGAATGTTTATACTGGCTCAACATGAACAACGACATTAGGGACTATGTGGCAAAATGCCCCATATGCAGGAAGTATGAAGTGGCTAACCCTGCAGAACCCTTAATGGTCCACAAAGTCCCGAAAGACCATGGGCAAAAATTGGGGTGGACTTGTTCATGTTTGCTGGTAAAGACTATTTATGCACAGTGTATGAGTAATTTCTGGGAGATTTATTATGTTCCAGACACACAGACAACGACAGTAATTACAAAGTTCAAGCACCACTGTGCAAGATATGGAATATCCGACCAGATTGTAACAGACAATGGGACACAATTCAGTAGTCAGGACTTTTCCACTTTGAACGGAAGTAGTGTTTTACACACACCAGTCAGTCCCTACAACAGTAAAGTGAATCAGCAGTTAAAACTGCAAAGACTTTGTTCTGGAAAGCCAGGGAGGATAAGGCTGATCCATATCTAGCATTGCTGGATCACAGAAACACACCAGCTAAAGGTCTCCTGTTGCCAGTACAGAAGCTGATGTCAAGGAGAACAAAAACACTCCTTCCAACCCGGGAAGATTTGTTGAAGCCGGAAATCCACAATAACTTCAAAAAAGAGGTAAAGAATGATAGCATAAGGCAGGAGAGGTACTTCAATAAGAAGGTGAAATGCCTTCAACCTTTATGACCCGGATATGTGGTACTGGTCAAACCCCATGTGAAAGGGCATAAGGAGTGGAAAAAAGTGACTGCGTTGGAGAAGCTGGATGCTAGATCATATCACATTGATGTGGAAGGGGGAATATGTTGACAGAATAGAATAGACCTGAGGAAAACAGCAGAAGTACTCCCAATAGCATGAAGGAGTAGCCAACTATATCAAGAAAATGGTGAGACACCAGTAATCACGGAATTGGGCAAAGAAGTGACCACTACTGCACAAATGTCTCAAGATGACAGTATAGTGAGAGATAGGGCTAGTCCCAAAGCAGACTCCAGATGTAATTGTGGTAAGGAGAATACGATCTGTGAGAATAAGCAAGGCGCCAGTCAGACTGCGGGACTACTGCGCTTGATAAGATTTCTATGTAAAAGTGGAAGGGCAGAATAATCCCTGTTAGGCAGGAGGGTAGAATACCCAATGAATTCCTAGGCCGCTGAACAAATTCTGTCGTGATGTCTTTTGTCACAAGAGGAAAGATGTTACATGGGGTACTAAGTGGGGGCTTCATCGTTTACTCGTAAATGGTGTTATCATGCGCACAACGAACAAGTTAAATAAAGCTGGTTTCGAATAGATCCACTTTCTGTCTTCGTGTTATTTGTATCCACACACATCACTGAATGAAGCATGCAACAGATATCAGCTAGGCAGTCTGTTGAGTTTCAATTAATGCATTTTCCAACGGTATAATGCATAATTAAACACAGTAGATCAGATAGGATTTGAACTTGACATACTGTGATGCTGTTCTATAGAAAACTGGAAAAATACTCGTCCCAGGACAGATAAAATTAATTCACCAAAAAGAACAGTTTTGAACTACTTGTATGTCTCATTATGAAGATAAAAATCAAGATATAATGATACAAAACATTATCTCTAGAATCCTTTTTCCAATTTTGATCGAAATCCATTACATGATTTTAATTCTAGAAAATGTCTAAAATGTAAGTTTCCTTAAATTGATCAAATTCAATGCAAATTTGATAAATTTGAATTTTCAAATGGGAGATTGTGCTCATATTATGACACCTAAAATCCCTTTAAACTACTCCAAAGAAACTGAAATTTGTGGAATATTTATTAACTGATATCTAATATCTATTGTTAAAATTTCACAAAAATCGGAGATATATTAATTTTTATGAAGGGCTTTCACCCCCTCTTTGCTCCTATGCATAAAATTAACTTAAACTAAATATAGCCAACATTATGAGCCCTTACGTCTAGCAGATCTGTTCCGAAATTCAGAATGATAGGTTAATTAGTTTAAGAGTTAATTATGCACATACAAATATATAAATATAAACACATACCTAACTTCATATGAATAGAGATAGGATAAATAAAGGCTCTGATTGGTTAAACTAGACCATGCGTCAATAAGACAGAGAGACGTTTAAATAGTCGTCAGTTCAGTATTCTGTATGTGGTTAGCAGAGTGGGCCTATAAAAGCCTAACCGAAGCTTCAGTTCTCTTAGATAAAGGAAGTAGTAATGGATAGTCCTGATGAATCTATTAAATTCATGAAGATGATGCTGATGATCACCATCGGTTAAACGTCTGATTTACATACTGGCATGCATTAGACGGTGTTTAGAAATTGACTTTCAAACTAACATATCTCTGGCTAGGACTTTATTTATCCCGCTTTCTTATTCTCATCACTTCTTCACATGTTTTCCTTGGCCTTCCCCTGTGAACTAAACCTGATACCTCAACTGTTCTACATCTACTAAGCAAAGAACCCTCATCCATTCTTTCAACGTGGCTATACTATCGAAGTCTCCTGTTCTGCACACATTTCCCTATACTGTTCAGATTTAATCTTCCTCTGAGGTCATCAGATCTAAGCCTGTCTTTAAGACTCAGATTAGTAATGACAAAAGTTCTCTGAACTTACTCCATCCACTCCTAACTCTTGCAATGTCATAAATATTCAATGTGTCTGTGTATGTAAAATTTAGGCAGGTGGATTTTCGCCTTTAGCTTCCCTCCTAAAATATCAATATTTCATCTTGAATAGCCATTTTCTTTTCTTTATCATGGTCCATGTTGTTTAAAAGAAAAAAAATCGATTTAATTTCTTTGCAAATTTATTTATTAGTGCTCAGAGTATTTTTCACAGGAAAGCCGTCATGAGACACATCATTCATAAACGATGTCTTTATTTCTAAGAATAACTCAAATAATGTAAGTGAGATAACTCATATTTTATGATAATATGAGTTATCTACTTATGTAAGAATTTTAAAACTCTCTTCTCTATGTTAATAATATTATGTGACCACCTTGTGTGTTTCTGTGTATGTGTACATTTCACGCCTTCCAGACACCAGATAAAAAACTGATACGATCTCATATCTGGCTCTAAAAAGCATCGTATACAATAATAGTATCCATTAGGCCAACATGCAACCCTGATATTTTTTTTACTATTGAGTCACTAAGAGCAACTTGAGGATAAGGGTTAATGAAACAGAATGATGATCAGCCGAAAGATGAGGAACACTATGAGAGTACTAAAATTGATCAATCGTATGAACTGCGTTTGATTAATTATGGGTTGGTTTAGGATAAGAATTTGTTGAGATTGGATTTGAAAACGACCCAGTTGTAATCAGCAGGAAAGCAGTTCTGCAATAATGTGTTTCATGGGTGGGTAGCCCTTGCAAAGAAGCTCTGTCCATGCTACAAAATACTTTTTTCTGTTTTGAAAGATCTAGTATTTTGTATTAGGCAAAACTTTCAAAGTCTTACAGAAAATGTTCATCTTCAGAACTAATTATTATTATTTACTCACTAGGAGTTATTATTATTTACTCACTATGATTTCTCACACAGGTCATAATCAGTGATTGCTCACTAATAATCACCGGTGGTGTTTCCTGGAGTCTGAGTGACAACAAGTCTCCCCAGATTTCCAGTACCCTCCACCTCTTACAATAACCATTGAGAATGATTTACGTTATCACAACAGCTGTTTACCATTAATTTCTCGCTGGCAATGACCATTGGTCTTCTCTGAGATTTGGGTGGCAATGAGCTTCCCCAAGGTCCCAGTACTCTCTGCACTCTTTCAGTGGAGGTCTGGTTAGTGCTCTCCATTCTCGGTTTTCCGATCCTCTTTGACCTTTCCATCATTTCGGGGGGATAATTTATGAAATTTCTTGCAGTTTCTGTTCCTTGGGTTCATGTGTTCTTTCTGTGTTTTTGTGTTATTCCTATTGCACCTTCTGTGTGACTGGTTAACATTCGTAGCTTATGTGGGTTGGTTCCTGCATTCAAGGATTTTCCTTAAGATTTCAGCTGTTTTCATCATTGCAGTGTTTTCTTTTTTGTTGATTATTATGACATCTGATTTCCGATTGAATGTCTTGGCTGGAGATTCTGGTATTATTTATCAGCTTTTCCAGTTCCTTTTTGAAAATAGCTTCAGGTCATCGATGTACATGAGGTGGTTTATTCTTTGTTCCGTGCCTGTGAACTTGTATCCGGCATCACATTTCCTGAGTATGTAGTTGAGTAGCATCATGGCTATAATAAAAAGTAGTGGTGATAGGGAGTCTCCTTGAAAAGTGCTTCTCTGTATTTTGATCACTGTCAGGTTTTTTCCTCCAGCTGCCAGTTCTAATCTCCATGTTCCCATTGCTTTCTTGATGAAATTAATAATCCTGTCGGGTATCTTGTACATTTTTAAGCATTCAATTATCCATGCTTGAGGAATTCTGTCATAGGTTTTCTTGTAGTCAGTCCATTCCATGGATATTTTCTTTTTCCTGCTTTTGACTTCCTTCAGGATTTTTTAATCTATGTATAACAGATCATGTGTCCCTCTTTTCCCTTTCTAGCATCCTTTTTGTTCCTTAGGGAGTAGGCCACGGCTGTTCAGGAAATGGTAAATTTACTCTCTCAGTTGTGTCGTTAGGATTTTCCACATTGTTGGTAAATAGGTTATTGGTTTGTAATTGCTTGGGATCGTTCCCTTTTTGGCGTCTTTTTCTATGAACGTTGTCTTTCCTTTGGTCATCCACTCTGGTACATCTTTCATGTAGGGTTGTGAATTTTTTGAACAAGTCTGCATGTATTCCATTGTGGCCTGGTGCTTTCCAGTTTGCCATTTTCTTTAGTGTTGTCTTAATAGTTTCTTCATTAATTTCTGTTTCTGTTCATTCTTCAATTTCCTGTAGTTTATCTTTCATGTTTTTCAGTCATTTAGCATTTTTCTTGTGATCTTGAGCCTTTTCGCATATCTTGCTCCAGAAATGTTTTGTTTCCGTCGAGTCCGGTTGTTCTGTTGTTGTTCTTTCTCCATTTACGTTTTTGTGAAACTGGCTTTCATTATTTTCAAAAATCCTGCTCTCTTTGTACTGATCGGATTTGTATCTGTATCGTCTCAATTTTCCTTCTTTTGCTGCTATCTTTTGTTTTAGTTCTTCATGTTTCTTATTTAGTCTTTCCTTGTGATTCAGATTTCTGCTCTTCCATCGTTTATTGTTTTCCTTCATCCTGTTTACGGTTTTAGTTTCCTTTTGAAGTTTGGTGATATGGGTTTCCAGTCTGATCTCCCATCCAGATTTCCTCTGTCCATTCTTTTGGCCAGTGTTCTTGTCTCATTTTAGTTTCATACTTATTGATTTTGCACCCGCATATATCAAGTTGTTTAGATCTGTGATAGTGTCTGTTGAGATATATGCTGGTACTCTGTTTACTTTCTCTGTTTCAACTTTTACCTTCTTCCAATCTTCGTTCCTTAGGGATGGGAGTTTTATTTTGTTCTCGGACATTAACCGTTTGGTGTTTTCCACTTCTCTTGCTTCTTCCTCAGATAGTCCTATGGTTTAGCCGTCTTCGCCGTCTTCAGTTTCTGTGTTTATGCTTTTCCCGTCTTCTTCCTGTGAGTTTGCGTCAAGTGGTGTGTCTTGATCTGTCACGCCATTTATCTTTTGTTTGATTTATGTTAATTCCATCTCCGAGAACCATCCTCTCTTGAGTATCTGCCTTGCTTGATCTGCTATCCTTTGTTCTGTTGTATGGTAGTCAGTAGAAATGTCCCATAGACCTTTCATTCGTTTCCGGTATCCTCTTTTTGTGGGGTAGTGACTTTTGTATTATTATTACTTTATTATTATTATTATTATTATTATTATTATTATTATTATTATTATTATTATTATTATTATAATTATTATTATTATTATTATTATTATTATTCATTCACAAGGAGTTGTTATTATTATCTTTTTTATTCACTAGGAGTTGATGTTATTATTTTAATTATCATTATTTATTTACTAAGAGTTATTATTATTATGATTATTATGTGTACTCACCAGGAGTTCTCACACAAGTCACAGAAACATTGGAATATAGCACAGAAAAACCATCATACAAGAAAGCAGAGTCACAGAAACATTGTGGTTTGGAAACTCTGCTGTCTTCCTATTAATTTATTTTGTTCTCTTAACGGGTCGTTGTCCACCCAGGACACTTCCATATTTCTTTTCTCAAGGAATGACTTGAACACCGTTACGATTTTATTGATACCAGTCTTTGGACTACATCCTGAAATATATTTGCATCTTGGCCCAAGCCCATTATATCTGAATGTTCTGATTGGCTGGAAGCCACGTTTTTCTTCAGCAGCGATTTTGGCATTGATTTCAAGGAATTGGATGAAATCTGTTAAGGTATCAACAATCAGATCTTAGTTGTTTCTTTAGAAATAGAAAGCACTTAGACAATGACGCCTTGTGCCAATGTCTTGCTACTAAACATTGAAAAGTAATGATTTTTTATATCAATAAGGCACCACTTACCAAAGGCAAAGGTTAATCAAGGATAAGGGTTAATGAGATTGTCAATTGGATAATGAATAATACTATGAGAGGATTGAAAACAATGTATAGGATTGACAAAATTTGATTACTTAAGAAGACAGCTCGACAAGTATTTGACTTGAAGACGACCATGTTGTAGTATACAAGTTCTTGGAAAAAAACTTTGTTCATGGAAATTCTGTTTGATTTTAGACGCACAGAGGAAAAAGAGGAAAATTCTTTTGCAGTGGTGATAGAAGACGAGTCCTTGCTGTGAATGGTCTACAGGAAAGAATCAGCAATTGGATTTCAGTTGACCACTTTCCATGGAAATAACGATAGAGTAGAAAAAGACTAATAATGTCTCTTCTGTGATAAAAGGGCTGTGAAGAAGTGAAGAAATCATACCCGCTATATTGTGAAGTTGTTTATTGTACTCCGTCAAGGTAAGAAAGAGTATGCTGCATATCCAACCATAATAATATGAATGTTTTCTTAAAAAGAATTTTTGACCACTACCTATGGCCTTCTTCAGTATATATATATATATATATATATATTTATATGTACAGGGTGGGCCAAAATAAGGGTCCTATCTTTAAATTTGAATAACTTGAATTTGAATAACTTCCACAAAATAAAAGTTAAACTCACCAAACTTTATGTGTGTGTAGACTGACCCTTCCGAGATTTTTTGAAATAAACAAAACAAATTTTAGCCGAAAAACACTTCTTAAAACTTACAAAAACTAAAGTATTGTTTTTTTACACTGTTTTGAGGTTTTTAAGCAAAAATAATGTTTTCTAAATGAGGGTACGTGCCTTAGGGCTAATACGGCTCATGCTTGCTTCGGAAGGGGTCCTTTACTTATTCTAAAAAAAAAATTTTAAAAAATCAATAAATAAAAAAGTTATGAATTTTTAAAAATAGGACCCTTATTTTTGCCCACCCTGTATAAATATATATATATATATATATATATATATATATATATATATATATATATATATATATATATATATATATGTAAAGGAGTAAGGCTACCAACATTTGTAAAATGTTTTTTTCAGCATTTATTTATTATTTTGTTATTTTATCATTTTATAATTTTATATAACGCGTTTTAAGCAGTGGTCCGCTATCATCGGATATGTAAAATCATTTGAAGAAATATCTTTCGAAATCGAAAGACATTTCTTCAAATGGATTTACATATCTGATGATAGCGGACCACCGCTTGAAACGCGTTATATAAAATTATAAAATAACAAAATAATAAATAAATGTTGAAAAAAACATTTTACAAATGTTGGTAGCCTTACTCCTTTACATATATATTTTCTCTCTTTGGAACTGCACTAATACTGCACTACTTTCTTATATATATATATATATATATATATATATATATATATATATATATATATACATATATATATATATACATATATATATATATGTAAATCATATTATATTTTACATAAATTTCTATAAGTTCGCACAAAGGTTTATATAGTAGTTCAATAGTGTATAATGCAACTAGAGCTCTTAATTTAACATCATATAATCCTAGTTTATTCAAAAAACATTTTATTTAGAAACAATTGTTTCTGCCCATTTTGTAAATATAGACATTTATGGTATACAAAATTTGCTATTTACAAAACGCTTCATCAGTGTATAACACACAACAGTCTGCCTGAAACAAAAAACAAGATGCGTTCAATATTCATTTAATTAATACATATTTGATATTATATATATATATATATATATATATATATATATATATATATATATGATATTTTATATATATATATATATATATATATATATATATATATATATATATATATATATATATATATATATATATATATGTAAATGAAAAAGTTGGCAATGTCAACTGGCCTTTATATTCCCCAGACTTAACTAACCCTGACTTTGTTTTGTGAGGGGTATCTACAAGAAAAAGTTTACATCAACATTCCTGAAATTTTACAGGAATTGAAGGACAACATTAGGAATTAAGTCGTGGAATTAAATCGTAATCGAGTTATCCTACAATCCGCCATAAATAATGTTTTGGAAATGGCACGAATTTGTGAAGCTGAAAATGGAAAACATTTAAAAGATGTTATTTTTCATGAATAAATTGATTTTAATTTTTCTTCTTTTTTGCATACAAATCTCCATTGTCTTCGTCATATGTTAAAATTCCATTAAGGTACCATAAAAAATAAAGAATATATTCAAGTTAAAAATACTTTAGTGAATCCTCAGTGACTTCTTGGCCACCCTGTATTAAAAAAATGTGACCTGTTAGATCACTTATGGAGATTAGGTTAGATTGTTTGAATCAGGAAAAAGTTAGTCTGAAAGCCAGTAAAATATACAAAATGAAAAGACAAAATCAAAAATTAATTTCTTTCCGCTCGCTTGATAAGACTTTTTTTTTTTTTTTCAATGTCAATAAAAAAACTCAACAGTAAAGACATATTTTTTAAGAAATCAAAACTAACACCGCCTGAAGATGATTTGACAAACTAAATCCAAAGTACTCGCAAAAAAGGAAAGAAAATGGAATAAGAAACCCATGGAACTTACAGCAATTTGACCGAATCACTAAATTGACGATTCAGAAAATTGAAAAAATAAAAAAAACACTCCGTATTACTTAATAATGTTTGCCTCAATATATATGAGAAAGGAAGGATGAGAGTAATCCGATGTAATGGGAAATGAAAAAGGAAAAAACCATAAGATATATTTTTTTATATATTTATCAACGTTTCGTCTTTATTGTAAGACTTCCTCAGGATGATAATTTGAAGAAAAATGTCATGCAAGTACATATATATATATATATATATATATATATATATATATATATATATATATATATATATATCCCTTCCATTTCTCTCCCTCTCTCTCATACATACTTTTTCTCTCTAGTTATTGGCTAAATAATATTACTCTCTCTTGTGATATTCCCTTATGTTTATAACGAACTATTGCAATCTTTTTATTCTTTTCTTTCTTTATTGTCTTTGACTGTTATATCAAATAAATATAAATAAAAAATGTATAGTACACCTGAAGAAGGCCGGAGAGAACATCAACCAAAATAAAGTAGAAATAGAAATATTAATCTTGCTGAGGACTATAGCCAGAAAAAAAAATCTATTATTTAATGAAAGCGTATATTTTTTAAAGGCACAATGCCTCAATAATTATACAGGGAGTCTGTAAAGTATGGACACACAGGTAAAAAACAAGAAACCAGCTAGAATTTGCTTACTTTCTACTGCAGCAAGATGTGGCAAAAGGCCGGAAGGTGTGGAAAACATGCTACCTAGGGCGGCGGGCACTTGTCAAGTGCAAAAATAGCCGAGAACAGTCATGTCTGCATTTCTCGATAGAGGTGTCCTCAGGCGATCGGCAATAAACGAATCTTCGCCTTGGAGGAGGTAATGCCTTGAAGGGTATACCTCCTAGGACTGAACTTGACGTCAAAAAAAGAGTTGATGGTTCAAGTCAGCCCATAGGTTGCCAGAATAATGCCAAGACGAACCAATGCTGGTATGACAACTATTAAATATCCAACTACCCTATTTGTTCCTATTTACTTGTCTCTCCACGAAGACAGAGTTACACAAGGTCGGTTTTTAATGTGGGGCACTATGGATTGTGACAAAAATTAAAATTGCCTCAGTCTAAAAGGATCCCCCTTCACTGACTGAGGACAGAAAAGATGAAGTGTAGTATCAGAACAGCATTATTTATTTGCAAAAATGTAAAAATTACAATTTAAATTTTTATCAAATTAGGCATGAAGCCATCAATAGTGGGGCAATATGAGTGTCTTTGGTCATTGTTTGTCTATTCTATTTGTATATCCTACTCTTTGCTAGAATCATTAGTCACCACAACACCACATTTACCCAAGGAGTCATCCTACTTAAAATATCCCCAAATGTTAAAAGATTTCTACAATTTGCTCCTAACCAAAAGTCCAAGATGCGTCTAGATTTAACAGAAACCGTTGATAATTAAACATACTCTAGTTATAATATATGCGTACTGAGTGGTCATGCGAGTGGTTAGTTGCCAAGAATGGAAAACATCAAGGAATCCAAATAGCAAAAGGCTCATTTTTGTGTGGAATCTTTACTTTAGTTAAAGACCGTTTTATCAAGTATTTTTTTAAGTCATACGTAACAGTAATCACTTGTCCCTCTGTTACATACAAAATAGTAAACACTTATCCCTCTGTTACATACAAAATAGTAATCACTTATCCCTCTGTTACAAAGAAGGTATTAATCACTTGTCTCTCTGTTACATAAAAAATAGTAATCACTTATCCCTCTGTTACAAAGAAAGTATTAATCACTTGTCCCTCTGTTACATACAAAATAGTAATCACTTATCTCTCTGTTACATACAAAATAGTAATCACTTATCCCTCTGTTACAAAGAAAGTATTAATCACTTGTCTCTCTGTTACATACAAAATAGTAATCACTTATCCCTCTGTTACAAAGAAAGTATTAATCACTTGTCCCTCTGTTACATACAAAATAGTAATCACTTATCTTTCTGTTACATACAAAATAGTAATCACTTGTCCCTCTGTTACATACAAAATAGTAATCACTTGTCTCTCTGTTACATACAAAATAGTAATCACTTATCTTTCTGTTACATACAAAATAGTAATCACTTGTCTCTCTGTTACATACAAAATAGTAATCACTTGTCTCTCTGTTACATACAAAATAGTAATCACTTATCTTTCTGTTACATACAAAATAGTAATCACTTGTCTCTCTGTTACATACAAAATAGTAATCACTTGTCTCTCTGTTACATACAAAATAGTAATCAATTATCTTTCTGTTACATACAAAATAGTAATCACTTGTCCCTCTGTTACATACAAAATAGTAATCACTTGTCTCTCTCTGTTACATACAAAATAGTAATCACTTATCTTTCTGTTACATACAAAATAGTAATCACTTGTCTCTCTGTTACATACAAAATAGTAATCACTTATATCTCTCACAGATAAAAAATATAATAATGGCTTATGTCTTTGTTATATAAAAATAGTAATTATATATTTCACTGTTACAGAGAAATCGAAAAGATTATTTCTTTGTTACATAAAATGTAAAAATATTTATTCCACTGTTACATAAAGATAGCAATCACTTGTACTGTACTCCCGTTTATGACTCAAACAAAACCGGATGTCTGATCATTGAACACCTTGGACACAATTTCAAACTTTCTGAGCATACCCTCACTCCAGCAGACCAATCATATCTCAGCAAACCGTCGTATCAGCTGCAGCTGGCAAAGCTGTATTAAAACGAGTGCGTCTTTTCACTCAGCCTCACAAACTGGGCCTCACCCATGTGGTTGTCATCAGTTAATCCAGCAGTAGTGTTTTCCCCTGGAATCCCTGCTAGACGAAATGATAATTTCACTATCACGATGATGACGGTCAGCAGCAGCAGGAAACAAGCTGCCCTTTTTAGGACAATTTTTCCAGAACTGCAACAATGCAATCAACTGTCTGTTTCAGGGCAACTTTTTCCACAAACTACTGCAATAGACCTTCAGTCCTTCCTTGGACACCTTGCTGCTTTCTGAGATCTCCTGATCCAGCCAGCATCTCCTGCACTTTGCGACATCCTCCTGCATCTCCTGCATCTGCCGTCATCCTTCCGCCTCTCCTACACCTGGCGACGTTCTCCTGTTGAGCCAGCCCTTGGCTATGTCTACACAGACCAGACCTACCTAAGGCACTTCTCTATACCTCAGAGACGTTCACATCAATTACTGTGTGATGCCATCCAACCGTTCCTGCTATCCAGATTCAAGTAATGTCATTGTACATTCAAACCTTTTCCTGTTATTCTGTTAGCTTATAGGTGCAATAAAAGACTCTTATTTTTTTACACTGTTCATCTGCATTTGTCATTCCTTCTTTGCAATTGCTGTATTTTTCTGTGTGTCTCTTTCTTACTTGTAAGACCGATAACCAGCATGAGCCCCTGCACCACACTAATACTTTTCTTACATTAAAAATAGCAAACACTTATGTCTTTGTTATTGTTATATCCTAAATTACATAGGACATACTAAATTAAGAATACGCCGAGTAGTTTGCGTTTAACAGGGATCCGGTAGGAAGTAGAGACGTTTACTCTTTGCTCACTTCCAGATATGACTGCCCGTCTTATATACGTACTTTCGTATATAGTCAATACCTGATTACTTCCCTTTATGTTAGTTTCGTATTTATGCCAATCATGACCTTTACAACACCTTCCCCTGAAGCTGAAATCTTCCCGATTTTAGCTTTAGTACCGTTTCCTTTTAGGATCAGGGCTTAAACGCCTGATGCTTTTCCTTTTTCTGGTGCTCTTCCTTCTGGTCTGCGTTACTTGCGGTAAGGAATTCTGTCCACCCCGTATGGTATGTTCAGGGGATATATTCATGGTTTCAGGTATACATACTGGCTTTGGTATATCAAATGTATCACATAATGTTTCCATTGGAATTTCTTCTGTATTTTGCGAAATTCTGGGACGGATTTGCTTTATTTGTCTTTTACAGACAAAACTTGGGACTTGAATGGTATAAACCATGTTCCCAATTCTTTTCATAATGAAACCGTCCACCCAATGATTTTTTCCATTCTGAAAATTTTAAAAATACACTTTGTCCCCTGAGGAATAGCACTTTACTTTCAAGTTTTCTCCTTTAGAACTTTTCTTCTTCTCAGGTATAAGTCTATCGAAGATAGATCTAATTTTTCTAGCAAACATCAGTTCTGCAGGGGATGAATTAACATTATTATTTGGGTTCGGGGTTACCCTGTAGATTGCTAGAAATGTTTGTATAGTTTGCTCATCTGTGTCCATATTCAGGTTTTTCTTTATTGCTCGTTTAAATGTGTCCACAAATTTTTCTGCCAACCCATTCGACCTAGGATGGTAAACAGGTGTCGTGATATGTTGAATATTCAGCGATTTGCAGAATTCTTTAATTTCGTGACCTGTAAATGCTGTACCATTGTCACTTACTATGGTTTTTGGTACACCAAAACGGCTAAAGATTTCGTTAAGTGCCTTTACAGTGTTCCTCGCAGTTGGATGTCTGGTTTTAAATATCTCTGGCCATTTAGAGAAAGAATCTACTACAATTAAGTAGAAAAAAACATTTAGAGGTCCGGCATAATCAGTATGTACACGTGACCAGGGTAGGTCCGTTTTCGGCCATGGGGTCGTTTTTACTGGCGGATCTCGGGCTGCTAACTGACATCCTTTGCATGCTTTGACACAGTTTTCTACTTCTTTGTCCATACCAGGCCAATATACGTATCCTCTAATTAAGGATTTCATTCTTGAAATGCCAGGATGACCTGTATGGAATTCCATTAATATTTTCCTTCGTAATGCCTGTGGAATTACGATTCTATCAGCATACATAAGTACACCTTCACAAATTGAAAAAATGTAGTTTTTCCTACTTTGTTACTTTTTTTTCTTCAGTCCTAATTGAGTTTTCATTTTCTTTATGAAAATGTCTTTTTCAGCTTCTCTTTTAATCTCTTCAAGGGTTATTGGAAGTTCACGTATCATATTACACATTGAACTTGTACATTCGCTTTCATCTTTAAGAGCAGCAATTACTGTCTCTTCGAAACTTTCGTTTCTGTTTCGAATCAACCTTGATAGTGCATCCGCGTGCCCTAACTTTTTCGATGACACATGCTCCATCTTAAACTGATAGTTTAAGAGAGTTACAGCCCATCGCTGTAGTCGATTTGCGGTATGCTTAGGAATGCCTTACTTTGATCCAAATATCGTAATCAAGGGTTTATGGTCTGTTTGCAATGTGAAGGTCCGTCCATGGAGAAATCGATTATACTTTTTGACTCCAAATATTATCGACAGAGCCTCCTTTTCAATCTGGCTATAGTTTTTCTCAGCTGCAACCAAAGTTCTTGATGCATGAGCGATTGCTTTTGTTGTTCCATCCTCATACTTATGGAGTAATGCAGCGCCAACGCCGTAATCACTGGCGTCCGTTGCTAGTACTAACTCCTTGTCTGGATCAAAATGCGCTAATGCCAAGTCTGATAGTAGACATTTCTTAATTTTTTGGAAGGCAGATTCACATTCCTTATTCCAACTCCATTTACTACCCTTTTTTAGTAACTCGTTAAGAGGAGCTCTCAAATTATGCACATTAGGTATGTATATCGCGTAATATTGAACCAATCCCAAAAATGATTGTAGCTTCGGTACTGAGTCTGGAGCAGACATCTTTTCAATTGCTTCGGCCCGTTGTGGATCTGGTCTTCGTCCCTCTTTGTCGATTATTTGACCACGGTATCTGATCCTTTCCATAAAGAAATCGCATTTCTCCGGGCTCAATCTGAAACCAAACTCCTCTATTCTCTTAAATACTTCTCTGACGTGCTTCTTGTGTTCATGCAAATTTCTGCTTTTTATCAGGATATCGTCAAGGTATGCCATTGAAAATTCCAATCCTGCGAGCATCGTATCCATAACCTGTTGAAACAGAGCAGGGGCGACCTTTAATCCGAACGGAAGTCTTTTTAGTTTAAAAATACCCTTATGCGTGTTAATGCACAAATACTTTGAACATTCGTCATTGACTTTGATTTGCAAGTATGCATCCGAGAGGTCTATTTTGGAAAAAAATTTTCCTCCGTTTAGTTTTGAGAATAGATCTTCTGCCGACGGAAGGGGGTAATTGTGGTCCTGCAAACAATTATTAAGGCCCGTCGAAAAGTCAGCACAGACTCTTATTTTGTTATTCTTTTTCTTCACATATACCGTCGGACTTGCCCAATCCGTGTGGTCAACCTTTTCAATGACGTCTAATTGTTGAAGTCTCTCCAACTCCTTCTCTATTGCGTCCATCGATGAAAAAGGTACATTTCTTTTAGGTTTGAACACTGGGGTGGCATTTTTCTTCACCTCAAATTTTGCTTCTGTTTTCACACAGTATCCAAGTTTTTCTGCAAAAACTTTTGGGAATTCTGCATTTAAATCGTCCATGAAGCCTTCTATTTGGTTTGATTTCTCTGTGGTCAACCTATTACAAAAAGAATTAACCGGTCATTCCCATAAGTTGAACAGGACAATCCAATCCACTCCAAATAGACTTGTGTTCCTTCCTGGTACTACGTACACTTTGGGCTTGTGTGTTTGACCACCAAATGACACATTGCACCTCAGTTCTCCTTTGAATTCCAACCTTTTGCCGCACACACTCTTCGCCATCTTGCTGGTTTCTCTTAGTTCAGGTCGACCGATCCTTCTCCAGATATCTTCATCTATGATGCTAATGTCCGCACCACTATCCAGGAGTAATGTTACAGGATGTCCATATATCTTTACATCGACATATTTACGCCTTTCGCAGCTTTTCTCTTTCCTTGTGCGAAGCGTATTAACTTTGTCGGTCCTTCGTTTTTTCTTCTGGTTACAATATGTTCCCTTGTGGCCTTTGAATCCACATTCGTAACATATCCTATTCCTGAACCAGCAGATCTTTTTGGTGTGTCTTGTACTTCCGCAGCATTCACAACTTTGGTCCTTGTACATTCTGGGAGTCTTTTGTTCCTGGGTCTTGTATGTTCTAGAGGTCCTTTGCCTTTTTACATGTTGTATCTTGTAAACGCTTTTTTCTTCAATGCGGGTGTTGTCTCTTTTGATATTAATGAGACGTTGACACTCCTCGGTTACTTTTTGTAAAGTTACATTCGGGTCCCACTCCATAATTGTCAGGATCCGGGATCTGACATCTTTGTCCCTTGGAGCTGTGAGTCCTTGTACAAAGATTAAACATTTAAATAAATCTGCCGAAATTTCATTTAATTTAAATGATTCACATAAGCAATTTACAGTACATGCATATTCTAAATAGTCTTCGGATTCCGACTTCTGTAAATTTAAACATTTATATCTAGAATGAAAAAGGCTGTCTCTTTTATCAAATATTCTAGATAAAGTATTAATTGTCTCTTCAAAATTCACTTCCTCCGGTTTTTTGGGTAAAATTAAATTAGCATACTTGGTGTTTTCGTCCGTCCCCAGTTTTTGTAGTAACAGTGTAACTTTTTCTTCGTCGGTCCAGTCCGAACATCTTTTTGTAAAAACTGTTTCGTACCTTCTATAGTATGCTGGAAATGTAACGCCAGTATCGGGAGAGTAGTGAAATTCTGACAAAGAATTTGATATACCCTCTGCATAAAAATTAGTTTTCTTCCCATCTGTCGACGTTTGAATTAATTTTTCAAAATTCTTTTGTTGCGTTAACATTTGGCGTTGAAGTATTTTTGTTTGCTCCTGTTGTGCCTTTAAAGTTTTTTTTGTCCATTCTTGCTGCTGCAGTAGCTGTTGTTGTAGCTGTTGTTGTTGCTGCTGTATACTTAGAGTTAACGCCTTCGTCAACTCAGCCAATTGCTCCATTTTAGCTTAATTACAGTACAAAATATCTTTCCAAAGTTTACAACAATAGTTTCACAAAAAGTTCGTCAATATGCGTTTTCGTAAATTAGCAACATAATTTTTGCAAAAATAAATGTTTCACAAAGTTTATACAATTTAGCAACAGTCTTTTACCAGGTAAAACTTCTTCACAAAATAATTTCAGACAATAAAACGTTTCCAAAATTCGCACAACAAATAGTTTCAATTACTTTAGACAAAGCAATGAACAATTATTTTTCACAAAAATACGGCTGCACTTGTGGGAGAGAAAAAAAAATAACAATAATTTCTGAATTGTTTAAAGAAAAAAAAATCGTAAGCGTACTTTTTTCTTTCGAAATTCGTAATCTCACGGTGCAGGTTTCGAATTCAGCTTGTGCTTCCCAAATATTTTTTCGTCAACATACAGATAAAGTTCACTTTACCTTAAAATTGTTTCGAGTACAATTTTTTTTTTACTTTCCCGTTAGTTCTTACCGAAGAAATCCGCACTTTTCACTACTTTAGGTAGTAAAATTCGCACGTGTCGACTTTTTTTCTTTCTTTCCGTCCTTGCAAATTTTCTTTAAAAAAAAATCCTTGAATAGTACGGTAATTTATCTCTGTTAAGAGAAAAAAAATATCCTCGTTCGCCACTGTTATATCCTAAATTACATAGGACATACTAAATTAAGAATACGCCGAGTGGTTTGCGTTTAACAGGGATCCGGTAGGAAGTAGAGACGTTTACTCTTCGCTCACTTCCAGATATGACTGCCCGTCTTATATACGTACTTTTGTATATAGTCAATACCTGATTACTTCCCTTTATGTTAGTTTCGTATTTATGCCAATCATGACCTTTACAACAGTTATATAAAAAAGTAATAATTTATTCCCATGATGGATAAAGTGCTAAAGTAATAATCAGTTGTAAGTGACAGTATTCTGGAGGTTGATGGTTGAATCCTCAGTGTGGGCAATACGAATAATGCAATTATGAATGGCTATTAAACGAGAACAAGCTACATCCATGGATTAAATAAAGGATTCTGTTTGAAACTCCATACAGATTCCCAAGTTCGACAAGAGACACCTTTTACATCAAAATTGCAATCAGTTATTTAATCTGTGAAATAAAAACAGCAATCAATTATTCCTATGTTACATCAAAATAGCTATCACTTATTCTTCTGTTACATCAAAATAGCAGTCACGTATCCCTCTGCTATGTCAAAATAGCAATCACTTATTTCTCTGTTACATAAAAATAACAATCACTTATTTCTCTGTTACATAGAAATAACAATCACTTATTTTTCTGTTACATCAAAAATAGTAATCACTTATTCCTCTGTTACATCAAAATAGCAATCACTTATTTCTCTGTTACATAGAAATAACAATCACTTATTCCTCTGTTACATCAAAATAGCAATCACTTATTTCTCTGTTACATAGAAATAACAATCACTTATTCCTCTGTTACATCAAAATAGCAATCACTTATTTCTCTTTTACATAAAAATAGCTATAACGTATTTTTCTGTTACATGAAAGTAGAAATCATGTATTCGTTTGTTACATAAAAATAGCAACTACTTATTCTTCTGTTACATCAAAATAGTAATCACTTATTCTCTGTTGCATCAAAATAACAATCACTTATTTTTTGTTACATCAAAATAGCAATCATTTATTCTTCTGTTGTATCAAAATAGCATAAATGTATTTCTCTTTTTCATCAAAATAGCAATAACTTATTTCTGTGTTACATGTAAATAGTAATCACTTATTTCTCTGTTACATGAAAATTGCGATCACTTATTCTTCTGTTGTACAAAAATAGCAATCACTTATTTCTCTGTTACATAGAAGTAACAATAATTATTTTTCTCTTGCATGAAAATTGTAATCACTTAATACTTTGTTACATCAAAATAACAATCACTTATTCAACGGTTACATCAAAACAACAATCACTTATTACCCTGTTACATCAAAATTTATTATTATTTTTATGTCATATAGTAATAGAAAAAAACTTATTCCCTTGTTACATAAAAATAGCAATTCATTATTCCCTTGTTACATCAAAATAGCAATCAGTTATTCCTCTGTTACATAAAAATAGCGATCAGTTATTTTTCTATTATATAGAAATAACAGTCACTTATTCCTCTGTTATGTCAAAATAGCAATTACTTATTATTCTTTTACATCAAAATAGCAATCACTAATACTCGTTTACATAGAAATAGAAATCCCTTATTTCTTTGTTACATCAAAATAGCAATCACTTATTCCTCTGTTACATCAAAATAGCAATCACTTATTCATCTGTTACATAGAAATTACAATCACTTATTCCTCTTTTACATCAAAATAGCAATCACTTATTTCTCTTTTACATCGAAATAGCAATCACTTATTTTTCTTTTACATCAAAGTAGCAATAACTCATTACTCATTTACATAGAAATAACAATTACTTATTCCTCTGTTACATCAAAATAGTAATTATTTATTCTTCTGTTACATCAAAATAGCAATCAGTTTTTTTCTCTTTTACATATAAATGGCAATCACTTATTCTTCTGTTACATCAAAATAGCAATCACTTATTCTTCTGTTACATCAAAATAACAATCACTTATTTTTCTGTTACGTCAACATAGAAATCAGTTATTCTTCTGCTACATCAAAGTAGCAATCACTTATTACTCAATTACACAGGAATAGCAATCACTTATTCCTCTGTTACATCAAAATAGCAATCACTTATTCATCTGTTACATAGAAATAGAAAACTCGTAATCTCTTGCATATTCCTTGGGAATAATATAGATGTTAATTGCAATGTAGAGATAGTGTTCAAGATACTATTAATTATCAAGCATGATTGAAGGAGAATGAGGCTTGGGTCTGCTAAACCGTATATGAAAAGTCGACAGTGCATTGGTTAGTTTTACATTCTAAATATTCAGACTGGAAGAACGAATCTATATTCAGTTGCTGCCAGAATTTTAATTCAGCCACATTTGATATAAGGAAATAGGGATCGCTAAGACCCACATAAATAGTCCAGTGAAACTCCTATTAAGGAATTAGAAATCCATTGAGTCAAGTAAATCAAATCTTGCTTAAGCTGAAAATCGTTGTTGTTGCAATTTTCTAGAATATACTAGTTTCCTCACATAGGAACAAGAATATCTTCATCCATCCAGACAAGATGATACAACACCATACTGATTACATGCCTACCATGTAACTATTCATCTGTTACATATAAATAGAAATGACTCGTTCTTCATCTGGTGTCAGAGTTACTCTGGTTAAAATGAATTGATTCTATTGACTTGAAATATGAAATGTCATCCGAAATCAATATCATTGCTTCAGTACTGACTTTGTCTTTAGTGCATCAGATCATGAAGATCCGCATTACTTTGAATCAAAGATTAACCCTTGCAGAGATCAATGTTAAATATGTATCGGAAATATCTTGGGAAATTGAAAAATGCAAAAGTATCGAATCAAACGTTCTGTTATCTGTATTTATAAGATTTGATTTCAGAATAAAACTCTTTTTATCTAAAATTGGCCATTTTTTTGTCTTTCTCTCAGTAGTTGGACACTTATAGGCTTTCAAAACTATGTGGCAAAATTGCAATAAATTTGGCATGGAACACCCTTGAGAAGTTAGGTGTGTTATAATACCGCTACTACTACTACTACTACTACTAATAATAATAATAATAATACTACTACTACTACTACTACTACTACTACTACTACTACTACTACCTAAAACAATAAAACTTATGGTGTCAAAATCTATGTGACAGAAATTTGTTTTTCATAAAGAATACTTGCAATGTCATGTATGTCATAGGTGTGGAAGGTAACATTTTACTACTACTACTACTACTATTACTACTATTACTTAAAATAAACACGTATAGGTTCCAAAACTACTCTACAGAATTGAACCAAATTTGGCATGAAGCACTCTTGACATAAAATGTCTCAGTGCTAATTCTATAACTGGCACAACTATTATTATTATTATTATTATTATTATTATTACTACTACTACTAGTACTACTACCACTAATAATAATAATAATAATAATAATAATAATAATAATAATAATAATAATAATAATAATAATCACAGCTGAGTAAAACAGAAGAGTATTCTTAAATCACACCTCTGCAGTCGAAATACAATCTATGCTATCAATGCCAGAGCAGTAGCTATCATTCGATATACTGCCGGTATACTTGACTGGAATGTAGATGAACTAAAATGTTTGGATACCAAAACACGGAAAATGCTTACAATTTATAGAGCTTTTGCAAAGAAAGGAGATACAGATCGATTGTATATACCTAGAAAGGAAGGTGGTTGAGGTCTACTTAGTGTTGAAGGTGTCGTGAATATAGAAGAAGGTTGTCTATATAAATATATTTCTGAAAGTAATGAGATTCTTCTTCATGAAATGAAAAGAGAGGACATACTAAGAACTGGGGTGAAAAAGAATCAAAACTAACAAGAGGGAGGGTTAAAAATATTTGGAAATAAACTACACAGTGTATTATTTAGGAATACTACATTTAGAGATAATGAGAGCTAGAATTGGTTGGTCAGGGGTGATCTCAAAAGATCTACTGAGAGCACCTTAATGGCAGCTCAGGAACAAGCCACCCGCACTAGATCCATCAAACATTACATTGAAAAAACTGCAGAATCACCGATATGCCAATTGTGTAATGAAAAGGAAGAAACCTTAGCACATATTGCATCTGAATGCCGAATATTAGCACAACACCAGTATAAAAAATGGAGACACGATAAAGTCGCTCAGGTACTACACTGGAATATATGTAAACTTTATGAATTGGACCACAATGAGAAGTGGTATGGGCATAAGCCAGAAGTAGTACAGGAGAACGACAATGTCAAACTTCTTTGGGAAATGCACATACAGACTGATAAGGTTCTTGAACATTCAAAACCCAACTTAATCTTTCTAAACAAAAAAAAGAGAACTTGCTTAATCATTGATATAGCCTGCCCCTTCGATACCAGAGTGCAGGAGAAAGAACACGAAAAAAAAATAAATATCAAGATCTCAAATGGGAATTAGGTAGACTATGAAATGTAAAGAAGTAATTATGGTTCCCGTTGTAATTGGAACGCTTGGAACCATAACGAAAAGCCACCATAGCTGGCTTAAAAAGATTGACGAGGCAATTTCTTTTCCAATTCTGCAAAAGGTTTGCCTGTTAAAAACAGCGAAAGTGTTAAGGTACAGCTTAAATGTCTAAAGTCAAGAGAATTGACTTGATGTTCAAAAAAGAAAACTCCAACTAAAAACATCCAAAAGTTGAGACTACTATGAAATAATAATAATAATAATAATAATAATAATAATAATAATAATAATAATAATAATAATAATAATAATAATAATAATAATAATTACTAGTAGGACTCCAAGAGAATTCCACGGTGCTTTCTACATCAATCTGTATAATTGACTGCTAAAAATAATATTCTTTTTGAAATAATAAATAAGGATTAATACTATTGAGAAACAAAAATAACGAATATGTCCCTTCTTTTAAAAATGTATTTAGTATCAGTTTAATTCTTTTTAAAACAATAAGTATTCTGTCTTTTTACCGTAAAAATAATTGTCAGTTAAATATTCTTCAGATCAATCAAATGTATTTATTTAAATTTTTATTGTTTTAGTCAACAAGACGGCATAATTTGATTTTGAAACAATTCATTTTAAAATAGTCAGAATATTTTACCTTAGCGACATCAGATTAATCACCAATCACCATCTTTGCTAATCGAACATCATTTTTAAAAATGTGTGTGAAAGGTGATAATGTATGTACAAACATGAAGTGACTAACCGTATAATAATAATAATAATAACAATAATAATAATAATAATAATAATAATAATAATAATAATAATAATAATAATACGATTTCAGTTTGAACATGCAGACAAATGGTACAAAACACAACCGAAGACAATACTAGAAAACAAAAATCACAAAATCCTCTGGGACAGGGAGGCACAAACAGATGATCTCATCCAAGCAAGTAAACCAGACGTCATAATAGTTAACAAGAAAGAAAAAAATTGCCATGTAGTAGTCTTTGCCGTCCCAGCAGGTTACAGCTTAAAAGTCAAGGAGACAGAAAAACGAAGCAAATACACAGAACTTGCCAGAAAACTGGAACATGAAGAAAGTCAGCTCGTGTCTTTCAATCGTAGGCGTGTTCCTTTTCTTCCTGAGATTCTCATGGATGGCTCTGCTCTTGAGGAGAAATCGACTCTGCGACTTCTTAGTCTTTCTCTCTCATCAAATCTTTCTTGGAGTTCATACATTAGATCCGTTGCCCTTTCTGTTTCTCATAAAGTCGGTTCTCTCTATCGCTCTAAACACTTTCTCACATCTGAGGCTATTCTCTAACTCTACAAATCTACTATCAGACCATGTATGGAGTACTATTGTCATATTTGGCCTGGTGAATATCTGTCCCATTTGAGGGTTCTTGATAAGGTGCAGAATCGTATCTGTAATTTGATTGCCCCACTCTTTCTTCTTCTCTACACCCTCTCTCTCATGTGATGTTGCTAGTCTCAGTCTTTTCTATAAGTACTATTATGGCATATGTTCTTCGGAATTATGTGATCTATTCCCCGCTTCTTTTATTCCAGCTCGTAATGGGTGAAAATTTCAGATTCATGCGAGTAGTATTTTTTTGTGTTCATTTATACATAAGTAATACTAAACAATCAAACATTTTGAAAATTTTGCAAAATTCAGAAGGTGCAGGCCACTAGTTTTTGGCTATTTTACATTCATGAAAACCCTTTCACAGCCTGATTTAACCATCTCTATCCATTCATAGCTTTTGAGGATGTTTTAAGACCTGCAATATCGCATGAAACCACTTTTTCACCAAAAAATGATAAATTTTGAGTCCGATGGAGCCCTAACGGCTATTTTTGGCCTGCACCTTCTGAATTTTGCAAAATTTTCAAAATGTTTGATTGTTTAGTGTTATTTATGCATAAATGAACACAAAAAAATACTACTCGCATGAATCTGAAATTTTCACCCATTACATCCCACCCCTATTATTAAATCAAAACTCTTGAGTAAAAGTTCCCCAAATAAACTCAAACGGTTCTCAGCAGAAGCAAATATAAAATCCACTCTCTGAAATATTTTCGCTAAAAAGCAAAAAAATGTTCAAATGTTTCCATCAGAAGTTTAAGTTGATTGGTTCTTTGATTGATAAATGTCCCAAATGCTAGTGCTAGGAAGGGCATCCAGCTGCAACAAGTATATTTCATTTATCTACTAGCCATTTCGCTTATTATGGACTGTTCTTTTGTCACTCTGAATGTTCTAGTCTATACTGGACACGGAAACATATATTGTTAGACGAATGTACACTCTCCATCAAAAAATGACAGAAAAACAAATTATGTTTCGACAGTGTTCACACAAACTATTAATCTAGATATATTACTAAAATATTCATATGACATCATAGAATTACGTCAGTAATTTAATTTTTCATATATAAATTGTGTTTATCATTTCTGATGACCTAAAGTAAACACCCATCGTTCACTTTATATTTATCCTTCCAAATTAATTTCAAGCGGCATAAATTTGACTGCAATTTATTTCTCACTTTCCTTCATAACTTGAAATTCGTTTTGTCCGACAAGAAAAAAAGGTACATTTTTTAACTCACTAACTTTTGCGTGACGGCAAGGAGTATATAAGTTTATACAAATAAATGAATAAATATATATATATATATATATATATATATATATATATATATATATACATATATATATATATATATATATATATACATACATATATATACAAATAAATACGCATTGTCTTTATTATAGAGCATAGGATATTCTTTCCCAGTGATTACTTCAGTTGTTTGGTCTGGTATCGCGACCTTAGCACAGTAACTTTGTAATGATATTCCTTCTTCAGAGCTGGATGCTGGCTTGGAATGAAGAGTTGAATACGGATAATATTGACTATCAATAATAATAATGATAATAATAATAATAATCGGATTTATAATAATAATAATAATAATAATTTAATGGGAGAAATTGGAATCGAAGGGATCACTAAGACTGTACAAAGGACAGCAATGATCAAAACATCTGCAATCTTAAGGAAAATCCTCGAATGCGGAAATCGACTCGCATAAACTACAAATGGTAACCAGTCACATGGAAGTTACAATAGGAAGAAAACAAAACCACAGGAAGAACACCAACACACGAACCAAAGAACAGAAACTGCAAGAAATATCATAAGCTGCCCCACCCCCACCCGCCAAAAAAATGGCACCACACAAAATAGTCGTAGAGGGTCAAGAAGGATGGGAAGACCGAGGAGGGAGAGCACTAAGAAGACCTCCACTGAAGAGTGCGGAGAGTGCTGGGACCTTGTGAAGGCTTATTGCCACCTAAATTCCAGGGGTGACCAATGGTCGTTGCCAACAAGAAATCAATGGTTGACGGCTGTTGCGATACCGTATGGTAATTTGCGATGGTGATCGAAAAGAGGTCGAGTGTACTAGAAAAATCTAGGGAGGCTTGACGTCACTCAGACTCTAAGGAACACCACTAGTGAGCAGAAATAATAATAATAATAATAATAATAATAATAATAATAATAATAATAATAATAATAATAATAATGATAAGAAGAAGAAGAAGAAGAAGAAGAATAACAAAAGGGGCATTGAAACTATACACAGGACGGCAATGATCAAAACATCTGCAATCTTAAGAAAAATCCTTGAATGCGAAACCAACCCACATAAACTACGAAGGGTCACATGGAATCTACAACAGGAAGAAAACAAAACCACAGAAAGAACACCACATCACAAACCAAGGAACAGAAAATGCAAGAAACATCACTTCATGAGCTGCCCCCTCCCCATATAAATTACACCGGCATCAACTGACACCACACAAAAACGAACCAATGAACAGAAATAGCAAGAAACACCATAAACTCCCCCCCGCTCTCCTCCCTCCGCTCCTCTCCTGCTCTCCTTCCCCCACTCTCCTTCCTCCGCTCTTCCCCCCCACTCTCCTTCCCCCGCTCTCCCTTTGCCCCCCCCCAAAAAAATGGTGCCAGCCTAGGCTGACACCACACAAAATATTTGCATAGGACCGAGGAGGTACACCACAAACCAGACCTCCACTGGAAGTGCAGAGAATGCTGGGACCTTTGGAAGGCTTATTGCCATCCAAATCCCAGAGAAAACCAATGGCCCTTACCAGCGAGAAAACAATGATAAACGGCTGTTGCGATACTGCAAGGTTATTTGCGGTGGCTATCAAAAAGAGGTGGAGAATACTAGAAATCTGGGGAGACTTGTTTTCACTCAGACTCCAGGGAATACCACCGGTTGTTGTCGGTGAGCAATCACCGATGATGGCCTGTGTGAGAACTCCTAGTGAGTACAAATAATAATAATAATGCCTCCTAAAAACAATTAAAATACTCAAAAGAAACTGAAATTTCAGGAATATTTATTAATAGCTGTCTAATAAAATAGTTATTAGTTAAAATTTCATCTAAATTTATACGAAGGACTTCAACTCCAATGAATTCATATTTTTTTTAAATCTTCACACATCACATAAACGCTACATAACATATATTCATAAAAAATACAATGAGGATTTCTTCACTTATGTCCTTCGTAAATTTCATTGCACTTTCAAAAAGAAAACAATCATTGTAAAATCTACGAACTTAACTTTCACTTTTATTAAACTCTTTTTTCATTTAAACATGGAAAGTTTACACTTTCACCGAACACACACACCGGATTGCGCTAATTAAATTCACTTACAATATTATATAACTACATTTTTTTTCGAATAAAACTCCTTCTTCTTGGATCTCACAGACATATTTACGGAATATCATAACTGCAATACAAACAAAATGGTTGTATGAATTTAACTTAACATTTATGAAAGCCTTATTTTATTTTGAACGTTATACTTGAAACTTTACAATAAATACATACATGATTACGGTAATTAAAGTTGCTTAACTTGATAAATGCTATGTTTACACATCAAATACAGGTTACATATAGTCGCTTACAATTTGATATAACTACACCAATACGTAACGGTTCGATTATTTCCTGTATGACTTAGTCTTTTTTTATTGTTGTTATTTCTTTCAGATTATTTTATAGATAATATTTGGGATTTTTTTCTTTATTTTCTTTTTTTTAAATCATTTTCTAAAACATTCGGTTGGCATCATATTGACACTCACTGTTTACCCAGCTGTAGCATAACGTTTACACTGACGTCTATGTGACCAGTAACTCAAATGTAGTGTAATATGGGGTTCAGGGGTTGGAGCAGTAGTTTCTTGGCTTCTTATTTTCTTCTAAAGGATTCACTGTCAAGTAAAATGCTGCATAATACTACAATATTTTGTTCACTGTTCATCGTTTTATTTCTTGAAAAGAAAAATGCTTCCGTTTTCTCGTCATGGAAATGCCAAACAGCAGAAAAGAGGGTTTCGTTTTGGGGGTTTTCTTTGCAATTAAACATGGTTTTGTTACTTGACATTTTATAATGAAAATATTTCAACTCTGATATATCTAGGTTGACCTTTTTTCGACATGACATTTCTGTTAAATATTCAGACAATTTATAAATTCGATTTGCATTGATGAGATTGTTTTTCTTCTTAAATTGTTTTAAGTCTTAAAAAAAACTTTTATTCTCAAAACGCATCATATGTATATTGACTAACTTGAGAAACAAGATAAATTGTTTCATGTATTTATATATAGAGATAAAAAACTAATGACCCACACACACTAATATATATATATATATATATATATATATATATATATATATATATATATATATATATATATATATATATATATATAGAGAGAGAGAGAGAGAGAGAGAGAGAGAGAGAGTTGAGATGAACAACATTTGAATATTGTTCCAAGAATTCAAAAACAACTAATTATATGGCGTACGATCGTTTCCAAGACAATTTGGAAATATTTTATTCCGTATTATATATATATATATATATATATAATCCTATCCAGTTTTTCTCATTTTTATCCCCCTATAAACTATTTTTTCTCCTCATTTAGAAACTGCCTTGCTTGTTTTTACTCTTGAAACAACCCGGCAAACAGTGAGCAGCTCATACCTATATAGATTTGGAAGAGTCCTACTAACCACCAAACTTAGCATTTAATTTTTCAGCAATCTCTGTTGTATTTTATCACTCCCAACCGATGCATTTGTACATATATTTTTTGTAAATAAAAAAGACAAACCATTCTGGAATAATATTAAGTAGGTTTTATCCATAGAGTGAATGTGGTATTTTGGTTCCTGAAACTAGTTTAGAGAATAGACCAAGAGGACAACAACCGACCACCAATCCACCCACCCAATTTTGGCATTGTGCTGCATCTTATTTTATAAAGAAAATTTACTATACTGTGAAATTTTTTGTAAAATTTTAAATATATAAAAAAAAAATATTTATAATAAATATCTTCAATATTCATATACATATATGTTTCATCTCAAGCAAGACTAATCAGTGTGACTATATATAGCTGCGCCACTGGTATCAGAATTCAAACCCTAGACTAAAGTCACCTTCGACTTCTATCCAACGCCTTTACCCACACGGCCACTGAAATACTATATGACAGAGAACGGAAACATTCCTATCATTCATTTAAGGAATAAAGTAAGACTCCAGGGAGTGTTTGTCCTACTTAAGGAGATTGAACTTTTGCAATATCACTTTAGTTAGAAGCTTTTCAGATTTCCTTTACAGAAATATATATATATATATATATATATATATATATATATATATATATATGAATTAAATTTGCACAGTTCAGATTGATTTATAAGAGAATATAATTGCAATTGCAAATGATAAGCTTGATATTTAGTAATTAAATAGAGCTTATAAATGTATTTATTTCAAGATTTTTATTATTATATCATCTTATAATAATTTATACGCAAAACAACTCAACGGATTTGCAATTGTTTCCAGAAAAACTCTACCGTAAACAAATTATCCAGGGAGTTTGCCATAAAATACAGGTTCTTTTCTTCAGAACCTTTAGTTGAAAACAGAAACAGAAAAAAATGTACAAAATAAGAGTAAAAACAACAGGATTAAAACTCCAAAGGAATATAGTTACGAACGTGAAGAATGTTAAAAGGACCATATCCAAGACGTTATTTGTAAAAACAATCCAAAGAAAAAGTTCAGGGAAACATATCACTGGGGAAACGAACTTTAATCCCGGCATCAATTTCAAATCATTAAAAATTTCTGAAGGGGGAGATAATTGAGTCAAATATTTAAATCAATATATTAATGGAAGGGAGATAATCAAATTGATTTTACCGATAATGAGGAAGACATTAAAATATTTATTAATTTATTAGTTGTTAAATTAAAAAATGTGTTATCAAATCCAATTAAATTTATAAGTGTGTTAACTAATTTAATTAAAATTTATAAATGTGTTAATTCGTTCAATTAAAATTATAAATGTGTTATAAAAGTAGACACAAATTGTGAATAAACAATCTCTAGGAATCATTCCTAAAAATATACTAAAATATTTTTCAAAACGAATTTCCATTCATCAAAGACAACTCTCAAAACCTCACATAACACTATTCATGGCTTATGATTAGAATGTTAATAGTCATATACGTTTTTATTGTGGCGCTTATTTGTAATAACCTCAACAAATTTATCCTCATCTCAAATTTACGAAACGAAATAGTTTTAGTCTCAAAGTTTTCTTCTGTTTATTCTTTTATTCATTGTAATCCATAAAAAATAAACTTCTTCGTTTAACGTGTATCTTCCACATCAGATGTTGGTTGTACAGTGTCCAAGGCGACACAAGATGATTTTCTCCATGAAACTATAATTTACGTTGGTTTTGATGCGTCATTAGTTGAGATCATCTTTGACTGAGTCATTCCCAGTCTATTTTCCTCACTTACCCTCAGTGGAAAGGTGTTTACATCTGTTTATCCAACCAGAGCGTCGTTCAACATTTCAATACCAGCGTAGGCGATTGAAATGCAAAGCTGACTCCAGTTTAGGTACCTTCAGCCTCAAAAGTAGGGAGTCAGAACTAATTCTGTCATTAAGGCACATACCACAAATCCACTGAACCATAGCCATAACATTCCCTTACTTCCTAAGAAAAATTGAGCTAATGAGAGCGCAGCATTCATTTGTTGTAAGCTCGACACTAAGTAACAAGTGAGAGTGAACGACAGCTTAGGATGGGAAGAAGCTCACAAAACTTGTCCCATGCAGTCTATACACATAAGATCAAACTTAATTCACATCCCCCCACCAGCACAGATCATATCGCCAAGATATCAAAATGAGTCTACAACTTCAAATTTCTGAAGAGCATCCACAAAAAACTCAGTACAGAGCCTGCCTTTAATTGGACGTGCAGTACCAGCACACCTTCCATAGAGATAGTTTTCAATAGGAATTAATCTTCTTTGCAGCTCACTGCATATTCTGTGGACTCAATGACGACAACCTGTGCAGAATACAGAGTTACTACTGCAAACTTTACAAGGAAACTTACCAAAATCTTCCAGAGTATGACAGAAAAAATGTGAGACAAAAACCCCACTCGCATGGTACTTAAATTATGACCATACACAGCATATTATGTCACATAGTTTCTGTCACAGACAGACACGACATCTCCATTATAGTAGTGTAAAGATTTCATCAGATTTATATTTTTTGTTTCATTTTACTTCAACGGAAGTTCAATACATAGACATTCGAATATTTCATTAAAGCTCTCCTTTACTTGTCAAACGTTAGTAAAGAAGTTAAAAGCATTAATTTTTCCTGGCCAGTTAACTATGTTATAGTATATCTTTCTTGTCGTCTCTTGGTCTTACCGGATTCTCGGACAGGAATTCATCTAGTCAGGTGGAGTATCCAGTTCAGTGCTGTTACTTGCAATAACATCATTAGGAGAAGATGCACCATTCCTCGTATAAGGCAGTATGGTGTAGCCATACAGAGGGAATCTAATTTGTGCTTCGAATACTTAGTCAGAGTTTACTTGTAGGGGAAAGTATCCTCGCCAGTTTGTCCTGACAAACCCCTTTACAGAGAGACCTTAGACACTCGAGGACAGTGTCTATTAGGCATTCAAGTTCTCTCCGTATGCATTCCAGTTCTATTTTTATATTTTTTTGTTTCATTTTACTTCAGTTGAACTTTTCAGAAATCAAGGAGCCCCTTCCTGGGGCTAAAACCTGACCTTTATATGAGGTACATAAATATTCAAATATTCCATTAAAGTTCCCCTTTACCTAGCAAAAGTTGAGTTAGTAAAGAAGTTCAGAACATTCATTTTCCTCTCCCCAATTGACTATGTTATAGTATATCTTTCTTGTGGTCTCTTGGTTTTACCGGATTCCAAGACAAGAATTCATCTAGTCTGGTGGAGTTTTCAGCTAAGTGCTGTTACTTGAGGTAACATTACTTGGAAAAGGTGCACCATTCCTCGTATGAGCCAGTGTGTAGCCATATCGAGGGGATTTTATTTCTGCTTCGAATACTATGTTATTTTGAATATTTGGTTATTGTTTACTTGTAGGGTGAAGTATCCTCATGTCAGGTTGTGCTGACAAACCCTTGTACAGAGAGATCGAAGACACTGAAGGATTGTGTCTAGTAGGTAATTCAAACTGACTGACAGACTGTTTTCTGATAGTTTTTAATTAAATTCAAATGAAGAAAGAGTGAAGTCACCAGACTGCATTATCTGACAACATAGAAGTCTCGGCAAAAAACATCAAAGTTACAAAACTGCTTTACTTGTAGATGTCTATCTAATTCGTCGAATTTGTTTTTGCTCGTGTAGAACTTCGTAGGTGTTTCTTTCGTAAAATGACAACTTTAAATAGATTTAAAGCTCGATGCACTTCTCTTCAGTAGAATTATAATTTAACTAGATGAAGTACCCGTCAACCCTGTTTTTTTTTACCTTTCTTTTCTGCACGTCAGTTTGCATGAGAAAAGTTTCTTTTTTTACTTCAAATCGCAATAAAAAATAAATAAATAAAACTAGTGCATCTTTAAGGTTGCTGCAAGGGCCGGTCGCTTATAATCGGCCTTACAACTAAAAAAAGAGACACAGATATAAATATGGCAATGGAAAATAAGGAAAAACAAACTCGTGTGTGTAGGAAAATATAAGGGTGGCATTTATTCCAAAGAAATAAATGTGTCTGTTAGGAAAAGAGTTCATGCTTCAGTCAGTCGACAGAAAAGAGTTGATTGTTACCATGAAATGATGATGATGATTGTTATCCTGGCCGGAGAGTCTTTTGGATGATGATGCTAATGCATGGATTACTTGATGGCTGCTGTGATGATGAACCCTGGCCATAGTGTCCTTTGGTCTTTTCACTGGGAGCTGTTGCTTTTAGTGTAGCTGCTGTAGTATTTTGAGCTGGCCGGAGAAACGAGATGCAGCTGTTGATGATGATGATGCACAAATCTGTTGATAGCTGAGGTAGTTGCAATGACGAAAGTAGTCATTGTTGATTTGCTGTAAAAGGATAGTGTTGAATTGCTGGTTATAACAACACGTTGTAATGTCGAATCTCTGGCGTGGGAGAACAGTTCGCCCGTTGATCCCGCGAACGGGACGATGTGTCGTTTTTATTCGAGAATCCCAGCTGGGAGGGGAAACTATTTGTACTAACCATGCGTCGTCGTTGTCGCCTGCAGCTTGTGTCGGGCTGCTATCTGTCTTCTTTCGGCCACATTGTCTGTGGTCACAATCTCCATCGTCTACTGTCTCTGGCTGTTTCCTCGCAAGCTGAAATCAAATCTTTTACACACGATAATTTATAACAAGCCTTTCTTTTTACTTTGAGCCATTTATTTTTTATTAGCTTGTCAATACTGGTGCAGTTATGTCATAGTAGAGAGAAGCTTACGCTAGTTGCTTAACTAATTAATCACTTAATCACTTGTGAGGGAAGGAAGAGGGGGACATCGTCTGGCTCTCATTTTTGGGTATCCGTGTTCCCCTCTTATTTAATCGCTACATGACTAATGCGTCTTGACTCGTCGGCTTCCAGTCAAGAACTGAAAATCTCACTGCCGTTTTCCCACCGGGAAAACTGTGACGTCACGAAATCTCGTGATCAACGCACAGGTGTGACCTAACCCTCCGACCCATAGGTCTCGTCAACTGTCCCCGCAAATCGTGAGAACACATTGCACCAACTTTGCACGAGATGACTCCGTTACAAATTGCGCAAGTTAAGCAATCTCACTGTACGTCCATCACCCATGCGTCCCATTATATAACAATAGGTCGGAGCTGCTGCACTGCTGACTGTTTCTCCATGGTAGAGAAAATGCCATTCTGCCCATCAAGCATACGAGAGGAAAAGGCTGTTGCTGCTGCTGGATGTAGTCGTCACAAAGGTGAAAGAGCGCCGTCATGTCTAGCAAAGATCCATGGAGCAATTAGCGTCCGGCGTTGAGGTCTGAGTAAGACCTCGAATGAAAAACTGAGTGAAGAAACACACTATTTTTATATTGTTTTGTGAGCTTCTTCTGATGCGACGGTTTGATGAGATCTGATTGGTTGCCAGGCATGACGAAATGTGCAGAAAGGAAGAAACTGTGTTGGTTTCTGTCACACGGGCACAAGTATTCAAGCGTTAAACATCCGGTTTTTGTTTGGAGTACTGTCTAAAACAGGGTCAGCACAAGAATGGCTAACTTAGCTGTTAGAAAGTGACTTCCAGGCTGTAGTGGATTGCAGCAGAAATGGTTGGTAACTTTTAATGCCGCAAAGACAAAGCTCCTTTCCTTCAATAACTACAAGAAACCTCTTCGACCACCGATTGCCATGGCAAATATCACCCTACCTGAGAGTTCAACATTCAAACTACCCGGCCTAACATCCACAGGTAGCATGAATTGGAACAAATACATTGAAAGCATTGCCAAGGCTGCTGCAAAGAAGGTGGGCTCTCTCTACCGTGCTAGTAAACTGCTCACACCTGACATTATCCTGTATCTCTACAAAGCCACCATCCGCCCATGCATGGAGTATTGTTGTCACATCTAGGCTGGTGCATCATCCACTAGTCTCTCCCTCTTAGACAAGGTCCAAAAAAGAGTCGGCAACTTAATAGGTCCCTTACTATCCACACAGCTCCAGCCGCTGTCCCATCGAAGCAATGTTGCATCCTTGTGCTTGTTTTATAAATATTTTAATAGATTGTGCCCCGATGAACTAGCTGCTCTAGTGCCCCCTCGACGCAAATACACTAGAACAACCCGACAATCAGCCAAATCTCATCCATTCACTGTGGAGGTCCCCAGATACCAGAGAACCTTCTACTCCAGCAGCTTCTTTCCTCGTGCTGACGGCCTCTAAAACTCCCTCCCTGCTCCCTGTTTCCCCGACTGTAGTGACATGCAGAGATTTAAAACTAATGTTAACAGACATTTCGCTGCACAACTCCCAACTTAGGATGACCCCCAAAACCTATTCCCTAATTCTCAGTAGCCCCTTTACGTCTACAGTGGCGACCTGCTTTGTTTGGGGTGAAATATCTTTTTAAAAAAAAGGTGTTCAAAGATAAAATACCCTGTGTTGTTAGGAGTGTCGAGTCATAAATAGAGATCAACACGACAAGGTTTTAGATATCGGCTTAGATCAAAAGATAACAGTTTTTGTGCATCTAGATTGTTATAAGTTAGATAAAATCACAAGAACACACATTTTAACCATAACATTTGAAACAAATTAAAGATAATTAAATAAATTCTTACATGAATAAAACATAGCTTTCATCGCTATATAAAGTCAAACAAAAGTTTTTTTTATATAATCGCTAATGATCAGTCATGTTAAAATAAAGACTATATATTTTTCTTGACTCAGCTGTGAAACGCGCATAAGATTTTAAAAAATAAAAAAATAAATATAAATTTTGTTTTTAAGGTATTCGTCGAAGTCAGAAAAATGTGAAATTGAGAAAAATAAATAGATAAAAATTATGGTAATGGATTGATCTTTCCTTTGATCATTGGAATTTTACTAACAAGTATATATGCTCTGAAGCTTGTAGCACAACTTCAATGAGCTTGCAATTTGAAACAATTGCGAGAATTATAAAGAGTGTATGCCTAAATATATATTTTTATAAGGTTCATTTTATATTCCAATAACTGTGTTTTTATTTTATTATTTTCCTTTTTATTTTTTCACATTTCAAAAAAACATAACATTTCTGTGAGATGTATTTTTTACGGTACGTTTCATTTGTCGTGAGCCAAACAACATTTTCATGTCAATATCGTCTCTGCGACACTACAAAATCATCAGAAAAATTCACAAAAAGTAAAAAGTTCTTGGATTAAAGTGTCTTGAAGAAAAACTACTCTATACAGTGGTTCATTTTTGTGTGAAACCAAATAAAATAAAGAAAAGAGCAAACTCACATGTGGGGGAACCCACTAGTACGCCATTTTGAATTTTTCAGTTCAGAGCTAGTACATCCTAAAAGTTGTTTGGACATTTATAAATTTTAATTCAGTAATATTTCTTAAAATAGTTAATAAGTTCTATAATTTATTTATAATAATTCGAATTTACTTGAGGGTCATTTTTTTACTTTCCTAAAGCTACATCAATTCGCCTTCAAATGCCTATTTAGGTCATCTGAATACGAAACTAACTTCAGAGCTGGTCTCTTTTAAGTCTATCAGTTGAGAGCTAGCTATATAGATTTCACCATCCATTCAAGCAACTATTAAGATTGTTATACTTCAGTGTTTTTGTGGAAGATGTGTAGTATTTATTTATAAATCTTTTAAATTAATACTAAGATAAGATAAATGGCTCAGATTTCTTCACTTAAGTAGTAAGTTTCTATTTAATGCAAAACTAAGTGGAAATTTGTCTCTTACAACGAAAATAGCTTATAGTTACCTAGACATGAATCAAAACTCCTAAAAGAGCTATTAAATATTTATTTTTATATTTAATGATATTAATTACCTCATAAAGTATTATGAGGATTCAAAAGTACTTTTAAGGACATTTATACCTTAGATTAATTGTGATTACGTAATTGTCTGCTGATGTTCTCATGAACCGGCTCACTGACCATTTCCTTTTGTATACGCTAGGTTTAAGTTTAGTCGCTTCGGTTATTTTGTTCTGTGTGATGTGTTCTATATTTAAAGTTTTATATTAGGGTATTACTATTCTGTCATCTACCATTAAGTTTACAGTTTCTATTGCCTACATAGTCTTATAATATTCTTATACCTTAGATATTTTCATATTTATGTTGATGAAAGGGTTAGTGCCACAGGTGTTTATATGGGTCTGTAACGGGATAGAATATATGCGGTTCTATGTAGACAGTTCTGAACCATTTCCTGTCTTTTATTCAATGACTTTTCTTTAGACAACTATATTGTAGGATTCCATCATACAGAGGTTACATCTCTTAGATTCGTTAGGTCCATATTTCCCTGCTCTACGTAGTATAGACCATTTTAGGCTGTATTGTATATTTTTACTATTTAGTCTGCTTACATGTTTAACTAAAGTCGTAGGGACCTTCTTTGAATTTGTATTAGGTTCTTTGAAAGAGTGCATATGGTTTTTAAACCTGTCCTTGAAACTACACTCCATCGACCCAATATATGTTCTAATTCTGTTTTCTTCTATGATGTTACACTTATACACTATATCTGAAGTTAAACATCTCCCCTCTAAATGGCACTTATTGACATTTTTACAGTTACATTGGTAGCTGTTATCTGGTTCTGAACTGTACTAGTATCTAAGTTCCTATTCTTGTTGATTTTTGTGTTATTTGAACTTACTATAGTTGATGTTAAGTTTATCGATGTTGAAAAAGATAGCTTTACTGTATTTTTATTTATAACTTTGCCTAGTCTACTATCCCTAGGAAAATTTTTCTCAATAATTTGGTAGAACTGTTTAGGTATGTTAGTGAAAATGTTTAAGCCATAAGGAGGTTTGAACCAGAGTGAATTTCTATGTCTATTTTTCTTGTTAGCTACCGATGGTGGGTTTGTTGATCCCTTAGTGTTAAGTGTAGTATTAGGTGCAGTATCCTGCGTATTGTTAGTATTTATTCCCTGTTTGATTTGTCTGGAATTTATATAGCTATGTTGTATGATATTATGTGAGGTGTGTTCCTATTTGTCTTAGAATCCTCATTGTGTTTTGCCAAGCTTTCTTTTATATAGTTTATTTTCCCAGTATATCCAGATCTGGCTAACGCTTCATTATAATATTTTTTATTCTTATTGAATAGTGACTCGTTAGATGATAGTTTTGATATTCTCTTAGAGATATTAGGGAGTATGGCTTTCTTAATGGGTCCCGGGTGGTTTGAGTTAAAATCTACAGAATAGAGAGTTTGGTTGGGTTTATTATATGGTTCATATATTCTATTGTTTAGGTCTAAGCTGAAGTCTAGGAAGTTAACTATCTTATGGTTTATGTCTATTGTTACCTTAAGGTTCAAATTTCTAAAAATGTTATTTATGTATATCCTTTTTGGTATTCTCTAACCTTCTATTGCCAGAGTTGACGAAGAACTTTTATGTCCACTTACAAAGATTAAAATCAACATATAATGATACTGAACCTTATGTCTAGAATCCTTATACTAATTTTGATCAAAATCCATTATATGATTTTGATTCTAAAAATGTCTAAAATTTAAGTGTTAAGCTTAAGGGTCTTAAAGAAAATTGAAATACAGGGAATGTTGCTTAACTGCTGTCTCTTAACTATTGTTAAAATTCAATGCAAATCTGATGTATTTGAATTTTGAAACGTGAAGTTTTTACCATATTATGCTCCCCAAAAACACCTTTAAAATCCCTCGAAGAAACTGAAATTTGGAGAATATTTATTAATTGATGTCTAATACCTATTGTTGAAATTTCACAAAAATTTTATTCCCTTGGCATAAAACTAAATATAGTCCACATTTGGATCTCTTACGCGTAGCAGATGTGTTTCAAAATTCATAATGATCAGTTAATTAGTTTAGAAAATACCTAACTTCATCAGCTGACTATAGTTTCCTTCTCCTCAACAGATAAATACGGTTTATTTCTCATCTCGTCCATAGCCATTCATGGTAGCCTCATTGATTAGAGTGCATGGAATTGGAGTTAAATGCGATTCTAGTTCCAAGGTTCAAATCGTGCCACTGGTTTGAATGGTTGTCTTTACACTGATAATTCCGTAAGGATGAAGGTATACACATGTAAATAATAATAAAAAATAGTTATTATTAAATAATACGTATATATATATTATAAAATTGAAAATAAAAGCCTTTATCAATGCAAGATTAATTTATTTATTTACTTTTTTTTTACTTTAATCTTATTTATTTCGGAATAATATTCCATCATAAGAATTGATCAGTATTGTGTCATTTTTTTTCATCAAAAAACACAAAAAAAACAAACGTTTTCCTTTTGTTTTTTCGATAAAATGTCCTTGTTATAGTGTATCCACGCCGATGTCGTTGGCGGTTATGAATTCAAATTCTGGTTGTAGAACGAAGAAAGCATTGGCATGCTAGAAGTTTAAGAAAATGGGTCGTTCATTTTAAAGCATTGGTGGGTCAGTATTATAAAATTGAAAATAAAAGTCTTTATCAATGCAAGATTAATTTATTTATGTATTTTTTTAACTTTAATCTTATTAATTTCCATCATCAGAGTTGACCAGTATTGTGTCATTTTTTTCATCAAAAAATGTATATATATATTTTTTGCTTCGAATATTATAAAATAAATATTTCATATAAATTCATAATACGATTAAAAAATATGCTCAATATTGGAGATAGAGCATTATTATATTGGATGAGATGAAAATAAACAAATGTAAAAATACATAATTTACAAGTTTATATAATTTCACATAGTACAACAAAGAATATTATAAAATATAGAAAAGTCCTTTAAACTGGAGTTTTTCAAAGAAACAAGTCCTCTCATCACTAAAAGCTTTGGTTTTTGTTATTAATTTTTAAAAAAGTAAGGAATGAACTTGAATAGGGTGTACAATGTTTACAAGAGTGAATGCCCAGATATATTATGAGGTGTCAATGGGCATCCTCCATTGAAGTATAAAATTATAAATTGTCCAATAAGAATATATTGGAATCCAGGAAAATAGGTGAAGCAGTCAAAATTCAATATATGTAAAGATATTCTGCCTCCAACGTTTTCTTTGGCAGTGTTATGAACATGATGAGATATTTGAAAAGTGGGGAAAAAAAAACTAAAAGGAGAAGGAATAACAAGAGTTGAAAGTTAGGAGACATTTAACTATACTTCATTTGCATGCTTATTTTATAAACAGTTCCTAATAAATTAATATTCTGTACAATTAATTTGTAATTTGATTTCCCTATTTTTTATATATATGCAATAGTTTTGTTCATTTTAATATTATTATTAGTAGTAGTAGTAATATTAAATTACACGATTTAATGAAAAAAGTTTAATATTCAAAATGCTAACTTCCAGTTAGATTATTTTTAAATTCAAATGACAACTTCCGGTTAAGTTTACGCACGAGTACATTTACATACGCCAAAACTTAGATTACTTGAGAATAATTTATTTAAAAAAAGCTCTGCATTGAACTCAATGACGAACAAAGTTTTTTTTTAAATAATTAAATTAACAATCTTTAGAGTGTGTCAATCTAATATGTCGATTCTAATACGTTTCGAATATTTGTTCTTGTTCGACTCTCGCTATATTCATGCAATATGTGTTTTCTTTTTTAATCCATCATGATGAATGTTTATTTATTTTAATTTTTTTTTTAATTTTTAGCGCCACGTCGTACTGTTCAGTGGGAAAATTTGACAATCGTTAGCGTGAGCGTTTAAGATAAGATTTGTAGTGTATTAATATAATTATTCATTTATTTAATTCGTGAAGAAAACTGTGCCGAACCTGCACTTAAACGAGCGCGAGTTCGGCACAACGTTTTTCTTTTCTTAGTACAAAGATCGATTCTAGTTCATAACTAACTTTTAAAATATTTTCGATAGATAGATTTCATTCAATAATAGGATATGTTGGGTTAACAATTAACTTTAAGATTGTTCCAATGCTAGAGTTAATTTAGATTTATTGGGTAGTTAAAAGGGAAGGGAGAAAAAACAACTTATCCGAATTCAAACTAATGGGAAATAGAAAGTCGAAACAAGGACAAGGGGGGACATTATATGGGAGCGGGAGAAGTGGGAAAAGTTTTCATTCAATGATGCTTGCTGACGTGTCTTTAAAAGATTGTCTGAAACAAAAAAGATATAGTTTTGCAATGTCGGTGTGCGTAGCTAAAAGCTTTCGAGGAGGCGATCTCGTGCGTCCGGGGTCAGATCGGGGTTGCTGTCTGAGCCGATATGATGCGAAACCCAAAATCGGCAATGAAGACAGTGCATCACTGAAGACCACCCTTGATGCATCTAAAAATGTATTTTACTATAAATAACTCTGGTATTAACAGTGATGGTGGGAACAGACGAGTTGGCGACCAAGGAACATACCTGCTGACGATTAGAGAGACAATTAGCATTCCGAAAAGACGGGAAAAGGGGCGAAGCGGGTTAGCTAACAACCTTGCATTCTCCGCAATGGGGAATTCCCCAAAATTCTATGAAGTACCCAAATACATCATACTCCCAGGAGATCTAGAGAGGTGAGGGATCCCCAACAGGACAGATTTAACAGAAATAGACGAAACTTCTTAATCGACAACGAATAAGTGCAGATGTGGGAAGACATGCAAAAATCAAAGAGGCTTAAAAATCCACCAAAATTGGATGAAATGCCTTGAGAAAAATAACCAAGAGCAACGTACAGGCATAAGCCCTTGTGAAATGGAGGAGGTTCGGGACCAGCAATCACACCACAGAGCCCAGTCCCTTCAAGCTACGGTTTCCTCTACTCGGGGAAAAAAGTCACAGACAAAGATAAAGTAGCCCCCAGCGAACAACAAATGAAAGGTCGAAGATTGTCAGAAAAAAAGTAAATATTTTTTGCAATGTCGACGTACGTAAGCTTTTAACTTTCAAGAAGGCGATCTGGAGCATCTGAAGTCAGGTCGGGGTTGCTGTCTGAGCCGACATGATGCAAAACCAAAAATCGGCAATGAAGACAGTGCATCGCTGAAGACCACCCTTCGTGCATGTAAAAAATGTATTTTACGATTTATTTTTTAAACTAACTTTGTTGTTGTTGTTGTTGTTGTTGTTGTTGGTGGTGGTGGTGGTGGTGGTGGTGGTGGGAACGATGATGATAATAATAACAACTATTACATTTGCCACGAAAAAGAAAACAAAATATGTTTTTACGAAAATCTGACAGTACCAACTGGCGATTACGAAAACTTTTTGCCTATTTACAATAAAACAAAACAAATTTACAAAATATAACTTTTTCCAAACGAAAAAATGTTTCTCTTCTATTGATCTGCATAGAATTTCTGTTTTGGAACTTTTTAAAAATGTATTTGTTTTTTAGATTTGGTATCGCTACCTATAAGTCGGTCATGTGATGGTGACACTTTTTATTTTCGCCATTGTCTGCCTCCACTCGCTACTGTATGCCCATGTGACTCAAATTAACCAATCAATCGCAAGGATTTCAAATTAAAGAAAATCGTCTGCCTTGAATACTTTATTGAAATAAAAAACTGTGCTTATTTTTAAATCCAATCTAAATATTGGCCGACTTTACAATATGTTTTTTCTTTTCGGTTTATTTGTATTTTACTTTTTCAAAATAGAATTAACGTTAAAATGTTGTATTTGTTTTGATACTATATGTAATCTTTTCTCTCCTCGGGCAGTGATGAAGAAATCCTTCCGATGGTAAAATGTTGGACTATAGACATCAATATCGAAGGTTCGATCCCTGTCTAAGTTAGTCATGCTGATGACGGCTGTGAGTCAAAAACACGTGTCCATGGATTACTTTTATGTACGTATAAAATGAATTAAAAAAATATTTTAACAAAAACTACGTCTTATAAAGTTAAGTGCGACCAATAATGCAATTTTCTGCATCTTAATCCCTTAGGAAGTGAGACAATCGAAGTAGTAGTGAGCAAAAAACAACGAACGCTGCAATCATCAATAAAAATAATTACATAAGAATACATTATATATATATATATATATATATATATATATATATAGAGAGAGAGAGAGAGAGAGAGAGAGAGAAAGAGAAAGTAAGTTGAGACAAATAAATTTAAAACATCATTTATTTAAGTTCCAAAAATTCAAGATCAACAATGATTAGGTGTACGATCGTTTCTGAGATAACTAGGATATTTTTATGTTCTTATTTTTTATTTATTAATTCTAATATGTTCTTCTTCAGTGTGTTAATATATATATATATATATATATATATATATATATAAGCACTTTGATGATGGATCCGGTAGGATCAGAAAGTACTATGGGTTAAAAGTGAGTATGTGAGTACGGCAGATACATCGACCAGTTCCTACTAGAAACAAGGAAATACATTAGTAAATTGGAACGGATCAGGACAAAGTATACAGACAAAAGTTGTCTATTGTATTTAATGAACTATGTTTGAAAGAAAAAATGCTGCGAATCCCTGACCATTTCGATATTTTAATGGGATTCACGGACTCGGCATAAGTTACAGATTTGGTGGGGGGGGGCGTTCTGCTGAATGAGATAAACTTACACTTTAAGAAAATAATAAAGTTGAAGGGCGGACTCTATAGAGATGATGTCCTTTTTTTAAGGTCAACTGACAGAAGATATGATATGGCTAGAAAGGAGCTCCACGACATGTTCAGAATCTACTGTCTTAAAATAACGGTCGACATTAACAGGAAGGTAGTTGACTTTTTGAACTTTACTCTAAACCTACCAGCAGGACCTTACTAACCTTTCCATAAGCGACACCAGGCCCTTTACTATGTCCATAAGGAATCTTACCACCCTGGACCAATCATTATATTGATAATACCAAATGTATCTAATAGAATATCCAGAATTTTATCTAACAAGCAGATATTTGATGAAAACTCCCAATATTACAATGCGGCTTTGGAAACCGGGATATAATCACAGCATCAAAATATGACAACATCCGATGTACATAATGGGACAACCAAAAGGAACAAACTTAGATCCAATATCATCATCCACAATATGGTCATGTCACACAGATCTATAAACAACAGTGAATCCTACACTAGCAGTGATGTTCGAAATGTGGGAGCCAATAAACAAACCAATTCATTAGTTAACCAGAACCAAATAAACACCCTCCCCACTCACAACAAAAATGAGTATGGCATATACGTACAGTAAGAATTTTGTAACAAATATATGTAGGGCCTTCTTCAAAATAGTGTAAAGCAATTTCAGAGCACCGCACAGATATAGCAGGCTTCTCAATAAGAATACTATTAGAATATCCTATTCTGCAGTCCCTAACTTGGCCCAACAGATTATAGGCACAAATACCGTGAAAATCAGCAAAGTCCAAGAACCTATTTTTATATATTTTTTTAAAATCAAGGCCCTGAATGCTACTGCAATAACCATAATATGTGCCCTTTGAATGGCTCATGCAGGCATGAGAGCGTCACATATAAATACACGTTAACACAGGAGACTCCTATACGTAATGACATTACAAACTTTGGGACAGATGATGTGAATCGGGGTTCTGATGAAAACACCTCCCAGACCATTGTCCTCAACCTTACTCCTACTACTAAAAGACACTCTACAAATGAAATCGTATACCTGAGATCAACGGCAGGGCTCATCAAGAATAGAATCTTTAGACACAAATGCACATTTGGAAATGTAAATCTTAGGAATAGTACAGCGCTAGCGTCATATATTTGGTCTCTTAAAGAATCAAATACCACCTATACCATTAGTTGGCAGATAATCAAGAAGGTTAAATCCTATAAGCCGATGGACAGCTTCTGCAAATTATATAGAGCTGAAGCATTTGCCATCATAAAATACAACGGTCAATTACTTAACATGAGAGAGGAAGTGTTTTCTCCATGTAACCACAAAATTTAGTATAAATATAAACTTTTTAAGGTTCCTTAGCCCCAGAACAAGAATCCTAAGTAACCCCCACTGCCCCTAACCTAAATATTTCAATCGTTCTGATTTACCTTGCCCTTCTCCACAACCTATATTCTTTTCTCTCCCTATCTTTCATTGTCCATACCTTGCCCTTCAATTCTCGTAATAAGCCTAGTTGAATTGTTCTCTTTAGGGTCTAACAGTTCCATACATTTCTGTCACCAATACGAACCTCTACATGGATTAATTTATTCCTCTACTCCTATGGTCTAATAAATGGCCTTTAGAATAACATGCTATGACTAATAACGTATTGACTAATATTAAACACACACCCTACCCGAAACAAGTGATGACTACTTATTACCGTTCATATAAAACTCGGGTTCCCTCAATATCGCTTAAAGAACTAACATTTATCAAGCAAAGCAGACGCGTCTCCCTTACACTGTTGCTGTTCGATGTGAGTCTGTCATTAATTACTGCCTCCCTTTAATTTCACGGAGCAAGATAACAATAAGGACCCCAGTTCAGTAACAAAAAAAGCGGGACATCTTTTGGAAGCACCGGCGATTTCCGGTTGACCTCGCAATACACGTGGTCGTTATTTACAAAACAACTCGGGATTTTTTTTCTTTTAACATGAATACGCTTTTTTAAAACTCGGCTGACTTGTAATCTATCGTTTTGCAATTAACAAAACAATTTATCATTTTTTTTTCGTTTTACTTTTATTTACTAAATAAAAAACAAATTTTAAACGCAATTCTATATTTCGTGTTGTGTATTTTAAGAAAAAGTGGATACTTTTTTTTTCTTTTCGTAGGGAGGCGAGTAACTAGCGAAGTTTTATTTATTTGTTTATAATTGTTACTTACAGAAAAAAAAGGAAAAAACTTCATAAATTTTAAATTGCTTCCGTTTGGAAACTGATTTTTGAAGTCTAACTTCGCCCTCATGGGAAGGCAAAAGTGTAGTATCTATTTTGATACTACACTTCATCATTCCTATCTGCGGTCAGTGATTTTTTCTTTTAACACGTTAATACTTTTTTTTTGGGGGGGTATGTATTTTTTAAAATGTAGGGTCCATTTTCTTTTTTCCTTTAATTTACTAAATAAACAAATAAAATATTTACGGTTTTCTTTTAAGACATAAAAAGGAGCACTCTGGATCTTACCTCAGTTTAGAAGGATTTTTCCATACTACACTTTGCTCCTAGCCCGAGGAGGCAAAACGGAAGATTACGCAAGTTATTTTAATAAATAAATGAAATATATACGCTTTTTTAAAAATCGGCTGACTTGTAATCTTTCGTTTTGCCTCCCCACAAGGGCGAAGTTAGACTTCAAAAATCAGTTTCCAAACGGAAGCAATTTAAAATTTATGAAGTTTTTTCCTTTTTTTCTGTAAGCAACAATTATAAACAAATAAATAAAACTTCGCTAGTTACTCGCCTCCCTACGAAAAGAAAAAAAAGTATCCACTTTTTCTTAAAATACACAACACGAAATATAGAATTGCGTTTAAAATTTGTTTTTTTTATTTAGTAAATAAAAGTAAAACAAACAAAAATGATAAATTGTTTTGTTTATTGCAAAACGACAGATTACAAGTCAGCCGATTTTTAAAAAAGCGTATACATGTTAAAAGAAAAAAAACCCGAGTTGTTTTGTAAATAACGACCACGTGTATTGCGAGGTCAACACGCCGGTGCTTTCAAAAGATGTCCCGCTGGTTTTGTTACTGAACTGGGGTCCCTATTGCTGTCTTGGTCCAATTTCACTGCTTTCATAAACGGTGCCTACTGGTGTAATTCTATTGAATGCACCTTCTAGAGGGTAGTTTGTCTACCTTAATAAAACTTGAAATTGTTAGTCTATTTACGGATGAATTGGTTTGCTTTAAGCCGAAATTACCTGGACCTTTTATTGCCAAATTTGAACGAATACATTATCACTGTTCAACTTTTTTCAAAGCGTGAAAGTGACTTGCCTTTTGAGAAAGCAAGTTGGTGAATAAAAGCTACGTTAACAGGCTGGAATCAAGTTGAAGTGATATCACTCTACGCCTTCAAGGTTTGAATCGGACGCTATCTAAGAAATTGAAATAACTATAAAGATATAATATATAAAAATAATAACATTGTCTATACATACTGAATGCCATTATGATACAATGTGACACAACGGAGTGTGTAAATATCTTCACTGGATTATATGTAAAAAGTTGAATACACAGTGTAGCAGCAAGTCCTGGGAGCATATACCAGAAAGAACAGTTGGAAATAAGCTATATACCATTCACTATAACTATGCAATCCCTACAGCTACATATCTAGAAAACGGAGCTGTTAAACCTGACATCGTAATATGGGACAAAAGGGAGAAAGTAGCAACCCTAGTTGAAGTCAGTGTCCCTAATGATGCAGGATTAAACAGAGTTGAAAGGGAAAAGATTACGAAATACCAAGGTCTTATGTACGACATAAAAAGAAACTGGAGTCTTAGGAAAATCTCCATCATCCCAGTAATTATAGGTGCAACAGGACTAATGAAAAAAAAATTCAAAAGCTATCTGGCGAATATACCCGGTGAACCGAGTGCAAAAGAAATACAAACAATTGCACTTAAAGGGACGGTTAGAATTTTGAAAAGATCTCTCGGGTGGAGTGTCCGATATAGCCGGTGAATGTCTGGCATCCGGTAGGATGCCCCATCCCCAGCAAAAACAAATAGATAAGAAAATTTTTAAAAAATGTATAGTATTGTCTGTGAGTGTCTCATTGTGTCTTATTTGCATTTCGCAGTGTGAGTATATATGTATATTTAAGTGTGGGTGTATATATATGTATATGTATATATGTACATATGTGTATATATGTATGCAAGTATGTAAATTTGTGTATATATAGTATTTTTCTGTTGTTTTAATTGTCTGCAACCCTATATATATATGTAACCTGTCGTATAATATGTAGATATATTTCTGTGTATATTTGCTTATCTCTTTATCAAGGGAGGCGCGAGTGCGCTCTATCCCGTAATAGACATCAAAAACGGCCTATGCTTGAAATCTCATTTCTTTGATCAATCATAACACAAAAACCAATAATCCAAATTAGTTAAAACTTTGCACAACATTTTTATTTGATAGGCTCTATAAGTGTGTAGAATTTCAGCATCATTAATCAAGGCAACCCAGAGATCCAGAAAGGTCAGGCATGATTTTGTGTTATCCGTGTGTACGTACGTACGTATGTGCCACCCTGTATCTCATCAACTATTTGATGAATTCATCTGATTTTTGGCAGATATAGAGGTTCTAGAGTCTAGTTGATGACATTTTAATTTCAGTTTACCATATACCTTAGTTTTCCAGAAAATTTCAATAAACCTTAAAAATGACCATTGTATTGAGGCATAGCCTTTACAAAAGTAGTGACATTCCATGAAAAATGCCAGTATACTGAAATCATATGCTCTTAATAGGGTTAAGATGAAAATTCATGTACACTAAATGTACAAAAGCAAGGAAATTCCCAAATGTTTACACTTTTATTGTCATTAAGGGTATGCGAGCACAACAGGGCTATGTATTTTACTGGTAGGAATTTTTCTTCAGCGCATCTCACACACTTCATCCACTCATGCATAGAGATTTATACTGTAGTGATGTGATAATGAAATGGTTTGGTTGATATGTAGTCATACCCTTAATGACAATAAAAGTGTAAAAATTTGGGAATTTCCTTGCTTTTGTACATTTAGTGTATATGAATGTTCATCTTAACCCTATTAAGGGCATATGATTTCAGTATACTGGCATTTATCATGGAATATATATATATATATATATATATATATATATATATATATATAGAGAGAGAGAGATATCAATATGTGTGTATATATATATGTTTGTAAGTATACATCTAAGTGTGTAGATGTGTATACATTTGTGTATGTATAATAATGTTATAATATGTATCAACATATGTATCAACATTTCTACTGTGTTCATGTTTTATCTTACATGTATTTTAATGATTTATTGTATATGTATTTACCTTAAATGTGACGTTTTTCTATTGGCTATTTAGATTTTCAAATTTTCTTTCAAATTTAAAACTATAGAATAGTATGGACTATAGATCGCCCTATGTTTTCTTTAAATTGATTTAGATTAAAAAAATGTTTTATATCTTTAGATTTTCTCGAAACCTATTAGAGTTTCATTAAACCTGGAACTATCAACTCAGAGGTGGTTTATTTTTAACTTTGACTTTTGGGGTCTGTCTTTTTCTGTGGCTCGGGGGAGGACGTATTCTGTGATACGTTTACTTATTAGGATAGAATAATTATTCCCTAGTAAAATGTTATCTTCAGTTTTAATTAAACTTGCTACCAGCATAAATAAGATATTTTCTGCCTTACTGATTGCTTTGTCTGTATTGCGACTTAACATATCACTTTTATTATTGGTCAGTGTTTTATTTGGAGGGTCAATCACTGATCCTGCCTTTACCTAGGGTTCCATAATAATGCGGTCTATATTGAACGCCTAGACTTAATTTCCAAAAGCGCATTAAAAGTATAATTTTAATTCTTATTTGGGTAATTTAATACTTTATCCTTTAGTTAATCTTGTGATTTTCTTTTCTAAAACTTCTGACGAAGTTGGATGGATTTTAACTGGGCTTTTTACTTAAATTTTTTGACCAATTACTCTACCACCGATAATAAACTTCAGTACCCTTATAACTTTTTTCTCATTGTAAGATCATATATGTAGATGACATTACCTTTTTGCAACTTTTATGTTTTGTATGATTTGATAAATGTTTTACTGTTTCCTGGGGTGTACTAATCCTTACATGTATGTGACATCGACTTTTTAAAACTTTGAACCCTTATATAAATTCTTAAACTATGTTTCAATGCGTCTGCTATAATTCGAATAATGCATACACTAACTCTCTTTCTAACTTGTTGTGTCAATGAGGTGTTGGTATGCTATTCCATTGATACTGTCTAAATGCCTTTAATTTAGTGTCTATACCCGGTGCTGACGATGAAATCAGATAGTAATAATAAAAATAAATAGTCTCTGAAACAATCGTACACTATTCTATTGTTTCTTGATTTCTTGGAACACAATTTGACCATGTAAAGGCATTTACATAGATCTATGTTATATATATATATATATATATATATATATATATATATTTATGAAAACACTGTTTAAAATAACAGAATTCGTCTGTTTAATTATACCTTTTTTTATTTTTTCAATTTTTCTGATGGTCTTTTTTGTATCAAAATCAAAAAAAAAAAAAAATGTTCCATAAGTTTCACGGACGTTTTCGATTCTTCATCAAATCATCCTCAGGTGTCAAAAGCAAATAGACAAAAAAGATGGAGAAAGATTTTTTTTTTTCAGAAAAATTGAAAAATAAAAAAAGGTATAATTAAACAGACGAATTCTGTTATTTTTAACAGTGTTTGCATAAATGAGAAAATGAAATGCTGGCTAAATACACACACATAATATATATATATATATATATATATATATATATATATATATATATATATATAGTAAGCAATGAAAATATATATGGCAATCAAGCTACACAGAGGCTCCCGTGTTTCATCCCCGGGTGGAATCGTCAGGCTAAATGCCTGACGATTCCCCCCGGGGATGAAACACGGGAGCCTCTGTGTAGCTTGATTGCCATATATATTTTCATTGCTTACTACCAAGCTCTACTTACGTATCGAGCACTGTTAAAGTAAATACTGAAAACTGACACATAAAAAATTATATCTCCTTATAATATTTTATGTGGATACATGAAGTACTAATATATATATATATATATATATATATATATATATATATATATATATATATATATATATACAGAAATTGAAAAAGAAAACAAAAAAATATTATTTATGTATTCATCAATGTTTCGTCCTTATCATAAGACTTCCTCAGAATGATTGTCTAAAAAAAAAACAAACACAAGTACCAAATGTTTGAAACAAGAGGTTGTTGTGGGTGTGAGCTTAACATTGGGACCGCTTATGAAAAAAAAAAATTATGAGATACCAATAAATGGTGGCAGTGGGAAATTGAGTTGCCAGTAGAGAGTGTGGGGGGCAGTTGCAGTTATAAGATCATTAGGTGGGGGAAGACACATGAAAATAATTGGTTGTGGTTAGAATTAATTTAAACTATTAAGCGGGAGGAGGAGACATAAGACATGTTTATTGAATCTTTTTAAAATTAGCCTTGAGATGAGAGAGGAGGAGGGTTAACAAATCAGGGGCTTGTAGGGAGAGAGGGGGAAAAGGCGAGAACAAGATCAGGCGTGGGGAAGTGTCCATATTTGACACCTATATATATATATATATATATATATATATATATATATATATATATATATATATATATATATATAAGCACACAAACATATACACAATTAAGCATATACAAATATATGCATATATACATATATAAAACATGCACGTAAAATCGCACCCAATGTGTAGAAAAATAAAAATAAAAAAGGGAATAAATATTATGTATACTGTGACGTGCTCGGATGATTGACTTGAAATAAAAAGTTTTAAGAATATTAAACAGTGTGGTTTTGTCCATTATTTTTAAATAAATCATAACCCTTACCGCCTCCCTCTTTACACGACCTTGATTTTTTTAAAACCTCCCGCTCTCTCATCATATATATATATATATATATATATATATATATATATATATATATATATATATATATATATAAAAGGAAGTAACTTTGAACTGAGATAATAGATCAATTGGACTGAGATGAATATCGATGACCTATGTTCCTCTGGGGGAAAAGTGCTTAAATGGAAGTGAATGAATGGATGAGTGAATGAATAAACGCCGAGTTAAATAGATTGATTCAATTCTACATTAGTGCACAAGAATGTACTGAAAAGATGTTGTACTCTACTAACAGTGATTCTACCATTCAATGGAATTTCTTATACGGCTGATGCTCACCAGGGACAGCGTGCAAAGGGACAGTGCAAGCGTACTTGGCATCCTCGGTAAGACCATCAATGTTTTCCATGCTATGAGTATGTTTTGATTATCCAAGCGAAGGAATTCCTGGCTATTGCTTGTAAAATTTCATAAAAAATCAGAGGTATCTGAATTTTCACGAAGGGCTTCCACCCCCTTTTTACCCCCCACCCCCCTCGTTTTGCATAAAACTAAATTAAACTAAATATAACCCACATTTGGTCTTCTTACACTCAACAGCTGTGTTACAAAATTCATAATGATAAGTTAATTGGTTTAAGAGTGAATCCTGTACATAAAAATATATAAACATACACACATGATGGTGATGATGATGATGATGATGATGACGATGACGATGATGATGATGATCATCATCATCATCATCATCATCATCATCATCTGTTTAACGTCTGTTTTAGATGTGTTTGACGACTTTTAGAAATTGACTTCCAAACCACTTCATCTCTAGCCATGTCTTTATTTAAACAAGTTCGAAGAATAAAATTCATTTTTTGGCATAAAACATATTGTGTAAACTATTCGAAAGCTACAATCCCGGATGAAGTGACGACGTGCCGACGTTAGAGACTCATCCAGCCAAAGATCCAAATAAAGTATATGTTCTGTCTTCAGTCGGTAGAGGAGAAATCCTTTTAGACTGAGGCAATTTTGTAGTTTGTCCCAATCCAGAATGCCCCTTTTTGAGGATCTGGATTTTTCTCACATTAAAAACCAACCATGTGTCTAACCTTGCCTTCGTGGAGAGGGACTTAAGAGGGTTCAGGTGTAAGTAACGGCGGTCCTAGGCAGATGAATGGACACATCATCGTCATCATCATCATCATTATCATCATCATCATCGTTTTTTTAATTTTCAGTGACGGTTGCTATTTAAATTTGAGATGGATTAGAATTAGTAGAAGAAAACGGATTCATCGTGATTGGATTAAAAGAAATTGTAATCCACTTCTTCTTTGACTTTGTTTTGAAGTTCCCAACATTCAGCATTACATTTTTTTTATTTCTTTTAAAAGATGAAAGCGTCCTTCGTCTTTCAGCATTATTTTCTTTGTGTGAAATATTAGTGCATAGGGAATCCAATATTTATGAATTTCAACATTCTGGACTAACTTTTTGTTGTGACCTTGAAAGGTCGATAATAAATAAGACACACGGTTGTATGTTTACAATAATGTGTATTTACAGAAGTACAGACTAGTATGTTACAGAATAACTGCTCCGAGACTGCTGATATTTATTTCCTTTCGATTGCAGAAAGATGTGACACAAGGCCAGAAGGTGGGGAGAATTAAGCCTATTAAATATTGCCTGGACAGCCGGTCAGAGCGCCTCAGACAGTTAAAAAAAAAGTAACTCCACCCCAAAGAGGGTAGGCAAGTCCTGGGAGAGTGAACCTCCTAGGACTACCCAGGACAAATACCTCAGCCCGGCAAATCAAAGGCTATCGAAATGACCCAGTTTCTGTCAAACTGATTGTCTAGAAAGGATCCTCGACTGGTATTTTGCAGTCAAGAGTCTCTCAGCAACTGAAGTTGCGGGTATTTACTTCCTTCATACTGCAAGAAGATGGGGAGAATCAAGCCGCACTCTTAAAGAAGGGCCACTCTGATCTATTAAAAATTGCCTGGGCAGACCTGTCGACATTTCTCAGTCGGGGCATCTAAGGCAACAATAAATTAACTCCATCCCAAAGAGGGAAGGCAAGGCCTAGGAAGGTGGACCTCCTAAGACTACTCAGGACAAATACCTCAGCCCGACAGATAAAAAGGCACCGAAATGGCCCAATTTCTGCCAGATTGATTGTCGAGAAAAAATCCTACACTGGTATTTAGCAGTCAAGAGTCTCTCAGCAACTTAAGCTGTGGAAAGACTGCGTCGTAGGCTTCTTCTATACATAGTGTCTAGAAGAGTCCATGTAGTCATAAAATAGGGTAGATCACAATCACACCATAACACTTTTGAATGTCGACAAGTTCTCGTTCGTATAATAAAATGTAAGCAAATTTTCATAAATCACAAACTGTGAAAACAAATTCAGCTTTGAATTCCAAATGCGCTCTAGATTTGCATTCCAATCTCTACCTTACATTTGTATAGCCAACTTGCGTGACAAGAACTATCATCATCATCATTATAACTATTACTATTTATCACATTAGTAATCTTATCATTACTAGTGGGACCCATGGAAATTCCACAGTTGTATCCTTGTAGAAGTTTGTGACATATTTCCATTCTATGGACATCCAGCGTGAACGCAGACCCTACGATATTATTGTACCACCTTTGTTCAAGCTGAAACATACTAATCTAACTATTCTGGTTACTGTAGTTTCAGAATATATCTTGTTATGTGGGGTCTATCTCTAAACACCTTGTATGAGTTTGTGACATATTTCCATTCTATAGACGTTCAGCACGAACGAATACCCCACAATATTTGTGTACCATCTTTAGACGGAACAGATACTACACTTTGAATTATTTATTTACTATAAGGTAAACATTTTACAGTGTAACAAATTAGGCACAAGGCTATCAAAAGTGTGGAGAAATGGGAGTCGTTGGTCATCCTTGGTCAAAAGTTATAAAAATGTCTATCCTACTCTTAATTAGAATAATCTCAGTCACCACAATACCACATTTACTCCAGGGGCCGTCTTACTTAAGATACCCCCAAAGTTGTTGGACATTTTATTGTTTCATAAACATATTTATATGCCAACGATTTCATTGAAATAAAACGGTGAGTGGGGGAAGAACAAAACAAAATTTTTTAAAATACACTTTGATCATAGCCTAAAGGCCAAGAATATTTATTTTAGTTCGAGTTTCACGTTCGACACAACAGTGGCATCAGATGAAATAAAAAAAAACTCACTTTTTCTGCATTGCATCTTCAGCGATCTGTCGATCCCATCTTTTAAAATAGGGTCGGAGTATGATAACGTATGTACAAACATGAAAAGAGAAAAGAGATACGGACGTCCCCGTTCCTTTTTATTTTTGAAGTTGACATCAGCCCAGCTAAGTTTTCTTTTATCATTACAAAAAAAAAAAAAAATATTACGTATACCCGCCCACACACAGTTTCCACAAAATTCCCTTTATTTGATGATATCATTTCTTTAATTTGTTATTTAAATAAATCGCATTTATTCTAAAGCCTTGTGTTCAGCATCGGTCGCTGTTTTGTTGCCATTATTATAATTTATAAATTATTTTTTTTTTAGTATTATTTTTCATTTTTCGTGAAAAACTTCCAACTTTTCCTGTCTGTTGTCATTTTAGTTGTGCATATAAGTCAACATTCAAACCTGAGTAAAAAATATTATGTTTTAACCGGATTAAATTCTTGGTCTCATTTGCACTGCACTGATTTCGCGATGCAATAAAGCGTTTGGTCACCAATCATTCGTGACACTTAGCAGATTTTTATATAGACAGACGATATCGTGTTGGGTTTTTGCCCTCATCAGTGCAGGAGTGGTGGTTGCAGGCAGTCACATGGGATCGAACGCAGTTCGTAGATTCAGGCTAGAATCACGAGACAAACGCTCAGTACCACATAACTACCGGCAATCAGCACACACAGTAATTGGAATTAAGATACACTTACCCGGGGAGACAGGGGAAAGCGTTATTGCTGTCCACGTTATATATATATATATATATATATATATATATATATATATATATATATATATATATATATATATTAATTATACAATCCAAAAGGTCAGTAAAAATGTGGTAACGCTTCACTGGCTCTAATGATTATTTTCACAACTCATCTTCATCGAATTGTCATGAATTGAGATGAAATAAAATTTCCAAGTCAAATTCTGTTCAGTTCTCAATTCCAATGTGGAAGGAATGCTCATCTACCTTGCGCATACAAGTCCTTTTTTTCTTTGAAGATTTTATGATTTTGAATTGTCTTTGATGCTTCTCTAACTGGTACTGATCATTATGTGCACACCATCAAAAACAAATCTGTATCAATATGAATGAAAGTTCGATGAAACAAGTAAATTTAATACTCTAAAATTCAAACAGCAACATCGCTAAAACTTATTTAATAAGTTTACCTACCTCAAGCAAATAAATACTTTAATTTTACAATTCATCTTATTCTGTAAATGTTTATTTGATAGACTTCTTCTTTAGGTTTTCTGAAACGGGTGACAACTGAATAATCTTGTTATAGATATAAAGAATTGTCGAAATTAAAAAGTTAGTCCAGAATGGTGGAATTCATATTAGATACATTGTAGAGAAACTACTACTACTACTACTACTACTACTACTACTAATAATAATAATAATAATAATAATAATAATAATAATAAATAAAACCGAAACCAGAAACAAAAAGACAAGAAAAGAAAAGTGGGAAGAAAAACAGCTCCATGGACGTGTCATAAGAATGACCAGAGAAGAGACCAACCTACATTCATGGGCATGGCTAAGAAAAGGACACCTGAACAGAGAAACGGAATCTCTACAGACAGCTGCACAGAACAATGCGATTAGGACTAACTAGATTAAAGCGAAAATAGATAAAACCCAGGAAAACAGTAAATGCAGATTGTGTGGGCAAAGAGACGAAACAGTAAATCACATAATAAGTGAATGCAGCAAACTAGCCCAAAAAGAATACAAGAACAAACACGACTGCGTGCGGGAAGCAGTACACTGGTAACTATGCAAACGACTGCATTTACAGACGTGGACAAATAGTACAAACATAAACCAGAAACAGTACTGGAAAATGAAAATTACAAAATCTTCTGGGACATGGCGGTGCAAACAGATAAACCCATACAAGCAAGGAGACCGAATGTCATAATCGTCAACAAGAAAGAAGGAAATCCTGCCGAATCGAAGATTTTGCCGTTCCAGCAGACCACAGAGTGAAGATGAAGGAGAAGGAAAAACGAAGCAAATAACCGGAACTTACCAGAGAGCTGAATGGGATAAGGAGCATGAAGAAAGTCAATATAATACCAATAACTGTAGGAGCACTAGGAAAAATCCCCAAAAATCTGGAGAAAAGACTGGGAGAAATTGGAATCAAAAGTATCACTGAGGCCATACAAAGGACGGCAATGATCAAAACAGCTGCAATCTTAAGGAAAATCCTCGAATGCGGAAACCAACTCGCATAAGCTATGAAGTGTCATATGGAATCTATAACAGGAAGAAAACAAAACCACAGAAAGAACACCACATCACAAACCAAGGAACAGAAAATGCAAGAAACATCACTTCATCAGCTCCCCTCCCCAATAAATTACACCGGCCTCAGCTGACACCACACAAAAATGAACCAATGAACAGAAATTGTAAGAAATACCATAAGCTCAGCCCCCCCCCCCTCTGCTCGCCTGCTCTCCTCCCTCGCTCTCCTTCCTCAAATGCAAAAACCAATGCGCATAAGCTACAGATGGTAACTAGTCACATATAAGTTACAATAGGAAGAAAACAAAACCACAGGAAGAACACCAACACACAATTTAAGGAACAGAAACTGCAAGAAATCTCATGAACTGCTCCCCACCTAAAAAAGTGATGGCACTGACCTCGGCTGATACTACACAAAATAGTTGTGAAGAGTCAAAGTGGATGGGAAGACCGAGGAGAGAGAGCACTAACTAGACCTCCACTGGAAGAATGCGGAGAGTGCTGGGACCTTGGGGAAGCTTATTGACACCCAAATCCCAGAAAAGACCAATGGTCGTTGCCAGGGAGAAATCAATGGTAGGCAGCTGTTGCGATACTGCAAGTTCATTTGTGGTGGTTACTGAAAAGAGGTATAGAGTACTGGAAATCTGGGGAGGCTTGTTGTCACTCAGACCCCAGGGAACACCACAGGTTGTTGTCGGTGAGCAATCACTGGTGATGACATGTGTGATAACTCCTAGTGAGTACAAATAATAATAATAATACTAATAATAATAATACTAATAATAATAATAATAATAATAATAATAATAATAATAATAATAATAATAATAATAATGAAAATAAAATTATAACAATTATTGTTATAATTTTATTTTCATAATGAAAATTATAATTAAGATAGGATGGATGGGATATATTTTATTTTTTTATTTTTCATGGAAGTTGCTCCAGACAAGGCATGAAGCCACTTGATGTAAGGAGCTAAAAAAAACTACTTAAACGTCAAAAACTAGCCAACTGTTAGATGGATAGATTCCGACCGAGAAAACAGCAAAATAAGGGAACACGGGAAATGGAATATAATTAAAAAATGTATCAATTTTACTATTTTGTTTGTTACTGATGTATCACCACTTATAAAGGAACGGGACCACTCGAGAATAGGGCTTAAGAAGATTGTCAGGTGGACTATAATCGCCTTGTCTCGCCCGCACGTGGGGATCTAAAACAAATGGGTGGGATGGGCAGAAGATTACATGAGTGGAATTGATTATCCAAGGGGGTAGTTCAACAAGTATTTGTTCACATTAAACTTGAAGACGACCATGTGTAGTCAGTTGGGAAGCAGACTTGTGATATCTTGTTCTACAGATAGGATGTTTTAGGAACGAAACTTTGTTCATGGAAGTTTCGTTTGATTTCTGGTAAGGAGAGAGAGAGGAAAGAAAGTTCTTTGCTGTGGTTGTAACTAGACGAGTTTCTGAGTGCAAGAGATTAGAGCTAAGCCGAGGACCTACCATGAACATAACAGTACATTAGAGAGAGAGACTAGCAACATCTCTTCCATGTGAAACAGACTATAGGGACGTGAAGAGATTATCCCCCATTAGATTGTGAAGTCGATTTTGTACTCTGTCAAGACAGGAGAGGGTGCTCAGAGCGGCACCTCCCCAAATATGACAGCAGTTCTCCATCTTAGGACGTATATGGCTTTTATACAAGTAGAGGATTGCATCAGGGATGAGGTACTTTCTTCAGGTGTGAAGTACTTTCTGAAGCAGTAGAATGATTCAACCATTTTTCCAGCAACCTTAGTAACATATTTGATGTAAGTCTTCCATTTCAAGTTTGGGGTGAAAGTCAATCCTAGAAGCTTATCAAAGAAAGAGCCTACCTCGAAGAGAGGGCCATTCATTTCACTTGTGGAGAAGTGAGGATCCAAGCGTTGGTGGTGAAAAGATAGAAGCTTTGTTTTAGAGGCGTTAAAAGTAACAAGCCACTTCTTCCCCATTGTACGATGTGTTCCAAAACAGTAGATGTGCACTGTTCAGGGCAAGTTATCAGAAAGAGATCAAGAAGGTTTGTGAAGTGTCCATCGGAATCGGGTGCGTTCTTAAAGAATGCATATAACTAAATACTTCAGTAGATATATAAATAAAATACAATTCAATTAATTCATATATAACTAAACATTATAAAGGGTAGAATTATAGTTATGTGCTGACCTAAACGTTGATAATGGTAAGTAACCTGTATTAATTCAAATAAGTATTGGCATGTATCCAATACACATAGTATATATGAGTTAATAGACCCAGACATATGCGTATGCGGTATGAGACACAGATTAAATAGGCCATAGCTAGATGAATCTGCTGATATCCTTGTCGGCTTGTTGGAATTGTAATGAGTCAGTACTGGTGCAGAACTCAGTTGCTTCTTCAGGGTCTGGAATGCTGCTTTCTGAGGCTCATCCCAGATCCATTCTGACTCTTTTCTAAGAAACTCTCGGAGTGGTTTGGTGGTTTCGGCTAGATTCCTAGCAAATTTTCCGACCTGGTTTGCCATGCCCAGTAAGCGTCGTAATTCGGATACATTCTCAGGTCTGGGCAAGTCTATAATTGCTGCTACTTTTTCGGGATCTATTTGTATTCCCTCTTTTGATATAATGTGACCCAGAAACTTTATGTTTCTGACAGAAAATACACATTTATCGTTGAGTGTAGCTCCTGCTGGTTTCTTCCACTTATTAGGACGTCATCTATATCACAGATGACTCCTGGTATTCCGGACAAAATGTGTGTCATCTCCCTATGAAAGATTTCTGGCCCAGAACTTATTCCGAATGGAAGTCGTTTGAAACAGTACCTCTCATAAGGTGTTATAAATGTGGTAAGGACCTGCGATTTTTCGTGTAGGACGATTTGGTAGAAACCGTTGTTGCAGTTGAGCTTGCTGTGGCTCCATCGAGCTCGGCCAGTAATTGGTCAGTGGTGGGTAAAGGAAATTTTTCCTGTTTTACGCTCTCGTTTAGCTTGGTAAAGTCGACGCATAACGTAACTTTACCGTTAGCTTTTTGGACGGCGACTATTGAGGCACACCAATCAGTTGGTGATTTGACTGAACGGATTATGTCCTCATTCTCCAGACGTTTCAGTTCTTCCTGAACCTTCTGTTTCATAGGCAACGGCAATCTTCTAGGGGTAGCAATGGAAAAGGGCTGAGCTCCTGCATCCAAACGTATCTCGTACACATGTTCCAGTTTCCCTAGGCCTGTGAACAGTTCTGGGAACTCTTTCTTATACTGGTGCCCTTCGCTTGTCACTCTATTAACTGCTTTCAACTGGTCCTCCCAGTAGAGGTTCTTGCAGACTCTCTATAACATAAAGGTCTTGTTGCGAGCTTACTTTTTCTGTGGCCAGTTTGGCCTTCACACATCCTATGAGGTTTATCTCATGATGACCCGGTCCGTACAGTCTTTTGTTTGTGGGTTGGATGAGTGGGGAATTTTTCCCGAAGAACCGGTCCGGGATTACGGTCACATGTGCACCTGTATCTAGCCTAAAATTTATAATTTTTGTACAGGGCTTAGTGGTGACCTTGATTTTAGCCTGCCAATTTGTATTATCCTCAGTCGTAATTGTACCTATACTGTCGAGAGTGACAGAACCTAAAAAATGATTTTCTTCTTCCTCTCTTATTTCTCTAACCTTCGCCTTATCGGTTCTGCAAAATTTTGCATAATGCCCTTTCTGCGAACAAATTCTGCAGCGTGCATCTTTTGCTCGGCAGTCATTTCTATTGTGGAATGAAAATTTCCCGCAGCGTGTGCATTTGCTAGGAATTTTCGATTTCGGATGTGGTTGTTTGGTGAAGTTTGTCTTGTAGGTTCGCTTCGTAACCCGGTTGATTTGAGGATCCGCTGCATCGGCACCGGAGGAAATGGTCTTCGTCTGTTGTTTCAAAGTTTCGTAGGCCCTACCTATTTGTAGGCACTTGTCTAGAGTAAGCTGTTTATCAGACAGTAACTTTTCTCTGACGGTATCGCTTCGAACTCCGACAACGACTTGGTCTCGAATAAGCCTATCCTGTAGCTGTCCGAAATTACAGTTCTTTGCAAGTTGTCGAAGGGCAGCTATATAGGTCTCGATACCTTCCGATACTTCTTGCTTGCGAAGATGGAATGTATAGGATTCGTAAGCTTCGTGTGTTTCGCTCACGAAAAAATCCTCAAACTTCTTCATCACCTTCTCTAGGTCCGTCTTTTCTTCCTCAGAGTTAAACTTCAACCCTTCATATATATCGTAACTATCCTCCCCGATAGTTGCTAAAAATACCGATGTCTGATATAAAGTATCTGCTTCTTTAGACAATCTACTAGCGATCGAATAATTGAGAAAATTTCGTTTAAATTTTCGCCAGTTATTAGCAACATTCCCAACGAGAGTCATTCGTTTGGGGGGTGGTATATTAGCAGAATATTGCTTTATGTCCGTGTGAGGCATTTTTCAAAAGTATACGATATATATGAAAAAAACAAATTTCTGTACTCACTGTTCTCTCTTTTCTTACTTTTTTTGTTTGTTTGTGGGACCGTTTTCCGTAAGTCGTTTGTTTATCGATAGTAGAATTTTCTTTCTCTTAGAAATCCTTTGTTTTTCTTACTACGATATCCGATTTTTTTTTGTTTTTGGTCTCCATAAATTGTATCCTTTATCTGACACCATGTAATGTTATCGGCTGGGTTAAATAAGTAGTAAGGCGGAGAGAAGTATAGGATAAGTAACAAGGTTTATTGGCGGTCAAATTACATTCTAACTGAGTCATCGCCAGGGGCTGTAACTCGTCCCTGACCGGTGAATCATCGGTGCAGTAACACTACAAATTTGTTGTCACCAAATCAAACATGGTGCTTGCATTTATATGCGAAGTTATAAAACTTCTTTTTTTTTTCACATAGTTCATCCCAAACAAGGCACGCCACCAATATAGATGTAAGGGGCTATTGAGAAATAGGGTGTAGATTTTGGGGGTCATCCTAAGTTGGGAGCTGTGCAGCAAAATGTCTGTTTACATTAGTTTTAAATTTCTGCATGTCAGTACAGTCGGGGAAACAGAGAGCAGGGAGGGAGTTCCAGAGGCCGGCAGCCCGAGGAAAAAAGATTTTGGAGTAGAAGGCTCTTCCGCATCTAGGGACCTCCATAGTGAATGAATGGGATTTGGCTGATTGTCGGGTTGGTCTAGTGAATTTATGTTGAGGGGGTACTAGTGCAGCAAGTTCATCAGAGCACAATCCATTGAAGTACTTGTAAAACAGACACAACATTGCGGCATTGGGACAGGAGCTGGAGCTTAGTGGATAGTGAGGGACCTATTAAGTTGGCAACTCTTTTTTGTATCTTGTCTAAGAGAGAGAGAGACTTGTGGATGATGCACCAGCTCAGATGTGGCAACAATACTCCATGCATGGGTGGATGGTGGCTTAGTAAAGATACAGGATAATGTCAGGTGTGAAAAGTTGACTAGGACAGTTGAGGAAGCCCACCTTCTTTGCAGCAGCCTTGGCAATGTCTTCAATGTATTTATTCCAATTCATGTTACCTGTGAATGATAGGCCGAGGAGTTTGAATGTTGAACTCTCAGGTAGGATGTTATTTGCCATGGCAATCGGTGGTTGAAGAGGTTTCTTGTAGTTATTGAAGGAAAGGAGCTTTGTCTTTGCGGCATTAAAAGTTACCATCAATTTATGACCCCAATCCACTACAGCCTGGAGGTCATTTTCTAAGGATTCAGCCATTGCCTCGGATATGTGTGCGTCCGTTTTGCTCACATGACAGGAGTAGAGCATGGTGTTGTCAGCAAATATATCTATCTCAGACTCGATGTCATTAGGGAGGTCGTTTATGAAAATCAGGAACAGTAGAGGTCCAAGGAGATCCCTGAGGTACATCAGCATTTATGTTATGTTGCTTAGATTAATGCCATCAAGGACAACCTGGATTTTTCTTTTTGTTAGGAAGGATCTAATTATATTAAATATTTGTCCAGTAATACTATATGAGTGAATTTTTAGGAGAAGCCCTTTATGCCAGACCTTATCAAAAACTTTGGATATATCAAGCGCTACTGCCCTAGCTTCACCTGCCTTGTCCAGTGTACAATATATGCGTTCAGAGATGACTGTTAAGATATCCGCAGTAGATCGTGCTTGTCTAAATCTGTACTGATGATCAGCAAAAAGTTTAGCATTAACTAAGTGCCGGACTAACGCTAGATTGATTAAGGGTTCAAAGATTTTAGTGAAGATCGAGAGTAGACTGATTAGGCGGTAATTTTGAGGATCAGTTCTATCACCAGAATTCTTGAAGACTGGTACCACAGAGGCAATTTTTCAACTATCAGGGAAGCAAGATTCAGTAATACATTTGTTGTAGAATTTGGAGAGGACAGGGGCCAGTTCAGCAGAGCATTTCTTTATGACTATTACTGGTATAAGATCAGGCCCACAGGCTTTGGAGGTGTCCAGGGTTTTTATGATGTCCCTGACCTGAGATGGGGTGATGACCAAGTTTTCAAGTGTGGTTTCAGTCTGCAATGGGAATTTAGGGATGTATGCTGAGTCCAAAATGGAGTTTTAGTTCAGCCTTATCAGTTGCTGTGCAAACGACATCGTTGTAGTTTGATAGCGGGGGAATTGTTGATTGTCCATTGCTCACCACACTATTGTAGATTTTCCAGAAATCGCTAGTACCTAGTTTCTGTGACTGAATGCGTTTTTTGGTTATTTCTATATACTTTCTCTTTGCTTCACCTATCACTACTTTACAATCATTCACTGACATAAATTTCTGTCCATTCACAGTTGACTTATGGCGGCCGAAATTTTGGAATGCTTGCTGCCTCTTAGCAATAGCAGCTGCACATTCTGAGGTGAACCATTGAGGAGAGTGAGGTTTGCTGAAGAATTTTCGCATGGGAACATAAGCATCAATGCCTGCTTTGATCCATTCGGTTAACTCATTTGCACACTGATCAGCAGGGAGTGAGAAGGTTTCAATCTATGGGGCGTCGCTGATGTGATCTCTGAGGGATTTAAAATCAGCCTACTCATAGTTTCTCGTCATTTTGAGCAACGGCTCATCAGCTTTTGGACGAGTTTTTAAGGTGATATCAATCATTATCACAATGTGATCAGAGTTTCCGAGTGGGCTATGGGCATTCGCCACACAAGCCTCGGATAGTGAGGTCGAGAAGTAAGACTTGCTGCTCCGCACGATAAGGGAAACCTGCCGTCTGCGAGAGTGAGTGAGTGAAGGAGAAATTAAACGTAGATTTACCAGCTGAATCAGTAAAGCTGGAGAATCCCAACCAGTCACGGTGGTGTTCATTAAGATTCCCAAATACATGTATTTGGGCATTTGAGTCAAGTGAGAGTGCTCTATCTTAGCTTTCAGACAGAGTCAAGCAGGATACAGTCCTGGGTCGAAGGAGAACGATATAAGTAATAAAAGTAACTAACACTGTGATATAAGGTCAATCTAAAGCACATGTAGGCTTGGTCATCTGATTCTAACCTATGTTCTCTAGTCAAGGGGAGAGGGTGTTCTGAAAATAAACTCCTAGCCCGTGCATATGTTTGTCAGCATCTTTACGGTAGAGTGGGAGGTAATCAGTCATGTCAAAGTGGTGAGAAGAAATTGAGGATTGAAGCTTTGTTTCACTTAGTGCTAGTATATCCGGGGAGTTTGTCACGTGAAAGGTTTCTACGTCGTTACTGTTGGTTCTAAGTCCTCGGGTATTTGTGAATGCGAGCCTCAAGGGTGGAGGCGAAGACGTTTTTTGTTGGGTGTCTGGTTTAGGTTTGATTTTTTTTACTTTGTAAGTTCATGTTTGTTTTGAGATAAAGTTGGGTGAGCAATGTGGGTGCTTGTTTGCTGTCAATAAGCTCACACAACCAGTTCATTAGTCATGACTTGGTCCATGGAGGTTGTGGCCTCGGGAAAGCCCACTGGGGATAACTGTTCATGTGAGACATGTCACGTACAGTTACCCACAAAATTATGCAACTGTTGATGGAGCAGCCGTTCTTAGCGTTATGTAAGAGTTAGGGCTCCTGTACTGACAGTCGGAAACAGCAGCCAGACAAGCTGTCTAACCTGTACCCTCAACCTGTCGGAACAAGAGATACCTAGACTAGTCATGTAGGACTTAGTGACGAAAAAACTTTTCCCAAGTTGCCCAGATAGAGAGACAGAAAGACGGTGTTAATTGTCCTAGTCAGGAAACAAGGCCAAGCACTGGGTGTCTTTTATGCAAATGCAGATTTAGTTCTCCCCTCCATGACATTTTTTTATTTTGTTGCTCTGATATCTTTGCATGGCAGTGAGATATAGTCTCCAAACATTTCTGACCTGCAATGGCTTCGGCATAATGATCGTGCCCTGATCAGGTCGATATGTGGCTGCAAACGGGAGGAAAGGATCCCTTCAAATGTGCTTCATCAGAAACTAAGTGAGATTATGGATGCTTTACATGCTCAGCATCTCAGGTGGTTCGGCCATGTACAGCGTGCCACCACTTGCATTAACTCCATAACATGCTTGGATATCCCAACACTAGGGAGATTATAGACCGAGAAAGGCCTGGCTTGAGTGCGTAAGAAGTGATATAACTGCATGCAATCTGATGACATGATGTTATCCCTTTGGATCGAACCGCATGGAGAGCAGCCGTGAGACGTTGCCTAATGCTGCCTCCCCCCACACACACACTGAAGTCTGAGACATTTGCAGCTTCCTAAATACGAAAATCGGATGATAAATAATGATGACTGCGCCAAATGGCACATCACTACAAAAGCTCTCGACTGATTTTTCTTTGTAAGCATGCAAACAAAAAATGGTGAAAATAATTGCATCATTAATGAATAAAAAATAAGTAACACTGACAAATGTTGGTGTATTGGGTACAGCCGAACAGTGTCAGCCATGGAAATATTTTTCTTGTTGTTTCTTTTTCTTTTTGTAATCCATTGTTGATAAAGTTAATTTGAAATAGACATTTTTATAGTTTGCAAAAATCAGAAATGTATTTTCTTATTCACTTGGAAGAAAATTGAGAATGTTTCCAGAAATTGGAAACAAAAAACATCACAAATAAATAATGTATTTGTGCGTTGCCAATTTACAAACTCATTACGATTGGCATACGTGCAGACGTATATTTATACCTATGTATACATATACATTGTATGTGAATGTGTATTTGTACAAACAGAAACATCGACTGTATACAAATACACATTCACACACAAAGATACAACCATAAAGACATGACTCTCTTTTTATATAAGGTTATGTATAAGTACATATTTACATATTTGTATGTACAAAATTAACTCCTAAACTAATTAACCCATCATTCTGAATTTTAGAACACAGCTGATAAGCGAAAGAGGTCTTAATGTGGGATATATTTAGTTGAATTTAGTTTTATGCAGAAAAGGTAAAAAGGGGGTTGAAACCGTTTGTGAAAATTCAGATAGCTCTGATTTTTGTAAAATTTTAACAATAGGTATTAGAAATCAATTAATGAATATTCCCCAAATTTCAGTTTCTTTGGATCATTATGAAGGGGTTTTACGATGCATAATATGAACACAACTTCCCATTTGAAAATTCAAACCTTTCAGATTTACATTGAATTTGATTCATCGTCATTAGACACCAATTAAGCAAGATTCCCTGGATTTCAGTTTCTTCTTAAGATCCCTTAGGCTTAAACCTTAAATTATAGACATTTTCTAGAATTAAAATAATATAATGGATTTTGATCAAATTTGGAATAAGGATTCAAGACATAAGGTTTAGTATCAATATATCTTTATTTTAATCTTCATAAGCGAACATGAACGTGTAATACCCGTCACAGTGCAAGTTAATATTGTGAGGCACTCTTGGAAACTTTAAAAGGTGTCCAGAAGGTCGGACCCCCAAATACTTTAAATCAGAATATAATAAAATGTACGATTTTTTATCGCCTATCAAGTTACGTAATTTTGTTATTGTTTTTCTTCCACCATGTGTCTAGAATCAGGCTGAATTTCCAAGACAACACATCTTTGCAATGGCTTCCCCTCTGTGGATTACATTACCACAGGACCAGTTACCTGCAAATGCAACATAGTCAAATTCGATGTCAACAAATACTTGTCATAAACCGTCCCATAAGTAATCAAACTTAGTTCATTGCAGTCATCATTTTTAGTACTCCCATAGTGTTATTCATCTTTCGGCTGACAAGCATTCCATCACGTCAACCTTTATCCATGGCTCTTGCTCTTGATAACTAGTGGCCCAATAGTAAAAACAAAAATGTGCTGAACCTTTTATGATATTTGCTGCTGACAGTAAAGATGTTTTCCTCCAGAAATAAATCTTCTAGGCAGGATAAAGAATTTTTGAAAGGAATTAACTCTGAACAACATGATGCCACGAAGCACAAAAAGAAATGCCTACTCAGAATGAAATTGCAATTGGTCAGCTGCAATCTAATTTAGGTCTAAGTTCGAGAATCAGACCGACTTAATTTTATATATAAGTTATTAAGAAACTATATCAACAACTTTGTTATTAGTATCAATTACCTTTAAGGTCAAGGATTCAGTTTTTTTTTTAACCAATTTTATTTAGTAGCCCTTTTGTTTATGGATATTTTTGCGTGAATGTGTATGTATATTTTTGTGTTCTATGCACGTGTGTATGTAGGCCTGTATATATGTGATTTCGATTGGAATTCTTATTGTTATGGCTTCTGTAGCGCCCCTTGACAGCCATAGCTGCCATTGCTGTCTGTTGACAGGATGATATTAGACAGCCGTACACACCATTTTCGATCATGTGTGAAAAAGCCCAGGAGGACGGACATTCTACCGAGAAAACGGAAGCCGATAGAGACTAAAGAAAACAGAAGGAATTCAAAAACTCAGCGCCATGGCCATTCTGCCATTTCTGCTAATTCTCCGCCCAAAGATTGACAGAATTTCTCATTTCTTCTCGCTATAGATTATTTGGCAAGATTTGCTTACGTTACTCCAAGAAATCAGGATTTTAGCAATCTAAAGCAATGCACAGTTAAGTGCTGGACAGAAAGATTGCACTATTGCAGGACTTTTAGGTAACTGTCAGTTTCATAAAACTTCTAACGGTTTGCAGCAAGAGCAAATCTGACAATCATTATATAGTGTGTACATAATTTATATGCATATCCCTTTCACACACACACACACACATATATATATATATATATATATATATATATATATATATATATATATATATATATATTATTCCATTTTACTTCAATCGAAATTCTCAGAAATCAAGGGGGCCCTTAAATAAGTTATAAACATTAATTTTCCTCTCCCTAATGACCAGTTAACTATGTCATAGTATATCTTTCTTGTGGTCTATTCGTCTTACCGAGTTCTAAGACAAGAATTCATCTAGTCTGGTGGAGTATCCAGCTAAGTGTTGTTACTTGAGGTAACATCACCATAAAAAGGTGCACCATTCTTTGTATGAGCTAGTGTATAACCGTGCTGAGGCGATCTTCTTTGGGCTACAAATACTATGTTATTTTTAATCTTTGGTCAGGGTTTACTTATAGGATGAAGTATCATCATATCAGGTTGTTCGGACAAACCCTTGTACAGAGAGACCGAAGACATTTGAGGACAGTGTCTAGTAGGTAATTCAAAGTGCACACATAAATATACATATACATACTGGATATATATATATATATATATATATATATATATATATATATATATATATATATATATATATATATATATGTACATATATATATGTATGTACATATATATATATATATATATATATGTACATATATATATATATATTTATATATATATGTATATATGTATATATATATATTTAAAATAATACTAGAATTTGATGTTTCTCTTGCTTGACTTCTATTTGTGATCTTATGAGGGGTGCTGAAGAAGAATTTTTGAAATCATCTAAAGTATAATACAAAATAAAATATTCCAAATTTTAGAAACGATCGTACGACAAATATTGGTTGTGTTTGAATTCTTGGAACTGACATAAATAGTGTGTTAATTTTGTTATCTCAACTTTCAATATTTTTTAAATTCTTTAGATCACACAGAAGGTTGTTTGAAAGCTCAATAGTAATTAAAGTACTAAAGCTAAAAATATAATACGGTGAGGGAGTTCGTTTTTTTTTGTTTAAAACATATTATTTACTCCCAACGATCGTTTCAACTGTATTAAATCATATATTTTTTGTCAACCATGAACCAAAGTATGTTCAATCGTTCTTGGGGGTTGATAAATTCTAAAACCTCAATTTTAATAAAAGCAGTGAATATTTACGAAAAACATTTATTGGTATTTCATCAACAGACCCAGTCAACGTTATCTGAAAAGATTGTTATTATAACACACACGCACACACACACACACACACACACACACACACACACAGACATATATACATATATATATATATATATATATATATATATATATATATATATATATATATATATATATATATATATATTATATTTATATATATATATCTTTTATATATATATATCTTTTATATATTAATTTTTTTAAATATTTCCATGGGAATAATATATGGTGAAATAAAATATGAAATAATAAATGAATGCGGAATACAATACAGTTACTCTCTTTTTTATGAGCACTGATGATAGCCTTTTCAAGAAAAAATAAATGCCTTATACATTTTGAACTTGATATATATCTTGGGGGTAGTCTTAAACAATTGTATGCGTCAAAAACCGATTTTTTGTGAATTTGTGAGAATTTGTTCCCTGCATTTGATGTCGTTTTTATAATATTAAAAATATTTTTTATTAAAGCTCTAGCCCTACAATATCGAGCTATTTAAAATTTTTTGTTATAAAAATGTATATCTACAATTTAAAAAATTAAGTATATATATATATATATATATATATATATATATATATATATATATATATATGAAAAATGAAAAGCAAAAACTATATTATTTATGTAGTCATCAATGTTTCGTCTTTATTGTAGACTTCCTCGGGGTGAAGAAAAAAGTCCACAAAATCTTTAAAAGCAATACAATACTCCACACATTTCATACTAAATGCTAAGAAAAAAGCCCTACATATATTCTCAAAAAGTAAACACGAATCTAAAGCAACAAATACTACTCTCATAAACAGACATCTTCTTTTACTCACTTATTCCAATAACATAATAATTTGCGACACTCTTAATAAACTAGGAATTCCCACCATACAAACCACATCACAAACCATCAAACAAACAATAAACTTTTCAAAACACCTCCGTAAACAGTCAACATCTAACGCCGGTATATACACCGTCCCATGTAATAATTGTCATCAAATATACATAGGGGAAACTCAACGGGAACTAAGAAGAAGGCTCGGTGAACGCAAGAAAGACATTAAAAATAGCAACTCCCTAAACGCACTTTTCTCCTACAGTGCACAACACGACCACTCATTCAATTTTAAACAGGCTAAAATCATTAAATTCATATCAAATAAATCTTGACGCAGACCCCTTGAAGCTGCACTCATCACAAACTCCAACACCATCAAACAACGAAATGGTTTATATAATTTATCTCTATTAATCAGAAAACTCATCACGATAGAAGAAAAATTAACATCAGAGCCTGGATAACCATTCCATACCACATCTTTTTATTAATACATATACACAAATAACTAAAAAATCGGAATAAATAAAGACACTCAAACATCAATAAATAAACTAGTTAGATATAATTTCCATCTCTCTCACACTCATATATACATATTGCATATCCATACACTTTTATGGTCATAATTATGTAAACCGTAAAATAATCAGACGATATATATCGCTCTATTTATTATTGAGCACTATTATATAAACACGGCAAAGATTCCCGGATTTTGACTTGTGGATTTCAACCTTACCTGAATTACTATATATATATATATATATATATATATATATATATATATATATATATATATATATAAGGAAATTGACAACATCTTTGAAGCACGCATGAAAATGTATTTAAGTGAAATATTTTTCAAAATCAACACATCGTACAATTTAAATGAAAAATATTTTTTTTTTCTTTTGCAAGCTTTCGTTGCAGAACAACTTTGTCAGGAGAGACTGTCTTATAGTTTTTTTTCTTTTTCTTTCTCATTTTGATGATATTAACCCCTAGGGTCGAATCACGGTAAAAGCAGAAGAGCACGTCCTTGCAAGAAAAGTGCAAGTTTGTTTTTTTCATAAATTGGAAGAACACGACCTTTTGTCACATCGCATCGCTGTGGAATGGTTATTAAAAAAAAAATGAAAAAATAGAAAGTAGAAAAAAGTTTTTTCTCTCCCCGCCTTCCCCTCAGCACCCCTCTCCCCATGGCCCGGCGCAAAAGTAAGTACTAACCCTGTCTCCCCCTCCCCCTTTAGATGTGTATTTCGGTCACCGTTAAAAAAAATCCTCGAGTCGACTGGTATCGAACGCTAAAACTTTAGATAACGGACAAAGCGTTTATAACCACCGGACTACAGAACACGGAATGAAATATTACGAAAAATAAGTCAGTTGAACAAAGTGTGAAAACAATGAAAATTTCTTATTAATGTAAACAAAATGATTATTTTGTTATCAGCGATTATTTTTTGTTACAAAGTTTTGTTAGCAAAATAATAATGTGTTTTATCATCCATCAAACAAATTTCTCCGAATTATTAACCAAAAAAATTAATAAAAGTTTATGGTTTATATTAATGTAAGCAAAGTGTTTATTTTGTTATCAGCGATTCGGTTCAAATTGTGTAGAAGTACACTTAGAGCATATGTGGTATTGTGGTGATTTATATGATTCTAGCATAGAGTAGGGTATACAATTTTATTACTTTTAACCAAGGTGCCAAACGAATCTCATTTTTCCACATTTTTAATGGCCTTGTGCTAAATTTGTCCTGAATGTAAATTCTTATATATTTTCTCCAAATAAAGAAATCAAAGTGTAGTATCTGTTCGGATGGATGCTACACCCCTTCGACTGGTACCGTATTAGTCAGAGTTTGTCCTGTGCAGTTCTAGGAGGTTCACCCTTCCAGGCTTTGTTTTTTCACCCGTTAAGAAGGGGTTAGCTTATTGCTAATCGCTTGAGGCGCCCCTACCGGGAAATTCTTCCGATGCTGCTACTGTAAGGTGCTGCGTGTTGTTCTTCCAAGAAAAGAGCATTTTTTTTCATAAATTGGAAATGAGAAGAAGAAGAAGAAGAAGAAGGAGGAGAAAGATTATATTTTGTATTAATTAAAACCCAATGATAATGTTTGTGTATCATAATTTTGTTTTTACGAAGAAAGAATTCCATCTATTGTTTATGTATTTTGTGATGATTATTTTGTTTGCGAAGTAAGTGTATTTAGATTCGGTTCAAATTCTGTAAAAGCTTGAGGTATGAAATGGAGCTGAGTCCTGCTACCACCCGCATGGCCTTTTCACAGTTGCTCTCTCGACCCAGCCCTTTTCTCACAGAAGAGACGTTGCTAGTCTTTCTCTACTATATTGTTATTTCCATGGAAGATGTTCGACTGGGCTATAGTCTCTGATTCCTCATAAGACATTCACAACAAGAACTCGTCTTCTTACCACAACTGCAAACAAGGTTCTGTTCTTCCTTTGTATGTCTTGCATTGAACGGAATTTCCATGAGCAGAGTTTCCTTCCAATAACTTCCCAATGGGAAACATAATACCAGAGGACGGCTTCCCTGCAGACTACAACATAGTCCTATTCAAATCCAGTGTCAACAAACACTTACCGTATACCATCTTCATAAGAATTTAAATCTTGTTCACTCCATTCATAATTTTCAATCTTCCCATAATATTCTTCATCATTCAACTGACAATCCATCCATCTTATTAACTCTTATCCACGATTGGCTTTTGACCATGATATATGATTACTTCTTTTGTTCAGACTGAAACTCTTGACAATTCCCACTCCAGTGGTCATAATTGACAAACTGTTCAAACGCTTTTGTTGACTTCTGTGATCTCAAATAAGTAGATAACCCCAGAGCAGAGCCTCCTTAGATGTAGAACCTAATTTGGAGAAATCAGTACAATCAGCTTATGGATGGCCCTGCTGCAAGTCAACCATTTAAATATTGTCTTTTGTTTTGTGCAGAAAATGTTGCATTTAGGTGCGCCAACATGGTAAGATACAAAAAAAAAAGAAAAGAATACGATAATTTTTCTCTTCTATTGTCTGTGATTGAAATCGTTTTTTTCATTGAACACGGATTTGATCTGTATCAATTTTTCAAAGAAAGAGGTGTCACAAATTTTTTTTCATTCTTATTCAGCGAGTTCTTTATTTGATTGTTTTTGGTTTTGTTTTCTTATTTTTATTAGTTCTCTTTTACTTCAATTATTTCTTATTTTAGATGCTGAATTCAAAGATGGCGTCTTTGCTTCTTCCTTGTTGATGGGCGGTTAGGTCTGACATTTATACTGATGTAGCATCACACGGAATTTCTATTTGAATATTGTCTTCTTGTTTGTGCAACAAATATTTCATTTAAGTTTGCCGAAAATGGTAAGATTAAACAGAGAATAACGGAAGTATTTCTGGGATTGAAATCGTATATATGTAGATTATATAATGTATATATGTAGATTATATAATGTATATATGTAGATTATATAATGTATATATGTAGATTATATAATGTATATATGTAGATTATATAATGTATATATACCTGGGTTTGAATCTCATAGTTTATGTGCTTGCTGCATCTAGACATGCTAATACACCATGAAAAGACGAAGCAAATGTCTGTGGTGGAACTATATATATATATAAATAATAAATAGTTGTTATTGTTTATTATCTATGTACGTGTACGTTTCGTCCTTTATAATCGGGACTCATCAGCATAGAGATATGACTATTCACTACCGGTCATGCGATTCGAAATCCCGGATTACGAGTATTTTGCAACTCAAATCCCGACACCTGAACCATTCGGCCAAGTTGAACAGCGAATAAACGATGATAATTTTAACACTTTATGCGGCTGCTTGACATCATAAGAGCGTTCTACTTAATGAAAGGAACGATGCATTTAAAGCTAGCGACGTCATGCTGTGTTAATACTACACTTACAGTGCTCTTCTAGACGGTTTTTTCTAGGAGCTACAAATAATGTCAATAATAAGACAATGAAGACAATAGACAGAGAAATAGTCTGCAAATTCTTATGGTATGGGGAAAACAGAGGTATTATGTTCAAGACCAAGAAATACTGCAGCTGACGGATCAGCTCTATAATGGAGCTATAATATCAACCAGTGCTTTTATAGCTATATATATATATATATATATATATATATATATATATATATATATATATATATATATATATATAATAATTTTGTTATTTATACAAATATTATTGGCTTCATATGTAGTTTCAGCTGTGATTTTATTCAAAGTCCAGCTTCTTTAAGCCATATTAACAAAACTGAAAGGAATAGATAAATTACATTTTTGGTTGGAAGGGGAGGGGCTGTGAAATAGTGAAGGAGGCAAGGTATATATCCGCTCAGACGCAATATATATATATATATATATCTATATACTCACACATCACTTTATATCTACATACATATGCATTTGTACGTGCATATTTAAACATTCACACTAACTCACACACGTATTTCTGTCTGTGATAGAGTTCTCATCTTTTTATCTTTATGGTCCATCTTCAAGTGTTTTTTTTTTTAATCTCAGTCGGCCTTTCAGATGTTCTATCTCTTTTTAATCGTTTGGAAACTAGTTGGACCCCACACATCTGGTAGCATACAAATAGAAGTGAACCCACGCATATATAAATAAGCATCCACTAACATATACTCATATATATGTATATACATATATATATGCCCATATATATATACATATACACCCCCCCTACACACACTCTAACAAGACACCTTTAGGAAACGTTTCTTTCCACAAACGTCAACAAATAAGAAACAAAACATCCACAACGAAATATATATAAAAAATATAGAAACAAATATATAAAAAACCTAAACAAAACTAAAGAAAAACCAAAAAACAATTAAATATAACTCCCATCCACTCTTCACATATACATATTTTATATGTACATACATACATATATATATATATATATATATATATATATATATATACATGCATGCGCATACATATGCCTACACATCTTTAGAAATACATATACACAGACATACATATTCACCCATACATAAATACACATATGTGCACATATACGCGGACACTCTTTCACGTAGATCGGTGGCTAGATGGTTAACACCATCTATATAGTCGGTCAATTGGACTTCAGCCGATGTCAGAAGCAAGCCCAAAATTATGTAAGGATCTAAGCACACTCAAATAACAAATTAAGAAATAACTTTAAAAATAAACGGGTACATTACCAAATCAATCGGTAGGGGTTCATTTAAAAAACATACATGTATACTGTGGATCTTCATAATACACACACATACACATACACATCTACACACTCACATACACGTGCCAGGTTTCTTTTTAAAGACTTTCCTAAATATGGATAGATTTAAAAATGGGTCTAGAATGATCAGGGTTCCAATGTAATGCCATACTCTACCTATACAATAAACCATTCACATCGTCATTGCTGGCATGTATGCATCTATATACACACTTTTCTACCTATCCTTCATGCATAGACATATATACCCCTCTACCTAGTACCCACTCATATGCATATATACATTCAGCTTAGTACAGAATGACACATACCTTGCCCATAGATCTTTAAATTAACAAGTATGCGAATTTACATACCATCAATTAAATGTTTAAATTAACATTTTTAAAATATTAAAATATCATTATAATTAAAATTTCAAAGTTAACTTAAAGTGCCTGTATTCAAAGTGACAAATATTAAAATTACAAGAAAATTAAACAAATAATAAAATATCAAAAATTAAAAGATAAATTAAAAAATAAAAAATAAAAAATAGAAATAATAAAAAATAAAATGAATATAAAATTTTAAAAACATATTAAAATAAAAATAATAAAAAATATTTAAATAAAAAGTATAAAATAATCATAATAAAAAATATATAAAATAAAATAAAAGGAGCATGGAGGAAAGAGGCTGGGAGTAGAGTTATTTTTGCTTTCTGTGGATAACTAGTACTGGTTGCTTAAAATCTTCTCAGTGTATGTTCTTTGAAGTGCATGCAGTTAAGCGTGGTTTCATTACTAACATGAAGTAATTTGTCTCTGTCCTTAAATCTTAAAATCTAAAGTTTTCATTAAGACAAAAAAGGTGAATTAAGGGATCCACAGGTCTTGGCTTTCTGAATGAAAATTTTTGTCCATAAAGCCTATCTTTACACTTCATTGACGTTCTCCCTATATAGAACTTTTCCACTTCTGGGTTCTCTACTGTATATATTTTTGTGTGGTATATCACCGGGGCAGTAAAACAATTGTTCTGTAAGGGGCATTCATTCGGTCTTTAGCAATTAAAGTTATTTGTGGTTCTAACATTATTTTTATCAATTTTTGTGTCATCGCTTTTTAAGATTTTGTTGTTGTGTTTGTTTATAATTCTTTCTAGGTTGTCGGTGCAGCTATAGTTCAGTTTTAATGCGTTTTTATTTAATATTTTGTGCAATGCAATACCTGGTGGAAAGTGTTTGTTTATGAGGTGTAAAAGTGTATTGCCAATTTTTGTTTTTAACATAAGACAGGAGGGGGGGGGGTTGTAAATCAAATAATCTCCAGACCGCGATTTCTGGACCTATTTGTATTGGTTTATATATTTTTATACTTTTTATCGGCGTTTGTGTATCAAATATTTTAAGGGCTGTGTTGTAAATGCTTTTATGGTTATTAACATTGTTTTGTCTGAAGAGTTGTTATTAATTCTACTTTCTATGGTATATGCTTAATTATGGAGAGTAGGTGGTTTGAGTGTGGATGCACATATACGGGGTTGGAATTTTCTCTCATAAATGGTTTATATTTGTTTTAAAAGTTACATCTAGGAAATCTACCTGTTTAAAGTTGCTAGTAATTTCAACTTTCCTAATTTCTTCATCTCCTTATTCATTCGTGTTTAGCATTAGTTGAGTTTCTAACTATCATTAAACCATCATTCCTATATACTTTTATAAATCCTTTATATCTATATTATTATTCATTGTGCTATATATATATATATATATATACATATATATATATATATATAGTCCTACTTAGTTTAATGCTTTGGTGGAACTCAGCGATTCATAAAGACATCGAAAGATCCATTTTTTATATTCTTAGTCTACTGACGATCGTGCGACAGCTTCTTATGATATTAATTTCGTTCTCAGAAATATTCGTGGAATTCTATTGCTTATTCAAAAAATAACTTTTGTGATTGATGGGTAGTATTCCGTAATGTCAGATTGAATTAATGTACACCTGCTTTTATTAGCAATTCCTGTGAATCATTTAACTGCATCTATGGTATTAATCCATTGGTTTAAATTATATGTATCCTTGACTTTCAAGTATTCCTTTGCTTATCCTTTCAATTTCTGGTGGGGTTGGGTTTATTAGTCTAGTGGAAGGTTTTGTATTGAAGTTTGGTATGTGGTCCTTAAGTAAGATGTATACTTCATTTTCTTTTAGTTTACCTACTATCTCGCTTATTTGTAATTTAGTGGTAATTTCTTTCTGTGTTAGTTATTTTTTTTTAGTAATGCTTAATTAGGTTCAATTATTCTTGTTTACTGAGTTTAGAAAAGTTTCGTTTTTTATCCGCTTTTACTAGAATGTTGTTAGTTTTGTTCTATCTCTCTGACGATTCCATCCAGTTTCCTTTGAAATGGTTCCTTGTTTTTATAAAATGTGATGTTTTTAGCTTGGTCCTGTAGATCCTTCTCGAACTGTTCTAGTTGCATAATAACTGGAGCAAGTTTTAAACTTTTAAAACTATATTTATCCTTTTTGGCAGTATCTTCCTTACTTCGTAGACAAGAGAAGGCTTTCCATCTCATTCGTTTTATCAGTTCTTCGGTCTTCATAATGAGTCACAGAAGGTAATCATTTTTCTTTGTGGAAGCAATATTCTTGAGAGATGTTTCTAACTTAATCCTTTCCATGTTTATATTTAATAAAACACGTTGTAGAGTGCTCAACGGTGGTGGAGTTTTATGTAGTACTTGTATGGTTGTTATTTCCTAGGTGTTAATCCAATGAAACTCCAATGTTTATAAGATAGTGCTCAATAACAGGTAAACCTATATAATTATAGTATATATTTTTTATTTATACAAATATTATTAGCTACATATCTGCATACATGTTTCAGCTGTGACTTTATTCAAAATCCAGGTTCTTCAGGCCATATCAACTAAACTATATATATATATATATATATATATATATATATATATATATATATTAAATTATTAATACCTACAGACGCTAGCGTTTCAAGCTTATTACTCTCATCAGTGCAGGAAAGTAACAATTTCAGACGGTTGGGAGGCGCGGACCCGGTTTACAGAGTCAGCCTAGAATCTGCAAGCATATATATATATATATATATATACATATATATATATATAGATAGATAGATATAGATAGAGAGAGAGAGAGATAGAGAGAGAGAGATAGAGAGAGAGAGAGAAAGACTGACAGACAATGACAATAAAAAAGACAGATTCTAGCGATTCTATTTTCATTTTCCAGTAAAGAGATTCATTTTTGACAGTCGTTTCTCCATTTGTCAAGACAATCAACGTTTTACAAGCATTTCTTAAATCCTCTATGATAATACTTCATCAGAACTCCACCCCCAGAAAAGTATCCCTCAAAAAAAAAGGAAAAGTTACTTTAGAAATCCTTTAGATCAATTTTCCAAAGAAACACCTGTATTTATTTCAAAACGACGTCATATTTGATTTTAAAAGATGATCAAGAAATGGTGTATTTGCTTCATCCTTGATAGATCAAATATTGAAGAGCAAATTTCGTGTCAAAAGGCTCATGTGGGTAAAAAGTTAATGCTCCACTCTATAATAAAAAGAAATGTGGATGCATTTGTAAATATATATCTGTTCCGTCACACAAAATTCTGCCCGAGAAATAAAGGAAGAGAGGAAGCAAATCTATTTCTAGAATTAGACATTTTCCTTTTTTATCAGTTCCTTTTTCTCTATACCGATTTATACGTTTTGTCTTTCTTTTCTACAAAAATTTTCTAGTGTGAAGCGTTTTATTATTTTTCTTACGATTGTTCTCTTTTAATTTTATTTTTAGCCTTAGCAGCCACGTCAGCATTCCTCAGTAGATTTCTAGTAATAGTTCAGGTTTTAATAAATACTTGCTGAGTAGTATTGCTTTGTAATTATATTGTTTTAGTTTCATATATATATATATATATATATATATATATATATATATATATATATATATATATATATATATTATAGTTAGAAATTATTTTATGTAAATAAGTCCAGGGTAGGCTTAGACGGGTGATATCATGTAAGTAGTGGTATTAAAATTATAACTTAACCCTGACTTTATATACATATGGAATGGGAGGCTGTTCTTTTCTCTTAACATTTGACTCTGGATGGGTTTGGTGGCTGAGGGCACTAGGCTTCTAAGCACGTAAATAAACCAAGATGTAATATAGAGAAATCAAAATTGTACTCGATCTATGAAATTAATAAGTCATGGGTTTGAGAAAAATACTATTGATTACCACTAGTATATATTGTTTTTTTTTGTTTTTTGCTAGGATGTCTGTTATAAGAATACATTCAGATACTTAGTGAAGGCTGTAGCCGCATTTCGAATTCTTAAATGTATGGTGTTTTGAGTATAGCATAGACTTCTAACAAAGAATTAGTGTTCCAAGGGGATAATCCACAAATTTAAAAAACTGAATTATTCTCCCTTATATATTTACACTTGGCATATGTTTAAAAATTAGTTTTCTTTCAACATGATCAATAATAAATAATACTAATTACTAAATTAATTCGATTAACTATATTTTTTAATTTCTTATGATTTTTTATTTAAATTCTTAACTTTCCGCATTTTTATTTTTTATGTTATTATTATTTCATTTTTTCTAAATATAATAATTATAACATCAGTGGATCTTCGTTTGGTTCCGACTTGTTATTAAAGGGACTAGCTTTAACTGTAACCCCAGTTTTGCATTAATTTTATTTCAATTTAAAAATATTTAATTAGGTATTCTCACCTTTCAGATTAATAATTCGATTGTATATTAGCCAGGCGTAGAGGTACAAGTACTGTGAATCCTCTAAAGAAACCTGGTACTTGGCCTTGTTTCCTGACTAGGGCAATGAACGCCGTCTCTCTTTCTCTCTGTCCGGGCAACTTGGGGAAAGTTTTTTGGTTTGTAGGCTAGCTCCGTATGGCTTTAGTTTTACAATTCCCGTAGTTGGATGGATTTCAAACCATGTAGGTTGTTTCGCAGGGGGGGGGGGCATTTGTTTTATGCCTTTTCCATGACGTGAGTTCTTTTTTCCATGTACTCCAAATTACCAAGCTTTGAGTGGAACATTCATTTTAAATCTCTTCCCCTTTTCATTCGAATTTTTCTTCTGGCTTTAATCGTTATAAGATGTTGCTACAATTTCAATACATTTCCTAATGTTCTCTGAAGATTGACAGATGGGCTATTAAACTTTATTTTTTGTCCCAATATGCCAAGAAACACGTGTAAGAGTGTAAAAAATTAAAGATGAAAAGATTGTTTTTAAATATAAGATGTAAAATGGAATGATAAACATCCACTGAGATGTTAAAATAAATATAATATAAAATAAATTAAAAAATAAAAAATTGATGGAAATTATGAAAATTATGACTTTGGATTGATTTTTTCATGGTCAGTGGAATTAATCAATATATATATATATATATATATATATATATATATATATATATATATATATATATATATATATAAAGAAGAGAACTATAAGCGAACTTTTAGGAAAGGTAAAACCTATTGTGAAAAGTATACAGCTCAATATACCAGATAGAGCAGATAGATAGATAAAAGGATGAAAATGAATTAGAAAAGCGACGGAGGCAGATCTTTTTTCGATTCAGTTGCTCAATGCAAGGTATATTCCGCAAAAAAGCAAGTTATTTAATTAATTTTTTCCTTAAGCCAGGCTTTTCAAAAATCAAAATCTTATCATCAGAGGAAATTGCTGGGATAGATAAGTTGGCGAAGAGCCAAGATTTAAAATCTGAAAAAGTAAAACAAAGATTGTGGGGAAAAAAACACATGGCAAAAAGCTGCCCGAATGCAAGCAAGTGTCCGATTGTAAAGAAATCCGGTGTCAAAAAGTCCAGCGGAGAAAGTGGTTTGTAGGTAGGCCGTTAGAAGGCACGAGAAATAAATTCAGAGGTTTCAAAGATAAACTCCAGAAACCACCAACTTCAGGTGCAGTCTTTGTTTTACTTTACCCCAGCCCGACAGCAACAAAGCCACTATCGGACTGAGTGTCAAGGACGTATCCCAGACTGGTGCGAACAAAACCTACTCAAAGAAAACGTATGAACAATTATAATTGAATTATGAAAATGGTCAATCTAAAACTTCTAATTCGAGTAATTACGTCACAATTGTAAAATGACCCTCACCTTATTTATATCTTTCGATGATATACATTATGTGAGTATTTATGTATATGTACTGCAACTGCTAAACAAATGGACTCACCACTCTTAGGAAATGTGTCTTTTAAAATTTGTTAATCTATGAAAAATAGACTAAGCACAAATCGGAGACAAAATACACCTTATTTAAGACGCAAAATTTCTAAGGACATATTATCAATTAACTATTATGTATTAGTTATTGTTGAATAAATATTACTAAAAAAATTTTGTATCAGATGTCCGGCGCAAACGAAATCCAAAACTAAAAAAAAAGAGCCAACAAGAAAACGGAATTCACCTGACTCATGACGTCACCCGGAAGGCGGTAAGCAACTCGCACACCCTCCCTCAGATTATCCAACAATATGATGTGCGTAACATATTTATACATATACAAAAATAACTCTTAGAAACAGATAATTATATCTTTATACTGAAAAACGTTTTTGAGGAAATACGTTGTTTAAAAAAAAAACGTTTGATAGATATATTGTTTTGTAATTTTATTCAATAAATTTATCTGATGTATGAATCGCTTACATGCCAGGATCAGGTGGTCCTTGTTCATATTGGGCATTGCTATATGAAGACGTTTAGCGATTATTCAGTGTTATGAGGGTACTCATGAACTTTTTTTCTCAAATATGTTTCATACATAGTAGTCCAAAGGATTTGGATATGGGGAACTAGGAGTTCAAATGTTAGAGGTCATGTGACCATGAAAGTTTTAAAATTTGTTTAAGAGTCTATTAACTCTGATTTTACCTATGCCTCCGTGAAACTTACCTTTAGCCATCACATGAGACTTGTATCTAATGTCTTTGTGTATTTCAACATTTCAGATTGTTCTTTCTGACACACAGTGTTCTTTTGCAATCGACCTCATGGATCTTCTAGGATTACTACCAACGGTGTGCTGCACTTGCCGAATAAATCCAGGTGTCCTAATTCTATCAGTCTGTCTAGAATGTCTCTTAAGCAATTTTAGTTGTGACTTTAAACATGGTTCTATTTCTAAATTGCTATATTCAGAATTTATAGTCATGATAATTATGTGCCTCTTCATTTGTTGTGCAATTACAGGGTCTGCTATTGATAATTCTGTAACATAGAAAAATAAAAGTATACCCGTCTCAGGACCGGTAAAAACAGTTTTGCACCACTTTTATGTCTCCTAACGAAGATTAAAATCAAGATATAATGCTACTTAAACTTATGTCTAAAATCTTTATTCCAATTTTGATCAAAATCCATTACATGATTTCGATTCTAGAAAATGTCTAAAATTTAAGGCTCAAGCTGAAAGTGTCTTAAGAAGAGATTTAAATTTAAAGAATCTTGGTTAATTGGTGTATAATAACTATGGATAAAATTTAATGCAAATCTGAAATATTTGAATTTTTAAATGAGGGGGTTTGCCCATATTATGCTGCCTAAGAACCCTTTTAAATACTCCAAAGAAATTGAAATTTGGTGAATATTTATTGATTGATATTTAATATCTATTGTTAAAATTTCACAAAAATCGGAGGTATCTGAATTTTCACAAAGGGTTTGCCTTCTCTCTATAGCCCCTTTGTATAAAAATAAATTAAAGTAAATATAGTCCACATTTGGACCCCTTACGCCTAACAGCTGTGTTCCAAAACTCATAATGATCGGTTAATTAGTTTAGGAGTGAATCTTGTACATACAAATATGTAAACATATTCACACATCTAACTTTATATAAATAGAGATATAAAATCTAATAATATCCTTGCTATAGTAAAAATAACGTATTTTGTTAAATACCTTATGCACCCTGCATATAAACATACGTTCAATGTATAGAAAGAAAGAATATCCGGATAATGTGCATGTTGCTTCCTATGGTAGCAATCCATAAAGATAATTCTTACAAATTGTACACAGATTACTAAAATCGAGTCGACAATCATGTTTTCATCATGCCTCGGTTATTTGTAAATGGTGTCAGATAATTCTGATGGCTTACTGTTATGTTGCTAGGATGTTCTTCAATCCCCACAGTGCTTCACTGGTCGAATTTCTGTTGTCGCAGTGGTGAGGTGACAGCCGAAGTTGCCATTTTCTTTTCTGTCTGCCACTGTAGACGTCTTTCATAAACGTTATAGATAAAGAAACACTACAAATACAATTGGGTTTTAAAAATTCCTTTGGAGTTTTATTCTTTCTTTCTAGCATATATGTATACACCTAAAACTCCAAACCCTCTCCCCATGGTAGAGGAAGCAGCAACTATCCAAATCCACTGCTCTTTCACTGCCGGTTCAGTCAAAAGAGAAAGATCTTTTCTATACATACGCCACGTCAGATGAGCAGATTCCTGTCTCTGTAACGTCACTGCTGATACCCCTTACGACTTCTACTTAGACAATTTCACTCTACCTAATTTTTAATCTTATATGGAAATTTACTATAGTTACCCTATCTATGCACACTCACACATCTAAATATTATTACATTACCAATAAATCACATTAGGCATCAAATACGCATGTAATTGTGTGGTTTGATATATTGTAATTTCCTCACTCAATTTCTGAGGGTCAATCTATGTGTGAGGTGTGTCATAAATCCATGATTTATTGAGATTGAAAGAAAACAGGAAAGAGGCAAAGAGAGAGAGAGAGAAGGAGAGAGAGACAGACACAGAGAGAGAGAGAGTGTGTGTGTGTGTGTGTGTAGCCGAAAAAGAGAAACAGCTGTAGAACAAGAGAGAAGTGGATGATAAAAGGTGAGAGAGGCTGAGAAGAACAAAGAGGAGAGACAAAAAGTGAGAGATATACAATGAATGATGGGGAGAGAAAGGAGAGAGGGGCGGAGGGAAACATACAGAATGAGAAGCTGCAGAAAGCAGAGAAAGAAAGAGAGAGAGAGAAATCTAAGCGAAACTGAAGAAGAAAAGAGAGTACGAGTGAGTGAAAGATAGGGGTACAAAGAGAGAGAAAGAGAGTGTGTGTGTGTGTGTGAAAAAAGAAAGAGAGAGGTGGCGGTGAAGATAGGTTGAGAGGAACAGGGAGTGAAGACATATATGAATGATGGGGAGAGAAAAGAGAGACAAAAAGACTGGTGTAAACAGATAGGGAGGGAGATACAAATCAAAGAGAAACTGAAGAAGAGAGAGAGAGAGAAAGAGAGAGAGAGAGTTTAAGAGTGGGAGGCAGGTGTACAAAGAGAGAGAAAGAGATAGACAAACAACGAGAGTGAGATAATGAGAGTGAAACAAAGCGAAAGAGAGAGAGAGAGAGGGAGGTGAGTGAAAGAAATAGATGGAGAGAGGTTGAGAGGAAAATAGAGGGGAGACAAAAGGTGAGCAATAGATGAGTGATGGGGAGAAAACAGAGAGACAAAGTGACTGATGAAACAGAGAGAGAGGGAGAGAGAGAGCAATTTAAGAGAAACTGAAGAAGGAGAAAAAGAAGAAGAAGAAGAAGAAGAAGAAGAAGAAAAAGAAGAAGAAGAAGAAAAAGAAGAGAGAGAGAGGTTGAGTAAAAGATAGGTGTACTAAGATAGAGAGAGAGTGTGTGTGTGTGTGTGTGTGTGTGTGTGTGTGTGTGTGTGTGTAAGAGAGAAATACTGAAAAATAGACAGCCAACGAGAGCAAGAGGGTGTCAGTAAAACGAAGAGAGAGGGGAGACAGACAGAGACAGAAAGAGAGAGAGAGAGAGAGAGAAAGAGACAAAGAAATAGATGAATAGTACAGAGAGAGAGAGAGAGGGGGGAGAAATAGTGTATGTCGATGATTTCTGTTGAGCTTTATAAGAAATTGTTTTCTGTTATTCTGCAATTTTGTAAAGTTCTTGTGTTTTTGCTGAATTATTTCAAAGATCTTTGTTACGTTTTTGGATTTTTTGTTTCAGCCTTTTTGACATTTCTGTTATGTTTTGATTAAATCCTTTTCAGTCTTTATTCTTCAAGTCGGACACAGAAGTATTGTTCGGTGTATTTTTTCCATTGAAAAGCAATCAATTCATTGAAATATTGAATTAGCTCAGCTTTATTGGCTGCCAAAATAAGATTCATATTTTCTTGACATATTTCTTTTTTTTTTGTTTCCTGTGTCAGCTCTTGCTTGTTTCTAATCCCCCACCTCCATTTTCTTTCATCACACCCCTTTTTTTCTTCCGTTGTTTCTTTCCTTCTTTCTTTCGTTCTTTCGTTCTTTCCGTCTTTCTTTCTTTCGTTGTTTTGTGCTTTCTTTCTTTCTTCCGTTATATCTTTCTTTCTCTTCTCAGCGTTTGCTTCTTTTTAATCAACCACCTCCATTTTGTTTCATCACACACACCCCTTTTTTGCTATTTTTCTTTCTTTCTTTCTTTCCTTCTTTCTTTCTTTCTTTTTTCGTTCCGTCTTTCTTTCTTTCTTTCTTTTGTCAGCTCTTGCTTCTTTTTAATCAACCACCTCAATTTTGTTTAATCACACTCCTTTTTTTTCTTTCTTTCCTTCTTTCTTTCCTTCTTTCTTTCTTTCTTTTTTCGTTCCGTCTTTCTTTCTTTCTTTCGTTCGTGCCATCTTTCTTTCTTTTGTCAGCTCTTGCTTCTTTTTAATCAACCACCTCAATTTTGTTTAATCACACTCCTTTTTTTTCTTTCTTTCCTTCTTTCTTTCCTTCTTTCTTTCTTTTTTCGTTCCGTCTTTCTTTCTTTCTTTCTTTCTTTCGTTCGTGCCATCTTTCTTTCTTTCTTTTGTTAGCTCTTGCTTCTTTTTAATCAACCACCCCCATTTTGTTTCATCACACCCCTTTTTTCTTTGTTTCTTTGTTTCTTTTTCGTTCCGTCTTTCTTTCTTTCTTTCTTTCGTTCGTTCCGTCTTTCTTTCTTTCTTTCTTTCTTTTGTCAGCTCTTGCTTCTTTTTTATCAACCACCTCCATTTTGTTTCATCACACCTTTTTGCCTTCTTTCGTTCGTTCTTTCTTTCATTTCGTCTTTCTTTCGTTGTTTCGTTCTATTTTTTCGTTTCGAATTTTTGTCTTTCTTTGTTTCATTCTTTCTTTCGTGATATCTTTCTTTCTCTTGTCAGCATATTCTTCTTTTTAATCAAAAAACACCCCTTTTCTGTTTCATAACACCCCTTTTCTTTCTTTCTTTCTTTCTTTCTTTCATCAGTATAACTGCATTGCTCCAATGAAATTCCTTTTTTTTAAATAACACTCAACCCTCTCATACAAAAATATTGAATGACACTACAAAATTTAAATTTCGATTTTTAAATTCTTGGAAATGACCAAAATCCTGCATTTTTATGCTTTTGTAAATTTATTTTATCAATTTACAACCCTTCGCTTTCCACTGAATACAAAAAGAGCTTTACAATTCACAAATAATAAATGAATCTAAAAGAGATGTCTTAAAATTAACAATTTTTTTAATGTTTCCACAAAAAGCTTGTTTCACAAATTATGAATAATTTGATTTTATAAAAATCCAACTTTTGATTTTTACCTTTCTGGGAATTATTTTAGGTTCTATTTTGATTAACTCATTCATTTAAGCCTTTCATTCCAAGAAAAAATAGACCGTTGACATCAATCAAACCGTGGAACGTGTTCCTGGGTTTCTTTAAATATTCTTCAGTGCCAAACACACAAATGTTTCTTTATTTGGGCTAAGACGAAACCAAGAAAGGGAGAGATAGATAGAGAGAGTGATAGATAGATAGATAGATAGAGAGAGAGAGAGAGAGGGGGGGAGGGTATAGACGACAGATCTACTTTGTGGTCAGACAGAAAAGAGATCGATTCTAATTTTTTCTTTTCATCCCTTTTCTATCTAATCGAGGATACGTTGTCGACAATCTGCCCGACAGTGGGCTTGCTTATGTCAGGCTGAAATATGAAGGAGCTCCATCCTGCCAGGCTTTACCTTCTTTCTTTGAGAAGGGGTTAGTTTATTGTTAATCGTATGGTCAGTCAATCTTGTAGACCAGAGTTCACTGGCTTTAGAAAAACTCACCTGACCTTGTGTTCAACCTCCTTTAGAGGGGGTGAATAAACTCTTTTCCATCAATAGACTTAGAATCTATCACTTTATCTTTAAATTCGTTTGTTGTTTTCCTTATGTATTCTGTGACCTCATGTCCATAGTCTATTTTAAAGGTAAATTTCATATTTTATTCTTTTTCCTTTGCATCTGCACCAGTCTGGAAAAAAAGCTGCTGGATATGAGCACTCTCCCAGAGTATGTATTACATAACAGTAATTGACCTCTCTCTCTCTCTCTCTCTCTCTCTCTAGTTCTCTACAAGTTCTAGGCCAGACCTTGCTGGGTAGAGATCGGCGTTGGATTATTGGAAGATGGCCAGTGCAAACGCTGCAATACCTCATTTGACAGACAATCCTAGTGCAGTTCTTCACATTTTATTGTTTAGAGTACAAAACATTACATTTGTACAGTGATTTTAAGGTGTATTTTATAATGAAAAAAGAAAATAGTTTTATTTTCATTGAAAAAACAAACAAAAATGAGTTTATGCATATCTTTTTATGTATTAGTTCGTTTACTCAGGTCTTGATTTTTGATTTTAATAAAAGGTTTTAAAAAGTGTGGGATCCCAGTTGAGAGCTGGTACCGGACAATATTGACTTCTGCATTCTAGTGGTGTAGACAAGTTAAATTAAATTACTATTGTCATTATATTGCAAGAAAGAATTTTATGCATTTATTGCATATATATATATATATATATATATATATATATATATATATATATATATATATATATATATATATATATATATATATAGAGAGAGAGAGAGAGAGAGAGAGAGAGAGAGAGAGAGTCTTGGAAGTTTTTACAACCTTTGAAACTATATGGAGAAAAACAATAAAAAAAACTTTTAGTCCCAAGTCCTTCGTTGTAATCACTGTATTAGTTGACTTCCAAAAATTTACGCTAGTCTTAATATTTTTGTAGGGATCATCAGTTGTATATATAAGACCCTCTTCTATGGTTGAGCACTGTTATTAGTGATATCGTCTGCTACTACTTAGCATAATGCAAAGCTCTTGGTAAATAAACAAATAGAGCACTGTCTCGTAGTAAACAATGTTTATATAAAAGCATTTATATATCACTTGCCAACGGCGCCTGTGCCATAGTCCAGTGATTAGAATCGCCGACTATTAACTAGATGGTGGTAAGTTTGATTCTGGCTTGGGATGGGTGCTAGGCTAGCCGCAGTGACGCGAAACATTTTGTTCTGTCTGTGGATGACTATATATATATATATATATATATATATATATATATATATATATATAGTAAGTATGAACTTGAGAATTCCGAGGCAGGAGCAACTCAATGTTGAAAACCGGAAGGTGGAATATGGGATGAACAAAAATAAATGACAGGAGAAGTGTATAAATTTCGGATCAATTTATTTATATATAAACAAGATTTAGTTACATGCCAAAGATCATGATTTTATTCATCTTATAGTTTTTTTTAATAAAAATATTATAATAAACTTGCAAATAAAACTCATCATATAATTTAAGTAATTTAAATTGGAGTATTTATTCAAAACACAGAAGTACGAAACTAAAAGATAGCACCTAAAAGTGAATCATTATCTTTTTTAAATATGTATATTACACCCAAGATGCTTCCTGCTATTAACCACATAATCTCATCGAACCAAAATAGAGGTATTTTTTATAAAAAGAACTGTAATTATCCCTCAACCAGGTTTAAATATTACTCTCTTATAACAGGTTTTCGGTCAATGTTGTGCATATTTCTCTTAGATCCCCTTTAGAGAACAGTATGGCTGCCGTCTTCTCTCGGTGGTGATTTCAGGACGCCCTAGATGAAGGTGTATCCGATGTGAATTGTTTGATTTTCAGACTTTTGTTTTGTCGCATCGCAATTGAGAACTTTTTGGCATTCTGGTGAGTTCAGAGAGGAAAGATTCCAATATTGACGTACAAATGTCGATTGGTCTTCTTGTGAACGAAACGGAACCATAATTGTACCAAAAGTGATTATTTTGAAAAAATGATTCGTAAGATGAATAAAATCTTGGCCTTTGGAATGTAATTAAATCTTGTTTATTTATATATGCTCTGTTGTTACATGTTGACAATCATCAAGCTTTCAATTGGAAAAGGTTGGTATACATAAAGAATAGAAGGTATATGCTAACACATATATTTTCGCACACCTATTAGTTTATAAAGTTGATTGTTAGTCTGTATTTGCTGGTAAAGCTTTATAATTTCAGGTCTAATTTCAGGTAAATTCACAGGATATGTTAAGGTCATTCGTCTCCTGAAAGGTCATTCAAACTATATTAGACCGGTATTTATTGGCTGCTTCACTTCTGAAATGGCGCATGGAACAATTATTTAAAGAATGACACATAATTTCAAATGAGCGTTTATTCTTCTCTACTAACAGTACTTATGGAAATTCTAGAGTTAATTAAAAAGAAGTAGTTTGTGTTCTTATATATTTTATTAGTTTTGTTTATTTTAATGTAAATATATTGATAAAATTATCTCGTTTATGAAACGAATACACAAATCACATTGGATGTGGAGAGTTTTGAATTACCTATTAGACACCATCCTCGAGTGTCTTCTGTCTCTCTGTACAAGAGTTTGTCAGGACAATCTGACATAAGGATACTTCACCCTACAGGTAAATCCCAACCAAATATTGAAATTAACATAGTATTCGAAGCCCAAATAAGATCCCCATGACACGGCTATACACTGGCTCATACGAGGAATGATGCACCTTCTCCTAGTAATGTTACTTCAATTAGCAGCACTTAGCTGGATACTTCACTTCAACAGACTAGATGAATTCTTGTCCTGGAATCCGGAGAGACCAAGAGACCACAAGAAAGATATACTATAACATTGTTAACTGGTCAATTGGGGAGAGGAAAATTAATGTTCTTAACTTCTCTACTAACTGAACGTTTGACAGTGTTACAGAGAAACAGTAGTTGAATTAAATTATAAGAGAAACAAAATATATTTCATAAATATAACCGAAACGAGCAGAATCTATTTCATCATGTCTTTTTATTTTCTCTTTGAACCCAGACAGTCACCGAGGGGAATTGAATGTTATTTCCTGTTGGCCGACCTCCCCTCCACTATCCTAAACTCTTACTCGAGAGGAAGTCAAACGCTATTTCCTGTCAACCGATCTCCCCTCCCCGCTTTTAACATTGCCTTCACCTCAAATCAAAGTGCATGCCACCGTTTGCACAGTAACTCTTTTAACACACCCACGTAACCCGCCTAAGCACATCGGCAGAAATAGATATCAAAAGGGAGTTGGTGAATCGACCAGTTAGTTACTGTCAGTTGAAGAGTCAATTGCTACGAACCGGAGACAAATCTCGCCCAGCACGCTGCGAGGGAATGAAAAAGAAGAAATTGAAGACGCAGACAGGGATGAAGAGAGGCAATTTGCTCATCCATCCTTTTGACTGCGTGACCCAGACATTTCTTTTATATTGATATACAACCGAAAGCAAATCCTAACGCTTCTAAGACGAATTCTTCACATCACAAAGATCTGCCATGGACTAGAATATCTTACAGTATCGCTGAGAAAATATGACTAGAAATCCTATATGAGGATTGTGCAGCGCTTATCAAGACTCCGAGGCCTCACCCACATATTTGATTACTGAAAGACTCGTGCCTTGGTATCTGCCATTGACTTTTACATCCAACGATTAGTGTGAATCTTGGATGATTGTGTAATACTTGGACTATTGAACTTTTCAACTCACGTGGGGAGTCTTGTACCACTCATCCATTTTTGTAAGTGATTAATGCCTTTTCTTCCTTGACTTGTCTGGACACGATTTTTGTTTATAGATTGTGCTCGTTATTAGATAACTTTAGATATTACCCCTTTCCCCCTAAAATATTTTGTTCTTTTTGTTGTTTTGCTCCATATATGTTTGCCCCTTTTCTTATCTTTATATAAATAAATATTTGTTTGAATTTTAACTTGGTGTTTGAGTCGTCTCTTACCTGTTCGTTGTTATTCCTTATTTCTATATGATGTTTTGAACTGGAGAATCCCCTCCGCCTGTATTCTGTTATTTATATTGGGCCTTTTGAGCCACTTCCGGACACATTTACCTTTGTTTTTCATTTATCATTGTCACGTGATCGCTGTCGTGGTCCCAAGGAAGGATGAGCGTGACAATAGGTAAAGGAAAACTTTAATGGAATATTCAAATATCTATGTATCTCATATAGAAATCAAGTGTTAGCTCCAGGAAAGGGGTCTCTTGATTTCATAAAACTTTGACTGAAGTAAAATGAAACAAAAAAAAAGATGTTATTGCTAATTATACTAGCAAATAAAAAATAGGAGGAGGTAATTCCTGGGAGGATAGTATCATGACGACAGAACAGATATTACACTACCCCCTCAGCAAAAAAGAAGGAGGAAGTAATACCTAGGAGGATGGTTTCATGACAACAGAACAGATATTACAGTAACCTCTCCCCCCAAAAGGAAAAGGTAATGCCTGGGAGGATGGTATCATGACGAATAAATATATACTACACTACCCCCCCCCCACCAAAAGAAGGAAGTAATACCTGGAAGGATTGTATTATGACAACAAAACAGATACTACACTACCCCCCTCCTTTGAATTGAACATTAACAACAGATCATAAAATAGTACAATTAATAGCAGTAATAATATAGTTCCGGCTTCAGAAAGACAGATACCAAATCTCCATTAGTAATAAATTATGTACACCTTTCGATCTGTTGTTCTCATCTTGGCTGTTATTATGTTCACAATGTTTCCGTCGTTGTGCTCTCCGGCCTTCTTCAATACAAATAATACAAATTATCAATCCTCATGTCAAAAATTCTGAAACATAAAAATCATGCATCCTTAAAATCAACTTTCACTATATTTAACTCTTTCTAAAGTTAACATTCAGATTTTCATATATTTTCAAACAATCAGTTTTTACCAGTTTATTATTTTGTATAATCAGTGAAAGAGAGTACAGATAATAAGTCAAAAGTCTGTAATACTCACAGCGATCAATTATAGGAGCCTATCTTAGCATACACTGTAATACAAACTCCTATAATATTTTGTGACAACACAGACGGTCGTCAAATGGAAGGAAAACAAAGCCCTTTTATTTATGTTACCTACACTGCTGGGTGTAGGTTAGCAATAGTTAGGACAGTGTCAGAGTGAAGAAAGGAATTAAGTAAGAAAGTAGGCTGCCGAAAGTCTTTTGGGGGCAATATATCTTTAGGTAAAAATAGCTTTGTGACAGAAACAAGAGAAAAGAGATGTCTTTCTTCTTTTGTGTCAGAAAACTCTCTGAGGCTGCTGTCCAAATACAATAGGTCCAGAAGTAGTCCTTCACGAATAGATTAAAATTAATGCAACCTGGATGCTGATTGGTTATCGTATGACCTAATCATTGCACAGCGGTTGAAAAATAAATGTAAGTGTCTATGACTGCTACACCATATCGCAAATCCAATTTCAAAATTCCACAAAACATAGGTCCGAATTTAAAAAAAGTCAAAACCACCAGTTTAAAAAAAAACGCAATTCTTTAATTATGAAAGGTATCTGAACGAGACAAAGAATTGAATTAACAAAATAAAAAACTCTTCATTAAAATCGAATTACCTTAAGTTAACAAGGCTGGTTCTGATTTGTTGACAAAGAAGGGTAAAAATTATCATATTTAAAAGTATACTAAAATCGCCTCATCCACAATTACATTTTTCTTTTCTGACAGAGCACACAATCCTTTTCCTAGGTTGGATATTATTGTTTCATTTGTAAATTCTGGAATTAACATTTGAACACATTTAAATGAATGTTCCAAACACTTTCACCTTTTCTTGCCTTTTTAAAAATCAATATATCAAGCAATAAACAAAACAAGAAAAAAAAAGAGGGAAATATGGTGAAATAACGTGCTTACTGCTGGAACTTTGTTACATGGTATATTTTTCTTTGGTGACACTGTATGCAATGCAACAACGTGTTTCCCACTAAATCTTTATCTCATAGTTTTTTTCCAACAACACCATATTCAATACTGATCTCAAGAACAATGTGTACGCCACTGGAACTTTGTTATGTGGTATACTTTTCTCGAACAATACAAATCTGTATCGCTCAATGATCTGAGCCGTCTGAGTGTTAAAGAAAATGTCTGATTTTATTTTCTAATTTAATCATAGTGTCTGTGTGATGTGTAAAGTGGTGTTGCTGTGTGTAGATGTGGTTGCATATGCTTTCAACCTCATCCGCCAGCTAGTCTTAGAACAAAATGGAAACCGAGTGCATAAGTCTTCTCTGCTGGTATATAATCTCTCCACTGACAAGACTCTGGCCAAACCTCTCCATGGTGCACCATGGATACTGGGCTCCTTGTGGCTCCAGGTTAATTGGCTAGGGATCTCGGACTAGATGGGAATCCTAGAGGAGCAATGTGTAGGGCCCACTGGTATATGGACATGTCCCGACACTCACCAATCCAATCCAATCCCCGACCACAGGGCATGTGGCAAAGGTTATCTTTGGATGGCCTGTAACAAGCTGGGTGACAGTAGTGTATGTGGCAACTCACAAGTAATATTTGACATTGATGCATGCTCAAGTTAAAAAAAACCCGCATCAGTCATAGTTAGATGAAATGGTGGAGGTCTTGGACTGACAAAAGTGTTCAACTTGGTAAAAGATAGGTATTCAGCTGTAAAACTGCTTTAAAAACTGTTTAGTCGAAATTAGATGAGACAATCAGGCCCCACCCTCATCAGATGATTAATTGTGGCCTGATTCAACAAATAAACCGGATGATGATGATGATGATGATGATGATGATGAATCGACTTTTACTAAATCCAGCTTTTTCTGGAATTAACATAAAGAAATTGGATTACATTTCCCAATTAATCAGTTTTTACCACGTTTTTTTTTTAATCTAACACAACAAAATTTAAAATTATTTACCAACCAATCAGTTCTTACCAACGCTAGCTTTGCCCGGAATTAACATTAACTGCATATGAATATTTTATGTTTCTTGGCTCAGTGATTCCAGCATCTTCGAACTGATATTAGCAGAATCGAAATAGCAACTTCTGCATTTGAACGTCTAAAAGAAAAGATATGAAACAGGAAGAACATTTCAACGTCTCTGAAGTTAAGACTTTACAATGCATTGAGAGTTCTTATTACTGTATATGCAAGTGAAACATGGAGTATAACTGACAGAGCATGGAAGGAAGCTCAATGTCTTTGAAATTAAGTGTTTAAGAACTATTCTTGAAGTAACTTTGCGAGATAGACGAAGAAATGCCGATATCAGAAAAGAGCTTACTATTAATAGATCCATTAAATGCGTTATTCCAAAAAAGAGATTAACATAGTTTAGACATGTTTTCCAGCTACCAGACTCCAGCTATGTAAAGAAATCATATCAAGAGCATTTAATAGAAGAAAGATCAAGAGGACAAAGACGACTACCAAAAACGTGGGCCGACCAGATAAGGGTTGAGACTGTCATGCCGCTCCTAACAGCTGTAAGACTGGCCCAAGACCATGATGAGTCATGGAACTTTGTTTTCAAGCCTGTAGCGAAGCTCTCTCAAATATGCACATAAGTCAAGTATATGATATATTTTCTCCAAAAATAGCTTTTATTCAACCATTTCAGGAATTAATATAATTAACAAAAAGCATTGCTTTTCTAATTAAGCCGGTTTTAGCAACTCTAGCTTTTTCTTTGTTATTGGTCTAGAACGGAATGATGTGCGTTTTCCAAACGACCAGCTTTTACTCCATGTAGTCTTTTCTGGAATCGACATGAAAAAAAAGATTTAATTGTATTTTTTAACTAATCAGCTTTTCCTAAAAAAAATTCGGCTCTTTTTTATGCATCCTGGACTGTGTAAAATTGATGAAACTAAAAACAAGTAAACGGATACAACATTAAATTGAGTGAAGACAGATTTAGAATCATTGATGTATTTAAGAATGAGTCATTCGTCCACCCTAAAACAGTCTTGGCCAGATTACAGTACCTAATGACCTGATGTTAATTTTGGATTGTTCATGCTCATCAAAAATATTTTCAATGAACCTGTTTCAACTTTCAGATTGCTGACCTTAATACATCATCATCATCATCATCATCATCATCATCATCATCATCTTTGGTTTAACGTCCGTTTCACATGCTGCCATATGTTGGACTGCTTTTAGTAATTTAATTCCAAACTTACCTATCTCTGACCAGGTGTTCATTTATCCCTCTTTCCTCCCATGTTTTCCTTGGACTTCCCCTGTGAACAGACCTTGCTACCTCAACTCTTCTACATCTACTAACCCAAGAACTCTCACCCATTCTTTCAATGTGGCCTTACCAACGAAGTCTCCTGTTTTGCACACATCTCTGTATACTGTCTAGATTTAATAATCCTCTTTGGTTATCAGATATAAGTCTGTCTTTAAGACTTATATTACACATCCATTGTATCATTCATATATAATTTCTCTCCATGCAACGCATTTCCTCAAACTTCACTGGCTAAATTTGAATTCCATACATCATCTCACTTTGTACACATGCCCGATAGACTTTTCTCTTGGTCGACAGAGGTAATGTTCATATTCAGCTTTTTTAAAAAATGATATTTGACGATATTTCTGTATAGTTGTTTTTGTTTATACTATTTACTCGTTTTGGACTGTTGTCCTCATGGTGATCTAACGAGAACAGGTGTGTCAACGCAATTATGCCGTGTTGGAGTATATTTATTACTATTTGTTTTTATGTTACTGTGGTCTTTCATATTTCTGGAATGTTGTGAATACAGCACCTCACCCACCCCAGTCCAACACTTCTTCATTGTTGTAGTGGCAACGTGGTAGTCTCAGAGCTATTCAGTCTGGAACTCCGGTTCCTTGCAAAGCCACTCATGATGAAAAAGTTGGACATCAAGTGGTATTAGGGCCACAACCTGGCTAACAGGGCTCTAGTGAAAATCTAGGAAGAGTCGACATCAGGATCCGTCATCCTCTGGTTATCTTTGTTTCTGCATGTGGCAAGCAAAGACCTGTCAAGGGCAGAACCGCAAGCCAATGGACTGAAAGTGGAATTTCTTTTGTGTGTTCTGGGCCAAACCTTTGTTGTCTTCATATGCAATCACTGAGTTTTGCTGTTCTCACTGTTTAGGGTAAACACCTGCAACCCTGCAGGTTAACGAATAGCTGCGACCAACGAGGAGGACTTCATGCAGACCAGACAATCCTGAGGCATGATCTTTGTGAGCTCGATGCAGAAGTTTAACTTAATTAAAAAGCTAACAAATCAGCAACAACCAGGATGAGGATAATAGTCTTCCTTTTAAAATTTCTTCTACTTTCATAAATTTCTGCAGTAAATACATAACGTTTTCAAATACATGTACATCATCTAGTTAGAAGAAAAAGAAAAAGAAAACTGCATACTCTAAAAAGTTTTCTCATGGGGAAGGGCTGTTTAAATATATATAATAGCTAGAAGAATACCGATTCCTTGCGGAGCCGCCCCCCCCCCCGTAGCTCGGGATTAATACATAAGAAAATAAAGAAGAATACCCATTCCAGGGCATGTCAAATTAATTCTCTGAACAGAATAGTTTGGCACCAATTTTAATTTCCCTGATGAAGATCAAAATCAAGATATAATGATACTAAACCTTATGTCTAGAATCCGTGTTCTAATTTAGATCAATGTTAATTACATGAGTTTTAATCTGGAAAATGTCTAAAATTTAAGGCTTAAGCTTAAGAGGTCTTAAGAAAAAATTGCTTAATTCGTGTCTTATAACTATGGATAAAACTTAATACAAATCTTAAATATTTAAATTTTCAAATGGAAGGTTGTGCCCATATTATGTCCTCTAAAACCCTTAAATATACTCCAAAGAAACTGAAATTTGGGGAATATTTATTAATTGATGTCTAATACCGATTGTTAAAATTTGACAAAATCAGAGATATCTGAATTTTCACCAAGTGTTTCTACTTTCTCTTTGCAACCTTTTCATAAAACTAAATTCAACTAAATATAGTCCACATTACGACCCCTTACGTCTAGCAACAGTGTTCAAAAATTCATATATAACATGGGTACCACCTCTCATTTGAACATTCAAATATATCAGATTTGAACTGAATTAAATCGATAGTTATTAAACACCAATTAAGCAAGGTTTACACTTTTTCCTTTAGTCATTAGAAATGACTCGCATTTTTTTCAACTGGCGATAGTTCATTCCTATCTGATTGAAATAATAAAAATGCATTAGAAAAACTTACATTGGAAACAAATAGCAAGTCAGACAACCCTCACCGTCTGAAATCAATTGTGAAAGAAATCCTAATCTTAAATGAAAATTCTACGATAGGCGTTTTTTTAGGTATCAGATGATAATATAATTTGTATATATATAAAATTACATTAGTGACGTAATTTTATGATTCTGTATGAATATTAGTGCGAACACTGGTGAAACATATTTTCCCCCCCGCACATTTTTAATAGAAGGTGTACACTAGTTTAGATATAAATCCCCATTATTTTGCGTGGAATACATTATAAATGCATTAAGGTGTTTGCAGCTGTTTCCAGACATTGTTTCCTCACAGAGGAGAAAGGTTGAGATGCCTTTAGCCATGGTGCCTTCATGTCGAGTGCCCAGAGGGAGGCAATGAAAGCAGAATTCATAATCAACGAATATCTGGTTGGAATAAAGCCAATGCTTATAAGCTGACCAAATCATTCACATGTCAGGAGTTGCTGACCGGTAAACGGACGGATTTCTCTTTTACTAAGTAATTGAGAAATCTACCCTTCTTTTTTGCTTTTCCCTTTTTTTTAATTTTTCTTTTCATTCATTTGCTGGGGACGGGGCATTCTTCCAAATGCCATACGATCACCCGCTATTTACAGACTCCAACCGAGAGCTCTTTTCAGGATTCTGGCCGTTCCCTTGAGTGCAGTTGTCTGGATTTCTCTTGCACTTGGTTCACCAGGTATACTTGCTAAATACTTTTTCAAGTTCTTCTTCATGAGTCCAGTGGCTCCTATGATAACTGGAATGATAGAGATCTCTTTGAGGTTCCAGTTTCTTTTCATATCATACATTAGACCCTGATATTTTGTTATTTTCTCCCTTTCAGCTCTATTTAGGCCTCCATCATTAGGGACACTGACCTCAACCAAAGTTGCCACTCTCTCTCTCTTGTTCCATATTACAATGTCAGGTTTGACAGCTGCGTTTTCCAGATAGGTAGCTGTGGGGATTTCATGGTCATAATGGATGGTGTATGTCTCATTCCCCACAGTTCTCTCAGGTAGATGTTCCCAGTGCCTGCTGCTACATCTGATATTCAGTTTCTTACAGATGGTCCAGTGGAGGTACCTGCACACTCCATTATGTCGTGTTGTATAGGAGCCATCTGCCAACATGATTTTGCAACTCGATATCAGGTGGCTCACACTCTCCACTTCAGTGTGGCAAAACCTGCACTTGTTGTCCTGACTGAGACCAGCCATCTTTTTAAACGCATTTGTCATCAGGCCCTGGTCTTGTGCGGCCATTATAAGTCTCTCCTGGTCGTAGTGGAGGGCTCCCCTTCTTAGCCAGTCCAAGGACCCTTCCTTATCAATATAGTCCTTGGATAGTTCATCGAGGAAGTATGTGGCACGTTTCTGTCCTGACCACTCATCAATGCACCTGTTCTTAAAAGTCTGGGTGTATCTCTTGCGGCTTCTGAGTATGCATCATACAATGCTGAACAAAATATATACAAGGTCAGTCAGAAAAGTAACGGGACTTAGCATGCTGTGTGAGGTATGGGTGAAAGAGGGGAAGTTGACTATGTTATCATCTAATATAAGTTATTGGGAGTATATGTAACTGTAATCTAGCCTTCTGCAACATTTGTATTTTTTTATTCACGTTCACACATTTTTGTGATCATTCAGCTATGAGCACTTAGGAACGAACGATTAACATCAAGCAATAAATAAAGCTGAAATATTTTGTCCGATTGAAAAAATGCAGAGAGGACTTCGTGAAAACTCAGAGAAGGTGTACGCAAATTGTCAGGAGTCTTCTTTTTGGTTCAAGTCATTGCACTGTGGATGCCGTGGTCAACTTGCAGATGTTCAAACAATTCAAGGCAGTGCTAGATGCGTCATAGATGCTGATCTTTGGATGATTACCCCTTATTTGAGTAGCAGAGGATGCAGGAGGACCCGATTATGACATACAACATCAGCAACAGGAATTTAAATCTAACTTTTAAGGAGTTTTTCATCCCAGTGCCAAGTCATGGTTGCCATGAGACCCTGCAAAAGATGAATCATCGACGCTTTTATCTTAATAGAAGAAAGGCAGCATTCTCTGTCAGTGTTTCTGATCTGTGGAACAGTCTACTATATTCAGGTTTAAAGTTGCCTTGGACAAACATTCACACTGTATATAGATGTACACATCTTCCGACTGTTTTTTTACAGGGGCTTGTTTGTTGAACTTTGTTGTTTTTTTCCGAATAAATTCGATTTGATTTGATTTGAATGTTTCAGAAAGTGTATGATGACACCATGTTATGCATACATGTTTTGTTTGACACAAGAGGAGCGAAGTTGTTCAGCTGTAAGCACTGATTAGCAAATGATGAACAATCATAAATGAATAAAAAGAACATTACCTTACTGGGATGATCACACTATCCGTCTTATTTTGTTTCATGTGACTTTTTCTTTCCACTAGCTGGAAGGGATCATAAGAGAAAACAACTTTGAAGATAGTGAGGTCATCAAGAAGGTCATAACGATAGAGTTCTGTGGCATTCCAAAGGAATTCTTTCAGGGGTGCATAGAAAGATGGCAGAGAGGGATGGCAGAGAATAATGTCAGAGAAAGATAGCAAAGAAGGATGGTAGAGAAATATGTCAGAGAAAGATAGCAGAGAATGATGGCAGATGAGGGTGGTTGAGAAGTATGCCAGAGAAGGATTTCAGGGAAGAATGGCAGAGAAATACGGTAGAGAAGGATGGCAGAAAAGGATAACAGAAAGATAGCAGAGAAGATGACGAAGAAGGATGCTAGAGAAGTATGTCAGAAAGATATGCCATAAAAGGATGGTAGAGAAGGATGGTAAAGAAGGATGACAGAGAAGGATAGCAGAGAAGGATGGCAGAGATGTATGCCAGATAATTTTGCAAAGAAGTACAGGAAAATGCATTAAACGGGATGTGATTTTTATGAAGGGAAAACAACTATGTAGTTTGTTGTTTGGAATTGAAATAAATTATTTCTGATACGAGTCCCATTACTTTTCAGACATACCTCTTATACATTCTTGAAAAGAATAAATGCCAAAACTTCTGAAGCATTTTTTAAGCACTGAAAAAGCTCACTTTCAAAATCTGAACATGCTACTGCAGTTCCATGAATATCCATGCACGTATTTTATTATTTCTCAACGATATTATTAATTTTAATTTCCCATTCAAATGTATAACATTGTTGAGAAATATACAAACAGACTTCTGGCAACTGTATAGTCATGAAACTCTAACACAATGTTCAGGCAAGTTAAATCTATTATTTAATACACTGACCTTCAAAGGAAAAGGTAATGACTGACAGGATTATGAACGAACACTACCACCCCCTCCAAAAAAGAAAGGTTAATGCCTGATGATACAATGACAACAGAACAGATAAAATACTACCCCCCCCCCTAAAAAAAAGAAAGAAAAAGGTAATCCTTGAAGAATGGTATCATGAAAAACGAACATATATTATACTCCCCCCCCCAAATAAAAACAAAGAGAAGGTAATGCATGGGAGGAATGTATCATGACAAATGAAAATACACTACACTTCCCCCAAAGGAGGAGGTAAAGCCTGGGAGGATTCACCCTTCTTCCTCCCCCCCCAAAAAAAAACAACAAACAACGGAGGTGATAATGTCTGGGAAGATGATATGATGAACAAAAATAGACTGCACTACCCCTTAAAGGAGTAGTTCATGCCTGGTCGGATTGTATAATTACAACAAAACATTACTTCTTCAAAATAGAGAAAGTAATACCTGGGAGGATACCCCATAAAAAGAAGAAGGCTGCGGGTATGGTATCATGGCAATAGAACAGATACTAGACTACCCCTCACCACGACCCCAAAAAAGATTGTTTCATGACAACAGAACAGATGCTTCATTACCTCCTCCCCTAAAGGAGGATTACCTCTACCCCCCTTAAAAGGGTGGAGATAATTACTGGGAGCACGGTCTTATGACAACAAAACCGATATTAAACTACCCACTTCTATTAAAAGATAATACAATAATAGATTAAATCAGTTTTTTTTAAATGCCTTTTTTTTATGGTTCGTTGGCCTTTTGGCTCAATAAGTGTAGTATCTGTTCTTAGCATTTATCGACATCAGACGTTTTACTATTGACGAAACTATTGTGTATATATAAGAAAGTAGAACAATGTAAATTACAAGTGTATATTACAGAATATTAACTTATTAGAAACTGTTTTAAAAATAAATATGCAAATTAAAAATACCTAAAACTGTTTGTAGTGTTTGCAGATTACTATATATACGGTATTTAAAAGTTTTATGTTGTATTAAATAATTAAAAAAGCATAACCCATTTTAATGGGAATATAGTTAGTATAAGCGGAAAAAAACTTACTCATTTATTCATGTACATTAAGATTTTGATATAAAGCCCTATCTGAACAGATATTAGGCTCTATAAACAGCCGGACATTTTGTATTTCTCATAATACAAAATGGCCGGTTGTCTATGAATTGATCTTATGGTTCCTTTGGGGAACAGTTTTTTATGGGAAATGCATAAAAAAGGTTTTTTAAATTTGTTTTTGCTTAAGGATTGTTCTCTGGAAGTGATCTGACGATCTTCTGATGAGCTGCATGAACAAAAGATGCTGGTAATTCTATGTTTATTCCTGGTTGTTCGTTTCTGCACGAAACAATTGTCAAGAGTTACATTGAATTATTTTCTTTAAATTCGGCAAGTAAAAATATGAATAAAGACTTTGTAGTTGGAATTTAAAATACAATTGTGTAATTATATATGCTCTGTTGCTAAATGTTAATATTCATCAATTTTTACATTGAACAGTTCTGATATTTTTTTTTTAAATATATATACACACATATATATATATATATATATATATATATATACCAATATTTATTAAAGTTAATATTTATTAAAGTTAATATTATATTGTTTTGCCTACATGCGCCCACGTTTTATACTTACACTATCATCAGTCTAGAAGATGATAGTTTCAGACAGTCACAAGATTCGAACCCAGTTACAGAATCACCCTAGACTCCATAAGCAAGCGCTCTAACCAAACGGCAACGAAAAAATACCACATAAAGAAGGAATTAAGTTTTATTTATGCTTAGGCACATACAGTAGACTACCGAGAGTGTTCAACAAATGTCGGAACATGGCATATAACTACGTGATAGTCTATTTTTAACTCCCCGAACAGGGCTGAACTTCAATCTTCTTAAAGGGGCTTATAACAATATTTATTAAAGTATATATTAAATTATTTTTACCTACATACGCTGGCGGTTCAAGCTTATGCTATCATCAGTGTAGGAGATGATAATTCTAGAAGGCTCATCCACTGTTCTGTTTCTGCTGGGATCTTCTGATCACTCAGTTGTCTCAATTAAGATTAAAACAAAGTGTATCAAGACAACTGATGTCCCTCTCCATCGCACAGTGTATCAATACGCGATGGCTGACTGGGACAGCCTCAGATCTTTCATATCAGAAATTCCTCTGCATTCCATGTTTGAAAAGAATGTGTCCTGTATAGTATCCGATTTAACTGATTGGTTAATCCTTAGTATAGAGAACTTCGTACCCTTCAAGAAATTCCAACAGAAACTAAACTGCCAGCTGTAGTGCACCTCAGACTGTGCTGCTATTCCAATTGCTTTTGACGAAATAGATGTTCTGAAACCAAAGCCTCTTTTAGGACTGCAAGCAACCACTGCAAAAGGTCTTATAGAAAATGCGAGAGAGTCATATGCCCAATCTGTTAAGTCTAGAGTAACTGAACAGAGGTTTTGTTTCATCAAGTTTTGGCGAATAACAAACAGGATCCTGAACAGACGCCTGACCTATATCCCAAACATCATCAAGTGACCAAAGGTGATTTCTTTAGCATCTGATAAAGCCAAACTTTTGAAGATAAATTTTCATCAAATTCCACTCTTAGTGATCAGGGCCGCCTACCTACTGAATTTTCCCCTTTGACTGAAAATACTCTGCGCGACATTCATATATTTTGTCCAGGATGTTGCCAAACTTATCAAGAACCTCGATGCCAGCAAAGCAACTGGTCCTGACAACATTCGAATCATAGTGCTTAAAAAGCTGCAACCTGAAATAGCTCCTGTTCTTACAAAGCTGTTCAATCGTTGCTTAAAGGAGAAATGCTTCCAACATCTTGGAAAACTTTGTCAGTCTAACCAATATTCAAAAATTCTAGAAATCGGTAATCTGCATCTCAGTACAGACCAATCAGTCTTCTGTGCGTCATGAGTAAGTTGCTTTAATCTGTGATAAATCAAGAAATTGTAAATCACCTCAGCAAAAACAGACTATTCAGTGACAAGAAATATGGATTTCGCCCTCTAAGATCAACAGCTGATGTGCTGACTGTAATATCACACAGGATCAGTGAATCTATTGACATGGTCTTTGTTTTTAATGCAATAGCTCTCGACATAGCAAAAGCCTTTGATAGGGTTTGGAATAAAGATCTACTTCATAAGCTTGCTAGCCATGGAATATCAGTAAATGTCACCTCAACCATCAAATCCTTTCTCTCTGATAGGTTCATAAAAGTAGTCGTTGATGGACAGAAGTCTGAAGCACATAGTATCAATGCTGGCATGCCTCAGAGATCAATTCTGTGCCCAACCCTCTTTCTGATTTTCATCAATGATCTCCTAAACTACATTCTAAGATCATTTATGCAGATAACATAACACATCTATAGCAACACTTCGAAGAGCATTAATGATCAAGATCTTTCTGATTCTCTTTCCTCCGACCTGGAAAAAAAGGTGACTGGTTATTTTTGATACGTCTAAGACCAAGCTTCTATCCTTTCACCACCAATGCTCTTATCCTCACTTTGCTCCAATTGAAATGAATGGGTCTCACCTTGAGGAAGCCTCTGCATTAATAAGCTTCTGGGACTGACTTTCACTCCAGACCTGAAATGAAAGACTTACATGAAATCCGTTGCCAAGGTCACTGGAGAAATGGTTGGATTATTCTACAGCTCCCAAAAGTGTCTCACTTTTGACTCTTATACAGGTAGACTGTATAAGAGTCAAATACATCCTAAAACGGAGTACTGTTGCTACATCTGAGGAAGTGCCACTCCCTTAACAGAGTACAAAACCGACTCCGAAATCTAGTGGGCGATGTCTTTTTTCCACTCTACAAACTCTTTCTTGCAGAAGAGAATTTGTTTACATTGAACTTGAAAACAACTATGCTGTAGTCAGCTGCAAAGCAGTCACATGGTATTGTGTTCCACAGACGAGTAGTTCTAGGAAAAAAACTCTGCTCATGACAGCTCCGTTTAGCTTTAGGGACACAGATTGGGAAAGGGAAATTATTTACAGTGGTTGTAACTAGACGAGTTCTGGTTGTGAATTTTTTACATGTTAATGTGAGCTCAGTTTAGCACTAACCATGAAAATAACGATAAAGCAAAACTGGATGTAAAAGAAAAGAAAACTAATTCTTGGCAAATGAGAAATCACATGACCGGAAGGAGTTATTTATTTCTGATGGTTAATCATTAGACGAGAGGAAATGAAAACAAAGTATAAATAAGGACATGCCCACTTTCGACCCCTTCGCTGACTCAGAAGGAGATAGGAAGTAAAATTGATGTTGATGAAGAATGACCAGTCAGTAATGTCAAGGGAAGAACGGATAGGAATTGGAAAGATTATGCTGAGAAGGTTGGAGAGAAAGTAATTTCAGGTGAATGTTGCGACTTCTCAAATGGTTAGCATTCATACAGGCAGTCAGACAAGATTCCAAAGATTAAAAGTAAAAGGAAAAATACGAACATGTAAATTTGATTTGAAACTTGATGCGACAAGTATTTTGTAGATGCATATTTTTTTAACACAGTTCACCCCAAACAAGACAGTAGACATAATGGGCTACTGAGAAAAAGGGTGAAAGTTCTTTTTTTTTTGGGGGGGGGGCCTAAATTGGGAGCTGCGCAGCAAGATGTTTACATTAGTTTAAATGTTCTGCATGTCAGTACCATCAGGAAAACAGGGAGCAGGGAGGGAGTTCCAGAGTCCAGCAGCATGAGGAAAGAAACTTTTGGAGTAGAAAGCTCTTCGGCATCTTAGGACCTCCACAGTGAATGGATGGGATTAGCCAGATTGTCGGGTTGGTCTAGTGAATTTACGTCATGGGGGCACCAGAGCAGCAAGTTCATCAGAGTACAATCCATTGAAGTACTTGTAAAACAGGCACAAGGATTTAACATTGCAGCGATGGGATAGGGACTGGAGCTTAGTGGATAGTGAAGGACCTATCAAGTTAGCAACTCTGTTTTGGACTTTGTCTAAGAGGGAGAAACTAGTGGATGATGCCCCAGCCCAGATGTGGCAACAATACTCCATGCATGGGCGGATGATGACTTTGTAGAGATATAGGATAATGTCAGGTGGGAGAAGTTTACTTGCACGGTAGAGGGAGCCCACCTTCTTTGCAGCAGCCTTGGCAATGTCTTCAATGTATCTATTCCAATTCATGTTATCTGTGAAAGTTAGGCCAAAGAGTTTGAATGATGAACTCTCAGGTAGGGTGTTATTTGTCATGACAATCTTGAAGAGGTTTCTTGTAGTTATTGAAGGAAAGTAGCTTTGTCTTTGCAGCATTAATAGTTACCATCTATTTTTACCCCAATCCACTACAGCCTGGAGGTCATTTTCTACGGATAAAGCCATTGCCTCAGATATGTGCACGTTTGTTTTGCCCACATGAAGAAAGTAGAGCGTGGTGTCGTCAGCAAATATTCCTATCTCAGTGTCAATGACATCAGAGAGGTCATGTATGAAAATCAGGAACAGTAGAGGTTCAAGGATAGATCCCTGGGGTACACCAGCATTTATGTCATGTTGCTTCGAAGAACGGCCATCGAGGACAACATGGATCTTTCTTTTTGTTAAGAAGGCTTTAATTATATTAAATATTTGTCCAGTAATACCATATGAGTGCAGCTTTAGGAGAAGCCCTTCATGCCAGACCTTGTCAAAGGCCTTGGATATATCAAGTGCTACTGCTCTAGCTTAACCTGCCTTGTCCAGTGTATGATATATGCGTTCAGAGATGACCGTTAGGATATCTGCGGTAGATCGTGTTTGTCTAAATCCGTGTTGATGATCAGAAAGAAGTTTAGCATAAACTAGATGCCGGACTACTGCTAGATTGATTAATGATTCAAAGATTTTAGCAAAGATCGGGAGTAGACTGGTTGGGCGGTAATTTAGAGGATAAGTTATATCTTTAGAATTCTTGTAAACTGGTACCACAGAGGCAATTTTCCAACTATAAGGGAAACAAGATTCAGCAAGGCATTTGTTGTATAGTTTGCAGAGGACAGGCGCTAGCTCAGCAGAGCATTTCTTTATTACTATTACAGGTATAAGATCAGGCCCACAGGCTTTGGAGGTGTCAAGGTGTTTTATGATGTCTCATTTTATGATAGACATTCGAGTCGAGTGAGAGTGCTCTATCTAAGCTTTTAGAGACAGAGTCAAGCAGGGTACAGTCCTGAGTCGAAGGAGAACGGTATAAGAAATATAAGTAACTAACTTTGTGATGTAAGGTCAATCTAAAGCACATGTAGGTTTGGTCATCTGATTCTAACCTATGTTCTCTAGTCAAGGGAAGAGTGTTCCGAACATAAACTCCTAGCCCGTTCATATGTTTGTCAGAGTCCTTACGGTAGAGTGGAAGGTAATCAGTCATGTCAAAGTGGTGAGGAGATTGAGGATTGAAGGTTTGTGTAACTTATGGCTAGGATATCCAGGGAGTTTGTCAGAAGAAAAGTTTCTACGTCGTTAATGTTGGTTCTAAGTCCCCGGATATTTGTGAATGCGAGCCTCAAGGGTGGAAACGAAGATGTTTTTTGTTTTATATTTTATAAATTCATGTTTATTTTGAGATAGAGTTGAGAGGGCAAAGTGGGTGCTTGTTTGGTGCCAATAAGCTCACACAACAAGTCCATTAGTCGTGACTTGGTCCATGAGGGTTGTGGCCTCGGGAAAGCCCACCGGGGATAACTGTAGGGTCCCTTTTTTATGCGCGACATGGCATGTAAAGTTACTTACGATATTATGCAACTGTTGATGGAGCAGCCGTTCTTAGCCCTACCTAAGAGTTAGGGCTCTTAACTACCAGTCGGAAACAGCAACCAGACAAGCTGTCTAACCTGTACCGTCAACCTGTTGGAACAAGAGCGACCCAGACTAGTCATGTAGGCCTTAGTGACGAAAAACTTTCCCCAAGTTACCCAGATAGAGAGAAAGAGAGATGGCGTTCATTGCTCTAGTCAGGAAACAAAGCCAAGCACTAGGTGTCTTTAGAGGCGTCCCAGAGCTTGTACCTCTATGCCTGGCTAATAGACAGAGAAGGAGTGCGAAATATGGGTGATAGGCAGACCCCATCTACTCCTTAAGCAATTATAGGTTTGCAAACCGTATACTTTGTTCGAGATTCCAGCTCTAGGAAGGTTGTAGATCAAGACTAAGGAGGCCTCCCTCACTATCGGTTTGCTGCCAAGACGTAAGTGGTCAGTAGCAAGGTTTTATTATCAGAGTTTACCTTATCATAGATGGATGACCTGACAAGGTCTACGGGTCAAACACTCCGAGAGAGGATAGCCTGCATTCGTGTACTAGTCAGGTATTTCCGAGCCCCCGCAGGTAAAACAAAATTTTCATCCATATATATATATATATATATATATATATATATATACAATAAATTCATGGTACACTTATCAGAGAGAACATAAATTTGAAGATATGTTTCCCTCTCACAAGTTAGTACAGATAAGAGATAGACAGCAAGTAGGGTAACAACTGAGAAAAACTAGTTAACTATTTATACAACGAAGGCTACGTAGAAAATAAGGTAAATTGAAACTCAAAATTAAATTAAAAAACACAAGGTAAATACAAGTAAATTTGGTAACATGATTAGAATTAGTAAAATTTAAGACAGAGACAGTTCAGAAATAAAAAAAAAGAAGTTAGCTTTTTTTTAAAATTTCACCCATAAACTTTAGTTGAAATTCTGATCTCCATTCGCGGTCGATGGCATATATTAAAATGTTTTAATTCATGGCTCTTTAACTACGACATGCTATTGCATTTGGTTGAGACTAAACCTTCATTATTTAACTACATTTGATAGTGGATTTCTTCCCCCCTTTTTTACTATTACAACCTCGAACACGTTGACCCCTCTAAAACCATGCAGAATATTAGCAAGAAAAAAAGACGGGCAAATAAAAATTTGTGCAACAGGCAAAGGAAGCAAAATCCTGGAAAAAAATTGTTTAACTAAGTAGTCATCGTAACGTTAATACATGGATTATTTAAGACAGAGACAGTTCAGTAATAAACAATAAAGAACATAGCTTTTCTTTTAAATTTCACCCATAACCTTTAGTTGAAATTCTGGTTAAATGCAATCAACAAAAATACAGTCAGTAAAAGGACCCCAAAAGAAATCATCGTCAGTTCGGCTTGCGTAGATTCCACCATCTGGCAAAGTAGTTCAGATAAATACAATTAGCACATCAGTTCCAAAAACTCAAACACAACAAATATTTGGCGTACGATCGTTTCTAAAACGATTTCGAATATTTTATTTTGTATTATACTTTAGATGATTCCAAAAGAGTCTTCTTCAGCATCTCTCATCAAATCACAAATAGAAGTCAAGCAAGAAAAATCATCAAATTTTAGTATTATATATCTATCTATATATATATATATATATATATATATATATATATGTAATTGTTTTTATTGGTGATTGCAGGGTTCGTTGTTTTTGCTTACTACTGAAAGAATTTTCCATACCTCAATTCTGAGGGGTGTTAGGATAACCTATCTTTCTTTGAAGAGGGGTTAATTAGCATACGTGAATCACGTTAGCAAAGAGATGGAGGAGAGGTTGGGTATTTAATGGTTCAGTTGGGAGCGGTTGGGGGTGTGTCTGAATACCAAACAAGTGGACAAGTTACGATTTTGAGTGCATCCCCCTATCTCTTCCCTGCTTTTCCCAGGCCTACCTAATAAGTTACCAATTTGTTTTAACGTGACTAACGTTGAAATTAATTTTGGGTAGGCCTAAGATACTAATTTCTCTGATTACCTACGAGTGAATCTCGGCCGAGATTTATTTTATTTTATTTTAAGTTGTGTACGTTTGGCTGGGCATTCTGCCCAGGTAAGACAGTGTTTTTTTGTTCTTTTTTTCTCCCACCGAGAGATATTTCTCCAACCTTACTTATTTTAGGAGAACACTTTACTTGCCCCCTTGGGCCTATGAAAGGGTCTCGTTTTCATAATAATATATAAATGTTACCAGGCACAACGAGCTGCGACGCTAAAGAAGCAACGTCGCAACTTTGAAAAGCAGGTAAGCACGCACTAGCGTTATTAATTTATTCATTTTTCTTCCTGTTTGTTGCTTTGTTGACTGTTGGCGTTTGCAAGCGGTTCAGTTTTCGTGTCTGTTGTGGGAAATCGAGCCCTAGCCGTTTTAAAGTTCCAACACTACTACTATTTCGATTGTTTCATTTCCTGAGTGATTAAGATGTAGAAAATTGCATTATTAGTCACCCTTTACTTTATAGGACGTGTTTTTCGTTAATATAAATATTTTTATTCATTTTATACGTACATAAAAGTAATCCATGGACACGTGTTTCTGGCTCAAAGCCGTCATCAGCATGGATGACTCAGACAAGGAGCGAACATTCGATATTGATGCCTATAGTCCAGCGTCTTAGTAATGGATTACGACGCCATGCCTAGAAATATTAAAGGATTTTTATCATGTAAATATTTAATGTATTTTTATGTAATTGATTTTGGTGGTGATTGCAACGTTCGTTGTTTTTGCTTACTACTACTATTTCGATTGTTTCACTCCTTACAACATATATATATATGTATATATATATATATTGTGGTACAAAATGTTATTATGGCTATATAAAGACCATATATATATTTTTTAAACATGTTCAATTAAAAAATAAAAGACTGAAAGTGCAAGCTGACCGGTTTCGAACCTGCTCAACAGAGCAAAATCGAGGTTAGGATTAAGAAAAAATGAAGAATAAGTCAACACTAAAATTGGAGGCACAGGAACGACTATTTATAAGATGTTTGGCTATGAATACCCGTATATATTATTCTAAAAGTTGGTAAATAATTTGCCTGGCGTATTTTTGTTGGTACGTATTGTTTGCCACAACTGAAACTACATTTAAATAAATAAATAAGAGAATTATTATGTTGTGGGGGGAGGGGCATCTTTTCGTAAAGGTAAAGTAACATTATTATACAGACAAAGAAATTTGTTTGGCGAATCTATCACTTATGTCTAATCTTTGTGAAGTGTTCCCAACATAGTGCGAACTGCAACTACATTTAAATAAATAAATAATAGAATTATTATGTTGAGGGAGAGAACATCTTTTCGAAAATGGGTCTGGTGAAAAAAAATAAAACGTGTATTCGAGTCGAAGTAACATTGTTATACAGACAAAATATATGTTTGGCGAATCTATCACTTATGTTACCTAGTCAAGGTATAGTGAAGGCTTATTGGAGTAATAATATTGGTATACTGATTAAGACTGGTTTAGAGATAAGAGTAAGGATTGGGTCGGCAAGATTGAATCTGTTTGGGAGATATGGGAAGTTAGCATTATAACTAAGAAATGGTGGGGACTTATGGGAGTAATAATAATGTGAAATGAGGGTGTTACCCTCTTAATGACTGGAAAAATTATCATTGGGAAAGTTATTAATTATTGGTCTTGAGTAGTGGTGTGGATATGGGCCGATTAAGGTATTTATTCCTATTTTTTAATTTTATTTATATTTATGAGGGGTCATAGTTGGGAGGATTTTTCAGAGTCGAAGTAGGGATTTAGTGGGGCAATTCTGGAGTTATGTATTAGGCAGAGGTGGGGTTGTTGCTAGGTCTTTATGTGTATTGGTAAGTCCAATTTATAAGTAGTGCTTGTCTCCTGTGGATGCATCCTTTAAAGATTTAATCTCTAATATTCAAACAGATTAGTGTACACCCTCCATGAAATAATGACAGAAAATAAATTATGCTTCTTCAGTGTTTGCACTTGCTATAAAATTATAGAATTAAGACAATAATTTAAATTTTCATATATCATTTTTCATGACCTAAGAAAAATAACACCCGCTATTAGCTTTTTATTATAGAGTGAAGGAATTCTTTCCCAATTCATTGAAGGTTTGTCTGAGGTGGTTGTCTGACTTGCTATTTACTTCTTGCTATCCCTTACCACTTAAAATAAGTTTCGTCCAGGGACTAGAAAAAAGCATGTGTTTTAATCACAAACTTTTGCATGGGCGAAAGTACATATATTTCTTAAAATATATATAAATATATAAATATACAAATAAATACACATTGGTCTTTACTATAGAGTGAAAGATATACATGTCTCTTTTTTATATTTAGTTACATAAAAATGGGCTTGCTTGTGTAGAAATATGTAGAGGTTGCTATGGAGAAACTTATTCAGATGCTGATGACATCGCCAGAAACTGAAACACAGGAAGAAGATGTTAAAGAAATTTGATTTGATGTAGTTTATTTTTTTATAATAAAATCTCCGGTGTTATTTTGCTTTTGAACATCTATCTATTAATTATTAAAAAGCTATGGCGCATGCAAATAGAAACATGTGATTGGTTGACAAAAAAGGAATAGGCAGAGTACACATTACTAAGGCAGTATATTTTACAATGTCAATACCTGAGTTTGAATCTCATGCTAAATACGGCATAATCACGTTAACACACCGGTTTTCGTTAGATCACTGAAGCTAAGCGACGTGGAGCTTGGCCAGTACCAGATGGGTGACCATTTGAGAATGATAGGCGCTTTATATAATCTTCCCATGGGATATTCATGCTGCTCGGAACTGCTTGTGAATTTGATATTCCCTGTAAACTTTCTTTCTTTGAAGGAAGCTGGCATAGCCTGTCCAAAGCTAATACCACACCAGGTATTACTGGTTCGTAATAAATTGTTCTCATTCCATCAGACCGGGTAAGAAGTGTTACGTTTTATGTTATTCTTATTTATTACTACTTGTAGTAAGGATTGAACCTACAACCCCCAGAAAAACTGATTGGTAACCAACGCCTGTAACCATTTTTATGAGAAGAGCATAATCGAATGTCACATGCATTTAGACACATCAAATATGGCTATAAAAATTCTTAGGTCTTTGGCAATTTTTTATAACTATATTTCTGGTATTTTTGATATTCAATCATGTTATGTGAATAACTGTACATCAGTCTACACCAATATACTTCATGATCGGCAAGATCTATCTTGCAACCCTGATTGAAGTGATTAGCTAAATTCAAAAGACTTTTATAAGCACATTTTTGGAAGTCCACTTGCAGGTTGAACTCGATACTCTGTAAATCTAATCTCTCAAGTTCACTTACATCGCCTTTTGTTAAAAAAAAAGAAAAGAAAGATGGAAAAAAATCCCGGGGTTCGGTATTTAAAAGAAAGTGCAAAATTTAAAAAGTAATTAAAATAAACAGATACATAACACCAATAAAGATGTGTCCGATTTGATAGTTAAATAAAAATCTGATTAAAAATATATAATGAAAATATGAACTTCAATCTGATACTACCTGTCTGTGGAACACAATACAACGAGGCTACTTCCCAGCTGGCTGCAACATGGTTGTTTTCAAGTCCAATGTTAACAAATTCTTGTTTAACTGTTCTCTTAAATAATCAAATTCTGCCCAGTTTCAACCATTGTTACTAATCTTGATGGTGATGTCTCACCGTCCACCTGACGGCTAATAACCCTTATCCTCGAGTGGTCTTTTGGCCTTGATAGGCGGTGACTCGTTAGTATGTAAAAAATGTTCAATTCAGTATGATACTTGGAAATGGCAGTGTTTATCTTCATTGAGAAAATTAATTTCATTCAGTAAAACGACGAAGCAGCAAAGTGTAGCATTTGTTCTGATACTAAACTTAATCTTTCCTGTCCTCGGTCAGTGAAGGATAACTCTTTCAAGACTGAGGCAATTTAATTTTTTGTCCTAATTCAGAGTTCCTATTTTGGGGGAGCTAGATTTTCCCTACATTAAAAAACGACCTTGTGTCTAACTCTGCCCTCGTGGGGAGGCAAGTAAATACAGATGAAGTAGATAGTGTCTGTTTGCCCTGAAAAGAAATCTGTAAAAAAAACTGAAGGTACAAAAAAAAAGAAAAAGAGGGAAAGATGGTCTCTGCTGATGGAAAGAACATGCTTACCACTGGAACTTTATTACGTGGTATACTTTTCTTCAGTGACACCTTATTCAATGTCATTAGATCTTTATCACATAGTAGACTTTTCTGAAACAACGTTTTCACTACTGATCACCGGAAACACCTGTTTTCTGTAGGAACTTCATATATACTTTTCTTCACCAACATCGTTTTCAATACTGATCTCTATCGATCAACGATCTTATCCTTTCGAGTGCTAAAACGGCTTGTAATGATTTCTATTAAACCCGTCATTTATAGATGTTCACAGCTGGCCAATACGCATAAATGTTCTTGCTCCAGCATGCACTTGTTCTTTCTTACATCCGAGTTATACATGCCAAGCAGATACGGTCTCTTTTATGGCAGCAGTCAAGACTATTTCAACCAATCGATCCAGGTTCTGGATCATCACGTCCGTCAGAAAAAATATTTTTTCAAAAGATTCAAGATTAATGAAATATTTCATTTTAAATCATGAAATTGTTTTATTTTTAATTTTTAACTTTTTGAATTTAATTTTTTATTTATTTCTTTATTTTTAATTTTCAAATTTTAATTTTTTTATTTATTTCTTATTTTTTATTTTATATTTTATATTTTTAATTTTTAATTTTATTTTTTATGATGAAAAATGCTTATATTTTATAGTTACTATAGTTACTAGTTTTTTTACAAATATAATAGACTGATAAAAACAAAAATATAGTTGCAAAAACTAAAACAAAATAACTAACATTTCTAATTCAATCGTACTCGTTCGTAATTTAAGAAAATAAAAACCAGCAGCAACAGCTTAACCGATTTTTTCAACTTTCAGGGTCAAGGTTAAAAGTAACGTTAACGACTAGGTTAATGGTGATTGACCAACGAACATAACCATTAATTTAAATGCGATATCCACATCTGCAAACCAAATCTTATTCAGTTATATCTATATCTATCTTTGAACTGTTTGCATGATAATGGCATTGGCGTGAATATATGCTCTTTGAGTGCATTACAGTTGTGTAACACAATGATAAAGGTTAACTCTTGGTCACTATTTGAATTAAGTTTTTTTTTAATAAAAGCGTATTATTGTAAAAGTTACAAAAGCTTTAAGTAAATTTGATAAAAATAATGGTACAGTAATATTGAAACAAAATGCTGTATGGTTGCTTTTCATGCATATCTGCAGTTTTTGAATGGCGACTTTTGATACTGACTGGACATCTATGCCAACATGACAAACCTATTGGAAAATGCCCCTGTGGTCCTCAGAGGTCAAGCAACAGGCTGGGAGGCCTCATATTAAAACCAAGACTCTTTTAAAGGATAACACTAGCATCTCGGGATTGGAGCAATGAGTGAGTGAGTATCATGCCGCATGAACTGTGTGAATGTTTCACTGTCAATTGATGGATGACTCAAGACAAGATAATTGAAAGTTTACCAGTTTAGAATAATGCAATTGCTAACCAAACTTAGGGGTTGGGTATGAACACTTACAAGAGCATGGAGTGCTACTGTGATGTCAGGAGAAGAAGGTACGTGGTAAGAATGTATTAGAAAGTGTGAAGGGGGTTCAGTAGGCTGCTGAATAATTAATACGTCCTAAGATGGAGTACTGATGCAGCGAAGAGCATTCTTACTTGCCTTGATAGAGTACAAAATTCACTGTTCTCTTCTTTACATACCCTTTCTCACAGGGAGACGTTGCTAGTCTTTCTCCACTCCATCGTTATTTTGATGGAAGGTGCTTGACTCAGCTCAAATCTTTGGTTCCCATTCGGAAAACATTCACAGCAAGTACACGTCTTCAAATCACAACTGCAATATTTTTTTCTTTTATTCTTCCAAACGTCCTAAAAAAATATAAGAAGTTAGGAAGTCATTTGTCAGTAGTTAAAATATGTTTGCGTTTTAATGGTATATTCTTTAGGAAATGACACCAATTTCCACTTTAAACTAGACTTTATTTATTTAACCAAATAAAACTACATTTCTTTAACTAGTAGTTGTTTCTTGATTTGACTTATGTGCATACTTCAGAGAGCTTCGCCACATGCTTGAGAACAAAATTTCACCATTTATCATGGTCTTGGGCCAATCTTTCAGCTATCAAGAGCAGCATACTCAACCTTTATCTAGTCGACCCATCTTTTTGGTGGTCGTCCTCTTGAGCTTTCTTCAATTAAATCGTCTTGATATGATTTCTTTACATCATGATTTCTTTACATAGTGTTGCTTCTTGTTGATCTAATACTATTGGGAAAGGTCTTTCCCCCATTTATAGATAAAATAACACATTATGTTCAATGAATTGTATACTATGGTACGTTTGCAATAAATAATATGTTGTCGTATTGATTAACACCAAAACATTTTAATTTACTGTAACACAGAGAAACCAAACGAAACTACACTGAGTTGTATACATGCAGATTATCTTTTCTTATTTCTATTTTGTTGCCATAGAGGGAGCCACTACACAATTTTCATTTTTTCTTTAATTAATTCTGTCACTCAGCAAACAGTTTTTATTTATCTTCTTGTTTATTCTTTAATTCTTTTTCCTTTGTTTCTTCTATTTCATTTTCCTCTCCTTTTTTCTTTTTTCTTTTCTTCTATTTCTTTTTTTCTTCTTTTTGTTATTTTTTCTTTTTGTTTTTTTTTTGTTTTTTTTTTCTGTTTTTCATTTCTTCGATTTCTTCTATTATTTCTATTTCTTTTTTCTTTTCATTTTTCTCTGATTCCTCTCTTTTTTCTTCCATTACCTTTTTCCTCTTTTTTCTTTTTCCTTTCTTCTTTCCTTTTTATTTCTTCTATTTATTTTTTTTTCTGTTATTCTTTTCTTCATTTTTTTCTATTTCTTCTCTTTTTTCTTTTCTTCCTTTTTTTCCTGTATTTCTACAACTTCTTTTTTCTTTTCTTTTTTCTCTTCTATTTTTCTTTTTTTCTTCTTTTTCCTTCTATTTCTTTTCTGCTCTTTTTCTTTTCTTCCTTTCGTTTTTCCTTTTTTTCTTCTGTTTTTATTTGCTTTTTTTTCTTGCTTTTTTCTTTCTTTTCTTCTTTTCTTTTTTTCATTTTCCTTCTTTTTATTCTATTTTTTTAGTTTCTATTTCCCTTTTTTCCTTTTTTTTCTTTTCAGCATGGAGGATGAAGTTAGGGTGTTCCGATTTGTGTTTGTTTGTTATTTCACAGCTTCTCTTTTCCCTAGATGATCTCATCATCTTTTTTTAACCTTTTTACCGCCATCATTGGTAAACTTAAAGAAGAAAAAAATCCTATCTTTACTGCTCAATTAGTTTGTTTGTCTTTTCTTGTTTTGTTTTTTTTATTATCTTTTCTTTTGCAACATTCCATACTGACCATTATTTTGTCATGTGGGATTTTTGGCGTGATATACAACTTTCATCGGCCTTATTTGATTGATTTTTAAAAAATTTTTTATTCCGTTCAATAATTCCGCCATCATTTTTGGTTTTGGACATCAGTTGTCCACCATCTCATCTTTATGTAATTAGTTTAGCTGCATCATACATGACAAAAAATGTTGCCTTTCTTCACACAAACTCATAGATTAGCAGCATTAAATGGATCAAAATCAACATTTATATCACAAAGGGGAGATCTATTATGCATGTATGTCCGGGGTATTACATTAAAGGGAGCTTTGGTGGATATTACTGCCCGGTTCACTATGACCTGGAGTTGTAGTACTTGGCAAGATCCTATCTCTTGGTTTCATAGAATATATATATATATATATATATATATATATATATATATATATATATATATATATCACTGTCTGTCTCTCTCTCTTTCTCTCTCTCTCTCTCTCTCTCTATATATATATATAGTGTGTCAGGTTGTATATGAAAAGAAATCAAATAAAGTGCTCGATCATATAAGAGAGCTAATATAATTTATTTAGATACTGTATATTACATAATTCAGCAATGTACCGCGGTTTCATCCAAAAGGGCAGATTTAGATTTGCTAAAGATGTCTAAATCTGCCCTTTTGGATGAAACCGCAGTACATTGCTGAATTATGTAATATACAGTATCTAAATAAATTATATATATATATATATATATATATATATATATATATATATATATATATACTTTGATGTGACTAGATGTTCAGATTTCGAATCTCGACGTGAATATACTTGCTACGTCTAGCCACACAGATGAGTCAGAGACGACGAAACATCTGTCTGTGAATAACTATGGTTAGTGGAAGAAAACTCCAGCAGAGTGCTCGATTATTAAGAAAATTCAAAACTAAGAGCGTAATATTTATTTATATATGTATTATAGAAGATCAGAACAACATCGGTACCGTCGGTTTCAAATACAAACAAATGGCGACCTATAATTGGTTTCCTTTACATGACTCTCTTCAGCCTCTTTGAAACCGACGGTACCGATGCTGTTCTGATCTTCTGTAATATATATATATATATATATATATATATATATATATATATTTATTTATTTATATATATATATATTTACACACACACATATATATATATATATATATATATATATATATATATATATATATATATATGTGTGTGTGTGTAAATATTTATTATATACACATTTAAGCACTTTTTTAAAAAATATTGATTTTTAGTTCATTTTATTAATACATTTCAACTTGTTTAATTAATAAATTATATATATATATATATTATATATATATATATATATATGGTGACTGGGGTTTCGAATTATGCAAAAAACAGAACAGTTGCATATAGCCACACTAATGATTCTTATTGAAGATGAAACATATATGTATGTGAATATAAAAAAATATTTATTAAGAAAAATAATAATAATTAATTATAGATATAATAATGTGTTCCTCTGCTAAATATGATGACTTTTTTCACATGTGAAAAATAAACAATAACTTTATAGAAAGAACATGCAAATTATTGTCTTCAAAGAAATCTGCAACAACATTTTTACCACGTCTAATCTCACAATCAATTGAGAAATGCTTAACTTTTGTAAGTTGACAATTCTGCTATGTTCAAACCCTGCTAACTAGCCTTTTCTATGTTTTACCTAATATAACGGGATATCTTGCTAATGCTTGAACAGAAATGATTAAACAATATCATATATTAAATACGATATATAAATAATAATAATAATAATAATAATAATAATAATAATAATAATAATAATAATAATAATAATAATAAATAGCATATATAAAATAAAGAAAAAAAACTTAACTTATTTCCAACGAAGGGAGGTAACACACACTTAACATAATTTAGACCAGTTGTAAATAATTACAAACCATTTAACAGCTAACGCAATTTAATTAGAAAATAAATGCTGTATAAATAAACAAAACATTATTGCAAGACTGCTACAGAAAGCCTCCCATAATTATTTCCAACTTCCAGACAAAAACACCATCCAGATCGAGTGGAGATTTCTTTTTAAAAAGGAAGTATACCTCGAAAAAAGATGACACCATACCATACCATCTTGATTCAATACACTACGTTGGTAAATAAATATCTAATAGAAAATTATTGAATTCTTCAATATTGTTATTTGATCTATTTACTGTTGTCTTCATATCAAACGGTGTTAACAACCAAAATTGGCACCGCCTTAAAAAAATTTCAACTTCTTACACACTATGCACAATGCTTCAAACGAACTACAACGTCCTTCTAACGAATGATTACATTTCGTTACATGTTTACCAATTTTAAATCTTTGTAAATATGGTCCTAAACTTTTCAACATTTTATTTAGCCTCATTTTCCAGCATTTAGATCTTTAAACTAGTGATGGGACAATTCCAATATTTTTCCCGATTCCGATACAATTACCGATTCTGTTCTAAATTTCCGATTCCGATACAATGACCGATTCTGTTCTAAATTCCCGATTCCGATACAATTTCCGATTCTTTTTAAATCTCTAAATATTTAGCTTAGATTTGGGGGGTGGGGGTGATGGTGTTTGGTCAGATTGCCATAAAACCCATGTAATGTGGGCATATATTTTCACAAACGTAAAAATAAACTTGGAGGGGGGTGATTTATAAATTTTAGTTCTACTGGTCTTTTAAAATCAATAAATATTTATCATTTGTTCCCTAGTACCAGCAATGGAAAATTAAATCTTAAACAAAAAAAAACAAAACAATTTTGGCATCGGAAAATAGGCACAAAGTTTTCTAATTCCAATACCGATTCCGATACCCTAAAAAGTTCCGATTTTTCCGGTTCCCGATTCCGATTAATCGCCCCAACACCAGTTTAAACGTAAAAAAATGCTTTCTAATTTTCCTTTTTCGAAGCTCTACTCAAATAATTGGCCAAGTCTAACAATGCAACAAGGCAAAGAGGTGTGTGTCTGTGCCAAGTGAATCTACTCTTGTCAAACGATCTTTTCAGTACACCCGGCCTGAATATTTAACATTTGAATGTTTTTAAGATTTTGAATTCAATTATGTTGAGTACAGGGTGGAGCAGGTGCTAGTGTGATAGCTAGAATCGGGAGTCAATGGTATAAGTTCGAGTAACATTTGCCATTACTAACAAGCAGAGCGGCACCACTGTCGATCAAGGGAAGAGTCCATCAAGCATGTGTATGCAGTCTGATGATGTATGGAAGGAAACCTTGTCAGTGAGGGTTGAGGACATGCGTTGCATGGAGAAAAATTTCATGAGAAGGATACGATGGATGTGTATCGCAAATTTTAAAGACAGACTCAGATCTAATGAATTCAGAGGAAGAGGAAATCTTGACAGTATAGGGAAATGCGGGCAGAACAGGAGGCTTCAATGGAATGCCAATGTTGAAAGAATGATTGAGAGTTCCTGGTAAGTAGATGTAGAACAGTTAAGGTAGCAGGGTCAGCACACTGGAGAAGGCCAAAGAAAACATGTGAGGGATCGATAAGGACGGAATTGAACGAAAGAGGGATAAATAAAGATCTGGCAGAGATTTGTTAACTTGGAAGTCAATTTCTAAAAGCCGTCCAACACATGCTAGCATATAAAATGGACATCAAACCGAATATGATTATGATATTGATTATTGAGATGAATTCATGAATTCAAAAACAAATCAAGCATAACTGGTTAATATTATTTTATTTCTGTCTCGAGCTTGACAAGTTAATATTATTAAACTTCTATCTCGGTTGTGACTGATTAATATTTCATTTCTATCTTAATTGTAACTGGTTAATATTATTTAATTTCTGCCATGAGTGTGACTAGTTAATATTATTTTTTTTACTGTATCCAGCTTGACTAGTTAATATTATTAAACTTCTATCTCGGTTCTGACTGATTAATATTTCACTTTCACCTTAGTTGTGACTGATTAATATCATTTCACTTTTATAATTTCAACATTTGAGAAAAATGGCCCGTATTTGTATAAAACGTAGAAACAGGTATTTACAGAAGAGACCACTTGAAGGTTGCCAACATCCATAAATAAAAGTGGTTTATGGTGCAGGATTCGAACTTGGCACAGCCAAGTCGTCCGTCAACATCTGTATCCAGTTCCCCACTGCCAGCCCCTGAAATGTACACAATGCAAACCGTGTTGCTAGAAAATATTTGAAAAAAAATCTGCCTATATTTGTTTAAAACGCAAGCATTTCTATAAAAGCATAAGTTCAAAGTAAAAAAGAAACAAATAAGCGGCATTTTGCTTTGGAATGAATTATTTTTGTTAGTATAAGTAAAACATAGACATAAGTAAATTGTCTTATTCATTCAGCAAATAAAAACCTTTTTTTTAATTTGTCTCAGGTTTTATGGACGTCATTGGCTTTGTGAAAACTTTTTCTTTTGCGGAATTAATGAGAATCCCCACGAATTGTACGAGATGCATAAGTTCTTTGGTGGGTCCATATACTTACTCACCTTCTTCTGTATATCATCGTTTTTCTTTAGTCAAGAAGCAGAATAACCATTATTGGAAAAGGAATCATTTCATCTATGCAAGGGAAATACGACTAAAAAACACAGAAAAGTCTTTTGCACTCTTCTCTTCTAGTTAATGCCGACGTGTTTGGAACATCAAAGAATTAGTGAAGAATTATTTATTCTGTTTACAAACAGCATAAAAACAAAAAGTGACTGATCTCGGCATTACCTGTGACTTATTTGTTTGCAGGTATTGTCTTAATTAAAATAAAAACAAAAAAAACAAATGGGCCGTTAATGATCGAGTTCACTTTTGACCATATTGTTGTTGTTTTGGTTTTGTTGATACTAAATACCATTGATAAAAATCCTGTAACAAGTTTTATTTCAGTCATTGATGAAGCGTGCACCCTGCGTAGATGAGCTGGCTTCTGCTAAAGAAAAAAGTTTCTCGAGAATATCAAATTTACAGGCGGTTCAGACCGGTGTCGTCTTGTCCTTCGGAGCTTGATTCCGCCGGTCTGTGGGTTTGTCCTGTGCAGTTCTAGGAGGTCCACACTCCCAGGCTTTGCCTCCCCTCTTTGGGGAGGAGTAAGTTTATTGCTTACTGCCTGAGGCGCCCCTACCGGGGAATGCCGACGGGGCTACCCAGGCAATTTTTAATGGCCAGAGTGCTCACCTTCTCGGGCGCTGGCTTTTCAAGCCCCATTTTCCCGACCCGACTGTGGGTCATATCTTACCTTGTGGGAGTAAGATGAAAATGGCCTTGTGCCTAACCTCCTGAAGAGGAGATAAATAATACAGGCGGTTCCCAGTTGAACATATATCTAGAAGCGACCAAATAGCCTGAACGATGACTGGTGAAAAAATTGAATTCGAGGGTGAAATTATTATTGACATTACTTTAAACAGAACTACCAAAAAAGTAAAAATGTTCGTATTAAAAAATACCAACAATTTATTTGACACAGACTTAATGCAACGGTCCAACCTATGGGGGTTACCAACCATCATTGTTTGCCATAAAATAAAAAAAATCTTACTACCGAGTTAGAAAAAGTAAATTTTTAATGATTGAAACAAACCCCTTGTTTCAATCATTAAAAATTGTATGAAATGGACCCAAAATAAATTTTCTGCAGATAAAGACACAAAATTCACGCTGAAAATAGCTAACACTAAACTGAAAGAAATTAAGTCAAATTCTTTGGATAACCAGTTGAAGGTTAAAGAGAATTAACTCATGGTTCCAGAGCTGGAATCGCTAAAGTTGCAACTCAAAGATGTCTTAGAAGAGCTACAGACTATAAAAGATAAAATGACTTGTCTTGATGTTAAATGTCAAAGCAAAGAAGACATTTTTTCAAAATTTAAAGATGTACTCCAAAATCAGAAGTCTAGAATTAAAAAGATGGATGATATCAAATCTGAATTTGATAGAGACCTTCAGTTCTCTCCTAAGAGACACCTAAACCAAATTAGGGAACGACTATTGGAAGACACCGACAGCACTCTTCAGAAAGAGGTCATGGTTACCAGATACAACACTTTCGACATATAGCTACTCCAAGCAACCTTAGATTAGCGTCAATCCAAAAAGGAAACGATACTGTGACTCCTGAGGGGGTAAGGCTTGGGGGGTATGGTACTTTATATGGACTACATGAACTCTTCTACTCACCATAAATACTGGGAGAACCTGCTTCAAAGTGTTGAAAGCACACCAGCCTATGCTGGCAGTCAAGACTGGCGTACAACCACTTTTATTCTCTGTTGTATAATACTTTTTTCAATATACTTGTTTTCTCTAAACTCTGAGTTCGTATTATCCTTCCGGACCCTTTATAGGCCCACAACATAGTTGTATTCACTATCTTTCGCAACATGAAGGTGATTGATGAATTAATGATGGGTATATACCCGTCATTAATTCAAAAAGTTTGCATAGGCTTGTTTTTCTTGGGATGGGGTCATCTTGTATTCACAATGTTTTCCTGTTGAACACTCTCTCATAAGGTTCGCCTATCAGATATTCTAAGTGCCCTGATGATGATCCAAGTAAGTCGAAAGCTCAGCAATGCATTCTCTATAAATTAAGGATTATAAATATCAAATATGCAGTTCCTTCATCCTTTATCTTTGTTTCTTATCTTGGGAAAACTTTTCATATAGACATAAAATATCTTACAACTTGTTAATGTTTCCATATTTTGTGCAGCAGATGTACTGAAAATTTGTGTTGTATCTAAATCTGATTTTACAACACCGTGTCATCATCATCATCATCATCATCATCATCATCATCATCATCATCATCATCGGTTGAACGTCCGTTTTACATGCTGTCATGTGTTGGACGGCTTTAAGAAATTGACTTCCAAAGTAACCTATCTTTGACCAGGTCTTTATTTATTCCTCTTTCCCTCAGATCCATTTTTATCATTTCTGCCTATGTTTTCCATTTCCCTTGTGAACTGAACCTGTTACATAACTGTTCTACATCTACTGACCCAAGAACTTTCATCTATTCTTTCAATGCGGCCATACCATCGAAGTCTACTCTTCTGCACACATCTACCTATACCCTTTAGATTTAATATTCCTCTGAGGTCATCAGAACTAAGCATGTTTTTAAGACTCACATTACACATCAATCGTATCATTCTCATATCATTTTTTTCCATGCAATTCATGTCCTCAACCCTTACTGGCCAAGTTTCACTTCCATAATCATTATACTGCATATGCATGCCTGATAGGCTCTTCCCTTGGTCGATAGTAGTAATACTATGCGATTTAATAATGCCACAAGTTTCCTGAACTTACACTATCCACTCCTAATTCTTGTAATCACGCTAGCACCTGTTCCACCTTCTGCTCCAATGATATCACCAAACGAACAAAACCTCTCGACTAGCTTGTGATGTCATATTGATACAATATCTAATGCTACACACCAATGAACCAGTGTTAATGGAAAAGCTTATACAGAGGCATTTTTTCTGAATCCCTTCCTAAAGCATGATTTAAGATTCAGCATTCAGTACATTATGTTTTGGGTTTTTTTTTTTTAATGGAAATCGCTCCAGACAAGGCATGAAGCCACTTGACATAAGAAGCTAACAAGAACGAAAGTTGTTTATTGCAAAGACGAGAGATGCCTATAGCCTTAGTCTTGAAAAGACCAAGGCTATAGGTAGGAGGAAAACAGTCAGCAGGAAGAGAGTTTCACAAGCCTGCAGTTCTTGGAAAGAAGCTACTGGAATAGGAAACCGTATTACAATGAATTGATGAAGACCATTAGACCAACGAGTTAAATGAGCTGGAACAAAAGAAGCAGGGAATAGATAAGACAATTCTGAAGAACATATGGCATAATAGTATTTATAGAAAAGAGTGCCATTTCCTATAAGATACAGTTCAGACGAATGAGAAAGTAAAGGGTTCTTTGAATATTTTTTAGAATCTGGTACTCACAAGAGGGACCACATGAAGATAACCAACCTCTCGAGTGAAAGTGGAGTAATGTACCCCCTTTCTGGAAAGAAAGAGAGTAGAAAGTAGACCTTGGGTTTACTTTCGGCAACGTCGTAACTCTCACTTCCCTTATGTTGTCCTTTAGTCCTCACATTCCATGAGTGATGTTTCTGATAAAGGGGGAAGAATTGTTGTATTTTGGGTCGGAATCTATCCATCTAACACTTATCGTAGGCCAGTTTCTGACCTTGAAGCAGTATTTTTTTTTTTTGCTCCTTACATCAAGTGGCTTCATGCCTTGTCTGGAGCGATTTCCATTAAAAAAATCACATCGACACACTGGTTCTCGTTAGCTCGCTAAAGTTAAGCGATATTGAACTTGATCAGTACTAGATGAGTGACTATTTAAGAATACGAGGCGCTCTATCTGCAGGGATGTTGGCACCTACTTGCAAGAACTGCAAGAACTGCAAGAACTGCAAAAACTTGAAATCATCATCTCCTCTAGTACTAGATATATATGCGACTGGCGACCACCTGTGAATTTAATATTCTCGAGAAACTTTGGAGGAAGCCGGCTCAACCTGCTCAGAGTGAATGCGACTTCGTTTTGTTTCGCTTTCTGGCAAAATTCAGACACAGCATGTTAAGTCATCAGTCAACGAATGCACCAATTTCACCTTCCCCCCCCCCCTTCCTATGGTCTTCAAGTTCAGGAATTTCTATTAATAACTGGTCCTTTAAATTGTCTTATAAGTTTGTATTTTTGTTTTTGTTCCTCAATTGATATACTTAATGTGTGTTTTTTTGTTTTTGTTTTTTCTAAATAGTTTTGCCACTTAATCTCAACAGAATTCAATGTCATTCAATTAGAATTGAAGAGGAAATTTAGAATAATTTAACACATTTTTCATAGAAAAGAAGGGAAAGCAGAAGAGAAAAGAATTGAAAATTTAATTTGCAAGATTTTCCTGGAGATTGTGATTGTCCATTTATTTATCAATTAGTTTGTCGTTTGTCCAATTTCTTTTGTGTTTTATAAATTTTAAAAGTTCAATTTACAATCAACTGCTATTCTAGGCAGAAATTCTAAATTTTTTTAGGAAAATATTGTCCAATTTGGAATATTTTCAAGTCTTTTATTTTGGTTTGATGAGATATGTTAGTTTATAAATTCTTTTTCTTTTTGTGTTTTTCTTTGTTGCAAGTTTCATCTGATTTTCCTTTTTCTGTTTAATTTAAATTCTGCATTTCTTGTTGCTTGTTTGAATTTTTCTCATTTTTACCCAAAATTTTGAGCGATAAACATTTGTCTCTTACTTCAATTTTTTTGTTATATTTTATTTGTTTTCCATTTACTTAATTGCCTCTGTTTGATTGTATATATTTTCTGAGGAATATTCATTTTTATAACTGATTTGACATCAATGGGCTTTACGCCCAATTAATATAAGTGGCACTTTTACACTGAGGCTAGATAAGTAAACCTATATATAACTATATTTGTAACTTTGTTATCGATGATGAAGATTACAAGTTCTATAAAGACAACATCATATAAAATTGGTACAAGCATAGTCAGGCCGTGACCTTCGTTAAGAAGGCCTGTGCACTGAGTCGGGTTTATCAGCTAACGTCACAGCAGTTAGTATGCTAAGCAGATAAACAAACCACTTCGAAGAGAAAGGTTATTTATTACACGCCAACACATAGGCATATGACTGTGGTCATTTCTGTCTGAAATTATTTCATCTTTTATCTAGTAATTGTTTAGTATTTAAAAAAGGATAACGATGATTTTGTTAATGTCGTTTTCATGGTTGGAAATCTCATAGTGATTAGAATGTAAAACTATAAAAAAGCCTCATAGACTAAAATTCAACATGGTTGACAAATCTGTGTTTATAGAAAAGGCTTAAATAAGAAAATATGAAATAATTTTACACAATAACAAGTCTGCATAACATAAAACTTTTTTTTGTACTGATACAAAATTAATTTTATGCTTGCCCGTCGACTGTCATAAAATAATATCAACTAGAAATTCGGTTCAAACTTGTTCCTTTTTGTATATAAAATTTTTTTATTTATCATAGTGTTTATAAAAATAACTTATAGACTAAAATTCAAGATGGTTGACAAACCTGTCTTGATAGAAAAGGCTTAGATAAAAAAATACTTGCTTTTCTCTAAAATTTGAAATATTTTTTACACAATAACAAGTCTGCATAACATAAAACGTTTTGTTTGTCATGATACAAAATTAACTTTTATGCTTGCCCGTCGACTGTCATAAAATAATATCAACTAGAAATTCGGTTCAAACTTGTTCCTTTATATAAAAAAAAACTTTATTTTTTGTGTCAAAACGTTCTGTATGTCTGTAATAAAATTCTAAAACAGTTCAAATGTGTTTGGTGCTAGAAAAATAAATGATTAAAACATTGAATTAAAGTTTTGAACACTTTAAAAATAATTTTATGACAAGAAATACAATTTAAAACAAGAATTTTTATGACAAGAAATACAATTTAAAACAAGTAAAATTGATAATAAAATAACTTTGTTTATATATTCATTTCCAAATAGTTTTGCATTTTTATTACACTTATTTAATCAGTTTTGAATTGTTTATCGTTTTCATTCTTTATATTATTTATCGTCTTTTATTTTGTGTTTTATTTAATTACTGTGGGTTGTCTATTTTTTATGAAACGGTTGGGAGGTATTAATAACTGTTTTTCTTTGTTTTTTTGTTGTCCCACTCATCACTTTCAATGAATTTATGAATAAAATTTAAATTTTTAACACACTGGGGATTTTGACACCTAGAGTAAATGTGGTATCGTGGTGATTAATGAGTCTAACAAAGAGTAGGATAGACAGAGGATGACCAACGATATTTCATTCCCCACATTTTTGATGACCTTGTGCCTAATTTATTTAAATTTTAAATTGTATTTTTATATTTTTTGCAATAGAATAATTAAAAGTATATCTTTGCTGATACTACACTTCGTCTTTTATGCCCTCAGTCAGTGTAAGGTGAATGAGAAATTCTTCTAGACTGAGACAATCTTAATTTTTGTCCCAATCCAGGTGTCCCTTTTTTGGGAGCTTGATTTACCTCACATTAAAATTCTGTCCTGTTCTCGTGGGGGAGGAGGCAAGTAAATAGAAATAGTAAATAAAAGCCCATGAAACAACGTAAATGTCTATTTACTTTAATGCAGCAATAACACAACTTAACTATTAATTTTGAATTCTTGTATTTTTTAAATTTAAATTGAATAAAGTTCAGTTTCAGTATAAATCGAATCGTGTTCTTTTCTTTTCTTTTTCAAATGCAATTTTTTAAAGTTTTCTAATGCTTTTTTAAAAAAAGCTCTGATTCATTATCGACAGATTTCGCTTACTACTTACTAGCATGCCATCACTTTTCAGTGAACAGGCCTTACTTACGAAGGTCACGGTCAGACCCGGCCTCATGAACAAAAGATAACATTCTTGGTGCAGTTATCCCCACACCCTCCATGGTCTCTGTACTTTGGAATTCCCTTCATGTTCCCTTGTTTCCTCGACAGTACCAACATGCAGAAATTTAAATGTAATGCCAATAAATATCTTACTGCCCAACTCCCCACCCAGATTGTCCCCTATAAACCTTATGCTTCAGTAGCAATATGGATTGTATGGGGTGAACAAAAGTTTTTTAAAAATTCTCACGAAATTTATGATAGCTCATCATCATATTTGGTTTAACGTCTGTTGTACATGCTTCCATGCATTGGACATCTTTAAGAAATATACTTCCAAAGTAACCTATCGCTGGCCAGGTCTTTATTTTCCTTCTTTCCCTCATATCCATTTTTATCACTTCAACCTGTCCATACGATTAAAGTCTACTCTGGCCAGTGCGAGTTGAGGACATGCATTGCATGAAGAGAAATGATATGAGAATTATATGATGGATGTGTAATGTTTGTCTTAATGATTGGTTTAGATCTGATGACTTCAGAGAAAGGTTAAATCTGGACAGTATAGGGAGGTCTGTAGAACAGGAGACTTTGGTGATATGGTCACGTTGAAAAAACAGATGACAGTTCTTGGGTTAGTAGATGTAGAACAGTCAAGTTAGTAGATTCAGTCTTTATTTGTCGTTTGCCAGGATTTCTTTTTCTCAACTTCTGATTGGATAAACGCTTTGGTGGTTTTCAGCTGTTTACGTAAATCTGATTCGGCAAAAGCTTTTAGAAATTAACTTGCAAATCCATCCTTATCACTTCTTCCTATATTTTCCTGGCCTCGCATTGTGAACTGAACCTACTAATTTGACTGTTCTACATCTACTAACCCAAAAACTCTTATCTGTTCTTTCAACGTGGCCATACCATCAAAGTTTCCTGTTCTACACACCTCCCTATGCTGTTTTGGGTGATTTTGATTTTCCCCACATTAAAAATCGACCTTGTGTCTAACTTTGCCTTCATGGGGAGGCAAGTAAATCGGAACAGTAGCTTTGTCAGCACAATGTAACACCTTCCATCTGTACGGGACATTGATAACAGAAATACAGGGTGTTTCAAAAGTCTTGGGAACATAACGATTTTTAATAACTCAAAAACTATTAGGAGTTGAAAAATGAAATTGGTACCGTTGGAAAGGTTAAAGTTTCAAGTTTTGTGGGGAATCTTCAAAGTTGCTCAATATGAGCACCATTCGTCACACGGCAGACATCTAGTCGATAGTCCATTTCCTGCCAAACGCGTTCCAGCATCTTGACGTCAATGGTTCCCACAACTGCCGTTACTCGAGCCTTTAGTTCGTCAATATCTCTTGGAAGGGGCGGCACATAGACTTGTTGCTTGACAAAGCCCCAAAGGAAAAAGTCACACGGGGTAAGATCTGGAGACCTAGGAGGCCAGGGCATGAGAACGTCATCACCTCGCCCAGATCTCCCAATCCATCTACCAGGCAGCCTTGTGTTAAGAAACTGCCTTACTCTAAGACTCCAGTGTGGTGGTGCACCATCTTGTTGAAAAATGAAGTCATCAGATTCTGCTTGTTCCAACTGAGCCATTAACCAGTCTTCTAGCATGTTGAGATAGGATTCACCAGTGATAGTTGCCTCTTCAAAGAAGAACGGTCCATAGACACCTTTCTTGGAAATTGCACAAAACACGTTCACTTTTGGTGAATCTCGCTCGTGCTCAAGAAGTTCATGAGGATTCTCAGTACCCCATATGCGAGTGTTATGCTTGTTAACATTGCCATTCAGATGGAAGGTCGCCTCATCGCTAAAAACAAGCCGGTCATCAAAGCCGTTATCTTCCTTCTTCTCTTGCATTGCAATGCAAAAGTCACGGCGAAGTGGCTTATCAGTGTCCTTCAACTTTTGGACCAACTTGAGCTTGTAAGGTACCATTTGCAGTCGTTTCCTTAAGACACGCCAGACAGTTGCTGGAGCCAGCTGAAGTTCCCTGCTGGCTCTTCTCACTGATTTACGGGGGCTCCGCTGAAAGGCTGTCCGAACTTGCTCAACTGCATCTTCTGAAGTTGAAGGGCGACCTGTTTGCTTACTTGGGCACAAACACCCATCTTTCACAAATTTAGCATGCCATCTGACAATGGATTTCCTTTCAGGGGCTTCTTTTTTAAATTTCCTGCGAAATGCACGCTGAACACATGTCCACGATTCAGTCTTTGCAAATTGGAGGACGCAAAATGCCTTGTCTTGTTTAGAGAACGCCATTACTGCATCTGGAAAGATAACACGAAAATCATTAGTATGACCAAAAACTTGATTCAGCAAGCTTTAAAATGGCACCAGTTTCATTTTTCTACCTGGAATAGTTCATGAGATATACGCATTTGTAATGTTCCCAAGACTTTTGAAACACCCTGTACTAGAGATCCATGTCCTTTCAGATTCTGGATATTTTTTCTTTCGCTGCTAATGAAGATAACTGTTTTCACTTCCTCATCTTCATTCTCTCAAAGAACTCTTTCATCCAATAAAACCGTCATCAATAAAATTATTAGTGGCAGCGTGCAACACACATGTCTGACCTGTACTCTTGTATTGCTGCAAGATGTGGTCGACGACGAAACGTAAAAACACAATCCTGCCTGTAATGCATCATATGGATAAAATTGCCAGTCTCACTGTAAAGGCCTCTATGAGAAATTATGTGGCACAATGATGGCCTAACTGGTACGGCCACATCACCAGCCGTCAGTCATCCGAAACGCTCCAATGTGTATCTTACATCGATATCTAAGGCCCCAGATCGCGTGGTAAGCCACTTAAGAAATGGAGGGCATCAGTTGATAACAATCTGATCCTAGCGGGCGAAACAAGCGAATTGGCAACAGCCGGGATAAACTGGAAGTCATTCACGAAACGTCTAATCTCTCAGCATGAGACAAGAAGTCGAAAATGAAAATAATAATAATAATAATAATAATAATCATAATAATGTCTATTCTTCACACAGATCTACGACTTTGGATCAATTTCCAGGCAATTATTGACTGGCTCAGAGCCATTCATAATAAAGAACAATGCAGATTCACACAGGTCGACATCACAGACTTCTATCTCTCCATCAACAGAGAAATACTCAACAAAGTCTTAACTTTCGCCAAAACCTTCATAGAAACCAGCGATATCGAAATAGAAACCATCCTTCATGCAAGAAATTCTCTCTTATTCTTTGATAGCAGAATATGGGTTAAAAAATCCAACACAGAAGATCCCATTGATGTGCCGATGGGAGCCTACGATAGTGCACACGTGTGCGATCTGATCAGGCTTTTTATCTTATACTCCCTCCAATCCATGTTTCCTGACCAAGAGTTCAGCCTTTACCGGGGCGACAGACTATGTCTCTCCCACAAGAACAACGATCAAGAACTTGACAGATTTAGAAAGCTATTGATAGCGTTCTTTAAAGAGATAGGATTTAAGATCACCCTCGATACCAATCTCACTAGTGTGGACTATTTAGACGCAACTCTGGACCTAACTCCCAACTCCACCAGACCATACTAAATCACCCAATTCTGCCCCCCTTCCCCATGTTTTTAAAAACCTTATACCTAATATAAATAGGAGAATCTCACACCTTTCTATCCATTCCTGAGATTTTATAACTAGCCGCCCCATATTTCAATAAAGCCCTCTACGAAAGCGGCTATAGAGAAACAATTGCTTACACACCCACTCAATATACCACACAACACAGATCCAATAGGAAAAGCAACATTATCTGGTTCAGCCCCTATCCCTATTCCTTCAGTCTTAAATATAACTTAGGTAAGCAATTCCTCAAATTAATAGATAAACACTTTCCACCATAGAATAAGCTTCACAAACTCTTCAATAGAAATACGGTCAAAACAAGTTATTCATGCTAACCTCCAAAAGATCCCTTCTAGCCTCAAAATGCATAGCTCCAATCATTCACCCAAAATTCCGACTGCTCCTGCAAAAGACGTGAAGTTTGCACCATAGGAAGCGGTTACACAATCAGATACATAAGAAACCAAAGTCATATTAGGCCACAATATGGAATATCAAAGATTTCAATACACCCTTCGAAATTAAATTGAGGATCATCGGAAAACGAAAACCTTATAGCTTCACCTCCAGAAATTGCCCACTATGCACCACAAAAAATTATAGGATCCTACAAGGTATTAATAACTCTTCCATAAAGTATGAATGTCAAAACTGAAGTCTTCAAACTATGCCCCACAGAAGAAAATTTCTACTAGCCAGACTAATAGCAAAAACGCATAACTTACTGAAAACCTGCATCTCTTTATCCGTATATAAGTCTAACACACACCCCATAAGATGGAAAATATAAGGCCTATTCATCCGCCCCAGGATTAAATTGTATCACCCTTATTATCAAAATTGCTTATTTATTTGCAGGATAACAACCCCCTCCCTTCCCCCCTGATATATTATACATAGCCCCTCCTCATCTTTGCTACCAACCCAAATATAACCTACATTCCCATCCCCATAATCCCCACTAATCACAAATAACATGAATTAATGTGTACTTTACCATACTCTAATATATTTAAGTATTTACATCTATTGAAAAATCTTATTAGTTAAATACCTAGAAATATATTTATCGAGTACCCTTACACAAAATAAAAAAGATATATATGAATAAAATTATGTCTAACCGATACACACAGGCCCTCCCATAGATATATACATAAACGTAATTAGATAAAAGTTCACAGAATTAATTAAAATACAATAACCCCACATGATCTCATACAGGAACCACTACATAAACATTATGGAGATAGGAAACCTGTAATGGCCCATTCACTTGATTAAATACCTCTTTAGGCCAGCAATTTTCACTGAAAAGGGTAACCCTTCTCTTCCATTAGATATGAAGCCCGACCTTCAGACCTCAGCCTAACGATATAACACCCTTACCCTTAAGTAATAAACTGCAATATAATAACCCCTTTATGCTCAAACCTACACCCCCCAAAGATAAATAGATAAATATAACATACAAATACTTTCATAACATTAATAGATACCTATTTTCTAAATTGATAACAGTCAGCCACATCCACACGCCAGTCTGTAAATAAATAACACTTCACAATAGAAACAGATAAACATGCAACCTCTGTAATCAGTAATGTTAAGTTGTATTAAAATGATACTAAGTTGCCATTAAGGCACAAACAACCATATAGACAGCCCCCTTGTAAACTTCCTTAAAAAGAAACAGCTTGAGACAAAAACCGGACGATAAAAGCGGTGATTCCTTTTTTCGGACTATCTTTATTCCGTGAGATCCTGATGATTTGAGATAGGTTCTAAGGGCCTTTTCTAAACAGTAAAGGCTTACCCGTGTCACTGAAACCATGGTACCCCTCTGAAAATTGTAATGTATAATTTTTAAATAAATAATTTGTATTTTAGCTCTCGCATTCTTACGATTGAGCACTTTATTGATTTCTTTTTAACATATCTTATATATATATATATATATATATATATATATATATATATATATATATATATATATATAAGTAATTAGTAGTAACATTACACATCAAAAACAAGTTTAGGTGTAAGGCTCCTAAAATTGTACTAGAATTGTCGGCAAGGACCCATGGCGTAACGGATTTAGTTCTAAATTATAGTCTTCTGGAGGTTGAAGGTTCAATCCTCACTAAAGCCGATGCTAAGAATATAGTTAAAAATTTAACTTAAGATTCCTGAGTTCGACATAAAGCTTTCCGAGTTCGAAAAGACACACCTGAGGAAGGTTGAAGGTTACATCGGCCGAAACGTTGTGAGAATAACATCCAAGATGAGAACAGTAGTTTGAATACTCCAAATAATACATCATTCAAATTATTCTTCTTCCAAGGGTAAATATCTGCTAAGTAGACAAGAAGCATGTGAGTATAGTTTTGCTAATAATGCATGAAAACTACTTTGTCAGCTGATGAAGTGATGAGAGACAAATCTCCCAGCATCTTTGCCTGATATTTCAAAGAAATAGTAGAAGATGCTCGAACATTGTCATCCAGTTTCCGTCGAAAATTGATTGCTTTGCCAAAGTATGATTAAATGCATTCAGTTTGTCGGCAAAGTCTGCTTGGGCGAGAAAAGTAATCACATCCGCTTTTGAATGATATAATATAGTTTCAAGTACTTCAAAACTTACCTCAAAATCATCATCAATCACATCAGTTAAACAACATCATGAAATTGCGTCTCAAAACTCCATTTCGTATTGAGAAATGTTCAATAACAGCTTGCATATCTCGAGTCATGTTTTGTTCTATTTCTCTAGACAGGTCAGAGTAAACCGAAAATAAAAATTGATTTCACGCATGAAGAGGGAGGAAGTGATAAAAATGGATTCAAGAGAAAAAGGGATAAATAAAGACCTGGACAGAGATAGGTTAGTTTGGAAGTCAATTTCTTCAAGCTGTCTAACACATGCCAGCATGAAAACGGACGTTAAACCGATGATGATGATGATGATGTTGATGATGATGATGATGATGATGATGATGAATTTTGAGATATTAACATATAGACTGACTGAATATGATTGAATATAGACAGCCTGATATCATTCTTATTGAGAAACAAGATGACACCTCACAAAACGAATTTGGCTGAAACGTTGCTGGACGGAGGAATGGCAGGCAGCAGATAAATCAAGGTTGCACAGATTTGTGGAGGACCCAGATAACCTACCAGGTATGGACCTCCCTCGCCGGCAGTGGACAATGCTCAACCGCCTCAGGACAGGTGTCGGCCGTTTCGCCACGACCATGAAAGGATGGGGACTCAGAGACTCGGCTGTCTGCAACTGTGGTCACTCTGAACAGACAGTAGACAACATCATCGAGTCATGCCTTTAATATCGACCACCCAACAGTGAAGCCGGCATAGCTGCGCTAGACAACAAAACATTAACATGGCTTTCTCAACTGAGCTGGTGATCTAACAGTGAGATGCTGTTAAGCAAACGAAAGAAAAAGACCTTGACACGACTGACAACTCGTTCGTTATATATCTTTTTACATATAAAGTTAAGTATGTGTATTTCTCTATATAGAGAGTTAGGTATGTGTATATATTTCGCTATGTTGTTGTTATTTAAGGCGTTTTTATTATTTTTCTCGATAGTTTTGTCGGGATAAATAAATGTAATTGAATCTGTTATTTATTTCTGTATTTGTGTATTTATTGTTTTATGTATTTATTTGTTTCTTATTCAATTTTTTTAATTGTGAAAGGAATAATTGTTTTATGTGCTTGTATATTTATCTATTTTTAAAAATGTAATTGTGGAAGACATTTAATACATTCGTGCCGATGCTAAAGGCTATTTTATTCATAATAGGTTGTTTCTTTTCTATATATAGTGCTTCTAGGATTTATAAACGACGTGTACAATTATTTTTGTGTATGATTTTAGTGTTAGTATTTAGTATTTTTCTGATCGCGCCTAACTGTAGTTGTTGGTGTGTGTAATGTGGCGTTGAATTGCGCTAGTGTCAGATAGATAGTATGTAAGGCGTTGAGAGAAAGAAAGAGAGAGCTGTTGTGGTGTAGTAAATGTAGTTACTATATTTTTCGGTTTGGATATTAGGAAGACATACCTTAAATAGTCACAAATATACTGAAGCTATCGAAAAACATAAGAAAATTAAACTAACAATCTACTACACAAAATTTAAAACGTCTAGCTTAATAATAAAAAAGAATAACACTATTAACTTAACTTTAAGCCAAACAAACATACTACATATGTTCATATGACCATTTAAGGAATGTCTTCCTAATACTTATTGAAGCTGTAACAATATAATTTAAATATAAAAATAATGAAAATTAGAAATTAGAATTACGGTTTTTATCTTCTCGACTGTACATAAAACTATCTTTAGAAACGTCTTTTTGACTGCTGATAAAATTTAAGTAACGTTAGTAACTTAGTCTTAACTGCTGAATCAAAGTTGAAAAATTAAACCGTTTCTTCAGTCACTACTCTTCTGCATTCACGATTCTTTCGCTCCCATTGGCTGTAGATTTGACACAAGATATCTACAAGAATTTTCTCAAGGGTCATCCTGGTTGCAAAGCTTCCTTTTTTAGCCTCGTAGATATATCCCATAATGCACAGTTTTTTTGTCTTGCACATACAAAAGCTGTTCTTCTTCTTTATGTGTCTTTGAAGCATGTGGTCTTACGACAGTTTTCCTACTTTTTAACGGAGTCCTTTGCATTATTATTGTACTCTGCAAGATCTTCCAAGCTGCACTGGTTGGGCAGTTAAGGGCAGACAAGGCAGTGTTGCATCGTATGGTCCTTTTTCCCACATTCACAGATAGTTTCGTCGGTTTCATAGCCCCAATTGGTCATAGCAAACTTTGATCACCCTATTCCTGTTTTTAGGTAGTTGAGTGGCCTCCACTGAACCCCAGGTGTTTCTGAGCCAAGAAAGGAAGGATTCTCATGTCAGTAGAAGAAGGACCATTGTCTAGCATACTAGTCCACAGCTGCAGTCTGGTCTCTTTCTGAGATATTGGTAGAGGCTCGACATAGCTAAGGAAGCTTCTTCAGTCATTGCATTAACCATTGGTAGCCTTTGTGATCTCTACTCAGCTGGCAACTTCTCGTCTCAAATTCACAGAGAAATTGACGGTCAAGTAGGGATCATAAAGACTGCTCATATAGCAGCATTTACTGTTTGTTTGTTTTTTTTAAATTATTTATTTCAGTTGTCATGTACGTTTTCTTTAATTTTGTTTTAGTTTTATTCATCCCAAACAAGGCATATTGCCACTGAGATGTAAGGGACTACTGTGAATTAGGGACCATACCTAAGTAGGGAGTCGTGAGGTGAGATGTTTCTTCGCATTACATTTAAATTTATACATGTTGGTACAGTCAGGGAAACAGGGAGCAGAGATGGAATTCCAAAGGCTAGCAGTTTGAGGAAAGAAACTATTAGAGTAGAAAGCCTTCCGGCATCTAGGGGACCTCCACAGTGAAAGGGTGGGATTTTGCTGATTGTCAGGTTGGTCGGGGCGTTTACGTCGAGGGGGAACCAGTGCCGCAAGTTCGCTGTGAATGGTTCATTTCACTTCATTCATTTTACTATAATATTCTCTTTACAAAATCAAACACGGCTTTCCGTGTATACACTAGTTATTATAAAATATTATTTGGTTTATTTTGTTGCTTTTACAAATTCCTGATCTTTAGAAATTTTTCATTGCACGGTTTTGAATTATATTCACAAGAACAATACAATTTCAGTCAATTGCGATTCTCTTTTGAATTTGCCATGAAGACGTTTTTTTGTTATTTGAAAATAAATTTCATGTTTAAATGTCATTTCACCTAAATTTCACAAGATGAAACTCCATTTTCCATTCTTCTTTTATTCCCAGACCAATGATCTGATTAATTGGCTGAGCTTAACTCAAAGCATGGCTCAGTTGAATCGTTTTCTCACTGGCACAGAATCTGTGGCATTGCAATATTGATTGCATTTTGATTCACTTTCTCGGTTAGAAACAGGTATTCTACTTCTTCTACATAAATCAGATTGTCTCAAAGAGTTCAAAGTACACTTCGCTGTATTTTCTGATTAAGTTCATGCACTTCCACCTATTGTGAAAAGGGAAGTTTTAGGGTTAAATAATTCTGTTAAAAATTTAATAGCTTCAGAAAATGTCTAGTCGCTAGTTTTTCGAGGTAACATATAGTTCACGAATTTGGTATGTTCGGTGGTCCCTTATTTTCTTTTTTTAAGTCTGCCCAATTTTCCCAATCTATTATGTATAGATCCTCGTATCTTCGGAAATATCAAACGAAAGTTTTATCCTCTTCTGGGGAATAAGTGAAACTGTTAATTGCACTCCAAACGGCATTTTGGATAAAAGCATTTTCGTTCTCGTTATTTTTACCCCTTATTCGATATTGTTTCGTTTTGTGGGGAAGAGCGAGGGTCACTCTTTATAATATCTTTTTTATGCGATAGAGTATTCTAATTAAGACACCACCTGCAAACAAATAAGTCACAGGTAATGCTGAGATCAGTCATTTCTTGTTTTTATGCTGTTTGTAAACAGAATAGATAATTCTTCACTAATTCTTTGATGTTCCAAACACGTCGGCATTAACTAGAAGAGAAGAGTGCAAAAGACTTTTCTGAGTTTTTTAGTCGTATTTCCCTTGCATAGATGAAATGATTCCTTTTCCAATAATGGTTATTCTGCTTCTTGACTAAAGAAAAACGATGATATACAGAAGAAGGTGAGTAAGTATATGGACCCACCAAAGAACTTATGCATCTCGTACAATTCGTGGGGATTCTCATTAATTCCGCAAAAGAAAAAGTTTTCACAAAGCCAATGACGTCCATAAAACCTGAGACAAATTAAAAAAAGGTTTTTATTTGCTGAATGAATAAGACAATTTACTTATGTCTATGTTTTACTTATACTATCAAAAATAATTCATTCCAAAGCAAAATGCCGCTTATTTGTTTCTTTTTTACTTTGAACTTATGTTTTTATAGAAATGCTTGCGTTTTAAACAAATATAGGCAGATTTTTTTTCAAATAGTTTATAGCAACATGATGAGCATTGTGTACATTTCAGGGGAGTGGCAATGGGGAACTGGACGTACAACCTGGCCGTGCCAAGTTCGAATTCTACACCATAAAACCACTTTTATTTATGGATGTTGGCAACCTTCAAGTGGTCTATTCTGCAAATACCTGTTTCTACGTTTTAAACAAATACGGGCCATTTTTCTCAAATGTTGAAATCATAAAAGTTAAATAATATTAACCAGTCACAATAAAAAGGAGGTGAAATATTAATCAGTCAGAACCGAGATAGAAGTTTAATAATATTAATTAGTCAAGCTCGAGACAGAAATAAAATATAATACTAAATAATCAGACGTGCTTAATTTTATTCTGAATTTATGAATTTATTTGAAATGCAAGGAAAGAAAGGGAAAAACAGTGTTATTTTGTTTTTTCTTTCCACATTTGAATCTTCTTCTATTATTTAAGAATCTCACGCAGATGTTTTTTAAAGCAATCTCCAATATGTTGTGTCTCCACTACAGTATGTATGTTACATCGTGGATGGACGTATGTCAGATAGCGGCTACATGAGCTAGTATGGATATTTGAGTCGAACAAACAGTGCAGGGTGAATTGACATGAGAGCTTGTAAAACACACACAGGTTCCCAGATTAAATGGCAGGCAGAGATGACCTATTGGCGTCAAATTTAAAGTATGAACTAATGACGTCACGGATGTCGAATTAACAGCGTGCGAGGGTTTTAGAATCAGTCCGTGGTGAAAGCCTTGTCTGGACGGACGTTTAATAATAATGTAATACTAAAAAAGAGTTGAACTCGCCAAAGACGAGACGAGGCTTGATCTATGTTTGTCCGCCCATCTATCCATCGAACTAGTTAACTATTAAATAATTGAGAATAAGAAATGTGGTCTCTCTCCTGAGAAGTATAGTTTAATCTGTCAACGTGAATATTTCTCTTCAGAAAAAAAACTTTAAAACTCTCAGATCTGCCGTCTTTGGTTTCTTTTCTGTACAAGATAAAAAGTTCTAGCCACACTGACGATGATACACGGCCATAGAAGAGAAGAAGACAATGAAAAAACGCAGCGACCACTAGACATAAGAATTAATGCGGCGGCAACGGTGAAATAGAAAGAAACGACAAAGAGATTACACGCGTAGAACAGTCAATGAAGAAGAAACCAAGAAAGAACTAACAAAAAACGTATTTCATGCACAGATAATTATGAGGGACATTTCGACGCTGGTCGATTACAATAAAAAAGAGGACTAACGAATTAATGAATGCCCAAAAGACTAAAAAACTAAGTGAGCATACAAATAAACAACATATCGAAATTTTTGTAATGAAAACATTACATACACGCATATATATATATAGGGGGAGTTTGAATTACCTACTAGACACAATCCTCGAGTGTCTTCGGTCTCCTTGTGCAAGGGTTTGTTAGGACAACCTAACATGAGGATACTTCCTCCTACAATTAAACCCTGACCAAATATTCAAAATAGCATAATATTCGAAGCACAAATACGATCCCTTCGATACAGTTATACACTGGCTTGTGCATGGAATGGTGCACCTTCTCCTGGTGATGTTATTTCAAGTAACAGCACTTAGCTGGATACTCCACCAGACTAGACAAATTCTTGTCCCGGAATCTAATCAGACGAAGAGACCACAAGAAGGATATACTACAACATAGTTAACTGATCCATTCAGGAGAAGAAATTTAATATTCTTAACTTATTTACTAACTCAACGCTTGAGAAGTAAAGGAGTATTTAAATGGAACACGCAAATATCACTGTATCTCATATAGAAATTAAGTGTTAGCCCCAGGAAGGGGCCCCTTGATTTCTGAGAACTTCGACTGAAGTAAAGTGAAACAAAAAGATATATATATATATATATATATATTAATTTATATATGTATAAATAGCTATTCCTTTGTGTGTAGTACTAAGAGAGGCAATTTTGTATATATTCAAACAAACGTAAACATCAGTAACAGTTGACTTAAATATTATTGATCATAATAAAGAGATATCTGTTGCGACTGATGCAAGTAATTTGGGATTTGGTGTTGTTTTACTACACAAAGAAGATAACGGTCAGCTGAATGCAATATCCCACACATAAAAATGTTATTGCCAACCGAACAAATTACAGCCAAATAGAAAAGGCGTCACTTGGTATAATATTTGCTCAAAAAAATGATATATTTTTACTTTGCAAACGGACCATCTTCCGTTACTATCAATATTTTGATCTAAAAACGACATATCAGCCTGCAAACCGATCTTTTAAATTATACATTTACAATCGAATTACTTTGATCAAAGAAAATATCACATGCAGACAGATAGCCAATGTTTATTCCGAAACTAAGAAAACCTCTAGAAGAAATAGCGATTGTTTCATAAATACAGAAATAGAGATAAAATCTAACTTGAATAGATTAAAGTTGAAGCCAAATTTAATCATTTTTTCAAGAGAAACAGACAGAAACCACGAGTATCAAAGTATCACGAGTTGGCAAAATCAAAAGTCAAATCACAAAAACATTTTTTTTCGTGTATTATTTGGATTATTCAGGCTACTAATCTTGTATTATTTGGATTATTCAGGCTACTATTCTTGTATTATTTGGATTATTCAGGCTACTATTCTTGTATTATTTGGATTATTCAGGCTACTATTCTTGTATTATTTGGATTATTAAGGCTACTATTCTTGTATTATTTAGATTATTCAGGCTACTATTCTTGTATTATTTGGATTATTCAGGCTACTATTCTTGTATTATTTGGATTATTCAGGCTACTATTCTTGTATTATTTGGATTATTCAGGCTACTATTCTTGTATTATTTGGATTATTCAGGCTACTATTCTTGTATTATTTGGATTATTCAGGCTACTATTCTTGTATTATTTGGATTATTCAGGCTACTATTCTTGTATTATTTGGATTATTCAGGCTACTATTCTTGTATTATTTGGATTATTCAGGCTACTATTCTTGTATTATTTGGATTATTCAGGCTACTATTCTTGTATTATTTGGATTATTCAGGCTACTATTCTTGTATTATTTGGATTATTCAGGCTACTATTGTATTATTTCGATTATTCAGGCTTCTATTCTTGTATTATTTGGATTATTCAGGCTACTATTCTTGTATTATTTCGATTATTCAGGCTACTATTCTTGTATTATTTGGATTATTCAGGCTACTATTCTTGTATTATTTGGATTATTCAGGCTACTATTCTTGTATTATTTGGATTATTCAGGCTACTATTCTTGTATTATTTGGATTATTCAGGCTACTATTCTTGTATTATTTGGATTATTCAGGCTACTATTCTTGTATTATTTGGATTATTCAGGCTACTATTCTTGTATTATTTGGATTATTCAGGCTACTATTCTTGTATTATTTGGATTATTCAGGCTACTATTCTTGTATTATTTGGATTATTCAGGCTATTATTCTTGTATTATTTGGATTATTCAGGCTACTATTCTTGTATTATTTGGTTAAGTCAGGCTACTATTCTTGTATTATTTGGTTTATTCAGGCTACTATTCTTGTATTATTTGGATTATTCAGGCTACTATTCTTGTATTATTTGGATTATTCAGGCTACTATTCTTGTATTATTTGGATTATTCAGGCTACTGTTTATTTTGAGGTTTATTCTCACAACGTTTTAGCCGATGTAACATCCGACCTTCTTAAGGTGTATTTTGTCTAACTCTGGAATCTTTCTGTCGAACTCGAGAATCTATACGGAATTTCAAACAGAACGCTTTATTTAAGGGTCAGCCATGTCCATGTAAAGTCTTAAGTAATTCGCAATTGTATTCTTAGTATCGCTCGCACTGAGGATTGAACCATAAACCGCCAGAAGAGTGTCACTTTGAACTGAATTTTACTTAGTACTTCATCCGTTATTCCACAGGTTCTTGCGAAACGTTGTGAGAATAACACTCAAGATGAGAACAGTAGTTCGAATAATCCAAATAATACAAATTATCAATTCTCATCTCAAAAATTTAGAAATTTTTCTTCGTGTGATGGCATTTTGTTATTCTGTATGTGGTGATGCCATCATCACTAAAGAAGAAAATATTGAACGATTTTATATGGGACATCCCGGTATTATTAAGATGAAAGCCCTTATGGGGAACTATGTTTATTGGCCAGGTATAGATAGCGAAATTGAAGATTGTGTAAAACTTTGTAAATGTTGTGCAATGCCAGAAAAAGAACCACCAGTAAAAAAAATTAACACATGGCCGAAAACGAAGAAACCATTGTCAAGCCTACATATTGACTAGGCCATACGAATAGATGGAGTTTATTACCATATTGTGGTAGATAGTTTTATGAAGTGGCAGCAATTATCAAATGTAGAAAATTCATGTCCAAAAGCAGTATAAACTTTTGGCACGAAATCTTTGCAACATTTGAAATTTCTGATATAATTGTTCCCATTTACTTGCCTCCCCACGAGGACAGAGTTAAACACAAGGTCAATTTTTAATGTGGGAAAAATCTAGCTCCCCAAAAAGAAGCACTCTGGATTGGAATAAAAAATTAAAATGGCTTCAGTCTAGAAGAATTTCTATTTCATTGACCAAGGACAAAAAAAAGATGAAATGCAATGTCATAAGAACAGATACTACACTTTGCTCCTAGCCAAAAGGCCAAGGAATTATTAATACAATTGTCTCTGATGATGGAACTCAATTTAAAGCTAAAGAATTTGGAGATTTCTGCAAAACAGTTTCAATTAGTCAGGTGAAAACCGTTCCAATCTATCCATGATCTAATGTACAAACAGAGTGCTTCGTAGATAGTTTAAGCCAGTGTTAAAAAAGCTGAGACGGAAGTTAGACTGAAGATGAATTGTTGCAGCAGTCTCTCAAAGTGTATTGAATTACTCCCAACCAAGTAACAATTCAAGAATTTCAGCAGCTGAACTTATCTTCCCAAGAAAGATTCGATGGGCATTTGACAAGCTGATACCTAACAAAACCAAATGTTTAAAATATATAATACCGATACAAAACTTTTCAAGCCTAGCGAAAAAATCCAATTTAAAGATTATAACAATGGAAAGGTTAGTTGTCATTATTGAGAAACGAATTGGAAGCCTAGTGTATATCATCAAACATCAAACATGGCTTATTAAACGATGACACTATAACTAGCTTAAAAATTGGGTATACTGCTGAATCAAATCATTGCAGAGAAAAGTCTATGCTTAATTTGATGTACTGCAACCTCAAGTACCCCCAGAACAGAAATGTTTAAGTGTCTTTGAGTTATCCCCCTTGGGCTGAGTCATCTCCTTATATGATGTGGGACAGTGGGAGTGAGCTCCCCTTTTAGTTTGTTGTTGTTGCTTAGCAAGATGGCGGTTCATGGGTGTACGGTTGCAGGAAACAAGTGACCTGGATTAACAAGAAACACTCTACACAGCGAAAACAGGCAACCATCTTCAACGTTGAACATTAATCTCAAAAGACAAAAGTATGTCTTACGAAGGAAGTTAAATTTGAAAGGGAGGGGCATAGAGTAATAACACCCCTCAAGCCAATAATGGTCTAAGTCCAAAAAAGAACTATAAATAATATGTATTGTATTTGTTATGTGAGAGCGAAAATACAAAATATATCCTAACCTTGTACGTATGATTGAAAATTTATTATTTGTACTCACTAGGAGTTCTCACGCAGGTCATCAGCAGCGATCGCTCACTGACGATAACCGGTGGTGTTCCCTTGAGTTCGAGTGACAACAAGTCTCCCCAGATTTCTCTTCCAATGCTCTCCTTCTCTCACAATAACCATTGTAAATGACTTTGTGTTATTACTATTGATTTCTTGCTGACAATGCCAATTAGTATTCCCTGAGATTTAGATGACAAAAAGCCTCCCCAAGGTCCAAGTGTTCTCTGCACTGTTCCAGTGGAGGTCTGTTTAGTACTCTCTTTCTTGGGTCTTTCCATTCTTCTTGACCCTTCACGACTATTTGACGTGGGGGGGGGGCAGTTAACTTAAAATTATTATTATTATTATTATTATTATTATTATTATTATTATTATTATTATTATTATTATTATTGCTGTTGTTGTTTTTATTATTATTATTATCAAAATCATATCTATGTTTATATGAAGAAAAGTTGTCTGTATGCATGTATGTGTGTTGCGGCATCAAAGTTAAGCGGGTGATCTAAGAGTCAAAATGACCGCAGATTTGGAATCAACACCTACGATCCGGTGTTCATATTGATGTCAGAAATTCTTGCACCTTTTTTAAAAACTCATTATTCAAAATTAAAGTATGTAAAAATAACATTAGAAACAAATGTTCCAACGTTTTTAGCATTCTTTTTTCATTTTAATATTTTTTATTATTAGCTGACTGAAAAACATATTTATAATAATGTTAAACCTTTCCACTACAAATAAGAAAAATAAATAAGTCATGGTAAAGCACAAAAATAAGTAAAATCCTTTTTATTGGTTTTTAAACCCTTTACAAAAGAATCGTTTATACTTTTCACATCAAATCACTGTATGTGTTTGACGTATTGTTTACTTTGAAAAGGAAACATTTATCCTTCTTTTTTTTAATTAAAAATTGGTAAAATATATTTAATAAATGTTCACTAATATATTTTTACTTTAATAAGAATTTTCTTATTTCATATTTATTCTTATTTATTTATGTTAGACACTCAAAGTATTTTAGATCCATGCGGAGAGCTAATAAAGATTTATAATTTTGTATTCCAACACAGTTTAAGTAGGTTAAAAAGACAAAATGTTTTAGTTTGTTCATGTGGAAATGCGTTCGCCTTAAGATCGAATATTTCATGCTATCTTTCAGGGTTCGAATCTCACATTAGACAATTGTTTTTTTTTCCATGCCATTCCAGTTATTTCCTAACCGATATCGATTATCGTCATAAATTTGAACTTTTTTTAATAAAAAAATAGATGAAAAATATTTAATAAATGTTCTTAACTCCTAAGCTTGCCTATAAAATTCACGAAAAATTGAGAAACCTGTCATAGTTATTAAGATAGTATTTATATAAACTTTGTGTATATCCAGGCAGCAAGTGAACATCTAAGCATCCTTATTGTATTGTGTGTTTGAATCAACTTTTGTAATTTGGGAATGAATGAAATTAACATTTGCAGATTTGAGGCGAATGAAAAACACTTTTTTAGATTTTGGGATGAATGAAAGAAACTCTGAAGATTTGTTGTGAATGAAAACACTGCTGCTGATTATAAATGCTAGTTTTTATCAACAATCATAATTGGTGTTAAGAGTCGAAAAGCATACCCAGTCAGATCTACAGCAATAAAATGTAATGAAAAACACTTTTGGAGATTGGGAAAAAGTAAAAGAAATATTTTACAGATTTGTGGTGAATGAAAAAAGCTTTTTGCTGATATGAAGTGAATAAAAGAAACTTTTACAGATTTAGGGTGAATGAAAAACACTTCTGTAGATTTGGGTGAATGAAAGAAACTTATACTGATTTAAGGTCAATGAAAAAATGTTTGCTGATTTGGGGCGAATAGAAAGAAACTTTTGCATATTTGGCTGAATGAAAATTACTTTTGCCGATTTTAGGTTAATGAAAAAATCTTTTGTTGATTTAGGATTAAAGACAAAAAAAAATTGACAGGGTGAATAAAAAATATTTTTGCAGATTTGAAAGAAACTTTTGCATACTTGGGATGAATTAAAAATCTTTTATAGATTTAAGATGAATGAAAAACAATTTTGCCGCTTTAGGATGAGAAAAAGAAACTTTTGCACATTTGAGGTGAATGAACATTTTTGTAGATTGGGGGGGGACTAAGAAAAAGATTTTCAGATTTAGAATGAATGAAAGGAAATTTTGTAGATTTGTGTTAAAAGAAAACAATTTTGTTGAATGAAAACACATTTACGTGAATGAAAGACAACTAAAAGAATGATTGTATTTTTATTTTTTAAATTTGTTATACAACTTATCAAGGCCCACAAGCCACTCAAGGATAAGAGTTAATGAGATTGTCATTTTAAGAGGATTTGGAAACGATGGGCGAAATGGTCAGACTTTGATTACTTAAGTGAACGGCTTAACAAGACTTTGTAAGATTGGACTTAAAAAAGGTCATGTTGTAACCAGTTGGAAGCAGCTCTTTAGTATTGTGTTCCACAGATGGAAAGTTATTGGAAAGAAACTATGTTAATGAAAGTTCCATTTAGTCTTAGAATAAGAAAGGAAAATTCCTTACAGTGGTTGTAGCTCGACGACTTTTTTACTGTGGATAATCTTTGTTTCCGTTTGTTTCTGTTTATTTCTTTGCTGCTTAAAAAAAAGTATTTGAAATGAATTTCATTTACGCCAAATCTGACAAAGATTCTCGGATTATTAAAATTTTTTATGAAAACTTGCATTCGATATCAACCGACAGTAGCTTTTAAAACAACGCACAGATGCAATGACAGAGGAATTGAACGACACTTTCGGAAAATGGCAAAAGAATGACAGTTGCATGATTCCAACATCGATTGAAATGTCTCTGATTTTCTCCAGAGTTGCAGAAAGAATTCATCCAATATTCCAAAGAAAATAGAATCTACCAGGAATATAAAAAATCAGTGGCAAAACAATGTTTTTCATCGCCATTCTATTGAATAACACTGTTATCTCTATCTATATATAAAGTTTGGTATGTGTATATTTTTATATATTTGTATGTACCGGATTCACTCCTAAACTAATTAGACCACTCATTATGAATTTTAGAACATAGCTGTTAAGCGTAAGAGATGATAAAGTGGGTTATATTTAGTTTAATCTAGTTTCATGCAAAGAAAGTAAAATGGGTGGAAGTGGAAGCCCTTTGTGAAAATTCAAGTACCTCCAATTTTTATGAAATTTTAAACGCTAGGTTTTAGACATCAATTAATAAATATTCCTCGAACATTATTTTCTTGGATAATTATTAAGGTATTTTAGAGTGTATATGGGCACAACCTCTGATTTGAAAATTCAAATATGTCAGATTTGCATTGGATTTGATTAATAGTCAAACACTGATTAAACAAGATTTCCTGAATTCAAATTTCTTCTGGAGACCTTTTAAGCTTTAATTTTAGACATTTTCTTGAATCAAAAGCATGTAATGCATTTTTATCAAAATTAGAATAAGGATTTTAGACATAGTGTTTGGTATCATTTTCTCTTGTATCAATTTTATATCCTCTTACCAAGATTAAAATCAAGATATAATGCTACTGAATCATGCATAAAATCCTTATTCCAAATTTATCAAAATCCATTATACGATTTTTATTCTAGAAAATAAAAATTTAAGGCTTAAGCTTAAGGAGTCTTAAGATGAATTCGAAATTCAAGGAATTTTGCTTAATTGGTGTTTAATGACCATGGATCAGTTCAATTTTGTTATATAAATTATTTGTAGCAATAATAACAATGCGGATGTCTTATGTCTTGGAGCAAAGTGGACTTACACTTGTCTGGTGTTAAGGATGTTTGGTAAAAGAAAGATGGCTGCTGGCCACTTTGCAAGTGAGTCTCATGATATAGTGATTTCTCATGATATAATGCATTCTAATTTCTTTTTTTCTGCAGCAATAAAAAAAACATCACTGAAGATAGAAAAGTTTAGACTGTGACTTTGCCACAAAGCATTCTTTACAAACTTGTAAATTGCCTATAAACTTTGATTTATTAAGTTGATTTTTTGCTGAGTTGTGATAATTTCTTCTGAATTGTGTTCCGACAGAAACTTGCTACAAGAAGCTGCAGAAGAAAGAACTTCCAAATTAAACACATTTATCAAACAGAAGAAAAACACACCCATAGATCAAACTCCCTACTCACTTACATAAACAACAAACCCTCTTATTAAAAATTTACTAAACTAGGAATCCCAATCGTACAAGCTACACAAACTATAAAAAATGTTATCGATATCTCACTATGGGAAACCAACAAAATTTAAGAATAAAAGAATATACGATCATGAAATATAGGAGCATAAAACAACTATTAAAATAAATAATCACAAAAACGCCCTTTTCTCCCACATGTCAGATTTCAACCACGCTTTTAATTCTTCTCTAGCTACAATAATAAAACCAATCCAAGATAAAAAAAATATTCACCGATTCACTGAATTGGCTATCATTCCTCAATATAACCAAATTATCAAAAGAAAACATATCAGTTTTTACGAAATCACGCCTGGTTTAGCTAAAATTATAATCCATGAGGATAACATTAATTAACAAATAAACATTTTTAAATTAAAACTAAAAACAAAATCTTATTTTTTTCACATCACGTTACCATACTTGAATAAATTCAAACATGTCTGCATTCTCATCCATCTTTGTCCTCCCATTAACAGATAATGTAATATACATTTTCTCTGACCTTGTCTTTCTTTTTTTTTTCACATTGCCTTATTTTGCTGCCCAACTGACAACCAGACAAATTTTAAACCGTTACAATAATTCCTCCCTTTTTCATTCTATTTTTTTATATTTCTTTCTTTTTTTCTTTTCTTCCACCTTCTGTCTGTTTTATCAAATTTATTATTTCAAATTTGAACTCATTTCTTTCGAAGTCTTTTGCCTAGGAGCAAAGTGTAGTATCTGTTTTGATACTAGACTTCACTTTTTTTGTCCTCGGTCAATCCTTCTAGACTGAGACAATTTTAATTTTTTTCCAATCCATAGTTCCACTTTTTCGGGAATTGGATCCCCCCCCCCTCACATGAAAAACCGACCTTGTGTCTAACTCTGTACTCGTGGGGAGGCAAGTAAATAGAAACTCATTTCTAATGAAGTCTTTCGAATAATAGACGAAATATCAACTCTTTAATAGTCATTATGATCTATTTTTATTGTATTGTGTTGGTATATCTGTTTTTTTCATGGATCTTCTATATTTTGTCAGATTTTATCCAAATTGCTTTTCTTCATATATATATATATATATATATATATATATATATAGATGGATAAAATGAATTCTCAAAACAGAATAGTTTTGAACCACATTTATGTCCACCTTATGTATAGAATCCTTATTCCAATTTTGATCAAAATCCATTGTATCATTTTGATTCTAGAAAATGTCTAAAATTTAAGAGTAAGGGGTCTTAAGATGAAATTGAAATCTAAGGAATCTTATTTGATGATAATGGATCAAATACAATGCAAATCTGAAATATTTGAATTTTTAAATGAGATGTTGTGCCCATATTATCCCCCCTAAAACCTTTCAAAATACTCCAAAGAAAGTGAAATTTGGGGGAAATTTATTAATTGATGTCTAATACAGTGTTCGGAAAGTCACTGTGCACTTTTCTAATCATTTTTTTTCAAGCCCATATTGATGCTACACCCTTACTACTACCACTGCCACCGTCTAAGTGTTTCTCATATTTTGATTTTCTTGCTAAAATCGGTCGCAAGCTCTGAGCCTCCTGGCAAAAAAATGTTTGTACGTGTATGATTTTTTCTTCAAACAAATCATCCTGAGGAAGTCTGCCAATAAAGACGAAACGTTGATTAATACATTAATCTTTTGGTTTTCCTTTTTCATTTTCCATTATGTCGGAACATTTTTTTCCTGTCTTTATTATATATATATATATATATATATATATATATATATATATATATATATATATAAGAAAATGGGTCATTCATTCAAGAGCATGTGTGGGTCAGTATCATAAAATTGAAAATATAAGCCTTTATCAATGCAAGATTCATTTTTTTCTTTATAATAAATTAATCTTGTATTGATGAAGGCTTATATTTTCATTTTTAATAATTCTGACCACCAATGCTTTTAAATGAACGACCTATCTTTCTAATATATATATATATATATATATATATATATATATATATATATATATATATAAATATATATATATATATAAATATATATATATATATATATATAAATATATATATATATATATATATATATATATATATATATAAATATATATATATATATATATATAAATATATATATTCATATATATATATATATATATAGATATATATATACATATATATACATATATATATATATATATATATATATATATATCCTCACCCCTTCTCAGTGCACACACGCACAGGTAAATTGCACAAGTGAGAATTCACACATGTTTTTCCTCTTTTTTCGCAATTGGTGAAGAACAACTGTTTTCACAAGATCAGGAGGTTTTTATTCTCTTCAGATGCTGTTTTGTCTATTTTTCTTTCTTCGTGATAACAAATTTATTGCAGCTGTCTGTCTTTCCTTTGATGTTTACAACTGATACATACACTCGGTATTTAAAAGGTCGTTGCAGCAGTGTGCAGGGGCCTGGTGTTGCCCTGCTAATGCCAAAGGCCAACTCCTTGATTTTATGCCCCAAAGACTCAAGTATAAGTTATAGTACTGAGAAATATTTTGAGAAAGGTAAATAGTTTGAATATGCTAGGATGTCCCCACAATTTTGATACCCGGGACTATCACTCTGTCGCCCCTCCCTCTCCACTGCACGCCACTGAGTCGGCAGGTTCCCTTTTCATTCTATTTCTCATTCGTTGGTCTAATAGATACTCTCACAAACTATGGGATCGCCTGTCTCGAATTTATTATATTCACCCAAGAAAATTATGAACCCATAATTCTCTACACGTTATGGGCAAAATAGCAATTTGTGTTCAACTAATCGTATGCAATGACTCCTAAACAATAGGTATTGTATTTCATAATTTTTGAGATGAAGATTGATAATTTATATTATTTGAATTATTCGGACTATTGTTCTCATCTTGCATGCTATACTCACAATGTGAGAAAGAACAAGTGCATACCGGAATGAGAGTATTTATGTCTATCAAGCAGACCACGTGTGACTAGCGTGCTTTGCCATCCATAAAGAAGTCAGCATAAGGCGTTTTAGCACTCAAATGGCTAAGATTATTGAGAGATACAGATCAGTATTAAAAACGGGCTTGTTGGAGAAAACTATCACATGTAACGAAGTTTCAATTGCAGGCACATTGTTCCTGAGATCAGTATTGAAAATGGTGTTGTTGGAGAAAAGTCTACAATTTGATAAAGATCTAATGACAAACATGTTGCATTGAATAAAAGAGAAAAGTATACCACATAACAAAGTTCCAGTGACGAGCATGTTGTTCCCGTCAACAGAAACCATCTTTCTTGTTTTTATTTTTTCATTAGAAGAATTAAAACAGATTTTATTTCATATATATATATGTATTTGGACACATTTTATAAAATCTTATTTTGCAGGAAGAATTAATTAAAAATTAAGAATTAATTAAAATTTCAAGAATTGGAAGAACTTAAAACATGATTGTATCCAAAAAGAATTTTATGAGATAAAAAATATTAGGCCCCTAAAAGAATGTAGTATGTAATTCTATATATTCTGTCCGGATTTTAATTCTTGGAAATTTAATACCAAGTGGAAACATATAATGGAACTAAATACTATTTATATATTTATTTGTAATGTTACAGAAGTTCAGATCAACATGCTACCGTAGGTTTCAAGCTGGCAGAGTGAACCCAGGAGAAAAATATTGGGTTTTCTTTAGTTTTGATACTAAACTGCTCACTGGCTTTTGTCAGTCATATTTGATCTATTAGGAAGTTGGTTATATATGTATTTAGACACATTTAACTTTATAAAATTTTACTTTACAGAAAAATTAATTAAACTCTCACCGTTTAAAACACTTAAAACATGATAGTATTAAATGAGCATTTGGGTTTTAAAAAATAAATTTGCAGTCGAAACGACTCTAAATATTCACTCAACTTATGGAAGAAAACTCCCGAATGAAATAAAACATGCAGAAAATGGTTTCCAAAATTCAAAATTGGAAATTTCATCTTTGAAGATGAAGAAGGCCATTTTCGTTTGATGAAGAATTCCTTGTGGCATTACTTAAAGAAAACTCTGCAGCATCAGTCGAAGAATTGGCAATAAATCTTTTCTCAAACTGTACAACTGTTTGGGTTCATCTTTAACAACTTAGAAAGGTTCCTAAGCTTGGGAAATGAATTTGTTTGCAGATCTCAATTTGCAATTTACGGTTGCCTTTATACTCAACTGAACGTCTTTTCAATTTCAAGGGAGAAATTTCCATTTCTGAATTTTGTAAACCATCTTCTGCACGTCCTCTCATTCAGAAATTCTTCTTTATAAGCTGAGTGAATATTTCGAGTCGTTACAGCTACTTAATTTAAAAAAAATCATTAACCATTAAATGTTGCTTGGATACTATTATGTTTTAACTTTAAAAAAAATGAGATTTAAATGAACTTTTCTGTAAAATAAAATTCTATGAATATATATACATATACTAGCACAAAACTACCCACCCTCCAGGCGGCAATTACTAACGCTGTAGTCTTCTTTACAGAAACCAAAGAAGTAATTTTTATTTGACATTTTGGTAATTTAGAGGAAATTTAAAAAAAATTATGATTGTCGTAGTGTTATTTGATATTTAGGGAAATATACTGTGCAGGAAAATCGTCAATTTTTGTTTTTTAGGAAAAAACAACAAAAAGGTCAATTTATATGGTCTTTACGATATTCAACGTCGATAAATTTTATTTTGTTTCAGCATAAAAATTAAATGAATTCCCCATTAAAATTGGTTATATAATGAAATGAATAAACATAAGGGTGGAACGTCGATTAGTCAAATAATCCACTTTTATATTACTGAGTAATTCGAAATGGGTACTTTGTACTTTTCACCTTTATTATAAAAGAAAGAAAAATATGTAAAGAATATTAAAGAAAAATACTTTTTTTGTAATTTAGAAAGATTAGAGGAGGTTTATTTCTTTTCTATGACAAATCATCATCATCATCATCATCATCATCATCATCATCATCATCATCATCATCATTACCAACATGTTAACTCCTTGGCCTTTTGACTAGGAGCAAAATGTAGTATCTATACTGAATCTGCACTTAGTTTTTATGTTATCTGTCAGTGAAGGAGACCGAGGCAATTGAAATTTTTGTTCCAGTTCAGAGTGTCCATTTTGGGGGAGCTGGATTCTCCCCACGTTAAATATTAATATTGTGCCTAAGTCTGCTCTCGTAGGAGGAAGTAAATAGGAATAGGAACAGCAACAACAACAACAACAACAACAACCACAACAACAACAACAGCAGCAAATTTATTAAAATAATAATATTAACAGATTAAAAAATATTAATTCATTAAAAACTTAAAAATAAATAAATATGCAAATGAGGGCTGAGAGGATGATATCATGATGAACGAACTACATACACTGAACCCCCCCCCCTCTTCCAAGGAGGGGTTAATGCCTGGGAGGATATCATGACAACATAATAGATAGTACACTAACTTCACTCCACACAACTAGTAATCCTGAGGAAATGGTATCGTGAGGAACGAATGTATACTGTACGCCCCCCCCCCATGAAGAGGAGGTAATGCCTGGGAGGAATGTATCATGACGAATGAAAATATACTACAGATAATTAAATAAGCATAAACCGTTTTAATGTCAATATAGTTAGAATAGGTGGAAAAAAACTTTTGCATCTATTTATTTAGATAACATTAAAAACCATGCCAAGTTTCATTGTCAACGTGAAATGCTTAAATGAAAATTGGCTGGAAAAATATAGTCGCCATATTTATAAACAAAGATGAATATGCTGGCTAAGGAAGAACGATAACTTTCATAATTTTCTAGTTAAAAAAAGACATATTTATTATAAACTTGAGTTATCATTCTTCCTTAGCAAGTATTATGATGAACGGGCATATACTACACAGACTCCCCCCCCCCTACAGACGATAATATCATGATGAGCGAACATGACTTCTCTCCACCCAAAAAGGAAGAAGTCATTCTTGCGTTGACGATCTTATGAGAACAGAACCGATACTACACTAACCCTCCCCCCTCTTAAAAGATATTCTGACTAAATCGAGTCTTGGGGGTTTCTCGCTCTCTCTCTCTCTCTCTCTCTCTCTCTCTCTCTCTCTCTCTCTCGCTCTCTCTCTCGCTCTCTCTAGTTACCATTAACGATGCCAATTTTTTTTTTTTTTTTTTTCAAATAAATTTTTGAATGAAATCAAAGTAGAATAAATAGTAATAGTCAATGTGACCCAACGGGTCACTGATACGTCTAGTAATTAAGAAAACGATTAGAAGCCTTTATTCATGAAACTATCACACTTTTATAGTTATTGATGGCACACCCAACTTATAATTTTTCTCCCGCTCTCCTAAATATTTACACGTCCAAATTTCGACTTTAACCGAACTTATAAATGTCAAGATCAAGGTTCAAGATCATATAAGATGCAGGATTTCATTGGGCCAAGTAGAGAGTCTCTACGATGAACAAAACCGAAGCTATTGTTAAAAGTGTGACTTTTTAGCTTGACCTTTGACCTCGATATTCTAAAATTAGATCAGTTCTAAGTTAGACCGTGACCGATATTTTGACCAGGTTTGGTGATGATTGGTCAAACGATGTGGACGCAAACAAACAAGCATAGTTACAAATTCAACTGAAAACATAACATCCTTGGCGGAAATAAATCATCATCATCATCATCATCATCATCATCATCATCATCATCATCATCATCATCATCATCCAGTTGGAAATGACAGTAAAATCATTCAGCAGTAAATGTTTTTCCGACTAACAATGACTGCTCTATTCTTTCCATAAAAGATAGCGAGAGAACTATTATAATGATACTACTACTACTAATAATGCGGCAATATCATCATCATCATCATCATCATCATCATCATCATCATCATCATCATCATCTTTATATTTTATTTTTATAAAACATAGCTCAATTGTTAAGAATGTCTGCATGTTTTTTCTAGAGAAAAATGGAATCGCATAAAATCATTTAATAGTTGTTAGAAATTTTAGGCTGACTTCTTGAATGTTTGTTGGGTCCTCCTTTATATAAATGGTAACCGGCTCCAGAGCAATTTTTGAAATAATCATGGGTGTGTTATTCTGGACTTCTGATTGGTTAAAGTTCGATTTCAGTAACCAATCAGTATTAAGTATTTTATAAAGAAAATTATTTTGTTGTTGTTGCAACAGAATTCCACGGTTGAATAAAAAAAAAGGAATTACTTAAGGGTCATTTGAACGGAATTTGGAAGCTTTGCCCCCCCCCCAAGTCATTTCACGTTCAAATGGAACCAGTTTCTAATGTGTGTGTGTGTGTGTGTGTGTGTGAGAGAGAGAGAGAGAGAGAGAGAGAGAGAGAGAGAGAAAGAGAAAGAGAAAGGGACTGTCATTGAAGAGATACAGAGGGTGGGGTAGAGAAGTTAAGTTTTAAAACAAAGATGTTAAGCACAGTTTTCTATTTTGTTATCAATACGCGGTGCAACACTGAGTATTGATTTACTCCTCTCCAGGAGTTAGGCACAAGGCCAGTTTTTATCTTACTCCCACAAATAAGATGTGACCCAAGGTCGAGTCGGGAAAGTGGGGTTTAAAAATTGCCTGGGCAGCCCCGTCGGCATTCCCCGGTAGGGGCGCCTCAAGCAGTAAGCAATAAACTTACTCCTCCCCAAAGAGGGGAGGCGAAGCCTGGGAGGGTGGACCTCTTAGAACTGCACAGGACAGACCCATAGATCGGCGTAAATCAAGCCCGAAGGCCAAGACAATACCAGTCTATGGGGTGCAGTATCCATCGGAACAGATACTACACTTTGATCTTGACCAAAAGGCCAAGAACACTAAGTAGCCCTGCTACTGATATATAAAATCATGATTATGGATTTTTGCAGGATATCAGTCAGAAATCAGTTACAATACATGGTTTGTATATTCTTGTATTCTAATGTTAAACACTCATTGGGCCTGTTCTATTCACAAATATCTTAAGCTTTAACTTATTATATCCCTAGTAGCTGAGCAGCTTAAGTCAAAAATGATGAAGAATCGTGCATTTTTTGTAAGCAAGCATGAAACTTGGCACGATTACTCACAATGGTCTACTCTTCCGAAAAAACTTTTGGGCCACTCAAAAAATCCAAGATGGCCGCCATTTTTCAAGATGGCCGCCACGGATGGTAAAATTTATCATTTTGTGAACTAAATGCTTCATTTTTGACCGATTTCCACATATTATATATCAATTTATATGTTTCTGATGTCAACAAAGCCATTTTTGACGACAAAATAAAGATTTAACACCATTTGAGTGTAATAAAGGCTATATTTTACACACTTATGTCAGTTTATCCCGCATTTTTCTCTTCTTGTTCTTGTGTTTTCATCAGGATTCACACGTTCAACACTCGCAATTGCAGCTGCATAAATTTGTACATGGAAGGCCGAATTTATAGCATTTGCATCTTCCAAAGCATTGTGTCTTGCATCCGCATTTTGTTAGTTCCTTGCAGCTTTCTGCAACTGGCGGAAGTGTTGTCCAAAATATCTTCCATGTATTGCCGTGCTTCTTCCACCCCCACTCGCCAGGACTATCAATTTCTAAGCACAGCATGTCCTTCAGATGAACTGATAGCCATCTTGCATAGTTGTAGTTATTGTTGGCAAAGAAGTATGGTATCAGCTCCATCAGTGTTTCGACATAAAGTCTGAAGTCAGCTTCCCTGAAAGAACGTATCAGAGATAGTATGGTCAGTTCCATTGAAAGCACTAGATACCAGTAACTGAATTGCGGGCTCTCTGCTTTTCGCTTCTCACACCACTCATCAAAGCTTAAGATAACTGACGCATCTTGCTCGAAAGAAGTATCTGCAATGTAATACTCGTATGCTTTTTTCATCAGTGTGTAGAGACTACATGCAGTAATCTGGTGAGCGTATCGTGTCCTAGTAACACTTGAAGCAGTGATGAAAGATTCTGCAATACCAGACGAAGCTATATCTGCTTCTACAATGGCTTCTATCAAACCACTTGCTTTTAGAAGCGACCCAATTGACTTCAGTGCAGCCATTTCAACATGCAAGCCGCCAAACATGATGACGAACTTATTTTCACCATATTGCTGAGGCCAGTGCCATTGTATTTGCTTGGTCAATGCATAAAGTGGCTGATCAGCAGTTATGACTGGAATTTGCCCTGGGTTGAGGAACGCTATTGTCTCTCTAATCCTCTCCATAACATGTCGTATTGTGGCAACTGAGTGGGCTTGTTCTCGGAGGAGAGGTAGAATTGATGTAATGCTCACTTTGAAATCTAAACCTCTCTTCTCAGAAGCATTGTGTGCCGACCAGGTTATGTTAACGTCATCATCAATGCTTTGTGTCAGATGAACCTTTTCTAGCCACTGAAATTCATTTGCTAACAAAAGCCTGGGAAAGTCAATATCGACACTTGTTGGATATTCGAACTCTGGAGGCGACGGAGTCTTGTTCTTTAGATATGCAGGATGAATGTTTGTGAAAGATTCTGGAAGTTCAGGCACCCGTTTTATACTATGATTTTTGATCATAAGTGGCTCACGCAGTTCACCATCACTGTCAGACGTTGGATGTTGAAATAGTGAGATACTGGTACCATGAAAGGATGTTGTAGCTGTTGTTGCAGACGGATTGTGATCTATATTGTCCATAGCTGATGTGGTGAAAAGACCTTTCCTAAGTTCTGTAGGGCACACAACACCCTCTTCAGTGTACCTGTCAACAACGGCATCACCCAATTGAGCAGATATTTCAAGCACCCTGTCATATGAAATGCTTAGTCCATGGTCATGTAACAGTTCCACAAGTCCTCGTTTTCGTGTTTTCCCATACAAAGATAGGCCCATAAAGATGGAAAAGGGAGTCTCACGATTGTGTGAATGTCTGAATGTGGATGAATTGCTTTTGTGACTGTAGCAGTTGTACTGCAGGAGCTGAGCTACAGCCAAGTCTGTCTTTGATGAACCTAATTCCAGTTGCGACTTGATATCGACGCCGTGCTCCACCATACAAACAAATTGTTGTAGTGATTGAGGAATAGAATTTCCCACTGAGTCTGCACGGAATCTACCATTAAATTTCCATTCATGAGCAAGCATGTGTCTTCGCAAAATACTAGCAGCTTTATTGAGTATAACAGCATCAGAAAATTCTGAAGCTTTTGACAAGATTGACCCTGTATCTTCTGTAAAGGACAAGATAACATCTCTCCCACTCTTGTGAGCTTCAAGTGCTGGTATATCTGACAAAAGCTTCTCTTTCAGTCTTGTTGAGTGAACATATGAGGCAAGTTCATGCAGTTCCAACTGTTCAAGTCGTTGCTTATACAGTGTGATGAGATCTGCAAGTTTAAACACAACTGGTGCATCACTGTTCGTATTAGTTTCAACTATATAAGCAAGAAGCTCTGAATATACCAATGGATGGATTCCTTTTTTCTGAGAATCTTCATTTTCCTGTTTTTGTAGAGCAGCAAGGTGACATCTTTCCCTGTTGTAAAGAGTTGTTAAACAATCTTTATGATACTTCAACTCTTGTGCAATGGCATCACCAGCACTCAATCGGGCAAGAATTTTACATTCACCTAGAGTTGTGGCACATTCATTGAGCCTACTGCTGAGCCCCATTGTCATGACTTCACGTCTTTGTCCATCATCTAGAAATTCTTTGTCGCAGATGAAACATTGTTCTGGCTTTAAACTCACTCTTCGAGTCTTTGAACAACTCTTGTCAGTATGTTCCTGAGCGTCAGATGCCCTTTTCCTGGCCCAATCAAGTTTGGTATTTTTGAACAAAGCACGGCAACTCTGATGGTACTGAGCATTGTTTTGCCGCAATGTATCTTCAATACCATCATCTTCATCGAGCCTAGCAGGATTAATAATCATGGGCATCTGACAGAGTTCTTGAAAAAGAGGAATATTTGTAGCCAGCATTGAATATCCATCTGATTTACTGCGACCTGGAATGGGACTACTGAGATCCTCTCCGGTTTTATCTGTCTGACATAGGCAGCATTTGCTCCAATCAGTTTTCACATTTGACGTCTTCTCAATAGACATTCTGTAAATGTTATAGGCTTCAGGCCGAGGGTTTATCCTTTTACCACCTATAACCACAGTTACCGAATATATTTTGACACATTCAGATATGGGATACAACTAGGTTCAGAAAGGTAGGTTCCCTACACCTAGCCCGATCGTTCATCCAGTATCATTTAAGTCCCGTGCGATCTGTACACCATCCAGGTAACTATAGCCCCGTTACCTTTGGCTCAGCTCTCCCGCGCTGGCATATCCTGTCAATTCAGGTGCGGCTATCTAACAGACTGAACATTATTTTGTCCATGGGGCTTATTAGACAGCATTTGGGACACTGAAACATGAACAGTGTGTCCGTAATCAGTTGATACTGGACCCCATGCTGAGTTTCACAGCAGTGATGTCACCGTTATGCCCTGGTTGTGTCATGACAATCACTCTCTTACATATGACATATTATAAGAATGAGCTGAAAGGATTAATTTTTATAACTAATACATTCAGCTCACTTGGGGAATTGAATATCAAGTCAATGATTCGGTTTAATGGCAATAAAAGGCAAAAATTGACAATATTTGCTTAAATTCATCTCATATATGTACCTTTGTGGATTGTAGGACTCATTTATCGGTTATTTTTGTGTCATTTACTGCTTTCGCATCCCCTAAAACATATAATTTGACTCAAAAATTGTGAAAATCGGTTAGATACTTTGTAAACTAGCAATATTGGATTTCAGAATGGCGGCCATCTTGAAAATGGCGGCCATCTTGGATTTTTTGAGTGGCCCAAAAGTTTTTTCGGAAGAGTAGACCATTGTGAGCAATCGTGCAAAGTTTCATGCTTGCTTACCAAAATGAACGATTTTTCCTTAATCTGCTCAGCTATAGCCGAAGTACCCGTCTATGTCGGGTTTCTCAACTTTTCTTGGATTTTATAGCCAAGATTAGAAGTTAAGAACATCTATTATATATTTCTCATTCATTTTTCATTAAAAGTTATTATTCAAGTTTATGATGATGGTCGATATCAGTCAGGAAATAATTGGTACGCTATGGCAAAAAAAAATAAAACAAAACAATTACCTAGTGTGAGATTCGAACTCACAAGGACATAAAATGTTAGAATTGAAGGCGAACGGTTATCCACGACACCACCGATCTAACACGTATACTTCGTCTTTTTATCCTACTTTAATAAGTTCGGCGTAGGGATTTTTCTTTACCTCACCGCATAGATCTAAAATAGTTCGTTTGTCTAAAGTAAATAAAGAAACAAAAGAAAACATAAATAAAAACAAAATATTCTTATTAAAGTAAAAATATATTTGTGAATATTTATCAAACATTTTTATCCATTTTTGATAAAAAAGATTAATGTATTATTTATCTCCTCTTCAGGAGGTTAGACACAAGGCCATTCTTATCTTACTTCCACAAGGTAAGATGTGACCCAAGGTCGGGTCGGAAAGTGGGGCTTGAAAAGCCAGCACTCGAGAAGGTGAGCACTCTGGCCATTCAAAATTGCCTGGGCAGCCCCGTCGGCATTCCCCGGCAGGGGCGCCTCAGGCAGTAAGTAATAAACTTACTCCTCCCCAAAGAGGGGAGGCAAAGCCTGGGAGGGTGGACCTCCTAGAACGGCACAGGACAGACCCATAGACTGGCGTTAATCAAACCCGAAAGCCAAGACAATACCAGTCTATGCTGTGCAGTATCCATCGGAACAGATACTACACTAATGTTTTCTCTTCAAAGTAAACAATACGTTATATAGGTATGTTGATTTGACATTGTTCGGTCGGCTAAAAGGGAATGCTAAAAATGTCTGAACATTTGTTTCTTATCTTATTTTTACTTACATTTCATTTAAATAATGAGTTTTAAAAAACGTTAAAGAACTTCTGACACCGATAAGGACCTCAGATCGAAGGTACTGCTTCCAAATCTACGGTTAGTTTGACTTTTAGATCAACCGTTTAACTGTGATGCCACGACACACATACGGATTATTTGAAAGGTTCTGCTGGAGGAACGGCTACAATGCAATACGACACAATGGAGTGTGTAAATGTCTCCACTGAACCATCTGTAAAAAATTGA